>CM032911.1:8556996-9756996 GCA_019202805.1 Arabidopsis suecica
GGAGTAGTATAGGCTAACTAGTTTCGCTTATCTTTGGCCTACTGAAAGTTGTTGTAATCTTTTGGTTACTTTGAAATTCAAATATAATTCCAGATGACAAAAAAAAAAAAAAGCTAGTTTCCATGGTAGCTAGAAAAATGAATAGTACTATCCAGGTAGTTGAAAAACAGTATCTCTGATTATCCAAAAGAAAACTTTGTTTCAAAAAGATACCGGACTTTTTAGGTTGAAAATGAAAACAATAAAAGTGAAAAGCAAAGCTTTTTTTATAGTATTAAATTTCATGAGTCACAGAGAAGTCTTCTCAGTGTAATTGTCAAGAATCGAAATGAGTAAAGTTCCCAAATCTATTGGCTCTTTGTCGCTTAGCTTTAACCCAATTACACCGACACGGTTGTAAATCTTCTGACGTATGTTACGAGGCTTCGTGTGTTTTGAATATTTGCAAATCTCTCATCGTTTACCATCAATAAAAAGAAACTAATATTTTTCAAACCTTGCATGGTGAAACCGTCCAAGACTTTGTTCAACGATTGATTCGTTATTTTATGGAAAAAACATAAAATAGAATTGACTCCCAATTCATTATCTTTTACAAATATATATATATATATATAAAAAAAAAAAATATATATATATATATATATATATATATATATATAATATAGTTTATAATTAGTTTTTATTTTTTATTTTTTTAATAATAGAATTAGTTTTTTGTTCGCTGAAGTTTCAAATTTACAATTCATATCATACTTGCACATTTTCCTAACGAAATAAGCAAAAGAAAATCTGTTTTTCTAGGTCTCTAATTCTCTATATAAAGTAGAAAGACTTGAAACAATATAAAAGAAGAAAGACGAAGAAAACATTTGCAAGGCGTAATATATGTCTTGATCATGGGTCGAATCATGGCACGGTGAGGAAGCAACCAATTGACCGAGCCATATCCCCACATGTCTTCTCTTAACTCTTAAGTTAATTTGTTTTATGATAATTTATTTTGTGTACGTGCAGGGGCGGATCTACAGTATGATAAGGTGGGGCACGTGCCCCATACTAGTTATTTATAGTTATCCGTTTTGCATTACATGTATTGATCTCTTGGCTCAGTTGGCTTAAGGTGCCCCATGCTTTGTACTTCCGGAAGGAGTTCGATTCCCTTGTTTTCAGCTTTTTGGTTTGCTTTTTTTTTTTTTTTTTTTTTACTGAACGATTTTTCATTTCTTTGCCACAGCCCATGTTCTATTTTTAGTACCTTCCTACATGTTTTATTCTGTTTATAATTAATTGACTGCATTTTTCTTTATTCCTTTTAAATAAAACTATGCTCTTTTCTAATGTTATCTTTCTAGTTTCAATTTAACTAACAAATTTTAAAAAATGTTTGTCTACAGTATAAAAATTAATCCCTACATTTTAATTGTTAGATATGTATATTTAAATTTATTTCAGTTAATGTTAAAATGATGTTTTTTAATATTTATTTAATATAAATAATTAATTATATTGAGAAACTAATAGATATTAAAAATTTATTAATTAATATTATTAATTATTTATTATTTGTGCCCCATGTAAACTATTTTTCTGGATCCGCCACTGTGTACGTGTGAAGTGCTTTATAATTTGACCACTGTAAACAAATTATGAAAACGAACGTTGCTTTCATTTCATAAGTTTTGTTTCTAGTAACGTGCAAAGGAGATTTTAATCCTAGAACAAAAGGATCAAAGGCGAATTAACGAATGACACGGTGCGTTTTGAATACCACATGACTTGGGCTAAGAAGCAAGCCCAACGTAGCCGACCTTTGTTTCCTCGTTGGTCCACATGCACGCGTTTTCATATTTTATCACTTTGGTGTTTTGTTTACTTGTCAATTTATTTGGTCTATCTACTGTGAAAATATTTAATACATACATATAATTATAAACATGTGTTACGTTATCTATAAATCTTTTAGTTAGTATTTAACCAAATAGTATAATCTTTTTTGTTTGTCACCAAATCACATAACCATAAACTAAACCTTGAACACAATTACTTTTAACCATATATATCAACATAAAAATTGAACCGTTGAGAATAGTGTGTTGGATTCATACCGTCGTGAGACGTAAAATAGTGTACCAAACGTAATATCTTACTCGACTTTGTTTTCAAGACATCATCCTTTTGGGGTTATTGTAATACTTTCTTTTTTTGACATCTATCATATATAATTTTTAGTTTTTTAACGAAGGAGAAAAATAAGAAATGTTATGACTAATAAGAAGAAGAATAATCGTTAAAAAATGGACCGTGGATTGAGAATCTTATCTATTGCTGCTCTTTAGATCCCCTTTGGTCCACCTTTAAGGTTGCGGTTGGTGTTTCATAATTCGGACTATTCTAATCACAGTCTTTGTTTGCAAAAACTTTCTTAATAGAAAACTAAAAGTACAATAGAGAAAAAAGATATTAAAATATCATCACCCGTGGGTTGTTTACCATCATTAAAATGAACTTTTAACATATCAAATCTAAAATCTACTAAAGAATATTTGATCTAATGATATCGAAATCAAATATCAAATAAAAGTAGGGGCAACACTCGATTATTATATTAGAGCATTGCATCCAACTAGTGTATTAAAAACATTCTATGAAAGAAAAATATCTTTTTTAGTGTACAATCCTGTTTGGGCCAATTGCTCTTAGACCTTAAATCTCCATATTACTAGATTTCATAAATTTGGCCCAATTGATAAACAATTAGTTTGGGTCCATAGCCAAATTTATTTGTACTTTAGGGTTCAACTAAAATTTTCTTCGGTCCAATCTTGGTTTAGCCAAACCGATTTGGGCACATGTAAAAGTATAACAAAAAGATCAAAGAATTCATCATAAAATTGTGAACCATCAAATCATCAAAAGGAGCTGTGGATCCACACACAGGTTGGAACTAATTTTGTTAGACACTATACAACTTTATCTATAGTGAGATCAAACATGGACAATTCTAAAATGATCCAAAGTTTCCACGATTCCTGTTTGGTTACTGTAACCCGCTGAGTGTAGTTGCATCAACTCTATGATGAAGGGCAATCATGTTGTAAAGATTTGCGATTCAAGACCTCGGGGATTTACCATCGGCGGCTCAGAGGTAAACCGACGAGGAAGATTCTGAAGAAGGCGAGGAAAGAGAGGAGACTCCCTCCAACAAGGCATACTTGAAGAGCTTTCTTCTTCTTTCTTGGGCTTAACCAAGTGAAAGACTGGAGACTGGACTCTAAAATTGATTCACCATCAAGGTAATAAACCTAGCAAAAAATACTATTTAGATCAAGCAAACTAGATATTTACATGAATTGTGGTGTTGGGTTGGATGAAGAACTTACCGGTAAGCTATTCAGAAGAACTAGTGCAAGAGAGACATGGAATGTGCAGGTCAAGCTCCTTTCTAGGATATTCGGGAAGGACTTTCCAAAGAAGTTAAATAGCCAACGAGGTTGGTATGCGGTTAAATGAACGGAATGTGACATGGCAATCAGATCACCGACAAAAACAAACGTGCCAAGACAATTTGAGGTAGTAAAATCGAGACCAAGTCTAGAACAATTCTGTGATGAGGTTCTTTTATAGGTGATCTCTGTCCATGATACGCCTGGAGATTGCATTGCTTGTAAACACGACTCACCCTGTAACATTAAATCAGTAAATTCATAGAAAGGAAAAAAAAGCAATGATATAATGTCTTGAGGGTATTCTCAAGCAATAGTCACCTGTGGACATACGCAGTCACTTTTGCTATCGGTGTCTGATGTTGTCACCCATCCATCACCACATTTGCTAAGCTTGACGATATCCTTTGCATCCAAACAAACAGAAACCTCTCTCAGGGCTGCATTTGAGCATGGCATTGTTCGAAATGCAGTGAGATCACCGGGACAAACAAATTGGTTCTCAACCATATTTCCTTTCAAGCCTTCTTCAATCAGAGAGATAGGGACACAGTAACCCTTCCCGTGATGAAATCTCCTTGAACCTCCAAGATACAAGGAAGAATTTGATGTTTCACTGTTTTGCTTATCCAAAATCGCTGCCAGTTCAAGCCATTCGCTAGGTTTATGGACTTGTATGCCATCCAACGACACAATAACATCTCCAGGAGACAAGTAACCAAACAATGGCGACACAGAAGGCACATCCGAAACCTATAGAAGAAGCAACAGAATTAGAGTTTTTACAGAGTACATGATTAAAGTTCACATAACCTCAAAAGGCACATTACCGTGAGGCTTTCACCATGTTTGTAGAACGGCGACAACATAACAGGCAATAAAAACAAAGCGAACACGCAGAGTGCACAGAGCTGCATAAAGAAACTCAAATCAAGAACTCTTTATACAAAGACAATCAGAAAAATTCAAAGAGAGAAACCAAGTACCAACCACAGCATTATGCCAAATACCGGCACAGTAAATACGAAGAGCATTAAAGCTTGGAAGTGATTGCAAGACATCATTATCGAAAGCTACAAGACCACCCGGAAATATAGCTGCAATGAAAACGGCAATGTATTCCATCTGTATTCCTTCACTGCCGCCCAATCAGAAGAAGCCTAAGAATTTCATAATCTAAGAGTAAAGCTTCAAAAGGAACCCAATTTGGTTCACACGAAAAAGGCGAGACCTTTAACAAAAAAGAATTTTGAAGAACTCACCTAGCAGCAGCAAGAGCATGACCAAGTTCATGAACTGAAACAGTGATAACAGTGGAAACTAACACATAGGCAATGCCGGATAATGATACACGCTGCAAAATCAAAGTAGTTAGCTTTTTACTTCAAATTTTAGAAAGGTGGGATTTTTGTTTAAGTGAGAGCGTACCATGGAAGGAGAGAATCCAAATACGGCGGAAGTGAGACGATTGGAGAATAATGGGTTGGGATGAAACTGAAGGAGAAGGAAGACGGTGACGAGGATTAGAGAAGCGACGCCGAATCCGAGTCCGATTGAGAACCAGATTTTCATTACTCCGGAGAATCGTCGTCCGAGACGGAAGATGGGTTCGTTGAAATTCGAGATTTTGAGATCACAGTAGCAACATGAGGCTTCGTTTTCAATGTTATCGCCGGCGGCAAGGCGATCTCTTCGGAATCTCATCCTGAATCTTCTCACTCGCCGTCCTGAAATTTCCATCGGTTTATTTCAGATTTTGATTCTTTCTTACAAGATTATGGTTTAAATTAGAGCCGATGAGTTAATTGATAACCACCCTCTCCGGTTCGAATCAGACCGGATCTGTCCGGCTATTGACTGACGTGGACATCATTTGAAGCCGAACAATAAACGGTATAAACTGGCCGAAAGAAGGAAAATAGAGCCATATGTAAATGAAGCAAATTTGAGCTAGAACCGGAATAGTGCGATGACTTGACATTGACGAAGTCAAAACCAATGAGGTTCGAACCTTGGATTCATATTTTTTACGCAAAGAACCTTTGACGTCATCAGAGAAATATTTCATTAAATTGATTAATTTTCTTTTTGGATTTATAAGGTTGATTAATAATCTTGCTTCATCTGAATTTATTTAGGTTTTAAGCAATAAAGAGTCTCCAAAGGAGAAAGAAAAATAACTTATTTCTCTTTTTTTTTTCTTAATTAAAAGGGGAATTATGATTTATGAAGAAGGGAAGGGATCTTCACCCTTTTTTTTTGTACACGACACAAAAGAAAAAGAATTTAGGAACCCCCCAAAAAAAACCAAAGAAGGAAAAATAAGAGTAAATATTAAAATAAAAATAGAGTAATTTCTCTATCGATTAGCTCGTTCTGCTGGTTCTTTGTTGGCCTATTTCGCACGCTCTTCACAAGCAAGCCACACGTGCGTCTCCATTTTTTTTTCTCAAAAGAGAAAACGAAAACCATACCCAAAAGAACAAAAAAAGCAAAAATTTACTCAGAGTCGGTGTCCAAATTCTCCATGCCTTTCAATCCTCTCCGTTTTTGCTGCTGCATATAATTCAATATAATCAGTTGAAAAAACAAGACTAAAATCCAGGTTTTGACTGAATAAAAATAGTATATTCAACTGATCACATAAAAAATCAAAATAGCAAATAATTTTCACAATTTTGTTAAAAAAACAGAGTGACACCACCACTTGTGTTTATTTTATGTCAAATAGTATTACTTTGCAAACAATATTAAAACAATAACAGTACATTATTCTCCATTAGGTGGAATAGTAGGTCCCATGTCTTGTCCATTTTGTGAATTCCATTAAAATACATATTTTTATGTTATTAATAATATTAAGGTCCACCCAATTTTGTCTACAACTCACCACCTTCTCTTCCACATATTTTCACATAAAATATTATGTAAATTATATATAGATTCATTTTATAAACACATTCCATCTTTTGTTCTTCTATTATAATCTACGAGTCTTTTGTCATTATCACACAACTAAGAACTAAGAAAAACTAAAGAAAGGGTTTAGTAAAGTTAATTACCTTCTTCACATTTTTCTTCTCCCTAACTTCATAACGGTTCTTGGTCAAATCAGATAACCACATCCCTGGAAAACAAAACTGTCCAAAAACACACATATTTTCATTTATGATATTTTTTTTTACTATGAGATAAAAGTGAAATACTTATTAATTAATTTAATGAATTTACCTGAAGGGCTTTATCAATGTTCTTAGCTCGTTTCCTGGGTCTATGAGGAAGCTTAGTTCCTTTCATAACCAAGAAATCTTCTTCCTTCTCTTTCCTAGACAAAGCAATGTAGATCCTTGGCCACTCTTGCGTTGCTTTCTCTCTTTCTCCATTTATCTCCACTTCTGGATGACCCTGAGCCGTTGATTCTGATCTGTTCACTCTTTGATGTTGTTGATGATCAAACCCGTTTTGTCTGTGATCTCTAACGCTTGATCTCTTCTCGATTTGGTCTGGAGACGGTGGAGATCGCTTAGAGCCACCCGATCTGGATATCATACGGCCGTTGATGTTGTTCCTTGATGGTGATCCGTTTGCTGATCGATCTTCTAGATTCCTGGGCATGATTGATGATGAACAGCTTTAATAAATCCACAGGTGATATTTTTTTTTTGGTATAATAAAGGTTAAAGTTATAAACTTTGAGAGAGTTTAATGAAATAACGAAATGAAGAAAGATTTGTATTTTTTTTTTGCTCCTTGTGTTAAAAAATAAGGAAGAAATTTAGAAAAGGAAACTAGTTGTACCCATTTACATATTTAAGAATCAGAATCAAAACGCAGACACACACAACCAAAAAAAAAAAAAAAACCAAAGAGAGGGACCAAAACAGAAAATAAGAAGAAATATTGTGATTTCAAAACGAGTAGCCCAGATTTGAAGATTGGGTCAAATAAAGGCAAGAAAAATAATACGAGATCTTATATTTATCCAAAAAAAAAACAAGATTTAGATTGAGAAAAATGGTTTATATTTTCACCCCAAAAGCTAAACAACAAGTGAAAAACCTAAGAAACAGAGCACTTGAGGAAAGGCAAAAGACACAACTCTCTGCTTCTTAGTGCTTCCAAGGGTATTATTGTCATTTCGTAAAAAGGAATTTTTAGATCACCAAACTTTCGTTAAAGCTTTAACAGAAGATGAACCAAAACGTTTAGATCTCAAAAATGAAAAACCAGAAAACGCACCCAAAAAAAAAATGAAAAGTAAAATTAATTTAAATTGAATAAATCAAACCTGGAAAATCAAAAATAGCTTTATAAAAATAAAAACCAGGGAACAGTATTTATTTATCACATAACATGGATGCACAAAAAGAGAAATATATGGAAGCTAATGAAGTCACGATCATAGAGATTAATTTACAGTAACAAAATCTAAACGATTAAAGGTAAAAAAGTGACAAATCAAACTCAATTTCTAACATTTAAGGTAAATAAATATATCAAAATATGGAAATTTTATTAAATGGAAGAAGATTTGAGGCTAAACCTGGAAGGGAAGAAAGATTCCTTGCCGATAACGAAACCGTTTCTAGGGTTTGTACTCCGGCCAGAGAAAATCGGCGGAGCTGGTGGTGGTGGTGGCATAGAAGGATTCATCGATCTTCTTTGGAGCTTACTCGATTGAATCTTACCTTGACCTGAAGAAGACGAAGAATCATCGGCTGTGGTTGTGGTGGTGGTGGATCGGATCTCAGCTCTAGAGGCTCTCGATCGCTTCCGTTGTCCCCACTGTAACAAAACATCTCCGCCGCGACGGCTAGGACTAGGATCTTGTTGTTGTTGTTGCTGAGTGGATCTGAATCGGAATCCTTTGGGGACTCCGTCTAAAGATGAGGTGTTGGTGGTGGTTGTGCATGATCCGCCGTTAAATCCTCTTCCGGCGATGGAGGTTGTGGTAATGACGGTCGTGTCTTCGTTTGTTGCTCTTGAAGGTGATGGTCGCAAGTAAGGCTTCTTACCTCCATTTGTAAGAGGAAGACAATCTGGGCTTACTCTCTGATACCTAATCAACAAAAAAAAAAAAAAAAATCAGATCAAATTCGTGAAGGAAGATTTAACTGTGAAAATTTGCAAAATGCGTCTGTGTTTTATGCGAGTTTTTAGAGTAAATCTTCTCAAATTTCTTCTGAGTTTGACAGAGAAGCCGATAAAATTCTCTGAATAATTTAGTTATTGGATCAAATTGAGATTAGTTTAAAACTGCAGTATCCAAAGAAAGCGAAATCCAGAGGAGATCAAAGGTTTTTGACATTAGAGTCAATCTGAAGTTTTATTCAAATCAAACCCAGATCCATCGAAACCAATTAGAAATCCAGAAAACAAAAAAGAAGAAGAAAACCGAATCAGTGGAAAACGGAAAAACTTTGAGAAGATGGAAAAAACTTAGAGAGAAGAAGAAAGGAGAAGAAGAAGAAGAGAAACCTCATCATTATACCCAAGTGAAAACCCGATTCGAATTATGTAATGGTTACGTTTCCGATTCCGATCTGTGATTGTTTTTTTTTCTTTCAGAAATCTAGGATTCGTTTAATTTCTTCTCCACACCCAATTTTGATTCCGATTAAACGAGAATAAACGAAACA
Organism: Arabidopsis suecica; assembly: GCA_019202805.1. Taxonomy (NCBI): domain Eukaryota; kingdom Viridiplantae; phylum Streptophyta; class Magnoliopsida; order Brassicales; family Brassicaceae; genus Arabidopsis; species Arabidopsis suecica. The sequence continues at coordinate 8,566,082 of CM032911.1, forward strand.
CAGCTTCTTCGTGATTATAACTTTCTCGTACCGATCACCAAGCGAATCAGAAGGATTATAAAGAAGAAAAGAGAATGAAAAAAAGAGAGGAAAATATTTGTGTAGAGAGGAGAAGAAGAGAAGAAACGGAGGCGCTCTGCGTTAAACAGTGAGGAGGAGGAAGAAGAAGAAGGAAGGCGGAAGGGAAGGAGAAAGATAGTGGGTGCGTTATTGTGTGCAAAACTTCTTTTATTCTTTTTATTTTTCCAATCCAGTCCTTAAAGTTTCTGTAGACTTTCAATTCGCAACCACTTAAGTTTTCTTCTCTTCATCGTTTCGAGACCGGCCCATTATAAGGCCCACTAGATCCTTTTTCGTCGGAACTTGTGTGATTCAAAACGTCTCCGTACCAATTTTGACAGTAGACCCAATTCTGATCGCGACGGTTTACAATCACGCCGAAGAACACACAATTTGAATTTGAACTTATAAACCAAAAACGAATCAGAACTTGTTTATAAACCAAAAAAAATTTAGGGCCTGATTGGTAACAGCTGTAGCTTTACATTTTTTGCTGTAGAAATATGACTGTAGGTTTATTTGCTGTGGCTGTAGATTTTATTGCTGTAGTATTTTGGCTGTAGAATTTAAAATTTTGGAAAGTTGAAAATTATGTGCTTTAGAAAAAAAAGCTTTCTACAGCCAAAAAAATGAATTAAGGAAATATTTTGGCTGTGAGAAAAAAAAGGAAAGCCAAAGCTTCTAAAGCTTGATTGGATAAATTTCAAATCTTTAGAAATTTTTTTGCTTTGTAAAGACTCTAAAGCACTTGCCAATCAGGCCCTTAGTTAGCCAAATCTAGCAAAATATAAACAGGATTGCAAATGATTTAATTTGATTCCAATTTTTATAAAACCGGAAATTAAACAGAATCCAATCAGTAAACCGGATTGCCACTTTTAGGCTTAGGGGTTAATTCAAAGATTGATCTTGTATTGAAAACTGGGAATCGTAAACCAAACCGTAAGACAGATAGCCACTTCTCTAAGACAAAAGAGTCTGTATCCAAAGATTTGATCTACACAAAAGTTGTCACAAAAAGTTCAGAACATCAAAGAACAATATAATCCACCAGAGAAGTCAAAGAAGTCTCCTTTATGATGGGATTGATACGCAAATCTCGCCAGCTTAAACCTGCCGTAGACCCTTAATCTTGTGCAGCAATGGTAAATTCCGAGTCTTGGGCTAAGAGAAGTTCTCTCTAGGCTCTTGTCCTGACTAGCGGAAGAGCCGTGGAACTGACCTTTTAGGCACTTTTCCTTCGAGCTTTAGTCTCCGATAGGACTCCCTGATATGACAAGGTCTGATAGGTCCTGATTCTTTCCTTTCAGCCATAACAACTCGTGCTACAGATAATGTATCGAGATCCAGCAAGTGAGTTATATTACAAAGTCTCTGTTGCAACATAAACAAATTCATTGTAAATTTTTCACACTGGCTTACCTGTTTCCACAAGTTCACCAACAAACATCTTAGCAATACCACACACAACAATAATCATTGGCATACCAATCTTCTGACTCCCGGTGACACCTATCAGCAACTGTATCAACACAAAGCTAAATGGTTCATATTTGAATTTAACAAAATAAAGAATGTTCATAACCACAAATCATATACTATATTACCTTCTTCATTTGTGGTCTTTGAAGTGCAGATCTCCTAAAAGATTCATATCTACTCATCTGATCCTCAGTGAATTGTGATAAAATGGTTCTGAAGAATTCAACAAACAAACAATCATGCTAAAGCTTAAAAGGCATAATCAATCATCTAAGCTTATAAAGACTCACTGCATTTTGGCCATTTTAGCAGGATCAGAACTAGTTGGGTATTTAGTTAGCTCAACTTCCATGTTCTCTTCCTCTTCTTCTTCATCTTCATCTTTGTTCTTAGCTTCAGTAACAACAACGGAGGTTTTAGCCTTCTTCATCGGACGGCGAACATCCACAGGTCTCTCATCTTCTTCTTGAGTCTGGTCGATTTCAATTCGTCCCTCTTCACTACCATCACCTCCTCCTCCTCCGCCGCCGCCGCCAACGGGTGATTCCGGTGGCGATTCCTCTTGTTCCTCCTCAATTGCTGCCTCAAACGGATCCTTTGAGTGCTTCATTCCTGATTAAAACCTAAACGAAAAAAATCACATAAATTGGGATCTCAAATTAGGGTTTTGAACGTAGCAAATAACGACGGATCATTGACGAACCTTGAATGGTGAAACTTAGATCCAATTTCAGGAGACACGAATCTCTCTAGACCGTTGTTAAGAACAACTAGGAGCTCCACAATTTTCCAGGCGGAGAGGAAAATTCATCGACTGTGTTCAATTTCAAGCTATAGGAGTGTTATAAGTCGGTTTAATCCAATCAATTGGTGGATGGATATAAAGAAAAAATATGAACCGGTTTTTGTTAAACCAGCCCAAAAAAGTTTATTGGGCTAGGCTCAGTTCAGAAACAACTGAAAATATGAATAAAACGTAGCAATGTAGCATCAATATCTATCTGGATTTTTTGCATATAATTGGGATAACGATTTAGTATATATACTAGTATTAACCCGTACTACGTACGGGACAAAATCAATTTCATAAATGTAAATATTTTTTTCCTTTTTAGCAAAAGTTAGTGTGGTTTAGTCGTCATTCTGCCGTTGTTGTCCCGGTTTTGCTACACGTCATCAGCCAAGAGATCTTCTTTTTTTTTTTTTTTTTTAGCCAAGAGATCTTCTTCTAATCCTCTTTTCCCTTAATCCACACTATTGATTTGTCGTAATGATGTAGCCGGTAATCACTCACCTTCAAGAGGGAAACATAAAGTTAGACCATGTCCATGAGACATATGAGTTATAGAAATTGGGACACAGTATACAAAAGTAAGCTATAGTTTTTAATCGTTACACAAATAGCAAATGCAAAACAGTGTAATGCAAAATCATAATCAAGTAGTTTATTACAAAACATTAAAGTAGAAGTATAAGTTTGCAAGATCCTTGAAAACCAGATTCTAAAGCTCCATAAATTATGATTTTGCATTATAGACAAAATGGAAAATAAGGTACTTGTTATTACTCGTTACCTTTATCAATGGCGTTAACTTGCATTGCATGTCAGGACTTTTATCTTTAGGATGATAGAGCTCTTATTTGTCCATTTTGTTTTGAAGTATTTAGTTGGGAAGTATGAATATAATCCAGTAGGGCACTGGCATCTTTAACCTGACTCATGTAAAATCAGAGAAATTTTAATATGACATAAAGAGAATGAAATTGAATAAAAGAGTAGTCATAAACCTGGATCAGCTTCTTTGCTAAATTCTGTGAATATGACAAACACGCAGATGAGACGACGAAGAGGAAGGGAAAGAGAGACAGACAAATTAGAGATGAGAAACCAAAAAAGGGATTAATATGAGAATTTGCAGAAAATAAAACTATGGTAAGGAAGATAAAATAAATAAGAAGTTGAGTTGACTGAGAGTTAAATTTGAGATCAAACAATTTGAAAACGTGACATATTTCATCACGAACGTGATAGCGTGAGCAAATCTATGCAACCAGAAGAAAAAATGACAGAGAGGAAAAAACAATGATGGAGATGAATACAAAGAATTAGAAAGATCGAGTAGAGAAAAACTGAACTCATTGGAGTTAAATAGAAGATGAACATGGAAGTGTTAGTGGGAGAAAAATTAGGGATATAGATTTTTTTACAGTTTTCTTAGAATTATGTGGAACGGTATAAAGAAAAAAAACTGTTTTTTCTTAGAATTCCGTAAAAAAAAATGTTTGCCCACATTCCTTGAAAAAAGGGAATTCAATTTTGTTTTGTACTATTTGTTTTTCTACTTTTCAAACACGTTCCTTTTTTTAAAATTGTTTAAAAAAGAAATTCATTTTTGAAAAAAGAAATCTATGTGTCAAAATTTTATTGGTCATGTGACTTGTGCTTTATAATATAAAGGATTGATTTTTTTAAGCATAAAATGTATATAAATTTTCTAAATCGAGCTAACAAACAAATAAATTAAAAAATATCAATGATAGTGATTAGTGAATATTTGGATAATCTCAAAATTTAAATATTATGATTTAAATATGTTTGAGTGATTTATTCTCCTATATATTGTAATTAGAAAAGAAAAAAAACGCAAATGTTTTAGTGATTTTGACTTTTTTTTTTCTTTTGTCATCTATTTTTTTTTTAATTCCAAATGAATCAAAGAACAGTTATCATTCTTTTAATCTTTCACATAATTATAAGGTTATCCTTGACATGATATTTTATGATACGAAAGATATAATCCTAACCCTTGTTTTTCCTCCTCATTTTCGATATAAACTTCTAAAAAAAAACTCTATGAAACACATAAAACAGAAAAATATATATTTAATTTTTATATATATAACATCACTGCATTTAGAAAGTATCAGGCTGTTTAGCCTGAGAGATCATCTGGACAACCTCTCTCATGGTCGGTCTCTCAACACTATGTTCTTGAACACATAGCATTGCCACAAAGAACAGTTCCATAGCTTCTGCTAATGGCACATTGCTCAATCTCTGGTCAATGATCTTCACCACACCTTGTCTGTTACAGTTAGTCTGAATCTTTGACCATTGCACAATGTCTATCCCTTCTTCCCCAAAGTTATCTACTGGTTTTCGACCCGTAATTAGCTCCAATAACACTACTCCAAAGCTGTACACATCGCTCTTCTCGTCTATTCTCAGTGTATATGCATATTCTATATTCAAGAAGACAGATAAAATGGGTTTAGATCAGTCAAGAGTTTTAGTTAAAAGTAAATATTTGACTTAATTAAGTGTTACGTGTGATACAAGAAAGGAGTATTAGGAATCAGTCATGTACCTGGAGCGATGTAGCCATATGAGCCTGCGATTGAGGACATACACTCTGAAGCTCCATTGTCTTGCATCATAAACTTAGCGAGCCCAAAATCAGCGACATGAGCTTCAAACTCAGGACCCAACAAGATGTTGTTTGACTTCACATCGCGGTGAATTATAAGTGGCGAGCAATCGTGGTGAAGATAACACAACCCCTTAGCCGCTTCCAACGCTATTTGCAACCTTGTTTCCCATTTCAAAAACACTCCAGCTTTCCCGTGTAAGACTTCTCCGAGGCTACCATTGGGCATATACTCGTAAACCAGGAGATTCACATCTTTGTTGGAACAAAAGGCGAGCAATCTCACTATGTTTCTGTGTCTGATTCTACCTAATGTTTGAATCTCCGCGGCTAAACCGTTGTCGTGAGATGATCCTTTGGTTATGGTTAAGAGCTTCTTGACTGCAACTTCTTCTCCGTTTGGCATTACGCCTTTGTAGACAATCCCTGCACCGCCTTTACCAATCACATGGTTCTCTTTGACACATTCTAATATGTGTTCGCTTCTGAATCCGAGCTTCTGAAACCCTATAAGCCTCCATAAATTCGGGTTGTTCCTTCTCATTCTCCTATTCTTGAGCACAGCTAAAACAACGAACACCAAGAAAAACCCTAGTAGGCCTAACCCGAAGAACAGCTTAAATTTAGCGGAGATTTCACCATGGGATTTTGCGTTGTTCTGGTTAAGTAGCTGAGATTGAGATTGGTTTTGGGAACCGTTGCAAGGGTTTGAAGAAAATCCACAGAGAAAAGGGTTTCCAAGGAATGACGTGTTGTTGAAGTAAGAGAATTGCCCTGAAGTTGGTACTGAACCGGAGAAGTTGTTGTGTGAGAAATCTGCTGATGTTAAGCTCTTCATGTATCCGAGTTCGTTGGGAAGGCTTTGGTTTAAGGAATTCCAAGAAACATTCAGATAGTTTAGAATCCGAATCTTGGAAATCTGAACCGGAATCTGACCGGAAATCTGGTTGTGACTCAAATCTAAATATGTGAGTGACAGACAATCACCAAACTCAGGAGGAAACTTGCCTGAGAAGTTGTTTCTGCTCATGTCAATCTTGAAAAGACTCTTCAAAGTTCCGATTTCACCGGGGATCTGTCCCGATAACCGGTTCGCGCCGAGGAAAAGAATCTGAAGGCTTCTGAGGTTTCTGATTGAACCAGGAATAGGTCCAGATAACCGGTTGTTGGACAGATTGATCTGAGTAAGACTTGATAACCGCGCATTTCCCGCCTCTTCTTCGGGGATTTCTCCAGTCAAGAAGTTGTTTTGAAGCTCAAGAAGCTCAAGATTCGGCAAATAAATCAAACCCTTTGGCAATCTACTTGTCAGAAAGTTCTGTCCAAGACGGAATCTCCATAGTGGCTCACATTGGCCAAGATCTTCAGGGAGAGGACCAAACAAGAAGTTGTTGAAGAGAATTAGAATCTTCAGTCTTCTTCCGAAACAGAGCGACTCAGGGATCAAACCTGTGAGCTTATTGGTAGACAAATCGATCTCGATCAACTTCCCGTTTGTTCCGAGTTTCGGAGGAATCTTTCCGGTGAAATTGTTGTGCCAAAGCTTGAGAATTTGCAGATCAGGAAGCTGAGATACGAACTCAGGGATCTCGCCGTGTAATCTGTTGAAGAAGAGGTTAAACAACTGAAGCTTTTGAAGTCCAGATAGCTCCAGAGGAATCTCTCCTTCAAGAAAATTATTGGAGAGATCAAGAGTCTTGAGGCTTGTCATGTTCCCTAACTCTCGAGGAACAGAGCCTGTAAGCTCATTGGTCTGAAGAAACAGAACCTCCAAGTTCTTGAGATTTCCCAATTCTGCAGGAATTGATCCTTTCAAGCTGCAATTAGCTAAATCCAAATGAACAAGATTGATCAATCTCCCGAAATCTGCAGGTATCCCGCCGCGGTAATCGTTGAAGTAACCTAAGTAAAGCTGTACCAAAGTTGTGATGTTCCCTAGCTCGTTAGGGATTCTCCCACGGATATCATTACCAGATAAAGAAAGAAACTTGAGACACAAGAAATCTCCATAGCTTCGAGGGATCTCACCGTCAAAGTAGTTTCCTCCAAGATCTAAGTGCTCGAGACGAGTGAGTGTGGTCAGACTCAGAGGAAGTGATCCATTGAAGCTGTTGTCATAGGCGTCGAGAGTCACAAGCTGAGTCATTTGACTGAATCCACGTGACTCAAGCTCTCCTTCAAAAACATTGCTAGAGATGTTTAACACTTCGAGGCTCGAGAGCTCATAGATCTCTTTAGGAAGCTCACCGGAGAAACTGTTTGAAGAAACGTCGAGGAAAACAAGAGACGGCGAAAGAAGAGATATTTCCGGTGAGAGAGTCCCGGAGATGTTGAGATTAGAGATGTCTAGACGAGTAATAGACTGATTCAAGCTGTCACAAGAAACACCAGTCCAAGAACAAAGAGAATTGAAATTTGGAATGTTCCATGAATCAAGAGAAGGATCATAGGAATCAAAGCTTTGCTTTAGAGAGATAAGGACTTTTGCTTGTCTAATTAGTGAGAGATTAAGAGGTGAGATCAAAGAAGAACATAAGAGAGGAGAGAAAAACAGAGAGATCGAAGACAAGATTAGGAAGAAAGTGAAGATCTTGTCTGCCATTGTAACATCAGAAAAATAAAAACAAAAATTTGTCCGACACGAATCTTGAAGTTCAGAGAAGTGAAAGAGAAGAAGGGTCTTCGAAGAAATCCCAAAAATTTAGAGAAATGGATCGAAGAAGATCATCATCATTAGACATCATCATGCTTTAATGTTTTGGGGGCTCACTATGTTCTCGAGTTGCTCTGCTTATAGTGAGTGGCTTAATAAGTGAAGAGGATAATCATTATTTCATGCCTTGTTTTTTTTTTTTTTTGAATAAACTGTATTGTGAAAATCATAATTATAATTTTGAAAGAAAAGTGAAAAAGAAGTTGCAGTATCCAATGCATTCTTCGTCTTTTGGATTGAGCTTTAGTTTTTTTTTTGGATGGTCTTTTGCTTTTCTCAAAGCAAAAGCAATATATATACTTTCACAAAAGATGAGAACACCACATCATCGCTTTTTCTTTAATGGAGAAAACTATAAATATTAAAGATAAGTGCCTCTTACCTTTTTTACCTTCTCTTTATCTTTTGATTTGATTTCTTGTTTCTTTTTTTCTTTCGTTTTTTTTTCTTTTGTGTCTCCCAATTATTGGGATAATTTGAATTAGGTTTCATAAATATAGAAATGTTCACAATCACATATTCACATAGTCGACTAGATTTTCAAGTCTTTTTTTTGCTAATCCACAAAGTTAGACTTAAAACAAAACTCTCATTGCCCAATATGTATATATATATAAACAGTTTACAAAAGAAAAATCGCAGTTCTATTAAAAAAAAAAAGGGAGTTAAACAACATGTTATTAGGACATAATGTCCCACATCGGAAGTTGGAAGGGATCCTAAGTAATATATAAAGGGATATGGGCCACTCCACTCATTGCCAATTGGTTTTGAGTTGGAAGCCCATAGAACTTAACATGGTATCAGAGCCCGATCCACACATGTCCAACCCGATCCGACCCAAAGATGGTCCAATCATCGACAAGGCCCAAAATTGATGCCGTCGATCTAAGCCCGAACATTCCGAGATTAATGGCCAAAGAGCCATCATCTCGAGGGGGCGTATTAGGACATAATGTCCCACATCGGAAGTTGGAAGGGATCCTAAGTAATATATAAAGGGATATGGGCCACTCCACTCATTGCCAATTGGTTTTGAGTTGGAAGCCCATAGAACTTAACACATGTTAGGTATAGTTCATATATATTAACGGTTTAATAGGCATAATAATCAATTTCAAAACCTTAACAAATTATCCCACAAATAAAAGATATTTGGTAAAGTTCATATTAACAGTTTAATCTTCAAATGAAGATGCGAGAGACTCCATCTTTAACAATGAACATTTAGTTCCAAAAAACACGGTCCTGTCACCCGCATGGTAAAATCTTATCCCTACCCCAAAATGGGATACTGTATACTCTTTCAAAAAACGATGTATTTGATAAATGATACTTTTGAGTACTTCTTACCAAATTACCGGTTCCAGCAAAAATATGTGTGGGGAAACTTGAGCTTCCCTTCATGCATTGAATTTACCTATAGCATATACATACGCTTTGGTAGACATTTTCATTCCTAATTTTTGTGTGACATTTATCTTTTTTCTTACGTGATAAAACAGTCTATTAAAAGTAAAAATATTATATTAATTTATTCCATTTGATCATTAAAAAAATCATCTCTAAGTTACAATACCAAATTAAAAAACATAGTTTTAAAAATTATTTTAAAAGAGAAACAAAAAAGTATTGGAAGGGTTTTAAAATAACCTTAAAAAATCGTAAAATAGAAAATTGAGAAACACAATATCACATGACCCTGATATCAAATACTACTTTATTTTTAATGTATTAAATTTCCATCTGTCTTATCATTTAGTCGAACACATGAATCGATTATGTCATTTAGTCTATGTATAAATCATATAATTACCCTGAATAACATCGTACCTTTATGTCATTCTAACGTTTTATGTTCAATTAACTAAATATTCAAAATCTAATCCATCAGATTTAAGAGGCCATGCCATGCAATGTCTTTGTCCAACCACTAAACCAGTACAAACCAAACTCCAAAGTAACTAGAATCTTTGGTAATTGTGCATGCAGCTACTTTTGTTTTTTTGTTGTCTTAGAAGAAAGAAATTAATAACTTCTCTGTCAAGGATTCTGTTTCTGTACCCAATGTTTCATACTCCTCGAAGTTTTCACACCATGAACCTGCAAAAAGATAGTAGTATATATATGTACATGCCAATCTACAATTATTATCGAATTATTTCGTAATCTCCCCTTTACGATTATTTTTCACCTTTTCTACAATTTTAATATGTTTCTCTTTGAAAATGACTCATCAGATTTACTAGGGAAGCAGATCATTGTGGTATATGATCTAAAAAGAAACTATTACTATTTTGTAAGAAAAAATATCTAAATTAGATAAAGTAACTCTCGTATGGTGAAGAAATTCATTTTGTGGGTTATAGAATTATAGTTGACCATTGTTGACAAATTAAATAGCAAGAAAACATATCTCTTCCAAATGATAGCAATAAGGGTTTGAACTTCGAAAATACTTGGCGTGGAAAAGTGTGATAAAGAATACCTTAAGTTGATTTGTTTATTAGAGAAGATCTGAAACAAATCTATCCATCTTTAGCAATTTCATGGGCTCTTTTTAGTTTATTCGGTTTTGCTTTGGTTTTAAATTATTGAGATGCCTAAGATATGAGAAGAACAAAGAGGAGGCCCTCCCCCATCAACTTTGCTCGCCTAAAGTGAAAAAGAAAAGCCAAAGACAGTTGATTTGGAGCATGCTACTTTATTTTTCTAAAATGAACGTCTCAATCTTTTACTTTTAATTTTCTTCAAGCATATATATGAAAACTTTCAGAATGACATTAATATCAAAGAAAAAACACTTGAGTATAGTTCTACTAATTGTTCGTCCGGTTTTGAATTCGAATATACAACCCTCGTTTCTATCTACTTGTGGTATGAGAACTAAAAATGCTGTCACGGAATGGACTAATAATCCAACACTGCCATCTTTGATCTTATATAGATTAGTTAAAAGTCTTGATTTCTTAGGCTAGGTCCGACTCACTCCTTTGACCATATAGGTTAAATATGTTGGAGCTAAGATAGCTTTGACTGATCTAACTTAATTATGAACATAACTAGTTTTATATGAATCGATTTGAAACCAACCACTAGATCCACAGATATTTAGCTGGAAACGCATCCACAACCCAATCCATCACTTTCTATTCATATGTTCTGAGGTGGAGGAACCAATTAAAGTTTCCATAAAGAATTTATATTTTCATCTTTCTAGGGACTAGGGCTCCAACTACATCTCTACATTTTTCGTTGTGCATGTAATTTAGAGAAACGAGACTTAGTGGAGTGGCTTCTTTTCCTTTTTTCAGTTCCTTGGTAAATGGCTATGTGTTCGACTTTATTTCTATAGGAAAACTTTGGTCAGCAAATGGCTAGCTATGGGTTTTGAATTGAGAGAATTGCGACTTAATGGAGCTACTTTTTTTTCATTGCAAAACTTTATTAGTAAATGGCTATGGCCTATGGGTACTACTTTGTCTCTTTTTCTCATGCATTTGTTTTGCATTATCATTTTTTCTGTTCTTTTTGTTTTGAGCTTTTAGTTGGCGTGCATTTCACACTTTTTTATAATAATAAAAAAAATCCTTTTTAAAAAAATACAATGGACCAACATCTTTTACTCGTTTACCAACATTTTTCTTTACAATAAAAATACTTCTGAAATCAACAAAACATAAAATAAATTCGTCTAGTTTTTCGGATTCAAAAAAAAAAAAAAAACATTCCTCATAATTGATTGGGCCAGGAAAAATCTGATTGGGTTTGTGTCAAATCTTCTCCTTTTGTTGAATATTGATTTCAACTCTCTTTTTGATTTAAAAGAGAGAAAAAAACCCCTTGAATTGTTCTTATTGAGTATAACAAGGCTGTCTCTCGTTTCGTCCTCGAAGATAAGTTCTTTAATTCACCAACCTAGTTATTGCTAGAAACTTTGTTTCTCTGTTCTAAACCCTAGCACTTTATATTTTTTACTTTTACTGTTCTATGTGTTTTGTAAGATTAGTTCATGATTAGGCTCACAAGTCACAATCTCACTTTAGTGTGAAGTTTCTATTTGAAATTATCAAAATCTTTAGATGATCCTGTCTATTTTCAACTTTTTGGTGTAGTCTCTTCTTGTTCTTTCACTTGTCAATGTGTTTTTTTCACTGTGGAAATGATTTGGCTCTGCTGTTGTGGTTTGAGGTCCGTACGATAAGCCTATGCTATGGAAGGTCCGTTGTTTTACGAGATGTGCTCAAGAACTGTTAGAGTTTGTGGAAAATTGGCAATACAGAATTCTATATGTACTGGCATTTATGAGGTTAATGAACAATACAATACCATGATTAGCTCCGCTGCTCCAGTGGCAGAGTTTGAGTAGTAAGAATTCTCTATGTAAATCTACGATAAGGCCAAATTCCACCAACTACATATCCTCATTGGTAGTTGTTGTAGGTTTTTCTGACACTGAGATTAGTTTAGATAATTTCAGCTTTAGAATTTATCCATTTAAGCCTAAAACTGATTTGGATTTCGACGTAAAATGTATCCATTTTATAGACTAAAACTGATTAGTTCAATGTTGTTGATGTATTTCTAGGCTTCTTAGCTCATCAACACCTCAATTTCAGAGTGGATGTCGAATTACAAAAGAGGCAAGTGTTCATAAGTTTGCTTACTCCTGTTATTGACATATACACGAAACTGCAGCACCTGAATCGTTGATTGGGCATGCGGATAAGGTTTGGTCGGTATTGAGAACTTAAGAAATATCAAGAGGCATATTACCTCAAGACTTAGCTCTACAGACTCTGTTTTTTTCTGGAATTATATGACAACAAGATAACCCTTAATTAGTATGTTAAACAATAAAAAAACTTTGGCTATATAATTAGTATGCTAACCGGTTCTGGTTTAGCTTGGTTCCGCATCCGGTATATATATGTTCAGTACAAAATCGATGAGCGCATGCGTTCGATTTCTATTGAAGGAAGCTGGATTAAATTTGGAATAAAGAAAGAGCGAAGAAATTGAATTGGTCAAGTCAAAACAATGAAAATCCTTAAATTCTAACATTGAAAGTGATTTGATTTCTTATTAGGCCTACCGTTTGGGACAATAGTGGAATATTACGTAACATGTTAAAATAATTAGAAGAAATTCCACAGAGAGGTAGAAGATAGTGATTAAAGAGATAAGTTGAAGTTGCTTACCACTTCATTTGAATTAAGAAAATAAAAACTTTGTTGTATTTATATTAAGACTTTGAATGGTTGTCTAGTATGCTGCATAGCAGACTAAAATTGGACTAGTACGCACTTAATTTACCATTCACTATTGCATACTAGTATGCACTATTGCATACTAAAAATCTCCATACTAGTATGCACTATTGCATACAACTCCATACCATCATAAATTCATTGTTAGTCCGCATTTTTTCAGTCTACTCCCCAAAAGCTCTATACCATCATAAACTCCATACCAACATACAATTGTCTGCTCCATACTACAGTCTGATGTTTTGCATACTAAAATATTGGTATGCAGTATCCAGTCCGCATCATATGGACTAACCATTCAAAGCCTATATGTTTCTTGGTCTGCAATTTAATTAGGTCCCTTATTACTTGCACGTATCAACCATCTTAAACAAATCCTATGTGCTCTCCTCTTTATGCAAGACAAATCAAATTTCACGTGCACCTAAACACATCCCAATTGGGTTTATAGAATTATAGATAAAATATTTTACATATTTTTGTTAAAAGGTTTACTAACAAATAATATGATCGAAATTTTCACCACTAGTCTAGTTGTTAGAAATCGCGTATCTGAGAAACATAAATCTAAAAATTATAGATTAAGCGATAATCCACTAATTAAAAGTAATATAAGCGACGGGATCAGATTTCTTTTTGTTGCAACAATTGTTGGTGTTTTTGTCAAACTTTTTATTTGTTAATTTTATTGATGAAAAAACCTTTTAAAATCTTTTAAGTATAAATAACCTGAGGTCATTTTGATGTTACAAAAATGAGAAAAACGAGATTGAGGATACTTATTTTTGGATAAGTAAATTTAATTTGATTTGAAGATTTATCAGAACGTTTTGATCCGATAAGCTTGGTTGAAAGTTGAAACCAAGAAATATATCTATAGAATAAACATCCACAAAATAATTTTGTTACAAATTCACATGAATATAAATAAATAACACATTAAAGACTTTTCCAATAAAAGAAAAAAAAAAACAGAAGAGATTTATCCACACAAAGACAAACCAAATTAAAATTATAAAAAAAAAGAATGAAAATAAGTTTTTTTTTTGTTCCTTTCCGTTTCTTCCTTTCAATTTTTTGTTACGTACAAAGATGTTTTCATACAAGAGAAGTAATCATACCATCTTGAAAACAAATCAAGGCTTTGGTGGTTCAGCCACAGGCGCTGTCGTCGTTTCCGGTTCCTTAACTGGAGTTTCAACCACCGCCGGAGCCGGAGTAGCTTCTTCCTTCTTCTCCTCTACCTCTGGTTTCTTCTCCTCCACGACCGCGGTTTCAGGGGTCTCGTCTTTCTTGACCTCTTCAACAATCTCCTCTTTCTCACCACTAGGTTCTTCGGTTTTGGCTGGTTCTTCAGTTTTGGCAGGTTCTTCGGCTTTCACTTCCTCCACCGGTATTTCTTTTGTCTTCACCTCCTCAGGGAGGAAAACACACACCTTCTCGAATATGAATGTGACCGGTCCTGCGACATAGCCAGCTCCGAAGCTAGACGTAGCTTCACTCACCGCTTTTGATCCGGGGAATTCTGAATAAACATTTCATAATTTGACACACAGATAAGTAAAACGTTCATCTAATTATAGCATGCAAAAGAAACAATGATCCAATAAATCTCTAAACGTCTTCTAAAAAAGATAATGAAGTTTGATCAACAATAATTTTAAGTTTTCCAATCAGCTAATTTTCTTAGGCAAGAGCATATATATAAATAAACCATAGAGAATGATACAATATGAGAATGATGTAATATGTTTAACAGTATGTTTAAACTTGAGATATAACATGCGAATGAGAATATTATAAGACATGATAAGAATCCAAAGATTATGCCAGCAAATATTTGATATATAAGACAAAAAACGATAAATATATAAGACAAGCATATATTGTTGTCGGGATATATTAAAAAATAGACACATGACAAAGCGTAATTGAATCTTTACCAATTTTGACAAGCTCCTCGAGGTACTTCTGCACAGCCGCAGAGTTTTTCTTCAAACCAGACTCCTTAGGGGCTCTCACCAAAGCCTGCCCGTTTTAATTTTAATTACACTAAACAATGGATTTGAATACTTAATGGTAACTTGGAGAATAAAAAAGAAGAAGATAGGGACCTTGACTTCGGCAGACGTGGCTTCATAGGTTTCCACGACCTTTGGTTGGAGTTCTGTCTTTTTCTCCTCAATTTCCTTGTTGATTGTTTCCTATTATACGTAAACACGTATAAAAATCAATTTTCGTGATAAATTACTACCAATAAATATCACTTGAGTGGATAACTATTGCAGGACAAAAAAACCTAAAGTGCTAAAGTCCAATTAATACGTAGTTATCGTTTTCTTTAAAGAATCAAACAAAAATAATTAAAAAATACTCCTAACCGCAAATAAACATACTTGATATGCGTATGATCAAATAATGGAGTGCCATGGGACCTATAACTACATAATTAACAGAATAATTAATTAGGTGAATAATTATACATACCTTAGACTCATCAAAGGTCTTGGTAGCTTCAGCAGCAGCAGCCTTCTTAGTACTATTTTTCTCAAATAACTTCTTGAACTTTGGAACAACCTTCGAATTCCAGTAACCCATTTTTTTTGTTGTTGAATTAAATTAACCTTCTCAACTTGAACAAATCTGTCAAAGAAACAATAAATGTTACACAAGTTTATTTTCAATAAAAGAAATATAAGAAAAATCAAATATCTCTCTATATAATATACCCATGTTACTTATGTGTGTATAGTACATATCTACTGGTGAAAAAAAACAAAAGTACTTAATCAATGTTCCTACAAAACGACAAAAACCAAGAACAGCAAAAGAAAATTTTATGCTTATCGTAATAGTAATTCTTCAATCAAAATCTTAACTACTCCTAAAGATAGGTTTTATATTGGTATTTTTTATCTCCACCTAAACTAAACCTGGAGATAATAATTGCCATGCCAAAAATTCTGTTATGTTAATCGTATTTTCTAAATCGAAACTTAACCTAATCGGACAAAAAAGAGTTTCACTATGAAAGATGAACTTCTTATATATGTTTCTACGTAGACGATTGAGATAAAAAAAAACACATGAATTATGCATATAGTTAGTACATATTCTGCATCTATATAATCACAAACTTGTTCCTCTATAGATTATCGGAAAAAAATCGAACGACCCTAGTATAGTAACAAAACAGAGTTCATAAGCATGAATTAAAAAAATCGTATACCTAGAATCAAAACGACGTATTCATGTTTTGATTTCTTTATAAATATTATGAGTTTGATAAAGAGACTTACTTGAAACGATAAATCTCTTTAGAGATCTCTCCTCGTATTTGATCTGTTTGTTCTTCTTCTTCTTCTCCAAACACACGAAACTGATTAATTGTCTCTCTGAATTTAAGAAACCCTTTCGCGTCATATAGACAGGCTTATCGTGAAACCACCCCTTATTTTCCATCTTAATTACGGTTTGTGCCATTCCCTCTTTCTCGTTTTACCCCTCTTGCCTCGTTGGCGTCAAAACCGTTTCTGTTTTTTGGTTAACACAATCTCAACAAAACCAAATTTAACCGGGAATTAATTTTTGTTACGTCTACATGAAGACGTGTGATTTCGGTATGATTGTGATTTCGGTTTTGGTTTTCTTTTATTTACCGGAAAAGGGTCAAAGACAGCAGTACAAATAGTAAAAATTGAATAACGGTGAAACAGAAGAGGAAAGGGTAAAAACGTAATCAGGAGGAGAAACTATGCCAGCTGGCAGTCACATCAATCACAGTTGGCAAATATCGAAACTATGGCCCGCACCAATCGGATTGTTAATTGTGGATGGTGATCTGTAGTTGTAACATATACGCCTCTTATCTCATTATGATCAAAATATTCATACTATTGTAATGTATATTATTCTGTTTAACACTAACCAATGTATATTACTATGTTTAGTTATTTATTTCATTGATTTTTTTTTTCTGAAAGAGATATGTCATTGATCTATTAGACTTTAATTTGATTGTACTTGAGTTGGATTATGATTATCCTCGATTAAATTAATTAAAAAAATTAGATTTAATTTGTGAATTGGTTATTAATTTTAAATTTTAGATATTGGCGTAGGTCTTTGACAAAAAAAAAAGAGAAGATATTGGCGTAGGTCGTCTAGTCTACTACTTCTATTCGGTTTATGCAAAGTGTTAAATTTGGTTCAACCGAACCAAAAAAGCCATGCAGATACGAAAAAACAAAATAACTCTTTATAAATCTTACTTCGAATTTCTTTGGCTTTGATTTCTTCAATCTAACTTTCTAGTTTTTGATGATTTGAAAACTTATTAAAAAATCCTTACGTCGACCAATATCAAAGTCCTCTTAGACTGAAACGTGTGATTGGATATTTAAAATCATGTTGATTATAGTCTAAAAGAAAATTTTCAATTAAGGAGATCTCAGTTTTTTTTTTTTTTAACACTAAGGAGATTTCAGTTCTATTTTCCTATTTTGAACTCTTTTTGGTCAGCCAAACGATAAAAAGTTGAAAAACAAATTCAGTGTCTTTGAAGATCTATATGTTTTTTTATGAAAAAATAAATTTTTTTCCTAAAAGCAAACTTTGACAAAAATAGATAAATTAATACTACCAAACTGAAGTGTGGAAAACTTGAAACTTTACGATACAAAAAAACCAAAATATTTTGTTTTTTATACTGAATTGATTTTATAAATCAAATAAAAATATAAAAGAAAAATAATTCTTCAATGGTCCATCCTTCTAAGGAAAGGATATTTTTAGTTTTAAACCAAATTTTGACTAAAATCAAATTCGCAGCAACCCAAATTGTGGATTCAATTTTAATCAAAAATAGGTTTGAGACTATTTAATCAGGTTTGAAACTACTGGTTTCTTATTTGAAACCGAATGATCAAAATAATTAAAACAAACTGAAAAGTTAAGGAAAGTATTTCACATGGCTTAGCTGTTTGAAAGAAATTAGGCTGTCTAAAAAACAAAAAGATTCTATTAAATTAAGATGATTACAGATAATTAATTATAGTACAAGACAGACATCCCACCCTCAATATCTATATCAAACTAGGAAATCGCCATCAAACATGGTTTACACTCATAATTCACTTCAAATAAGAGAAAAAATAACGAACCTCAATGGTTCACGACGTATATTATTTTTCGATGAATTTTTAATAGTTCTGTACGTATCAAATAAAATTTCAAAATAAAATGATATGTTTTTTAAATCAGAAAATTATCCACTTATCTAATTAGGGTTACTATGAGAAGAGCCTTTTTATCTCGTAAAAAACAGATGATTTGTATATATATATATTTGACGGCTGTTTTATTTATCATTTTTTTTCCAATAGGCAATAACAATGCATTATGCTATATTTATTTATCGTAATTAAGAATACAACTTATAAGGTTTTCGAAATGGTAATATAATGGTGGCCATGATGACAGTGTACATGCACATGGGTTGCCTTCACTATCTGTTGTCTTTGCTGAACAAAACAATGGACAACCATCCATTATACAAGATCTTATGACATATCATTCATTTAATCATTTTTCACATATTCACACACATATACAACCCACACGTATATATATACACATACACCACATCTACTCATTTTTTCATATTCACAGACATATATATAACACATACTGACATACATAGACATATATATGTGATATGTCCATTGTTTTGTTCATATTTAATTACTAATATAAATATTTGCTCGAGTGTAACAATGTGTCGAATAAATCATTAAGTGAAATTAACGACATGTATGTTTATTCGTTTCGTAGAAAATGTTACTTTAATATTTTTAAAATAATTTTTTTTTGTTGACAGTTTATTTCTTAACTGGGACTTTTGCCCATGGCCCAGTGGCGGAGGTAGCCATGACTTTTACAGGGGTCATTTTTTATTCTAACACCAAATATCCATTTTTAACAAAATTTTGTAGGGGTCAATAAGTACATTTTAAACCATTTTAATGAATTTTGCTTCTACAACTACAAGTAAAAATAACAATTTCTACAAGTTCATAGGGGTCAATTGACCCCCATGTGGACAATATAGCTCCGCCCCTGCCATGGCCTACTGTAGTCCATTTAATCCAAGAAGTTGTGCCAAGCTTTAGGCGATATCTGTACTCTGTAGCCTAGACACTAGTAGCTCATAGCAGAATTTTATAGCAAAATTATGCTAATGTCTCACAATAGTATTAATATGCGACTAAGATGAGTATAACCGGCGACTAGTTCATACACTAGATTTTAATGGACTTAAGAACACGATACCATTCCGACTAGCCAAATAAAAAATGATTAGATAATTAATGCGTTTGATCCCAAGCCTAGATTTGTATGGCAACTCCTCTTCAAATAAGAACCATTAGACCTGTCCAAGTTAACTGTTCTAATGCATTTTTGGATTTTTTCTTTGTAAACTTCAGTTCTGCCTATTCTTTATTCATAGAAATACAGAAACGCTTGTTAATATGTTAAAGAAAAAAAAGGTTGATCAATGAAAATCCGGTTTCAGAAAAAAGATGAAACTATATGTTATTGTTATCTTAGGAATCACTCACTAGACTGATGCCCTTTTGGAGTAGATAAAAGCTCTCATTTTGTCAACCAATACGTGGTTAATGGTTTATAAGCTAGAACGTGGGATTGTTGAGGCCCACAGACTCTTTCCAAATTTGTGGGCGTAAGAGAAGCCCATATAAAGGACTATGTTTAGAAATGGAATGATCGTTCTTTTTGGTGCATTTTTTGAATATTCAACCAAACTAAACCGATATAATTGAATTTTAAGTTATCTACAAAATGAACTAATTGTGTACTACATATTAGTAACACATATTATTGTATGATTGTTTGGTATATATGTCAGCAATACAACCATTTTATGACTTGTTACACCAAAAAATGATATCATTCTCATATATCTGAACATCCATAAGCTTTTTCTTTGACTTAAGAGTAAATAGGATTTAATAATCAACCTTCTGCTATATTAAACAGTATTTTGTCCATTTCCTATTTATGAAAGTATTAGATATCTTTTTAACCAGTTTTGAATCAAACAATTATATAAGAAAAGAATTCTCCCACACAGTACCAACAATTTCTATAGAAAATGTTTATAACTGGACACAATAATGGAATTCGGTTTGTGATGGACTGATAAGAGTCATCACCCTGAAGAGAATTGTCAGGATTACATATCGAAAGCCCTGAAAAGAAACCTAAAGTAATATATAATGATCAATGATATGGGCTACTCTGAAATACTTTGAGAAGTAGAAGATGAAATTTTCTTTCTGAAAAATATAATAATTACAGAGCTGTTACATTTATAGAAAACAACGATCCTCTATGCAAATGAAAATTGTCCTCTAAGCATATGTAGACGATCAAAACGTTTATTCAGGGTAATTCCTCCTAATCGCGTGGTACGATTTTTACATCATTATTAACTCTAAGGCAGCAAAGACTATCTCAAACAAAATGTTTGGCATCGCCCCTCACAGAATTAAACAGAACGTACGTCTTCAATCAAAAAGTAAAGCATAACTTTTGAGCACAACAGAGAGTTAAACAAAGAACATTCTCATTCAGCTGTCATCATTGAGTACACTAGTGATCTGAAACAATCGTAATACACGCCGAGTAGAAATCGCTCGATCTATGTAACATTTCGATCCTCCCCAATATGCTTAGAGAACAAGTGCCATTTGCTTAGAGCCTTAGAGGTTCGTTGTTACTTGTTTTCTATAAATATAATAGATGTGTAATTGTTATATTTTTAGCAAGAAAATATAATTTCATCTTCTTCTTCTCCAAACTTTTTCAAAGCTTTCACGAATTGAGAAACCAAAAAACTATGGTGAATCTCATTTCAATCTATTTCAACACTACAAAATGGTATCCAATTTGTCAGATATCTTCATTTTCTAATGCTAATCCTCTTTGAATCACGACAACAACAAAAACACAAAACTGCATTTTGATATATGCCATTGGCAGCTTATGTGATGAGAAAAAAACCTCAAGAAAATAAACTTGATTTCTTTAATTACCAAAAAAAGATACAGTATTCTTGACCTAAAAAGGAATAAACGTATATTTAACTTTAAGTAGCGGGCTACTTTAAATGGAAGGTTTACGTGATAGTTTGACCCATCACTCTGAATTGTTTTAACTTTTTCTTGTTCTCTATTCTGTTATAATTATTTTCTATTTTAAAACGTATTTTAATTTTACCTTTTTTCTATATCAAAAAGATGAAAAGAAAGAATCATTTTTTTTTTCATTTTATGATAATGGTTATATCTCAACGAAAGGTACCAAACTTATTGATTTTTTACTACAAAATACTGCTTGTGAAATATTTTAGTGTAGTTCTACATACTTGTAAAAGTTAAAACTATAAAAGGTTTCATAATATTTATATATCTTTGATTCAGATCATCATTTTCATTGAGTTTATTATGAGTTCTTGACTGAAACCCATACATTTTTTCGTCAGATTAATTTTTTTTTTCTCATTTCCAAGTGAGAATGGAACTAAAAGTCCTAATAACGCACTCTTCTCTTTGGAGAATCCAAAAATTCGCCACTTACCCAAAACCCACTTAGTAGAATCATTAATTTTGATATTACAAATGCCAGCTATAACGATGCGATCCCAAACCTCTATAAAACACAAAGTAGAGATATGCTCATCAAATCACACTCTTACTAACCAAACATAAGATGGAAATGATATTAATCTCTTTGTGCCTAACCACCTTCTTAGCCTTTCTCATCCTAAAACCACTCTTCAAACGAATCACCACCACCAAACTTAAGTTACCACCGTCTCCATGGCGGCTTCCGGTGATTGGAAACCTCCACCAGCTCGGTCTCAATCCTCACCGCTCTCTTCATTCCCTCAGCCTCCGGTATGGGCCACTCATGCTCCTTCATTTTGGCCGTGTCCCTGTTCTCGTGGTTTCTTGTCCTGACGTGACTAATGACATCATGAAAACACACGACCTTAAGTTTTCAAACCGCCCCAAATCAAAAGCTATTAATATATTTATGGATGGTGGGCGTGATATAATTTTTGGCCCCTACGGAGAAGATTGGAAGAGTATGAAGGTTCCTGAACAAAATTTTGAACTAATGGAAATATTTATTAGATTCTTACATATTTTCTTGGCATATATAAAAGCAATATTGTGAACTTTTCCAAACATCAAAATTATCTTAGATTTTCTTGAATATCGGTTTAGATATATTGCAGAGAATATGACCCCAAAAAAAAAAACTTTTAGAGAGAAGTGATTCTTATTTATGTTTTAAGTTTTTTTTTTTTGATAATGAAAGTGCTTCTTATGCTATAAACGTCTAGTTTTTGTATCCATCTATTGTATTATATCAACTGGCGATGCTTGCAGAGTCTGGGTGTGGTGCATCTGCTCAACAACAAAATGGTTAGGTCCTTTGAGAACCTAAGAGAAGAAGAGATCAAAGTAATGACAGAGAAGCTGGAAGAAGCATCTTTATCTTCTTCATCAGTAAATCTAAGCAAACTCATAATGACTCTTACCAACGATATCATATGCAGAGTCACCTTGGGAAGAAAATATAACATCGAGGAAGGTGGAATTGATATCAAGAACTTAGTGATGACATCCTCTGAGTATTTTGGCAAATTCTTCTTCGGAGACTTTATTCCTAGTTTGGCATGGATAGACTGGATCAGCGGCATAGATGATAAAATGAAGGACATAAACAACAAGTTAGATGTTTTTTTAGATAGCATGGTGCAAGAACATGTCGATGCCGATCACAAGGAACCATCAGATTTTGTGGATATGTTGCTATTGATTCAAAAGGATAAAACCAAACGGTTTCAGTTTGACAGAAGTGACTTAATACTCATCCTCAAGGTAACAACAAAAGCCATTCCTTTTCGTTTTGTATATTTCCAAGAAATACAATGTCAAATGGTTTTAATTAAGTTATATATGTTTTTGTAAAATAAACAATCTTTTTCCCTTTTTTTTTTTTATTTTAGAAAAAGATAAGAGATTTGATTTTTGTTTGTCAACATTAAACATCTGATTTAATTAGAACAAGTCTTCAATAGAAGGTGTATAAAGTACTAGAATTAAAACAAATGTTTTTATTATATTGAAAAATAGACTTGTTTTGGTTTAAGGTTGACATAGGCCACTGATCCAGAAAACCTCCTATTAATTTGGTCTAAAACCAAATTGATACATATAAATCGATAGCTAAATCAATTTTGCTTTTTCTTTGGTTTTTCAGGATATGTTTTTCTCGGGAACAGCAACAACTGCCTCACAACTAGAATGGACAATGACAGAGCTTATGAGACATCCAGAGTGTATGAAAAAACTTCAAGATGAGATTAATTCATTTTCGACGCATAATTTAAATGTAACGGAGAAAGAAGTTGAGAAAATGAACTATTTACATTGCGTGATTAAGGAGGGGCTACGGTTGCATCCCTCTGGTCCATTAGTATCCAGACTACCAAGTGAAGATGTCCAACTAAAGGGATATAACATTTCTGCAGGGACACATGTAAATAACTTTTTTTTTTAAATTCCTATAAGAGTAAACCTAAATGTGAAAATGTATAATGCTTGACTTGGAACACAGGTTATACTCAATGTTTGGGCACTCCAACGAAACCCTGCGATATGGGGGCTTGATGCCAATGAATATAGACCGGAGAGGCATTTTGGTACGAATTTGGATTTTAACGGTACTGATTCCAAATTCGTTCCATTTGGAGGGGGGAGAAGACTCTGCCCCGGAATTGGATTTTCTTTGGCCATGTCCAAATTGGCACTAGCCAACCTTGTGAAACGGTTCAACTGGAGACTCGAGGTCGGACCAGCAGGAGATGATAAACCTGATCTAGCTGAAGCATCTGGTATTGATGTTTGCCGCAAGTTTCCTCTCATTGTCTTTCCATCAATTGTGCACCCACATTGATGAGAAAACACTTCAATTCACCTATTGAATGTGACCTTTGTTTTCGTGTTCCTTTATAACAAAATCTGATGTTGTTGGTCTACGTATATCCGGTGTCTTCTTAAGTAAAAATAAACCTATGTGTGCTTGTTACATTATGTGATTGGATGTCTTTGCATATGTAGACCAATGTCGCTTCTGTATTGTATGAATAAAACTATATATTTGTTATATGCAATTTGTGCGGGTTTAAATATCTATCTTTATTTTTTCCTTTTCAAGAACACCAAATAATACACAGCGTTACATGATGGTGACTATACTAGTTTTAATTAATAAAGTTGATGTTGATAAAAAAACAAAACTACTCGTCTATGTAAAATTGAAGTAGTTAAGTACTAAAATTGTCTACAACTCAACCTTAGCTCAATTTAAAGACAAGAGACAAGCAAGATATACAAGTTCTCAAGGCCAGACCCAGCCAAGGTACGTCTCGGTGAGATCCACCACTCACTTGAATGAAGGAACATATTACAACTGAGAATCACTCACCCTCACAAAGGAAACAACAATTGTGCACCCACATTGATGAGAAAATACATAGAGCGTGTCCAATTCACCTGCTGAGAATGATCATTGATAGTGACCTTTGGTTTCGTGTTCCTTTATAACAAAATTTGATATTGGTGGTCTACGTAGATCCGGTGTCTTCTTAAGTAAAACTAAACCTATGTGTGCTTGTTAGTTGTTCCATGATGTGATTGGGTGTCTTTCTATCGATCCAATCATTTATTATTATTATTTTGTTACCAACCAAACCAAGTTAGGACGTACAAATTAATTTAAAATGTTTATTAATATTATTGTTTACATCCATGAGTTAAGCTTCTAATATATTTTTTCTCGTCTATTTTTTTTTTAGTTAAACTTCTAATATATTTAACATAATATTAATGTTATACTTATACTCCCTCCGTATTTTAATAATTGTCGTTTTAGAAATTTTATTTTTTTGAATTGGATGTCGTTTTCAAATTTCTATGCAAAATTTATTACTTTTTAATGTTTTATGATGTCATAAAACATTAAAAAGTAATAAATTTTGCATTGAAATTTGAAAAGGGAAAAATGTCATTAAAATTCCCAACTTATTCAAAACGTTGATTTAAATCCTCAACTCACGACGAAACGAAATAAATATCAAACTTATGTTGACTTTCCAAATAAATATTAAACTTATGTTGACTTTCCAAATAAACACCAAACTTTCATTGACTTGGCCATATTAGGCATGACGTTAAGTGAGTTAACAGACAATGTTAACGGGATTAATTTTCTGTTAACAGACCCGCTAATTAAAAATGACAGTATTGTTGAACTATAATCAAATCTCATCTAAGTCATATAACCTAAAGTCGTATTCATATAAGTTAGTTATTTACGTAAGAGTCACGAATGTACGTACGTATAGTTGTGTCTGTTCGTAAAGTTGTGTCTTTTCGATTAACACATGTACGTATACGTTGTTTCGTGTTGTATAAGTAGATCGAGTCAAACTCAATAACATCATTGTGTGTAATACATTTTCTCTTATCAATAAAGATCAAGTTTCTTCATACTCTATTTTTCATTTTGGTTTTGTTCTTCATACTCTGTTAAAACAGAGTTCGTTTGTTGATCAAAACACTAACAAGTATTCCTTCTAAACATAAAACGACGTTGTTTTGTGTTAACTGTTTAATAAAATCCCGAGTTTCAAATCATACTCTATTTAGGGTTAGGGATTTTGCTCGATTTGGGGATCTAAGATTGACTTTAGGGATTTAATTCAATCGTTACGACAAAACGACGTCGTTTTGTTGTTATATGAAACAATGTCGTTATCAATTAACATATATGTTAACAGAAAATTATCTCCGTTAACGAGATCTATTAACTCACTTAACGTCGTACCTAATATGGCCAGATCAACGGAAGTTTGATATTTATTTAGAAAGTCAACATAAGTTTGATATTTATTTGGAAAATCAACATAAGTTTGATATTTATTTCGTTTTGTCATGAGTTGAGGATTTAGTAACCCACTTAATGTCGTACCTAATATGGTCAGGTCAACAGAAGTTTGATATTTATTTGGAAAGTCAATGAAAGTTTGGTGTTTATTTGGAAAGTCAACATAAGTTTAATATTTATTTGGAAAGTCAACATAAGTTTGATATTTATTTCGTTTCGTCATGAGTTGAGGATTTAAATCAACGTTTTGAATAAGTTGGGGATTTTAACGATATTTTTCCCAATTTGAAAACGACATCTAATTCAAAAAAATAAAAATTCTAAAACGACAATTATTAAAATACAGAGGGAGTAA
Source organism: Arabidopsis suecica (assembly GCA_019202805.1). NCBI lineage: Eukaryota > Viridiplantae > Streptophyta > Magnoliopsida > Brassicales > Brassicaceae > Arabidopsis > Arabidopsis suecica. The sequence continues at coordinate 8,592,434 of CM032911.1, forward strand.
GTAATAAATAAATCAATAATTTTCTTATATTAAAAGCTATCTAAATTACACCATGAAGGACTTATACTGTATAACCTTTTTTTTTTTTGCTATGTAGAAGAGAAGTAATTTTCATTATAATATTATGACATAACTATATGCCTTGTGATACTTACCAAAAAAAAAAAACTATATGCCTTGTGATTCAATTGAAATACTCTAAAATACAAAGTAGTGAGGAAGGTGATATACTCAAGTCACTTGGAGATATCACATACTGAAATCAACTTTTGTAATTAGTAGAGATGGAAATGATATTAATCTCTCTATTCTTCACCAGTTTCATAACTTTTCTCTTCCTAAATTCATTCCTGAAAAGAACCAACACCACCGAACCTAACCAACCACCCTCTCCGTGGCGGCTTCCGGTGATCGGAAACCTCCACCAGCTCAGCCTCCACCCTCACCGCTCCTTTCGTTCCCTCAGCCTCCGTTATGGTCCACTCATGCTCCTTCACTTCGGTCGTGTCCCTACCCTCGTAGTCTCATCCGCTGACGTAGCTCATGACGTCATGAAAACACACGACCTTAAGTTTGCCAACCGTCCCAAAACCAAAGCGGTCGATATAATCATGAACGGTGGGCGAGATGTGGCTTTCTCCTCCTACGGTGAATATTGGAGACAAATGAAGGTATGATTTTGTTATATAATTTATTTATTTCTTTCCGAAACAATGTATATATTTTTTTCTTGATTAATATTATTTGTTTATTGTTTAACTGATGTTTTTTCAAAATCTATAAACTGCTTTGAAATAAGAGTTTATGCACTGTCCATCTCCTCGGCAAGCAAATGGTTAGGTCCTTTGAGAAAGTAAGACAAGAAGAGATAAATTCAGTGATGGAGAAGCTTGAGATAGCAAGTTCTTCTTCTTTGCCGGTAAATCTAAGTGATGTTCTCCTTAATATGTCAAACGATGTGATATGTAGAATTGCTATGGGAAGAAAATATAGCCGTGAGGAAAACACTAGCAATTTTGAAAATCAACTGAGAAAAGTCATGGAGCTTCTAGGCTCATTTCCAGTCGGAGATTACATCCCAGGTTTGGCGTGGATAGATAAAGTCCGCGGTTTGGACCGTAAAATGGAGGAAGTAAGCAAAACGTTTGTGGAGTTTCTTGAAAGAGTTGTGCAAGAACATGTAGATGAAGGTGAGAATAAAGAGACATTTGATTTTGTTGATATGTTGTTAAGAATTCAAAGAGAGAAGACAAATGGATTCGAGCTTGATAGAAGCGACATCAGACTCATCATTTTGGTAATTAAGACAAACATCTTTTTTAATAGAAACCCATTTCGTTTAAATTAAATCACAATGTTAATAAACATGAAATTTTTTTGCTTGATTTAAATTATAGGATATTTTCTTAGGAGGAACAACAACAACTTTCACAGCCATCGATTGGGCAATGACACTTCTCATAAGACATCCGGAATCTATGAAAAAACTCCAAGACGAGATCCGAACATATTCGAGAAATAAATTATATGTATCCGAAGAAGAAGTCAAGAATATGAAATACTTAAAAGCTGTGATTAAAGAAGTCCTTCGACTACATCCTCCAGGCCCATTGTTAATTCCCAGACAACTTAGTGAAGATGTCAAACTCAAGGGATATGATATTGTGGCTGGCACAATGGTAAACCACGAAGCCAAACTATCATATTATTTGAAAAGTAAACTATATAAAAATAATACATCTTATGTGTTGGTTAAGCAGGTATTCATCAACGCTTGGGCCATTCATCGAGATATCGCAAAATGGGGACAAGATGCAGAAGAGTTTAAGCCAGAGAGGCATTTGGATCTACCACTTAATTTTCAAGGACAAGATTTCAACTTCATTCCGTTCGGATCAGGAAGAAGGATATGCCCTGGAATAAATTTTGCAACAACATTAATTGAGGTGGCATTAGCAAACTTTGTGTACCGGTTTAATTGGAGAGTGGAGAATAGACTACTTGGAGATGATGATGAGTACTATCTAGCTGAAACAACCGGTATTGAAGTTTGCCGCAAGTTCCCTTTAATTGCCTTTCCATCTTTCGCTTCATTCACAATTTAGTGTACAACGTCTCGCTACAATTCATTAAACGTACTTTTGATCCCCTAAAAAATAATTATGTTTTTGTCATCATTTCTGGTGATGAGCTTTAATAGTGATATGCTTTTAAAACAAGATTTCTCTTTTTCACTGTTGTTAATTTTAAAAAATTAAAATAAATATCTACGTCCCTAATTAATAGTTGCTGGCAATAAATATTTACGGTCTAAAATTATCAATAACTAGATGAGTATCGTGAGATTATGTGGTAATTTATTGAATTTCTTGATATATATATATATTGATTATTAATTATTTCTTAGCCTGCTTTCTAGGCACATACCATTAGTTATTAATTATTTTGTAGTTAATTCTGATTAGACCCTATTTTAATGAACACCACATGTTACACGATGAGACTCTATAATTATCTAAAATTATATGATGAGTAAGAAAAATAGATTATCTACTGACAAAAATAATTAGTTGGTGTGTCCACTTAATTATCAGGCCGAGAAAGCATAGTGGGGTTGTAAATTTGTACCTATTGATATAAACAAAACTTAAAATCTTATCTTATCTCTTAAAAGAGTGGTCAAGCAAGATGGATCGTCTCTAATCAAAAAAGTTTTCAAAGTTTATTTTATTTTATTTTATAGAAGAAACCTTGACACTGGCCTTCGAAAAGATAGATGATATGATCGCGGATAAACATGACCTTTACACAATCTCCATCTTCTTTTGGGTTTCAGAACGTATGGACACAACAAATCGTCAGGTAAGTAATTGTGTGCCTATCATTAATTAGATACATATTAATTAGCTTATTCATTTCTTCTTCGATAGAAATGTATTACAAGATCTTATTATCTTTGAGATACGTATACGTACATAGATGTGTTCAAGAGATTCAAAGGGGAGGACGGAAAGTTCATGGACTCTTTAACCAAGGATGCTAAGGGAATGTTGAGCTTATACGAAGCCGCTCATTTGAGGACGACGAAAGATTGTATAATGGATGAATCGTTGAGTTTTACAACGAGACATTTGGAGTCGTTGGCAGGACGAGCAAGCCCTCATCCCTCGAGGCTTATACATAATGCTCTTGGTCTATCTCAACATTGGAACATGGAGATATTAGTCGCTCTGGAATATATCACATCCTATGAACACGAGGAAGACCATGACGAGACGATACTCAAGTTTTCCAAACTCAATTTCAAGTTACTACAACTTCTGTACCTTAAGGAGCTCAAAATGATTACAAAGTATGTAATCTCCACGATTACTAGTATTTCTATATGGCTTGAATGTTTTTTTACAAAATGACTCCAAAATGATTACAAAGTATGTAATTTATGCATAGTATCACAATGACTCCAAAAGCACTTTTATAATTGACCATTATTATTTTTTTCTTGGTTAATAGTAGCAAGAAAAATTATGACTTACTAAATTATAAACAAAATAATTTCAAAGGTAAATGTTTTTAGTCAAATGGTTTAACGGTTCACTTTTGAATTTATTCTCGTCAGAGTTTAATTTAACTCCAATAAATTGTGTTATCCCGTATAGTAGAGATTGAGTTTATGAATCGGGTTTTGTCGACCCATACGATGTAGAAAAAAAAAAAGAAGAGACTTTCAAAATATCTTCACAATGAGTGCATGTGAAATGAGAGGCTAACAACTTCGTTCAATAAGATTTTCTTATTCTTGTGGCGCCAATTTGTTGCAAATATTGCAAAAGTTGCTTGTACTCAAGATTTGATTGCCATCAATCTATAAATATACCTTATTTTGCTCTCTCCCCAAACTTACTATTCTGTTTCTCTTTTCTTTCTCTTCCAAATATGGAAGAATCTCAACCTGTTTTGGATCACGAAACCCGCACGTTTGAAAAGTTGCAACCTTCTCAATGGGCTGATCATTTCCTCTATATTCCCATCGATGAATTTGTGAGTATAGATATACTATATATATATACACGATGGAATATAGAACATTAAGGCAAATAAATAACCAAGTGACTTAACCTAGACATGTAGACTAGTTATTTATATTATTGTCATTGTTGTGTTAATGTGTTATCATACGGATTCGAATCCTTTTGACTGTTTGTTGACGAAAAAGTGAGATTTCTTTCTCTAGGTACTAGATGTCCTTGCTAGTGAACTCGAAGCAATCAAGCCCAAAGTTAGGGACATGCTCATGTCCTATTCCCAAGCTGAAGCACATGACTCGGCTAAGAGGAAAATTCTTTTGATCTATCTGATGACCAGTCTTGGTTTTGCATATCATTTTGAGAATGGGATAGAAGAAACCTTGACACACGCCTTTGAAAATATAGATGATATGATAGCAGAAGAACATGATCTTTACACTATATCCATTTTCTTTTGGGTTTTCAGAACATATGGTCACAATATGTCGTCTGGTAAGTAATTTGTGCCTATCATTAATTAAGTACATATTAATTAGCTAGTTCAATTCTTCTTTTATGAAAAGGTATTACAAGATCTAACAATATTTGATGTACATAGATGTGTTCAAGATATTCAAAGGGGAGGACGGAAAGTTCATGGACTCTTTAACCAAGGATGCTAAGGGCATGTTGAGCTTATACGAAGCCGCTCATTTGAGGACGCCGAAAGATTGTATAATGGATGAATCGTTGAGTTTTACAAAGAGACATTTGGAGTCGTTGGCAGGACGAGCAAGCCCTCATCTCTCAAGGCTTATACATAATGCTCTTGGTCTCTCTCAACATCAGAACATGGAGATATTAGTCGCACTGGAATATATAAAATTCTACGAACACGAAGAAGACCATGACAAGGCGATACTCAAGTTTTCCAAGCTCAATTTCAAGTTACTACAACTTCTGTACCTTAAGGAGCTCAAAATGATTACAAAGTATGTAATTTCCGCAGTTACTAGTATTTATATATGGGTTGCATAAAATCCTTAAAAAGACTTTTACTCACTTATTTCCACCATATGTATATATGTTTGGATGCAAGATGGTACAAGGAGCTCGATTTTGCATCAAAGTTGCCACCTTACTTCAGAGATAGAATCGTGGAGTTACATTTCTTTGTGATATCGATGTACTTTGAGCCACAGTTCTCACGTGCAAGGATTATGCTGACTAAGTTCTATACAGCTGAAACCATTCTTGATGACACCTTCGATAGATATGCCTCCATTTCTGAAGCTAAAAGCCTCGCCAATAGCCTAGAAAGGTACACTACATGTTAAAATTTACACATAAACAATCATATTGTTGATGATGATGATATGATGATGAGAATGATTATGGACAAGGTGGGCTCCTGATAAAGACATGGATAGACAACCAGCTTTTTTGAAATTCGTCTTCAAGTTTATATTGGATGTATTCAAAGATTTCGAAAGGGAATTGGGGTCAGAAGGGAGATCTTACAGCCTAAAAGGCACACTTGATGAGGTAACCAATCATTTTTAACACTTAGACATGTAGACATTAGTAGACATGTATAATAAATCATTTTTAACACGTACGGGTATAACTTATTGTTAATATTATAGAAAAATAATCATGGTCGGTAGTTGTTACATTAATAAACAGTTTATTAGATTTTGTGAATCTAATTAAAGTGGAAGTGTGGGACTAAAATATCCATTTAAATCTCCATCTATTTTTAATATTAAATTTCTTATAAGTTTCAGCAATTTATTTTATTTTTTACTATTTTTTTTTTTTTTTTGCTATTCACTCTCATGATAAAACTCATAAACGATGCATGAAGATTCCTAGTATAAATGGTTGCAGCATGTTTACATGTACTTTTGATCACGCAGTTCAAAAGACTCGTGAAAGCCAACCTTGACCTTGCCAAATGGGCGCAAGCCTCTCACGTGCCTAGCTTTGATGATTACATGGAGGTTGGTGAGGTCGAGATCACAATGTATGCCACTATGGCAGGAACTTTGATGGGTATGGGACATATTGCTACGGAGAAAGCTTATGAGTGGCTCAAATCCAGACCAAAAATCATCCAATCATTATCTATAAACGGGCGTCTGATGAATGACATGGCCGGTTTCGAGGTACTAAGAAACTAGTCGTTTTCTGTTTTAGTAATCATGAGGTTGTGTTGAGTCCTATAGTCCATATATAATTTAGACTAATCCCTCATATGTACAACTGCCATGAATTCCGCTATGGAAATAGCTCAAAATTAAGATGTTCTTTAATTGCAAACTTATGCGTTATTTGATTAGGACGACATGAGTAGAGGCTATGTAACTACTGGGGTCAACTGTTATATGAAGCAATATGGAGTTACCAAAAACGAAGCTTTTAGCGCACTTCACAAAATGCGTGTCGACAATGACAAAATAGTGAACGAAGAGTTGTTGATGACAAAAAATGTGCCAAGACGAATTCTCAAGGAAGCCATCAATTGTGCACGCATGACCAACGTTGCCTACGGATACGGTGAAGGATTGACCCACCCTGAAGGCAAAATTAAGGACTATATTATTTATCTTTATAATGTTGATCAGATTCGTCTTTAAAGCCTTGATTTGTTACATTCTTACGATTGTGACACTTGGTTTGTTGTCAGATATTTAGGTGGCATGTTTTATGTTGTTTTAGATAAAATGCTTTTGTATTTGGACTCTTTTAATTATTTTTGAGGTCATTTAAACGATCATATAATTCATAACATGAAAATCTAACCAGTGAAGAAGAGATCGGAGAAAATTTCCAGATTTTTTTCAAACCATTTTTTTTTGAAGAGATTATAAAATTAGTCAAATCTCTCTATAGATTATATAGTCTGGACATTGTTAATTTATAGAGGTTTTACTGAAATATAGGTTTTTTTTTGTTTCCATAGCACCTAAAAAAATCGCATCATATTTTTGTAACACTAATTAGATTATCTAAAGATTTTTATTGTCCAACATTATCGACTTAATATACTTGGGTTATATTTACGTAATTGACATTTGTTTTAATGTAAATACAATCTTGCACTGGAGGAGAAAACAAGGGAAAGATTAGGGAGAAAACACATGCAGCAAAGGACAAAACTCAAGAGACAGCAGGTTAGGATTTGGGGATTATTGTTGATTTTGCCCTTTTTTTATCAAAATCTTTTGAAAATGCCATTTTCATTAAAATCTTACGGATTTGCCATTTTTTCACACTTAAAAATGTACGTATTTCGGATTTTTTTTGGTAAAAACACGTAGTTTATACAAAATACTAAACCCTAAGAACAACCACAACCGACTAAACCCAAACATAACGAATAAAACGCATGTTAAATCATATTTCCGTAGCCTGAAAAAGGTCAAAATCCATAAACTATTCAAAAAAGGGCAAAATCCACAAATGCCATAAAAAAAAATGGCAAATCCATAATTGATTCTAGGATTTGGTTTATTATACAAAAAAACTCAAATTATTTTTGCTGAAAAAGTAACTATTTCCAACGCTGTCAGAAGTGGCTCATGTACCTAGCTTTGAGAAGTACATGGAAGTTGGAGAGGTGGAACTCACTGGATGTGTGACCGTGGCAGGTATTTTAATGTTCTATGGGAAAGATGGCTACGAAGGAAGCTTTTGAGTGGCAAAAATCCAGACCAAAACTCGTCGAATCTTTATGTATTAAAGGTCGTCTTATGAATGATATAGCTGGTTCGGAGGTATACACCCATGGTTAAAGCTCATGAAGTTGGTGCTTTAGGCCTCACAAATATATTTTAAAAGTTAAAGGACATTATTTTCAAAGATAACTTGTGGTATAGTGGTAAACTTGTATTATAATGTCCACGAGATGACCACTTCGAGTTCCATCTATATATTCTTTTTTTTTTTGGATTTTTTTAAAGTTTTGTTTGTTAGTGGGCTTAAATTTTTTGCTTAAGATTTCAATCATTACAATGTATGTTATCTCCCACCAGACAGCTTCACTCTCAAGCCTCTAGAAGTAGTTAAGAACTATAGAAAGTTGTGGTTGGTCCATATTATATCCTAAATAATCTTAGGAAAAAAACTTTTTAATTATCAATTTTTTGTTTACAAAAAAAGTTCTTGACCTAGATTGATACATTCTTTCGCAAACCAAATCATGTAATATGATCCCTTACCAAATATTACTCAGAATATGTGACCTATAGACTTTGCCCTTGATCTTTTTCCAGTACAGCTGACGACATATGGTAATAAATAATTGTTTCCGCACATGTATGAAAATATATACTCTATGTTATCTAAATATTAAAATATGTTATCTTGAATGAAAATAAAATATACAGTTTCTCAAATCATATACGTCGGAATATATATAATATGTTATCTAAAAATTAAATATGACGTACATAGATCTTCAAATCAGATCTGGAAATATTCAAATACTTGTTGAAAGCAGGTATCTTTAGCACAAAAAACAAAACCATCATATTATATATGAATAGATAAGATATATATATATAACCACTATCTGGTTAAAACCAAAAAGTGTACTAGGTTTCTTTTTAGGAAATAGCTACCATGTGAGATGATCAACCATGCAAACTATTTTTCATATAGAAATCTTTGACTGTATGTGAGATGAAGAATTGAAGAGCCATGAAAACTGTTTTTTTATTTATTAAGAAATCAAAAGAAAACCGAGGTTCTTACCAGGGAAAAAAGAACGATGAATTGAAAAATTCTTCTCCAATAAAGTTATGTTTTCATGTAACAAAGCATAAAAGGTACACCACGGTTTTTGGTGGAATGAGCAATCGGACCGTGTAAATTTGGTGGTGAAAATGGATTCCATATCATTGGTATATGACATGGAAGCTACTGCAGTTTTCGGACCAAAAATTGGATCTCAACTTAATTCCCTTCTTTCTCGGACCAACTTTTTTCCTGTAAGCAAACTTTCCGGCTTACAATGATTTCATCAGCAACAGATATGTCAATTTGATCCTTCGTTCTTTGTTGCGATGGTTTACAATAATTTCATCAGCAATAGACATGTCAATTTGATCCTTCAATCTCTGTTTTTATGTATATCTTAATTAACTCATTACTTGTCTATTTAACTTAGTATATTCTTTCTCTGTTTTTTTTTTACTTGGGTGATGGTCTCCACACCAAAATGAATTTGTTATGAAATCGGAAGTATGAAAATAATAATATTTTATTTTTTGGATATTCAATCGCACATTTTAGTTAATATGTATATTTTTATTCCAACCGAAAACAATTAGATATTAAACGTCCAAATAAAAATTAAACGAGATTTTTTCGGCTTTTTCCCTAAGCAAAAGTAAAGTAGGTTATCATATGTTGAGAAGGTATATTCTTTTGATGTATTGATAAATAATAGTTTTTCCTGGCCTCCTCGACTCCCATGACAGGCATTTGCTGAAAGGTTTTAGATAATTTTTTCATTTGATGGATTCGGACAAAGTGTGTATATGTATTTGATATCTCATTTTTATTTATAGCTTTGTTTGCTGTGCCAGAGTTATTGTCTAGACTCGTTTAACTTTTAACTAATGTTAGAATATTTGAGATTTACTTTGAGAAGTTATATATTTTAATTTGTGAAGAAAGATTCCATATTGGAAAAATGGAAAATGACTTTGTATATAAGGGATTTGGGTCAAATCTACTCATTGTCAATCAAATTTGAGTTAAAAGTCTATAAAACTTATCATAATAGCAGAACATGATTCTTATCCCTATAGGTTTTGTGCAAAAAAAACCTCCAAGTAGTCCATTTTTGCAACTTTACCCTTAATCTCCGAAAAATGCAGATTAATCATACGAAATCAAATGAATTTTGTCTTTTGTTTTGCAAAATCAAACATACTCCATTAATACGATATCCAACGCTGTCAGAAAAACATCGTTTATTATAATTATTTTTATTTTGTACAAGTTCCAATTTTGTTTCCATATTTGCGTTATTATTTCTCATTAGTATATAATTTGTCAAAAAAAGAAAGCAAGCCGACCACGACTTTATGGTTTGGTGAAGCACCACGATTATGTAGTCTGGTGAACCAGTACACCGTGCCTATATATTTGATGGTGACAATTGATTCCATATCATTCGTAGTGAACATGGAAGCCACATCAGTTTTTTGGCCAAAACTTGGATCTCAGTTTTATCTTCCCTCTACGACCAATTTATTTCCGTTAAGAAAACTCTATGGCTTTCCTCTGATGTCATTTCCCGGTAAGCCTATAGAGCGTATTCGTTTGAAGGCCTCTAATACTCTGACTAGTGATGATCAAGAAACTCGCAAGTTCAAGAAAGTACCACTTTCTGAATGGACTCACTACTTCCACTCGATTCCACTCGATATCTCAGTAAGTCCATATATATATATATATGTGTGTGTATTTATATTTAGAGAAGATTAATGCATGTGTACATACTTTTTAGGAAATGGATGTGCTTAAGAAAGAGATCGACGCACTAAAGCCGAAAGTGAAGAATAGATTCATGTCTTCCCAAGGCAGTGACTATACAAAGAAGAAAATCCTTATGATATATTTGTTTGTGAGCCTAGGCATTGCACATCACTTCGAGGAAGAGATCTATGAAACTCTAAACGAGGGTTTCAAAAATATAGAGAAGATGATGGCCGGTGAAGAAGATTTGTACACAGTTTCGATCATCTTTTGGGTTTTTAGAAGATATGGTCACTACATATCTTCAGGTACAAGAGTCTCTACCTAGGGGGTTTATTATCATTGATGTTTAACTCTAATTATTTTTCATAACAACTTGATCCCTTTTGGTCAATAGATGTATTCACAAGATTCAAAGAGAGCAATGGAAATTTTAAAGAGTCTCTTATCGGAGATGCCAAGGGTATGTTGGGCTTGTATGAAGCTGCACATTTGGCGACAGCGAAAGATTATATATTGGACAAAGCATTGATCTTTACATCAAGCCACTTGGAGTCATTAGTTGCAAGTGGAACGTGTCCACCTCATCTCTTAGTGCGTATACGAAATGCTCTTAGCATTTCTCAGCATTGGAACTTTGAGGTATTAGTCCCACTGGATTTCATACCATTCTATGAACAAGAAAAAGACCATGACGAGACTCTACTCAAGTTTGCTAAGCTCAGTTTCAAGTATCTACAGCTCAAATACCTTCAGGATCTCAAAATCCTTACAAAGTATGTAATCTCCTCATTTTACTAGAATTTCTATGGTTTTACTTACAATCGATTTAAGAAGCTAAGTTATTCTAACCACATATTTATATCTCTGGATGCAAGATGGTACAAGGAGCTAGATTTTCCATCTAAGTTTCCACCTTACTTCAAAGACAGATGTGTCGAAAATTATTTCTTTGTGTTATCGGTGTTCTTCGAACCACAATTCTCACATGCAAGGTTTATATTTGCTCGGAGCTTCATCCTTCAGGGGATTCAAGATGACACATTCGACAGATATGCATCTCTTCCTGAGGCTGAAAGCCTCGGCAACAGCTTGAAAAGGTATCAAAATTCCATATAAACAATTATCATGATTGATCGGTCATGTTGGTTAATTATGATGATGATGATGATGCACAGGTGGGCCCCCGATCATTCCATGGATAAACAACCTGAATATTTGAAATCTGTATTGAAAGTTATATTGGATACTTTCCAAGAGTTTGAAAATGAACTTAGGCCAGAAGGAAGATCTTTTAGTGTGAATTCCGCAATTAAAGAGGTAACCAACCAAACTCTTGTTTTTAAGTATGGTAATGACGTGGACATAATTATGTATGCTGTATATTAATGAAGGGTAATATATATTGTCCCATAGCTTTGAAATTATTTTCGAATGAACTAGCATGGTTAATATATATTCTTAAATAACGGTCATGCGCTCATGGCTATTTCATTATTTCAAAATATTTTTAGAAAACAACATTTTGTAGCCGTTATGGATCATTACTTTTGTGCATGCGCAGTTCCAGGCAGTTTCAGAAGCTAACGTTGAGTTCACAAAATGGGCATTAGTGTCTCACGTACCTAGCTTTATGGAGTACATGGAAGTTGGAGAGGTGGAAGTCGTCTCAAGTATGACCATTGCAGGTATTTTAATGTCTATGGGAAAGATGGGTACGAAGGAAGCTTTTGAGTGGCTAAAATCCAGACCAAAACTCGTCCAAGCTTTGTGTACTAAAGGTCGTCTTATGAATGATATAGCCGGTTTTGAGGTACAAATTCCATAAATAATTTCCTCACATTTCGTGTATGTCTACTTTCTTGTCTATCTTACCAACTTACACATATGTTGATTAGGATGACATGAGTAGAGGATATGTCGTGAATGCGGTCAATTGTTATATGAAGCAATATGGAGTTACTGAAGAAGAAGCTTTTAAGGAGCTTCGTGAACTGGTTGCAAATACAAATAAGACAATAAATGAGGAGTTCTTGACAACCACTTGCGTGTCACATTATGTTCTTAAGGAAATAATGGATTTTTCACGCATGATCACCGTCACCTACAATGGATATGAAGGATTCACCCATCCCGTAGGAAAAATTAAGGAGTATATGACTTCGTTATTCGTCGATCAGATCTGTCTTTGAAGACTTTGAAGATGTTGTAGTGTTTGTTTCAGGAGTGATATGCATTTGTTTTGTTTTTCTTGTTTTCTCTTACAACTTCATATGCTTGGTTTGTACTGTCTACAATTAGATTGTATGTTTTTTTAATTAGCGAAAAGCTTTGTGTGTGTGTGTGTGTGTGTTATAATTAATGTTGGTTGATGTTTCTGAATAAGTACTAAAATGCACACACGTGACGTAACTAGTTCAAATCCCTTGCAATCAAAATTGGTCTTATTACTCAACTTCACTTAGCCTCTTCCAAAGACTGTTCAGGTTCCATATGAAAAAGGTAAACTCCGCCAGAGTTCGTGTGCTTTCTACCCTCGGTTGCCACCTCGATGCTCACAGTGTAGTGAGTGTGGGCAGTCATTAATTAATAATTACCAATGTTTAAAAACACACAAAAAAAAATTAATTATTTTCTATGTGGATATATTTACTGAACTTGAAAGATACATATAGTCTTAAATTTTATTATTAAAACGTTGTGTGGTGAAATATTCGCCCAACAAAATCAAATGAAAGAGTTACTCATGTGAATGACCAACTTTTGAGTTTTAAAATGAGAAAAATATTAGGTGGGAAGAAGAATATGTCCTCAGACAAATGAATTGTTAAAATTATTATTTCTTCCGTTTTATATAAACTATCATTTTTAGATTTTAGATTTTGTGAAAAATGTTTAGCATATTAATAAGAACTAAAATATTAAAAACATATATATAATTTTCTTTGTAAAATTTATAAAAAATGTTAAACGATATTTACAAAAAAATGAAGAGAGTAACAAAATACGTCCAAGTTCCAACGGATATGTCGTTTTCATTGGGTTTCTAACAGATGTTAATAATAACTAGTTTATGTGAAATATTGTAGATTTCGTGTCAGTATCTCACTTTATATTTCCTATACATCATGTTGTTTTTTATGTAACAGAATAATCGATATAACCGATGGTGGTCGAGTATCTCGTTCTTCAAAGCGGAAAACATCAAATATAATTAAGTTCCAAATCTTCTTTTTTTTAGTTGAGTTATATCAGAAAATGTCTTCTGTGAGACTGTGACCTTTAATCTGGATCTGTAAATTAGGCCTTAAATCTGCAGTCTACTCCGATCCATTGTAAGGTGGTCTAAAGATTTTCAATTTGGCGTCCGTCACACAGTTTGCTTGCTTTTGGCGATTTGATCGTGGCGGTTTTAATTAAGTGCTTAATCACGTTCCAATTTTTTTTATTTTTTTTTCGTTTTTAATGTTTTAAAAAAAAAAAAATTAAATTAATTATATTGGAATATGGTCTTTTTATTTTGAATTAGATAGGCATTTAGATTCGTTTCATGGACTTTTAAAGACAAGATTTGAAGTACTTTCCATTTGGATCATGGAGAAGGCAATGTCTTGGAATAGGATATGCATTGGCCTTGGCTCAGCTCACATTGGCCTAGGGCCAACCTTGTGTAACGGTTTGATTGGAGAGTCAAGGTAGGACCACTTGGAGATGATAATAAGCCTGATCTAGTTGAAGTTTTTGCCTTTTTGGTATCGATGTTTGTCGTAAGTTCCCTCTTATTGTATGTCCCTCTTCTGCTTCATTCTCCATCTAATCTGTCGTTTCAGGTGATTGGACTTTAGACGGGCTGGGTTTGAGTCTAAGAGAATGGGCCGGTAAAGGCCCAATCGGAGTCTGCTGTTGACTTGAGCCCAAGAGATAGAAACGGCAGAGTGAGGGATCGTTTTGGTGCAGAGGCAGGATGTGTGTAGTACTGTTTTGTCTCCTAGCACCTGCAGAGAATGGCTTGGCACAGATTAAAAGGAAAGCAGCTTTCAGCTTGGAGGTTAAGCAAGTTTTGTATTCATCTAAGAGAGAGAGTTCTAGAGAGAGTTTGAGAGAGAGAAAACAGGGGTTGAGGGTTTCACTTATCTCTTTGTTCTTCTTGGTAAAAACGTCTAGAGTGGATTCTTGGGTGAGGGTGAGAGACTTGTGAGCTAAGTGTGAGGTTGTAATATCCGGATACTGATCTTAGTGCCTTGAGAGTTGGTTGAGACTCTCCGAGACGTACCATGACTGATTTGGTCATGGGAACTCGTTAAATCCTGCGTCTCCGTTTTCTTTCCTGCAACAAACATCAACAAACTCAAAAGACTGAATCTTTAGCAACCTGAGATGATAACTTGGTAAAGAAACTAACAGTGGTATCAGAGCACAGGTTACCAGAGACTCAGGAAGGTAATAAAGTTTCAATCTTTGAAAGCTTTAAGATATTCTAAAGGTGTTATCTGTTGAATAGAAGAAAGGTACCACCTTTAAGGCTCATTTCTTCACTTTGTTGTGTTTTGTGAGTCTTTGAGGCCATTTCTAGGGTTCTTCAGAGGACTAAAGTAGAAAAGGTGTGAGCTTTGGTGATTTTACCTGAAAAGGTGGGATCTTTGATGTCGGATTCAGAAGGAAAGACGCTGGAACCTACCAAAGGTCGGTTTGAGGTTGATAAGTTTGATGGTGATGGTGACTTTACTCTCTGGAAGCACAGAATGGTTGGTCAGCTGGAGATTCTGGGTTTCAGTGCTCTGCTCAAACCAAAGGAACCTGTTAAAGAGGGAGAGAAGCCAGATCCATTATGGAAAGAGAAAGATCAAAGGGTTAGAAACCTCCTGGGGCATGCTTTGACAGACCCAGTACTGAGGAAGGTGATGACAGAGCCTACTGCATATGATATGTGGAAAGCTCTAGAGAATGAGTACCAAGCACAGACCTTGCCAAATCGCTTTTACTTGAAGCAAAGGTTCTTCAGCTTCAAGATGGAGGAGGATCAGAGTCTAGACAAGAATCTGGACAACTTTAACAAACTGGTGTTAGATCTCTCTAGTGTGAATGCTGAAATGAGAGAAGAAGACAAGGCTGCAGTACTCATGAACAGCTTACCTAAAAAGTATGATCACCTGGTTCATACTCTGAAGTACAGCAGTACCAAAGATACCATCACCACCAAGGAGATAATCAGATCTGCTTACTCTATTGAACTGGAGCTCAAGCAGAAGGGACTGATATCAGTAAAATCTGCTGATGAGGGGTTGCTGGTACTGGCAAGAGGAAGATCAGAGAAGAGGGGTCAGTCAAAGGGCAAATCCAGCAGAAGCAAATCTAAACCAAAGAAGAAGAGAGCTTGTTGGATTTGTGGAAGTGAAGAACACTTAAAGAAGGATTGTCCAAAGAAATTTCAACCTAGTAGCAGTCAGAAAGGAGAAGCCAGTCTTGCTCATGACCTGAAAGCAGAACCACTGATGTTGACAGCATCTCAGGTTGGTCCAAGAGAAGGGTGGATACTGGATTCAGGCTGCTCTTACCACATGACAAAGAGAAAAGATCTAATGTTTGATGTGGAAGAGATAAAGGGTGGAAGAATGTTGATGGGAAATGACACTGCCTGTGAGATCACTGCAATTGGAAAAATCAAAATTGTTAACTATGATGGAAGTGAAGTCATTTTATCCAAGGTAAGGTACTCACCAACTGCTAGGAGAAATCTCATATCTTTGGGACAATTGGAGACACTTGGATGTTGGTATAAGTCAAAGGACTACAGACTTCGAGTGTTTAAAGGAGACAGAGAAGTGATTGCAGGCGACTACAAAGATACTCTGTACCTCCTTGATGGGGAAGCTGCACCTGCACAGGTCAATGTGACAGTGAGCATTCCTGATATCACTCAGATATGGCATAGCAGACTAGGCCACATGAGTGCTAAGAACCTGAAAATCATGGTTCAGAAGAAGTTACTTAATGGGGATGGCATTTCAGAGTTGAAAATGTGTGAACACTGCATATATGGGAAATCTCATAAAACCCCATTCAAGACAGGAAAACATACCTCTCAGGAAGTTCTAGAGTATGTTCATTCAGATCTTTGGGGTTCTCCAAATGTGACTTTGAGCCTGAGTAAATGTCAATACTACATCTCCTTTGTAGATGACTTCTCTAGAAAGGTCTGGATTTACTTCTTGAAGACAAAAGATGAAGCCTTTGCAAAGTTTGCTGAATGGCTTGCATTAGTTGAAAATCAGAGTGGGAAGAAGCTGAAAATTCTAAGAACAGACAATGGATTAGAATACTGCAATAAAACCTTTGATGACTATTGCAAAGAAAGGGGAATTATGAGGCACAGGACCTGTCCTTATACTCCGCAGCAAAATGGAGTTGCAGAGAGGCTGAATAGGACCATTCTTGAGAAAGTAAGAAGCTTGCTGAGTGAAACTGGTTTGGGAGAAAGATTCTGGGCAGAAGCTTCATCTACTGTTGTGTATATCATAAACAGGACTCCATCAGCTCCGTTGGACTTCAAGGTACCTGAACAAGTTTACACAGGAAGAGAACCTGAGTACAGTCACATGAGAAGGTTTGGTTGCCTTGCATACTATCATGTTGAGCAGGGTAAACTTAAACCAAGAGCAAAGAAGGGAGTGTTTATGGGGTATCCACAAGGAGTTAAGGGTTACAGAATTTGGAGTATTGAGGATAAGAAATGCATTGTGAGCCGTGATGTAACATTCAGTGAAGACATTCTATACAGAGATATAGAGAAAATGTCTGAAACAGAGAAAGAGGTATCTAAGAAGAAGGGAAAGAGAGTAACCTTTGAGCTACAAACAGAGGTTACAGAAGCTTCAGATGGAGCCACATTAGAAAGAGGAGAATCTTCTGGGGAATCTCCTCAAGAACAGCAAATTCCATCAGTGGTAACTGAAGATGGAGCCACTGAAGATGGAGCCATGGTAGATCCTGAAATAATAGAAGAAGAAGAAGATACATCAGAGGATGCATCTGGACAGGATCTTGACACTTATCTGCTAGCAAGAGACAGAAACAGGAGACAAAACATCAGACCTCCTAGCAGATATGATCATGGTAATGTGGCTATCTATGCTCTGGTAATGTCTCATATCATTGATCTTGATGAGCCTGAAAGTTTTCATGAAGCAATGAACTGCAAGGAAAGAGATAAATGGATATTAGCATCAGATGAAGAGATGGAGTCACTTCTAAAAAATCATACATGGATCCTGGTGGATAGGCCAAAAGACAGAAAAGTAATTGGTTGTAAATGGGTCTTCAAGTTGAAACAAGGTTTAACAGATGGTGAGGATCCTAGATACAAGGCTAGACTGGTTGCAAAGGGTTTCTCTCAGATAGAAGGGATTGACTATCATGAGGTGTTTGCTCCTGTAGTTAAACACATAACTATAAGGTTGGTACTCTCTATGGTGGTTTATCAAGACATGGAGTTAGAACAGCTAGATGTGAAGACAGCTTTTCTACATGGTGATCTAGAAGAAGAAATCTACATGGAACAGCCAGAAGGTTTTGTAAAAGGAGACAAGGTATGTTTGCTAAAGAAATCTCTATACGGGTTGAAACAAGCTCCTAGACAATGGAACAGGAGGTTCAATCAGTTCATGAAATCTCAGAAATACACAAGAAGCAGTTATGATCCCTGCGTGTATTTCAAATGCCTAAGTGAAGGAGACTACATCTACCTACTCTTGTATGTGGATGACATGCTGATTGCAGCTAAGGTTAAGGAAGAGATTGCTAAGTTGAAAAAGGTTCTGGGAGATGAATTTGATATGAAGGACATGGGAAAGGCTAGCAGGATTCTGGGAATTGACATTACTCGAGACAGGGAAAAGGGTATATTGCAGTTGTCTCAGCAAAGGTATCTGGAGAAAGTGATCAGGAACTTTAACATGCTGGAAAGTAAAGCAGTGATGACACCTATGGGTTCTCATTTCAAACTATCTAGCACCAAACCAGAAGACAAAGCTGAAGCAGAGGCTGAAATGGAGAACATACCTTATGCAAGTGCTGTGGGGAGTTTGATGTACTCCATGGTTGGAACAAGACCAGATATAGCATATGCAATTGGCTTGGTGAGTCGGTTCATGAGCTGTCCCAACAGAGAGCATTGGTCTGCAGTGAAATGGATACTTAGATACATCAGAGGCACAGCAGACTATAAGCTAACATTCACAAAGTCTAAGGATTTCAAAGTAAGAGGCTATTGTGATAGTGATCATTCAGCAGATCTGGATAGAAGCAGATCAATTACCGGGTATGTGTTTCAAGTAGGTGAGAACACGGTAAGCTGGAGATCTGGGCTTCAACAGGTTGTAGCTCTGTCCACAACGGAAGCAGAGTACATGGCGTTGTCTGAGGCAGCAAAGGAAGCGCTGTGGCTGTCGCGAATCGCAGAAGAGCTTGGTTATCCGCAACATGCAACAGAGATCTTCTGCGACTCCCAAAGCGCAATCTGTTTGGCAAAGAACAATGTTCATCATGAGCGTACGAAACACATCAGGAGGCGATTTCATTTTATCAGAGATGAGATCGAGGAAGGAACTCTAAAAGTCATCAAGATAAACACCAAAGAGAATCCGGCTGATATACTCACAAAATCAGTACCTGTGAAGAAATTTGATGATGCGTTGAGTGACTTGAAGGTGCTTCGGCACCACCACTAGTCCGGTGAAGGGGCTAGGTCTCCGGCGAGGTTAATCGTCGGGGAAATTGACTGGAGAGGGTAAACTCTTCGGTTGTGTCGTCTAAAGGCAATCAAGATGGAGATTGTCGTTTCAGGTGATTGGACTTTAGACGGGCTGGGTTTGAGTCTAAGAGAATGGGCCGGTAAAGGCCCAATCGGAGTCTGCTGTTGACTTGAGCCCAAGAGATAGAAACGGCAGAGTGAGGGATCGTTTTGGTGCAGAGGCAGGATGTGTGTAGTACTGTTTTGTCTCCTAGCACCTGCAGAGAACGGCTTGGCACAGATTAAAAGGAAAGCAGCTTTCAGCTTGGAGGTTAAGCAAGTTTTGTATTCATCTAAGAGAGAGAGTTCTAGAGAGAGTTTGAGAGAGAGAAAACAGGGGTTGAGGGTTTCACTTATCTCTTTGTTCTTCTTGGTAAAAACGTCTAGAGTGGATTCTTGGGTGAGGGTGAGAGACTTGTGAGCTAAGTGTGAGGTTGTAATATCCGGATACTGATCTTAGTGCCTTGAGAGTTGGTTGAGACTCTCCGAGACGTACCATGACTGATTTGGTCATGGGAACTCGTTAAATCCTGCGTCTCCGTTTTCTTTCCTGCAACAAACATCAACAAACTCAAAAGACTGAATCTTTAGCAACCTGAGATGATAACTTGGTAAAGAAACTAACATAATCTCTAAAATATCAATATATAGTCAATGTTTTGTTTTTGCTATTGGTCAAATATTTCGCCAACTGATTTATGATGCAATATAACTAGTCAGTTGTGCACAATGGTAATCAGAAATATCGCAAATTTAATGCTACATATAAGTTGTAACGATCCATTTTTAAATTTAACTATTGTAAGAAAAATGATCTTAAAACTGAACTCGGCACACCTGATTTTGAGCTACTAGCCTACTAGGTTCCAAGTCTCGGGTATAAGAGTAGTTTCGGAATGAGTTAGAGGGTTCCACATGGATAAGCGAATTTATGATTTAAGAACGAATCAAGGTTGTTGTTACTGGTTTAGTTCTTGTTGTTAGTTTGTTGATGCCTTTTAGTAAAATGCTATCTTGAGTTGTGCACTCTAACTTTTCCTTGCCAATGTGAGTACCAATATGACATATTTCACGTTAGTTGAGTTGATTAGTCAAGTTCATGTGCACTCGCAAGTGGTGGTAATCCCACGAAGCTGTGGTCCGTGGGCTTTAACCACTTGGAGTCAATAGCGGCAAGTGGGAGGTGCCCGCCTCATCTCTCAGTGCTTATACGATGCTCTTGGTTTATCTCAGCATTGGAACATGGAGATGTTAGTCCCAGTGGAATTTATCCCATTCTATGAACAAGAAATAGACCATGACGAGATGCTACTCAAGTTTGCTAAGCTCAGTTTCAAGTTGGGACAACTCCAATACCTTCAAGAACTCAAAATCCTTACAAAGTATGTAATCTCCTTAATTTATATGGCTTAACTTACAATCTTTAGTTAAAGAAGTTATTCTGACTACATATTTAATTATATCTTTGGATGCAAGATGGTACAAGGAGCTAGATTTTGCAACTAATTTGCCACCTTACTTCAGAGACAGAATTGTCGAACATCATTTCCTTATGCAAGCGGTGTTCTTCGCACCACAACTCTCGCGTGAAAGGATTATGATGATTCAGTACTTCACCGGTTTAGCACTTCTAGATGACACATTCGATAGATATGCGTCTCTTCTTGAAGCTGAATGCCTCGCCAACAGCTTGGAAAGGTATGATATATGACGTTGAACACACACAATAAAGTATACAACCTTATTATCAAAACTCCAGATAAACAATGATCATGATGGTGATGTACAGGTGGGCTCCCGATAATGCAATGAATAAACAACCTGATTATTTGAGATTCGTGTTGAACTTTATTTTGGATACTTTTGAAGAGTTTGAAAGAGAACTAGGGCCAGAAGGAAGATCTTAGAATGCCACTATAGAAGAGGTAACCAATCAAATTCTTTTCTTTGTAAGTATGATTATGTTAAACAGAGTTACACTATGTATATAAATTTATACATTAATCAAGGCAATATAC
Source organism: Arabidopsis suecica (assembly GCA_019202805.1). Taxonomy (NCBI): domain Eukaryota; kingdom Viridiplantae; phylum Streptophyta; class Magnoliopsida; order Brassicales; family Brassicaceae; genus Arabidopsis; species Arabidopsis suecica. Next base: position 8,613,739 of record CM032911.1, read on the forward strand.
TGTCTCATGTCGTTGGAATTTTTTTGAACTCGCATAATTAATGTTTAAGAAAGAAGTTGTGGGTATTTCATTCTTACAGAATTGTTTTTGAAAAATAACATTTTTGTAGTTCAAGGCAGCTGCGAAAGCGAACATTGATCTCGAAAAATGGGCACAAGCGGGTCACATGCCTAGCTTTGAGGAGTACATGGAGGTTGGTGAGGTGGAGGTCACAGTGTGTGCGACCTTGGCAGGTATTTTCATGTCTATGGGAAAGATGGCTACAAAGGAAGCTTTTGAATGGCTAAAATCCAGACCAAAACTCGTCCAATCTTTATCTATGAGAGGTCGTCTTATGAATGATTTGATGGGTTATGAGTTATACTTATTATGATTTTTAATTTTATTATTTATTTTTATTTTTATTTATTTCGTAATTTTATAATATTTTTTTATTAAAATTACCTAAAAAATATATTCCAACAAAAAGTTGATAAATGGTTCATGAGACATTTTGTTGGAAACTTAGTAGAATATATCAACATATTTTCAACGATTAATTTCTGATAAAATTCCAACAATTAAATCATCAGAAGTTTTTCACAAATTTACAAGAAAAAATAGCAATAAATTTTCAACAATTAAATTATCATTAAATTTCTATGAAGTTCCAACAAATAAGGCGTCGGAAATTTCTCACACGTTTCCAAGAAAACGTTTCAACAAAGTTGCAATTAATATGTTATTAGTAGTTTCCCATAAACAAACCTTCAGAATTGTTGAATATTTGTGGCAAATTATCAATGACATTCCAACAAAATATATGTTGGAACAATTCGTTAGAAACTTCACGGTAAATTCCAACAAATATCCAACAAAAAAATTATCAGAACTATCCAACAAATTGGTCATAGAATTACTCGATGGAAACGTTTCCAATAAATTCGTGACAAATGTAGATTTCCAACGATCATATTCCAACAAATATATGTTCTATTGAAAATTTATTGGAAACATATAATTCCTACAAATTAACAACATAGATGGCTGTTGGAATTTAGCTTTTTTTCTTGTAGTGTATGACGTACAAATACAAATCATTTCTTCACATCTCGCGTATATCAACTTTCTTGTTCTATCTATCTTACCAACTTACACATATATTGATTAGGATGACATGAATAGAGGATATGTCACGAATGCGGTCAACTGTTATATGAAGCAATATGGGGTTACCAAAGAGGAAGCTTTTAGGGAGCTTCATTAAATTGGTTGCAGATGCCAATAAGACACTAAATGAGGAGTTCTTGACAACAACTGGCGTGTCACATTTTCTTCTTAAGGGAACCATTGATCTTGCACGCATGATGACCGTCGCCTACAATGTAAATGAAGGATTCACCAATCCCCAAGGCAAAATCAAGGAGTATATGACTTCTATGTTTGTCGATCAAATCCGTATTTGAAAACATTTAAAACTGTTTTAGCATGTTCGATTTATAAATGTGGCCTTTGTTAGTGTTTTTTTTTTCCACAACATAGTTTGAAATATGCAGCATGGGAATCAGATACAATTCTTGCATTAAGAGGGAACCATATACAATTCTTGCGTACATTAAGAGTGAACCAGTATATATTTGTGTGTGCCAATTGCCATCTATTACATTTTTTTTTTAATCGCTTCATATATAAGTGTTGATTTGAGGTTCAAATCATAATATGTTATTCAAACATAACTGGTTCAAATCCCTTGCGATCAAAATTAATATTGTTTGTCACCGTCCGTTTTGAGGGATATACTAGAGCAACTAGAATAAATATGAGGCCAAAAGACATCAATGACTGACGGATTTAGGTGCATCCATTGAAGGTGATGATTTTCATTCTTCAATGAAAGTGAAGATATATTTGTAGCAAAAGACACACAAAAATTCAAAAATGCAAAGGAAAGGCAAAACAGAAACAAAGGTATAAATACGAGAGAAAAACGAGACGTATCAATAAACTCACCACCATTGGCGGAGTATAGTGTCCCATTTGGTTTTGAAATGATTTTTGCAAAGCGCCTAATTAAACAATGTGAATGTTTCTTGACTTGAGGTTTGGTTTTAAGTGATATAGCCAAATATAGCGGGTAAAGTGATCAATAAAAATAAGAAGTAACCAAGTATATATAGCAGGTAAAGTAACTATTGTAGTTGTCAATAGAGGTACTAGGAGAAGTCCACACATCCATGAAGATGTATTCAAGATTTATGGCTTCTACTTATGGTCTTCACTGATGCAGATAACTACCCTCCAAACACTTTGGTAATATTATAATTAGCCCAATTAGGTAGTTCGTGCAGGCAGATCTATCTTTTTGATCTTGTCTTGATCTTGGGCATGGTCTCATGTCAACGATATTGGGATATTTAACTATAAAGAAAAAATGATAACAGTTTTCATTTTTTTAGGAGATGAAGTCAACAACACTTTGGGTTATATTATATTAAACGTGCAAGTCATGACTACATTAGTCACCGACGTGCAACCCATCCTGCTCCGTATTTAAGTATCTATCAATCTGTTTTAGCGTTTTTGCCAATATTGTCATTTTCTTATTAGTCCTCATTCATTTTCTGGCCAAAGAGAAACAAATGGCGACAGATGTTCTCAGCTTCAGGGACGATAGTAGTCTCGAGGACTGGCATGACTTTGAGGTTCTAAGCCGCGGAGACGAGCCCAAGATTCTAATCAAGAAGACGAGTATGCAATCCCTATCCGAGAGGCGGATCTCGGTTGATCCGCAATCGCTATTGTCGAGGAACGGGAGCTTCGATATGATAGTCTCGCGTCCGAGAGACATTGATGACATACCGTTGTCTCAGCCGTTGGATCATCAAATGAAGACGAAGTTTGTGAGTTGCAGCCTCCCAAACTCAGCAGCCACGTCACCTAGACATAGCTCGATTCACAACTGGAAGGACAGAACCACTGAGCAAGTTCTTGACCTAATGCTCGTTCAAGATGCAGCCACTGCGTTCCGAAGAAGCAAATCTTGCGGCGAAGGACGTGCTTGCACACCATCGCTCGATTTCGACATGCTATTGCATAAATCAAGAAATGGACATCATAATCCTAATAATAATCATCATCATCATCATCATGGCTATTCTTCCTCTAACTCCAAGAGTCTATCTCACAAGAGTAGTGGAAACAACTCTTTCTTCTCAAAAACAGAGTCCAACAAAAGCAACAGAAGCAATACCAATACCAATACCGCGAATTCGAAAAGCATCAATTCATTCGAAGACGGATTCAAATGCAGCGCTTTATGTCTCTACTTACCCGGTTTCAGCAAAGGAAAACCCGTAAGATCATCTCGGAAAGGCGATTCTTCGTTCACCAGAACCACCACGATGACTTCTTCTCAATCTATGGCAAGAACCGCTTCCATTAGAGACACTACGGTCCTCTCGGCTCGAGCCTCGCTAGAGCGGTTCGAGTGCGGTTCATGGACATCTTCGGCTATGATATACGATGACAATGCAGATCTTGGTGGCCATTTCTTCGACTTGCCTTCCGAATTGATCAAAGGCGGCCCGGGAGGGAACGATCAAGACGATCCTGTTTCAGCGGCTTTCGTGTTTGACAAGGAACCTAATTTGGAGAAAGAAATCAAAGGTGTTTTGAAGACTTCTGGTTCGAAATCAAGAAGATCTATGGAGTCGCCACGTCATGTTCGGTTCTCAACTTCGTCGCCGGTTTCTTATCCAACGTCTCCGACACATTCAATCACGCCACGGTTGCTACAAGCCACCGAAGATTTCAGTAGTTTCTTGGAAGCTCAAGCCGTGTGAATAATAAAAAATGGACAGTTTTCAAAATTCTTTATTTCTTTTATTGAATTAACCGAATGAAGTTAAACATTCTCTTGCTGAATATTTTTTTTGTAGCAATTGTCATTCGAGAGAATTAAAACTTTTCCATTGTAAAAAGAATTTATTATTTTACTTTATCCGTGGGATGGATATATGAAATTAAATAATATGTTTGGTAACTTCCAATACTATCTACATATTTTTCATATTGTTTTAAGATTCTTTGAGCTATCAACAGCAATACGCAAAGATACACGAGTGGTTATGCCATTCTGCTGAAAGAATTGAAAAATAAATTCGATTGAAACAAACATTACTTGAAATTAGGTTTTTTTTGGTGCAACCTACTTGGAATTAGATACTTTTTATTATTTTAACTAGGATTAAAAAATCTCATGAAATTGCGGGAAATGTAAAAAAAAATCTTTAATATTGTTTTTATGATTTTTTTTTTTATATTTCACAGGTTCTGAATAAAAGATTTGCAACATTTGGATTGCATACCGTATTGACGACATTAACCACAATAGTTTTGCAGTGACCGCAGTACTCAAATCGACAGCATTGCTCTAACAAGTAACAAGTAACAACCGTCCAAAAATAATTTCAAACCTTATATTATAATAACCAAAAACAAAATTGCTGATTTGGATTTACTAATTAGTTTATGGAGGTTAAATCTTAGAGGAACCCTTTTTATAGGAGTACATAAAACTCTGTGTGTTTCAGAGAATATTGCAGCTACAGAGATCATGCAGCCTCGGCCACTTACTATTAATACCCCTCCAGTAACGTCAATTAATATATATATATATATATGTAACCAATAAAAGACCATCAAACATTAAATTTGACCAATGTCTTGACGTGATAAATCACATATAGATACACACGTATACATTAATTGATAACCCGTTACCATCAACAGTAACTACAATTTAGGGAAAAAACAAACAAATTAAAAAGGTTTTGTAACTATTGATGTGAAAATCAGGAAATGGTAGGGACGTAGGGTTTATTGAATGTGATATATTTATCTTACATGACGATTTGGTTCCGTACCGTCGGTGAGCTTCACTAACCCTAAACTTTCGTAAAACACGGTTTGATATTTGTGTCTTATGTATTTGGTTTATATTCTGTGTGCTTTGTTGTCTATTTTCAAAACAAGAAAAAGAAAACCGCATGTATGATGGAAAATGTTGTAGATAACTAGATATTTGTGTGTAGTAATCGATTTAAGCTTTTTTCATGTCATTATGGAAAATATCTAACGAAAGTGATTAGTGATTACGATGTTATCATTTTGTAAATGAACCGTTGGGAAAAATAAGTGTGTAGGTCCAAACGTAAATCTCGGGTGATTTAACACCGCATATTATTAATTTAATATAATGTTATGATTATAAAAACACTACTAGTAATCTAGTGCAACAAACGACAGCTTTCTAGCCTCTGGTCTGCGACTTGCGAGATTTAACAACCACGAAACGTGGGTCCCATATGTTTCATTCTTAAGTGGGACCCACACGTTTAGGCCCATTCGGTGATCGGCTAGAAAAGCCTAGACGCACGTTCCTTGGCTCCAAAAAAGCAAAAGCTATCTTCTTTGTCGATAATAATTAATACAGCAAATAAACTAGTACAGTATATGTTATAGAAATCGTCCACAAACATAACAAATTATCAACGTTCCATAATATATGATTCCATATGGATTTCTGGAGTAACACCAACTGATAAAATGACATTTGTTAACTAGGGCTGATTAAATTCCGTTAAAAAAGCAAATAACTTTATTCGTTCGTTAATTATATCGACAGTGATATTATTCGCACTAGTTTTATATACTCGAAGAGACTGTTTTTCTTATCCATACAGAATATGTACCAAAGAGTTTTTAAAGCTGTATTAATGAACCCATTGCCCAAATTATGATACAATAAAAGAATATACCCCCAAAAGAAAACAATAAAAAGTAATTAAACATCTGCCCCATCTCATCTTGACAACTTCTAATTCTTTCTAAAGATCGATTACATTCACTATTCATTTTTTTCATCTCTTCATTGTCTTGTCCGAAGCAGCCGATCACCAATTGTTCTCAACTCGAACGTCCTCACCGCAAGGCCTACATCGCGGATGGTAGTGTCAAGCACATAAGGAGTGTTCTCGAATACCACTCGAGAATCGTTAAAAAGGTGACGACAAGGTTCACGACGTTGAGAGATCGAACCATGGTAATGGAAGTAACGGATTTTGCTCTCGGCCTTATGGTAAGTTTTCCCTTGTAGATTCTGAGACATGTGTACGCCTGTCGCGAATACATTCTCCGGCTGGACCGCGTATTTTCGATCCCGTCTTGGAACCTTCTTGACATCTCTATATGCAAGTTTCTCAATTCCCCATTTCCTGAAACACAAAAGCAAATACCATTTAGAGATCAAACCAGTGTAAGTCCCTAAACTGAACCAAATCCATAACCAGAATGTTCCCTCCTAAGATGAACCATTAGAGATGTTCAATACTAAACTAATATACATCACAATTCAATTGTTATTCTGGATTGAATTTGATGCAAATCCTAAATAATCATAAATTCAACACATTCTTTTGTTAATGAGGAATCAAAAGATAGAATCTTTAAAACATTTCTCACTAAAATCATGTGATGTGATTAAAAGCAAACATCTGGACCGACATAGGAGACTAATACAGAATGCACAAAGACTTTTACAGGCCAAAGGTTGACAGAATCAGATGCTTAATGTATATTATATGTCACATTCCAAAAAGCCAATCAAAAAAACTTGTGACTATATTCTAAGTCACTCAACAACAACACATGGGTTTTGGTTAAAGTTCAATCATCAATACCAACAAAGTCCACAACATGAAAAATTTATGAACGTTTGTTACCTGTAAGTTCTGGCCGGACCATCACCGGAATAACAAATCCGACTACTCATAGGCATCTGTTCAATAGTAAACTGAGAATATTCCTCCAAAGATTCCATCACCGACGAAATCGTCTCCTTCACCGGAACATGTAAAAACTCATCAACATCAAAGAAGAACATCCACTTCGTCATGAATCTATACCTATGCAAACAATCATTCACAATCATGAACTGATTATGATAATAACCATCGAATCGTTCTTGATCTCTAATATCATGTAACGTCACTCTTCCAAGCTCAATCCATGGCTTTAAAACCTCGAACACTTCCTCATGAATCCCTCCGGCGTCGTGTAGCACGAAATGTGACCGTTCTCCGAAGAATCGAACATGGTAAGCGATCCATTCTCTGATTCTCTGTGGAGATAAGTTTCCGTAGAGAGACGAGCCGCAATAGAGGTAATCGTACTTCTTCTTCGTGGAGTTATAGAGATTGAAATCGACGGATTTGGGAGATTCGGTTAGGACTGGGATTGAATCGGTGAGATTGAGATTTGGATCTCCGGTGGTGGCGTGGAGGATGAGAGTTCCACCGGAGTTTTGTGGATTCACGGCGGAGATTGATGAGAAAGTACAGTTAACGACGACTGTTGTGTAGATCCGTCCGTAACCCCAATCGGTTAAGATTTTAGACCCGGTTGTTGAAATCGGATCTTGAGTCGGGTCAAACGAGACCCATTCGCATCTGTAGGAAGGATGACCGTACACGTGTAAGGGTTTTGATGATAATCCGATAACGGCGAAAGAGTTAACGCCGCCTCTGTAAGCACTCATTGAAACGAAGTTATAAGCAGCAGAGCCGTAACCAGTAAACGTCCGTTTAATAACTCCGTTATCCAAAACTCGATCCGGTGAGGATGATGATGATTCTTCTACGGTGGTGGTGGTGGTGTTGACGGGGATGGCGGAGGAGAAGCGTGAGATGCAGAAACGGAAATCGGAAGTGGAGAGAGAGAATGAAGAAGGTATGAAAGGTAAGAGAGTGGCTAAAGTGCATAGAACAAGTAACGCCATGAAAGTGAGCTTGAGCTCGGCGGAGAAGTTCCATATTACGCCGACGAGGAGTTTTTTGTCTTTAGTGTTTTGTTCTTTCTCTTTGACCATGGCCATGGTGGTTCCTCTTCAGTCACTAGTGGATCTCTTGAAACAGAGAAGAAGATGAAAAAATGGAGGAAGAAGAAGAAGAATAGATTCTCTCCGAAGATGTGTGTCTCTCACTTTTTCAACGAGTCGGCGAGAAGAGTCGTTTTTTTAATTCTTTAGTCTGTATTTTTTGAGTGTGAACACACCTGTTTCTTTATTTGTTTTGTTATTTTTTGACAACTATTAATGTTTTTTTTTAATTACTGTAATATGTATGTTCAATGATATTTCCAGAATTAATATGCTATTTGAATTTGACCACAACAAAAAAAAAGAATGAATCCATTCATAATTAGAGTTAACAAACATTCCTATGCAAGGAGCGATTTTAGCTACGAGTGTTTAGTTTATTTCAATTTTTGTTTTGTTTTGTACTATTTTTAATTCTACTTTCGTGTTTGATTAAAAAAAGATTCTATGAAAGATCTTAATTTTAGTTTCTGTTTTTAATTTTTGATTTTAGTCTCTTTTTTGATGAAAAGAAAAAATAATTCTAGTCATGTAAAATAATTATATTTCTTCATTTGGCTGAATAATATATTTGTATTATTTTGACTTGCAGACGTCGCAGAGGAAACCGTATAGTGAAGGGAAGGTCAGGTCTAATCATTAATGATGAATTAAATTAAGAGATAATTAGCTGAGAGACAAAGATTTTGGAGAAAATAAAATTTTCGGTAAAATGTTGTCGGACCCAAAACAATGTAAATAATTAGCCCACTATTTGCCCTTTTTTGCCCCTACGCGCTTCTCCATTTCGACATGATCCGGCTTCATACTTGAGACATCAATGTGTTGTGCATGGATGTCCAAAAAACTTTATAGATCTATGTATATATTTTGCATATTGTCTCCTTCGTGTGCCGCCAACGTTTATCCTAAGCCAGGTACTGCTCGCTTGCTTTGTTCGACGGTTTGGATTCGATAATTATAATATATGCATTGTAGCGTACATATAAGTATACAAATATTAATAACGCTCTATATATGTGTTACATGTATATAAATGGTAATAATGCTCCATGTACGTGTTTACATGTACACAAATGTTAATAACGTTCTATATATATGTATTAACATATATACATAGACCGAATTATTTAACACTATAATTATTTTTAACGCTCTATGTATGTGTTTATATGTATACAAATGTCAAAATCATATATAATATTAATTGGGTGTCCATGCAACTAGGTTAGTTGTTTAAAAAATTCGAAGAACTATTTATTGGGTGTCCATGCAACTATGTTAGTTGTTTACATTTTTCGGTTCCCGTCTAAAACTGCTTCCGTTACGGATTCAAAGTTCATAAAGTTCAAATAAAGTCATTGCATTTAATAAATGTCACCTCGTTGTTTCTGTCAACAACAGTTCATTAATTAGTTGGTTCGTAGAGGCAAAAAGCCAATCCCACGCGCAGGTTCACGATAGCAGTTGGTTATTTCGTAATAAGTAACAATCACGAGCCTATTTCTAACGACTTTTGTATCGTTGTCTTGGACCTCCATCACTAATGTCTCTCAGCTAATTTCATACCCCAATTTTACTTCTGCGCTAATTCACTCTTAAATTAAATAAGTACGAAATTACGATTAAAACTAAGAACGTCTCTTAGTTAAGAGGCAAAAACATTGCTAAGAGACGTCCACGTGGCGAGTGGGTCTTCGATTATTTCCGTTTTTTTTTCTTTCTCTCTCTCTCAAATAAGTCATTGCTCTCTGCGACGCGTTCTCTTTTCTCTATCAAAATCGCAGGTAAAAGCTTCTTCAATTGCTTCATAGATCTTCGCATTCCTTCTGTGATTTCGTTTCTAGAACTAAGCTCTTTCCAATTTCCAAGGTTTGTGTCAATCTCAAATTTGGGAGATTGATAAACCTATTTGTCTCGATTATTCTGTAAATTCATGGGCAATGTACAAAATCTTCCCTCTCTCTCGTCTTAGAAACTGATTGGCTTAGATTTATGGGTTTTGCTTCAAAAATTAGGAATGGTAATAACACAGAGTAGGATCTCAGAAACATGCTTCATTTGCAGCATTTTAGACTATGAGTAATATTTCTAATTGAACCTCCTTTAAGATCGGTTTGTGGATTAGGTGATGGGGTTTTCAATTAGGGATTTTGATGCCTGATTATGAATTAACCTTGTTAAGTTGTTGTACTCTGTTAGGAACATAGATTGATTGGTTAGCTGAATAATTAGGAATGGTAACGCATTATTGCTTTAAATCATTGAAACACCGAGTAATTACGACGATCCTAGCAACATTCAAGATATGGTTCAATCCCCTTGAATTGTCAATGATTCATTTGCTTCCTTCGATAGTACTGTCGGGTTTTTCGGGTTCAACGTATAGTGAATACTCTGCAATGATGGTTTTACGGTGCACCGGAAGGCATTTTACTACCCATGTTGTGTGTATCTCTTGATTTCACGTGAGTTTCTTTCTTTGAAGTTTGTTGCATTCAGTTATATTACTACCTTGTTGATGCTTCTATAGCTCATTTGATTGCATATAGTGTATTATTCCACAAACTGCAAATGAATTTCGTGCTAATTTTTAGTTGGTAGTCATATGAATCATTTAGAAACAAAAAAAAAGAAGTGGGAGTCGAAAATAAAATCATTGAGGCAGATAGCTTTTGATGTCTTATTAGTCTTGAAATACTATGTTTTGACAATAGTGTTTGATGTGATTATGAACTCTTTAAACACCAATTAGTTCTTACTTAGACACACACGAACTTATGGGTTTGATGATTTTTTCAATTGCAGGTATGATTAAGTCTTCTCTGTTCTCATTTTGCTAAGTTTGTGGTTTCTATTTTGAAGTTTGAACATATAATCACAAGGTTACTACTATCACTAATTGCAAGTTTTGGTTCCCTAGCCATTTACATTTTTGGTGTCATTGCATATTTCAGAAGAAGAAGAAGAAAGTGGACATAATTGGGTGGTTAGTGCTGATCAGATGGATGTTCGTGGAGGAGGTAATGTTTTCTTACGACCAGACTGAATTCAAGAGTATGTTAATGTATTCATCTTGAATGTTATGAAATAAATGTGATGGTTTTCTGTGTTTTGTTGACCAGCAGATGAAGATGCAGAATGGCAAATATCTCAAGAGTCCGACAAGTGTAATTGGTCATTCCAATGGAGATGAAGGTCTTGCTCAGGCTATGCTCGATTGCGAATTGGCTACTTCATGAAATTATATCATCAAGAAAGTCTCAATGATCTTAAATTGAGAGTGGAGGACGTAATTATAATATCAATCTTCAAAATCTATTCAATTAAGAAATCACAAGAACTTGGGTTTCACTACAACAAAAACATTTGTTTATGCAACTCAAAAGGAGTGTAGTTACAAAAACATTTTTTTTCTCTCTAAGAACCCCTAATTAAGAACCTATCAATGGAGACAAATAAAGTTTAAAACCAATTAACAACCTCTTAAGTCAAAAAATTCAAAATTAATATTAAAAATATTCCTAAGATTTACACTAAGAGCTTACCAATAAGGATGCTCAGGTCAAAAGAAGAGTGTATTTTAGTAAAACAAAATCTATTTTTATTAGTCAGAAAAATAAAGAGAGCAATTTTATCAACTTTAAGAAAAATGATTACCGATGACAAAAAAAAAAGAAAAGAAAAATGATTACAAAACTATTGATTACAATGTTTCGTATATAATCATGGAATCAAGATCTAAATTGTTCATGATATATTAATAATGCGGAAAAACCGTTATAGTTTATTTCGTATTTTTCGCAAATTTGACATGTGTACTGAACGGCAAGTCATGTATCTATCAACAACAAAAATTATTAGCAGCCACTAAAAATCAAACACATGATAAAAAGCTAATGGTACACAGCTAATTTCTCAAATGATTGTCTTTTTTTTTTTGTCATTTTCGTAACCACTATTTGTAGTTTTGGTTTGGTTTACACTGTCAATTTCTAATTTTGATTGCATATAATTCGAGTTTTTCAGGGTGACTGTTTATTATGTATTTGTATACTTTTCAATTACGCAGTTTCGTTCTAAGCTTCCAAAATCTGATCGTTTTGACCTACATGTCTTTTAGTGTGGCTTCTTTCATTTCTTAATTTTCACTCTTCCAAAGCTCAAAACAATCGAAAAGCATTTTTTGACATCATAGCCTCCAAATACTACATTTTTATTCATATCTCCAAGAAGACCAAGATTCGTTGTTACCCTCTTTAGTTTACTCTTAGTTTTTTTCTCAACAAATTGAATTTACTACAAAGTATTGGTTTCACAGAAGAATCGGAGAATAATAAAGTGAATAAAAGTCTGCCTATATGTTTTAGTTTTATCAATCACATAACGTTTTCATGCTGATAGGGCCAACGGTGGGCTGAATAAGTATAATGGCCGGACCAGAACGTGTAAGTTTTTGATTAGTCTCAAAACATCAATTAGCAGCCTCAAACTCATCTGCTTTCCGCTTGTTAAGTAGTGAGCCTCCACCTCCATCAAATAGGCTTGTCAAAAACGAGACTGCTATATCATTGTGAGGTAGCAAATCTGGTTCGATATCGGACACTGCAACAAAATGACGCTTCCTATGCAAATATGTAAAGTCATGACTTAAGCCTAAATTTTTGATGTTTTTTGCGAGTACAAAAATATTTGATGGTGAAGGATTTAACATTGCCCATACGTGAATGCCCACTAACATCGAACAAAACTTGGCATATTTATCACCTGGAAAATATATCAATAGAAATCGAGATTATAGACATACTTATATATAAAAACAAGCGATGCGTCATATGTTAGTTGCATTATATTGAGCAGTAGTGAAACTGGAGTTCGGATTTGTGTTGATGATGCTTTAATTTGCACTCCCAGAAAATTGGTTGGGACACTATCACTTAGTTATCTTATGTTTCCAACATGTCTTCCATCAATTTAAGATTCCTTTGATCCGTAGTATTTTAGTATAATTTCAAAGAATCCATCAAATATTTTTACGAAACATAGATCCATATATATATCCATATTCATAGAGATTACTCTGGGCTGATGATATAACCTACGTTGTTCGCACGATTTTTTATACTTGTTTACTATCTCACTAGATCCGGACCCGCACGTACGTGCGGGATTATATTTGTAAATATATTTTATTTGGTATAATATTTATAACCCAAATTTATATTGGTTTAATTTTATCAAGTTTATAAATGTTTGAAATAATAATCGTTTCATCATGCAATTTAGATCGACATGATAGAGGATCCATATCGAATATGAACTGGATTAGTGATCGGTTAGATTTATATTATAATCATGAACTATCAAACCAGATAAAAAATCGCACAAAAAGAAGAAAACGTCTTGAACTGGATGATCTAAATATAGTTGTCAAGCGGATCAAACACATTTGCTAGGTCTGCCGGCCGCCCTACAACATATAGAATATTTTGATCCGCAAAAAAATTGTTCCGTGAAATCAACGGGAGTAAATAGTGTGTCCGCATCTGTCCTGTTTGAATTCGTGAGACCCGCAGACCTACATGCATTTCAATAAATGATTATTTATATTTTATATATATACTTAAAGCTAAAAATTAACTAATATTAATAATAAGTAATTTGAAACATAAATAAAAATTTCTTTTAAAAAAACTTAAATTTTGTTAATAATTTTATATATATTATAAATTACTAAAAGATTTTAATACTATATATTAGATAAATACATAATTATATTTTTTTCCAAAATTCCGCATATAACCCGCAAACCCTTTTCCGATAAAAGTATATAATTATCAGTGAAAGTTTTAAAATTGAATTTAATAATCCAAATCTTATTATCTCGTCCCATTAACTAAAATTTTTGTCCCGTATTTTATTGAGAATAATTTAGAAAATATTTTTTATTTTTTGAATTACTCATGTCCATCTTGTGGAGTGTAAACGCTATTTTCTGTCCCAGTATTAAAATAAATAGGCCTATGAAATTTTTTGAATATGTTGTCAACCCGTCCCATCTTGTAATTTATCGAAAGTAATTTGGTAATGTTTTTTACTTAGTATTAATAATAAGTAATTTTAAACATACTTAAAAATATTCTTAAAAAAATTAAATTTTGAAGATTATGTTATATATATATTACAAATTATTTTCAAATTTAATATTATATATTAGATAAATATATAATTATATATTTTGTTTTTCTAAAGCCCGCAAATAACCCGTAAACATGAGGTTAATCGGCAATAATATACAATTAGACAACTTAACATCATTAGTTAATGTGAATATAGTTCTTTTTAAAATATCTGTATTTTCAACGACATATCTGTATTATCCGTATTATATGTTTGGGTATTTAATAGTTTAAAACAAAATTTGGTATATTTTCAAAAATACCTGATTTGAGAGTCAAAATATAACAACGTATACAAATGTGATATTGTGTATTATTTTGAATAATAAAATTCTTTTAACTAAACATAAGGTATTATTTGATAAAGCCCACAATGAGCCCATACTACTTGCTCGATCTTCACTCATCTTCTCCGCTTTCATCCACCTCTTCCACTACTCCTCACCGTTTCAAATCCGCCACCACATATATCGCTACTGCCGCCGCGGTCTCAGGAATCTCCTCCGCCGCGAATCTGATCGGTTTTGTGGTATACGAAACTTACCTCTCCTCTGATCCACCGCTTTGTCTTTTTGTCCTCTCGCATGTGGACAATATTCGCAGGTCTCGAATTCTTCTATTTCTAAATAGTTAGCTAAACTTTCTTTCAATAATTTCTTCTACTCTGAAACATGTGATGTGTTTCTTTATAGATTTCTAAGATTGAACACACATGTCTAAGATTGAAGGCTCTTTAGACACTAATCCTCAATATATAGTATGTCGTTAATTGCTATGGTTTTTAGTGAAATTGATGGAGTGAGAATATCATTTTAATGATTCAAAAGACTTTTTGACAAAAGTATTTTGTCAATTTCTAAATAATTAGTATTACACGTTAAGAACATAGTTTTGACAAACTATTTTCCTTTTGCTTATTAACAAATAGTTATCAAATTCACTTGATGAACGATGAATTTTTAAAAGTATTAGAAGTATCCCTTGAATCCCTTATATAGAGGCTTAATGCATATAAGATATATGATGCTACGATTTAACTTATATGACCTTTCTAATATATTTTCTCTCTTATTGAAAGACAATAACATTAGTTGGTTTCTGTATTGTCTAGTTACAATAAGTAACAATAGTGATGATAAGATGGAACAAAAGATTATGTATTCCCTTCTATGTTAGACATACGAACTTATAAAATCAAAGAAACAATACTTGTTACAGCAGATGTATTATATTAACATGTTTATTATCCTTTTGACAGATTAACATTGATGTTAAAAGTGTGAAGAATTGTTGGTGTGAATCACAATATGAAGCAAAGAAAAACAGCATATGCAAGCTCATGCCATTTTATTTGAAACAGAGGTTAGTAATGTTATTTAATATGTCTTAATAATCAAAACTCGAGAAACTATATAAACAAAATACATAGACAGTATAATCTAGAAAAGAAAAAGTCCTACAGGTTCTAGAAAAGGATAAGACTTTATCTTTATCTGAAGAGCACTGTCAACCTGTAATGGAAAATTTTCAAAAAACAGCTTAACATCATTAGTTAGTCTAACATCAATTAGACAAAACACATTAGAAATCAAATGATAAAGACAAAGGTTAAGGGTTTTTACCTTAGTACTAAACAGTTTTCGATTATTTTCAAAATACATATTATCAAAGTGAGGCACATAACTTTCAAAAATTCGCCACTCTCCTGTTTTGATAAACCTTTGAAGCTTGTTGACTTGTTGCTTCTTGACATAGCATGAATCAGGGTGCCCTTTAAAAAAACTATAAAATCATATTTAAATACATTGAAAATCTTAATTAGAAGCATATAAACATTTTTATTTTAAAAAAAGCATACAAACATAAATCGATAGGTGCATAGACGCTTACAAATGCATCATGTAGTGAGTCCACAAAAATGCAATATTCTTACTTGAATCCTCTAACTTGTTTGAAAGGTTTGATGTGAGCAAGGCTCGTGAAACCAAGATTTGCAGCCATTTTTTTTTTACTGAAATATATATAGCAATAAAAAGGAGAAGGTTCAAATGATTAGTGAGTGCTGAATATGTGACGCGAATCCTTTATTTATAGATTAAGAAAGTCGGCAACCAAATTTCGGGTTTCAACCATAAAAAGCAAAATAATATCGTTTTCTTAATATAAAAAAAAAAAGATTCGTGGTATATGCTTAATTTCAAAAGATTATGATATATTGTTAAGATTATATATGGCATCTATAATTACTGTTGACGTCTAATATTCGAAACAGCCTCGCAAATATAGCAATTAGTGATTCCATTTAATTATTTCTTAAATTGCGAAGATGATATATTATTTGAGTTTTAATTTTTCCATAATTTGTATTTAAAAATTGATTAGAATCGTTTTTAACTTTTTATGGTAAGGATGAAGATTACTACCACGTGGACGTCGAACATTGGGTATTATATTTTTCTGCAAAAAAATAATAATAACAATTATCAATTAAATATAGATAATAAGGAATTTAGCATAAGATAAATCACCCTAATGATTAGCACTTGCCATAACTACCCGACAATAATTCGAATTTGATTTGTATTTGGAAAGTCGTGAATATTGCCATTTCAAATCAACAACCTAACCAAAAGTATCGGAATATATAATAATTATGGAGGTTGACAAATAAGGCTTACATAGATCTTTGTTATATTTGTGCGAAATTCTTGGTATGTTTCCAAATCGGTATGATATAAAGGAAATTTTCTAGGTACGTTAAGATTTATTCTCTAAATAATAAAACTCAAATTTGGTTAGTTATTATTGTGTGCAGGAGATTTGGAAATACAATATCTTATAAACAGATTCGGTTATGTTAGAGATATCATTAACAACTTCGGTTCTATTCACGGATCCAGCCCAAGATCCGCTTTTCAATCCGACCCAAGATCCGCTTTTCAATCCGACCCAAGATCCGCTTTTTAATCAGACCCAAGATCCGCGTGTATTGACTTGTTGAAGTGACCGATTTACCCTTAATCGTTTTTTTTTGTTTGCTCTTTGATTTCACTTATTCCAATGGCATTCTCTTGTAATTTTTTACATTTTTTAAGGTTATTTTTCAGGGAATGCTTCCCAATTAATAGTATAGATTGTGGGATTTATTTAAACGAAAGAAATATATATGATCACGTGAAGTGTATTCTCGAATGTTCTAAATCTAGCTGGGCAAAATATTATCGAATGTTCTAATTTGAGTTGTTATTTCATAATATTCTGTAGATTACGGATTGATTCTATCATTGGACTGTTGGATTATTTAAGAGTAACTTCGACATTCATTTGAAATTATATGGCAAAAACACACTAAGACAAAACAAAAAAGAAGAAGTTTATTATGTATATTCAGATGTGTCACATTTCCAAATCAATGGAGAAACTATTAATATTTTCTTGGTTTCTTGGGTCCTAAGAATCAAGAAAAGCCCTCACAACGTCAACAATTGGAGCCATACATATCGGACATTTCTTACTGCTCCATTGCAATTCATGAGCACATTTCAGACATGTGCACATATGTCCACACCTGTTAAAAAAAAAACAAGACCGTCAAGTATTATTTCAGCTTTTGCGATTTGAAATCGCGGTATATCAAACGCACGTACCTATACAGAAGCGAGTCTACAGGCATCTCAGAGCAAACGCAACATTTTCGTTTCAAAGGATCTTTCTTCGTGTCTACTCGTTGTTCTGCAGATGAGCCTAACAGATTGTTCATCAGTTTGATTTCTTGAAACAAAGAAATTTTATGTGTTTTATGTGATGATGTTAAAACTGACCAGAACGAGAAAGATCTTGAGTTACAGATTTCTGGAAATGAAGTTGCATATCGATGCAAGATTTAACGGAATTCCGTAGCTCGAGCATTTCTCGTTGAAGTTGCTCCATTTGATTCCTGAGATCACTTATCGTCTGCATGTCCTGTGTCTAATAAGTTAAGATCTTAGCTTACTTCACCGACACGTAACCTAACTTGACGAGAAAACAAGAACAAAACTCACAGATTGATTTGTGGGGACTAAAGGTTCAGGAAGTGACAAAGACGTTGTCGGTTCGTTATCCTTGTCAATGTCTTGATCCCTGAAAGTCCACGACATCATGGTACTACTCCTTGCTGATGATTGGCTGCAAACATCGCTTGCAGCTTCAAGATTTGTTTTCTCTGGATCTTCCTCTGTTTCATTATCTTCTTGGTTCCTTGCTGAACACTCAACTTCCCACTCTTCTTCATCTTCGTCTCCTTCTTCTATTTGATTGAGTGATACGCCTATATGACTTTGCACACGAGTAATCATCAAATTATCGATCTTTTGTCTCAAGTCACTCGTCAAAAAGTTGGAAACTGTTCGTCTGCACAGCGATATGCAAATTAAAATTAGTCTCAAAACATCAAAAGTCAAGTAATGTTTCAAGTTGAATGTTTTTATGGGATTTGATTAATGATCATAGATATATATACCTCTCAATGAGATTGCAAATATCTTTTTTCTCTGATTCAGTGTTGAGAACCTCAAGATATCTTTCTTTCCTTAGATCTTCCCAGTAACTTCGAGGCCGCGATATATCGTGAATCCAATCATCATCTCCATTAAAATGATCATAATAATCTCCATATTCTTCTTCTTCTTCTTCCATTTCGTTTTCATCCCAATCATTTATACACTCTACTGCTGCTTCCACGTTTTCTCCTTTTTCTTCGCTTTCTACCTTCTTGGTTTCTTCATCCTCCGATTCCTTAATGCCATTTTGGCCATTTGGATTTCGCAGAATCGACGTTTCATCATCCTGTTGTGAAGAATTTTTCTCTTTAGTCCTCTCTCTAGAGCCCTGACTTGCAGAATCTTCTTCTTGTGAAACTTCTTGAGAATTTTTTCTCTCAACCTCTTTAGTAGACTTATTAGCTTCTGAGTTTCGCAAAAACAACATGTTTTCACTGTGTTGTACTTTATCCCTCTCTCTAGAACCAAGAGTCACAGATTTTTCTTCTTGTATAACTTCTTGAGAATTGTGTCTCGCAATCTCTTTAGTAGACTTCGTTTCTGAGTTTCGTGGAATCGACTTTTCTTCACCATGTTGTGAAGAGTTCTTCTCTTTATCCCTCTCTCTAGAGCCATGACTCGCAGCTTGTGGATTCATGTTTTTATCCTCAATAATCTCTTTAGACTTAGCTTCTACAGAAGCCAAATCTTCCTCTTTGTTTTGTCCTCCTTTCTCTGCAAATCGCGTAGTTTCTCCAATACTCTCTCTTTTATCCATCATAACTTTGTTATCAACAACTTTATCTACTGTTTCTCTTGAAGTAGCAATGCTTCTCTCTGCAGTTTCGACATTACTGATTCTTCTTGAAGCTTCTTGCAACACTTCATTTGTCTCAGTATTAGCTTTGCCTTCAGTTTTACCTTTGCCTTTCTCCATAGCTCTTCTCCTATTCTTTTTCTCTTTGGAGTTCCAAAGATTCACCTTCTCTGCTATTCCCATCAAAGTGTTTTCTTCTATACTTTTCTCCATTTCTCGCCTCTCTTCTCTACTTTCTTTCTCAATAGATTTCTTTAAGTCATTTTTTGCCGTTGTCTCCTGCAAAACTTTTTCCTCGGTAGCCGGTTTACGCAAACAACTATCTGCTTGTGTAGTAACTCCTTGAGGTTTAATGTTTCTATCTTCAATTTCTTTGGGGTTAGTTTCCACAGAAACACAATCTTTCTTTTCCTTTCTTCTTTCTACATTCTCTGAAAACTCACACCGCGGCATCATCTTTTCCCTTGAAGAAGTAGTAGTACTGCTTCTTTCGGCACGTTCGACATTAAGGATTCTTCTTGTAGCTTCTTCCAATACATCATTTTTGTCAACTCTCTCAGTATTAGCTTTGCCTACAGTTTTACCTTTCTCCACCACTTTTCTTCTATTCATTATCTCCTCTGAGTTCCATAGATTCACCTTCTCAGCTATTCCAACCAAAGCCTTCCCTTCAACACTTTCCTTAGCAATAGCTTTCTCCTTTGTTAATTCTTGCTTCTCGCCTTTCCCTTCAAGACTTTCTTTGGAAACAACTTTCTCCTTCGTCTCTCGCTTTTCGCCTCTCCCTTCTGCAGTTTCCTTCTGAATAGTTTCTCCTTCAGGTTTCTTTAAACTACTCTTATTCTCTGAAATCTCACTCAAGACAGCTTTCTTCGCATTTTCAACCGCAGAAACCACCTCCTTTAGTCCACTCTTCTCTATTGTTTCTTGCAAAACCTTCTTCTCTGTAGCTTTGTTAGGATCTTTATCTATGATCCGACCCCGAGTAGACACATTACTAGATGAAGATCCAGTCTCAATGTTCTCAGAATTTCCCTTATATTTCTCCCTGCATTTCATTTCATTGATTCAAAACTCATCATATACCAAACCTGAAAAGATCAACAAACATTACCTGAGAAGATGCATCACACCAGACCCTCGTGACGACCGGTTTGAATCAGATCCTGCTGATGTTGATTTAGACCGATGTCTACCTTGAATCGCAATGCACCTTTCGTAACATCGAATTCTAAGCGTCGACTAAATACAACAGAAACACAAAGCAATAAAATATCATTAGCCCTAACTAAAACCCTACATTTTCTACATCAGTCTTCATGAGAGATCACCAATTACATACCTGAATCCTTCCACGATTCGTGAACTTTGAAACACAATGACGTTCTCGTAAACAAGCCAACTCCTTTTCTCGATCACGCGTCATCTGCACCAATAAATCAGCCAACGCTTGACGACCTCTTATTCTTGGGGAACAAGCAACCTGAGGAAAACTTCTTGCTTCTGTTGTCTGAACTTCTTTACTATTGTCATTGCTGCTGCTTCCATTTTCATTGTTAGTCATCGTTTCCGAGTCGTTGCTTAGTTTTCGAATAATATCCATAACTCTCACACCTTCTCTATCTTTCTCTCCAGAATCTGGAGGTGGAGGGACAAATTGTGATACACATTCAATCTCTTCTTCTTCCTCCTCCTCATTGTTACCTTCTTCGATCGGTAGAATCATTTCAGATTCTTTGACGGATTCTAGAGACTCCGAATTCTCTAGAGCATTTGATCCCATAGAACTCGTTCGACTATCGATTAGGGATTGGTTCGAGCTTGATGGTTGCTGCGTTGTCCTCGCCTCCCATATTTGAACCAAAGAAGAAGCCGCCCTTGACGGGTTCTCAGGTTGACCCGAATTCGGATCTTGGTCGGATCCTAGAGAAGAAGACGATGATGGGACGTCTTGCCGAGATTCCTCTGTTTTCGAGAACCGATGATCTGAAACAGAGGATTTGTTGGAAGAAGAACATTCCGGAACAGCTTTGGTGCAATCATCAACATCATCAGCAATAGAGACGCTACAGTTTTCGAGTTGATCTCTGACAAAAACATTGAGATTCTTCTCGAAGGCAGCGACGTGTATGTTTCTGACATTGTTGTTATTGTTCTTCTTCTTGTTGGTGTTGTTGTTGTCTCTTTGGGTGCATCTCTCGTGAGGACGACTCAAGACGCAATTAAAAGTTTGGCATGAAGACATATCTACCTCAGAGGACGCCATTTCCATCAACACCCAAATCAGAAAAACACAAATCCTATTTAATCGGATCTTTCTTTAATTTTTTTTGATATTTTAATGCTCTGTTTTTCTATTTCTTGACCCCTTCTGGGGAAGGAGAACAAGAGCATCGAAATAGATTAAACCCCATTTTATGACAGAGATTTTTCAAACACGAACACGAAAATGAAATTTTGGTTAAAAAGATAAGAGGAATTCGAAGAGACAGAACAAAGGAAAACGAAGAGACAGAGCAATGGAGAAAAATTAAAAGTCTTGCTGTTTTTCTCTATTCCAACTTCTTTTTTTTTTAGATTTGATGTTATTATCATCCACCAATATTATTTAGGTAAATAATATTACATTTTGGAGAAAGAAATAATCCAAATATAGATGAGACTAATGTAACACTTTAAAACTTGAAAAAAAAGGTTTATAGGGGGAGAAGAGAGACAGTGTCAAACAAAGAGGGAGAGCATAATTATGGCATTCTCTAAAGGGATCTCTCCTCTAAATTAGAGTTGACTTATTTAATTGATACATGAATACACTCTCTCTTTTTTTCACATTTACTGATATGATAAGATTAGAAGCACTTTTACATTGTTCTTTTCTTTGACTCCAATGAATTTTTAAAAATTAATTAAAACCATTGGATATGCTTCAGCCTTCAATGATCATTGTTATTCAATTCTTTGGGATTTAGTGTTATCTAAAGGATTTTTAGTTATTTTAAACTTTTTTTTCCAATTAATTCATTAATTATATGTAATAAAATCTGAGCATATCCCATGATTATGAAATGAAATCTACATAAGATTAACCATGCATGCTATGTATTTATACCAAATGAAGTTCCATTGATTCATTGTACTATGGTAACTCAAGTAATAAATTTATAGTCTTTGACTCGTGTAATTTGGTAAATATTTTTATAGCCTATCAGAATCAAAATAAAATTAGATTCTTTGACTAATCTGACGGTGAAGGTTAAAAAAAAAAAAACAGATAGAAAACAAAATTAGAGTTTTAGCGTAAATTACACCTGGAAGCTGGAGTCAAACTCTATAAAAACGAACTTAACTAATTTAATTTCTATCCAAAAGATTTGTGTATGTTGCTTAAGTATAGAAGATAATTCACCTAAATTTTAGCATTTTGTAGTTTTAAACTTGTTCTTAATGTTAAACATGTTAAACAGTTTTCTTTAGTGCTTCTTTTTTTCTGTAACATTTTCGAAAACAACTACATAGCAGCACATGTAGATGGAAGATAGGAGATTAAAACATCTACTACCCAGGCCCAAACCCAAGCCCAAGCCCATATGAGGCCACACACAAAAATGGCAATGTAATGTGGGGACAACGTTATGAAGCTAAGAAGTCCGAGTAGTCACTTAACCGGAGATCTTCGGAGACTCAGCAACACAGAAAAAATCAACAAATTTTAGAAGATCCGTAGAAGAAACGATGCCTCTGAGTGCGACAATGGTCGGCGCTTTATTGGGTCTCGGAACCCAGATGTACTCCAACGCCCTCCGCAAGCTCCCTTATATGCGTCGTAAGTCCACCAATCGAAAATGCAACAACAACCCTAATTTTGTTTTCTGATTCGATTGTTGAGAAAATACGATTCCGATTCATTGGGTTCGGGTTCTGATTGGATGTTGAAATTTGTTAGATCCGTGGGAGCATGTGGTGGGTATGGGACTTGGTGCTGTTTTCGCGAACCAGCTTGTGAAATGGGATGTGAAGCTTAAGGAAGATCTCGATGTGATGCTTGCTAAGGCTAGAGCTGCTAATGAGCGCCGTTACTTTGGTATATTTTCATCTTCTCAAAAAATTTGCTTTGTTTTTTATTTTGTGGCCGTTTGGAGAAAAAAAAAGGTGACGATTTTGAAGTATGAAATGGTTACAATGGTAATTGAATTCTTCTCATTGAAACTTAGGCTACATCATTTTGGTTTTCTATGATTTGGGTGTTCTTGTTTAGCTCAAGTTTTAATCTTTTGGAAGTTTGTCAATTGAGCGAATCTGTTTCGTCAGGCACTGTTATGAAAGTTTGAGCAACACAACGTTTTTTATGAACAAGATCTCAATGAGTGTGGAAAGATGGATACTTTCGACTAGTTCTTTAGTTCTAGAGTGAGATAGGTTGCAAGGTGCCATTAAATAGAAACTAGATGTGATTTTGGAGGGAACCACAGATGTAGATGTATCTAGTTTTAGTTAGAGATCAATTGAAGTTGCTAAGCTTTCACAAACTCTTCAAGAATCTCTGTTTGTTGGTCACCTTTGGCTAGTGCCTATATGCAAGGGTCTGGCAGAATTTGGTGTGTTACATTTTTTGTTTTTTTGGATTGAATAAGTATGCATGATTGCATTCGTAGATAATGACCTTTTACTTATATAACTTGGAATATTCAAACTTTTCTTTCTGTGCTTGTAATGCAGATGAAGATCGGGATTAGTTTTGCGTGATCTTTGAAGTCTTCAGAAAAGAATATCTTCCTCTGAAGTCATCGCAAGTGCTTGTTTTGTTTAATCTTCCCTGTAAAAGCGTTTCTTCTCCTTTTCTTTAGAGCTAGTTCTCTTTGACTTCAGCTCTGGAGTTCTTTTCATCCTCTGCTTTCGCATATGAACCTAAAGATTTGTGTTTTCACAATCTAAATCTGTTTGTACCTGGTTAATAATGACGAAATGATAAACCTTGCAATCCTTTTATCTTCTTTTATGAGAAAAGAAAATTTCATAATCACTCTGTTTAAAATTTGGCTCAAGTTGTATAACAAATGCAGGCAAGACAAGTTCGAAACAATCTTTGTACTGAAACCATGTATCTATACAAAGCAGAAACAGAATTTCAGAAAAAAAATTAAAGTTTACAGTTTTCATGTCTCCAAAAACACTTGCAGGTATCAGTTTTTACAGCTTCTTATAACCCGCCGTTCTATTGTTGTAGACATGGAGAAGACTATCACAAGCTTGTCTAGAAGATGGTCTCTCTTGGGGAGAAGTTTTTGTGCACTGAAGTGCAATCTCAAGCACCTGATAAGCAGCATCTTCCTCAAATGGCAAAAGTGGCTTAAGCTTTGGATCTATGAGCTTATCTCTCACAGAACCCGCTATCTCAAGATGTGTTTCAACCCATCTCACCATGTCCATCTCTGCACCAAACACTGAGTCCGTTGGCATTTTCCCAGTCACAATCTCCATCAACACTATCCCCATACTGTAAACGTCGCTCTTCTCAGTCGCCTTCAACGAGTAAGCATACTCTAGAAACACAATTTCAAATCTTTAGATTTCAAAACAGTGAATATGCAAGAAAGCTAAGAAACTTGAGAAGATGAGTACCTGGAGCGATGTAGCCATAAGAGCATGCAAACCAGGTATTTGAATCTGTGTTGGTATCACAGTTCTCAGTTAAGACCTTCGCAAGACCGAAATCTCCTAAATGTGCTTCCATGTTTGAATCGAGGAGCACATTACTGGATTTAATATCACGGTGAACGATAGGAGGAACACAGTCATGATGAAGGTACTCTACTCCTTGGGCCAATCCTACTGCTATTCTCAATCTTGCTTCCCAGTCTATAAGCTTCGGCATTTTTTCGAGCACGGGTTTCTCCTCATGAAGCCAATCCCAGATACTTCCGTTCTTCATGTACTCATATATCAATAGATTCAATCCTTCTGACTTACTGCTGCAGTAACCCATTAGCTTAACCAGATGCCTATGTCTGATTCTTCCAAGCGTCTTAACTTCTCTGCTGAAACTCTTGTTTGACATGAGATCATCCTTCCAGAGAATCTTTTTCACAGCAACAGTCTCACCATTATCAAGCTCCGCCTTGTAAACCTTCCCAGAGCCTCCTGATCCAATCATGAACTCTTCGCTTAGATTATGCGTGGCTTCCATAATGTCTTCCCACTTAATATCTGACTTTGAAGCTCCGGTTCGAAAGAGAGGCTTGTGTGTAGCTTGTGAAGAAGAGCTTGACGATGAGTACGCAGTGCTTCCATCACCCACTTTCTTGAAGAAATCATGCCTTTGTTTGAAGAAGAGAGCGATTACAAGTATCATCAAACCAATAGCTGTCAATGCTGAGATTGCTGATATTATCACAACTGATCTGGCACTAAGACCTTGTTGCTTGTTGTTACTTCCAACTCTGTTGCAGCGACTAAGTGGGCTTCCACAGAGACCTGTGTTTCCTACAAAGGAGTCAGCTGGCCATCTTGAGAACTGTTTCTTGAGTTTGCCTCCGAGGTTATTGAAAGAGAGATTGAGATAGCCTAAACTCTTCATGTCCCCTACCGAGCCAGGAACTTCTCCTGTAAGCTGATTGTGAGAAAGATCAAGTGTTTCCAGCTTTGATAATGTTCCAATTGTTGAAGGTATATCTCCGGTAAAGTTATTGTAGCTGAGGTCTAAAGCACTTTGAAGATCCTGAAGCTGTCCAATCTCAATTGGGATTTCTCCTGTTAGGCTGTTTCTTGATAACCGAAGCTCATAGAGCTTGCTAAGCTTGCCCATAGCTTGAGGAAGTGAACCTGAAAACTGGTTCTTATCGAGGTTAAGGACATTGAGAGCTCCCAAGTTACCAATCTCTTGCGGGATCGACCCGTTAAGCGAGTTTCCATCAAGAGACAACACAAGCAGCATTGTACAGTTGAACAGCTCAGTAGGCAAAGACTCAACAAACTGATTAGAAGAAAGCTTGAGCTCTCCTAACTGTGAAAGCTTTCCAAGCCATGGAGGTATTGGACCTGAAAGAAAATTGTTATTGAGATCCATGTGTGTCAGTTTCTTGCACAAGACGAGCTGTAGCGGAATGGTTCCTGTGAGAGAATTGCTTGAGATATCCAACAGCGACAACTCGCGGATTTTTCCCAACGTCCAAGGGATTCTCCCTGTGAATTGATTCTTCCCTAACCTGAGACGATCAAGATTTTGAGAGTTTCCTAGCTCCAGAGGGATTTCATCTTCAAACTCATTGTTGGTGACATCGAATGAGAGATACGAGCTCGAACCACATAACGGATGAATCGTTCCATTGAGTCTGTTGTGAGAGAGATTGATTCTGGTGAGGTTCCTCAGACTGATAAGTGAATCAGGAAGATTTCCTTGAAGAGAATTGTTGTAAAGCATTAACTGTTCCAATCCCTTCAAGAACCCGAAAGACGAAGGAATCAATCCCGAGAGCTGATTATCCGCCAAATCCAAGATTTTCAGTTGATGACAGTTACCCAAACTGGCGGGAAGTCCACCCACAAGCTCGTTCTGTCTCAAGTGAAGCAAGTTAAGCTCCTTTAATCTTCCTATTGAAAGAGGAATCTCTCCTTCGAAATGATTCCCGAACAGATCAATCATCTTCAAGCTTGTGCAGTTTCCAATCTCTTTCGGGATTTCCCCCGAGAATCGATTCTCATACAGAAACAGAACCTCTAATTGCCCGAGCGCGCTGATCTCCTTTGGTAACGTACCTTCCAAGTTATTGTGATACAACACAAGCCACTGTAGATTGGTGAGGTTTGATATCGAAGGAGATAACTTACCCTCCAAGGTATTGTTGTGGAGATAAAGATCCGTGAGTTCGACTAGCTGGAACAATGCCTCAGGGATCGATCCAACGAGCGAATTGTTAGACAAATCGAGCTGTTTAAGCGATGGACATTTGCTTAGTTCCACAGGGATTTCACCTGAAAGCTGAGTTCCAGACAAAACCAATTGCTCCAAGTTTGTGTTGTTCGAACATATGCTCTTTGGTAATGAACCAGAGAGATGATTGTTTGCTAGAACCAAATCAAGAAGCTGACTCATGTTCCAGAATTCTTCAGGTATCTCTCCAGTAAGATTATTCGCCGATAAATCAAGCGTTTGAAGATTTCTCAGATCAGCCAAACTCTTGGGGATAAAACCTTCAAGTTGATTTGCCATCAAGCTAAGATACTGGAGTTGGCTCATTTCACCGAGCTGACTCGGTATCTCTCCGGTGAGACTGTTGTTAGCCAGATTGAGTATCTCAAGGCTTCCGAGCCGTCCCAACTCCGCCGGTATCGTCCCGTTGAGCATGTTCTCCGCCGCGGTGAACACAGTGAGATCAGAGCAGTTTCCTAACTCCACCGGAATCGGTCCTTCGAGATAGTTATCTTGCAGTATCAATGACTGAACCCTGACGAGTTTACCAAGCTGACTCGGTATAGGACCGGTGAGTCTACATGAAGCCAGAGCAAGCATTTGGAGATTCACCAAGTTCCCTAACGTCTCCGGTATAGCTCCTACAAGCTCGTTGTCTCCGATCCTTAGCGACCGGAGATTAACGAGGGAGCCGAGCTGACTCGGAATCTCGCCGGTGAGTTGGTTAGAAAAGAGAAACAAAGACTCCAAAGAAGTAAGGTTGGAGAGAGCAGTTGGGATGGGACCAACTAGATTGTTGGAAGATAGATCAAGGTGGATTAGGTTGTCAAACCGGCCAAACCAAGGAGAAATCGAACCGGTTAATCCTAAACCGGTAAGGTTTAGAGCAATTACACGAAATAAACCGGTATCATCGCATGTGACTCCGGTCCAAGAACAGTAGTTGACGTTAACAGAGTTCCATTGTCGGAGAGGATCACCTTCTTGTGGATTTGTGACGAGAGATTTTTTCACCTCGAGAAGAGTCTGAAAATCGTTGTTGACGATACCGGGTTGACCTAAACCGGACTTGAGTGAAGAACAGAGGATAAACAGAACGAGAAGAACTAGTGGCTGCATGTTTTCTTCTTCTTCTTATGGTTTGGGTTTATTGAGGAAGAAGAAATGGAGGTTTTATGGCATTTGTGTGATAGAGAATGATGAAGAAGGAGAGAGATGATTGGTCATTAGAAACGGTGCATAGGGACTCTATCTCTGAGTTGGAGAAGAGTAAATGCAGAGAGAACAAAGTTTTGGGATTTAATGAGAATTTCTCTCTCTCTTTTGTGTTTCTTTTTGGCTATATCACTGTTTTATTGAGAGATCTAGAGAGAGGGGTCAAAGAGAGGTCAGAGGAGAGATGTGGGAAAATGGAATGGGGAAGGCTCGTAAATGAAAATGTTTCGGCTTTTAGCCTTTTATCAATGGAGGCAAAGGTCAACGGTCATACTAAGATGTTCATGTGTACATTATTCCGTCCGTGTAGACATGTTATAATTAAAACTGTGCTTAAACTTTGACATAACATTTTGGTCTTCTTTAGAAACCACATAAAGAATTGAGTAGTACGCTTTACATTCACATCAAACTTTTAAAATATTTATAAGCTAATAAGTACTCTTTATAGATGGTAAAAGCCAATATATAATTGGTATTATTTGTCATTTGATATTAAGACAATTTATCACTTCTCACACATGCATTCTATTTCGTATGATTAATTAAAGCAACTTATGACAATTAGATTCATCGATGTTGCAACTTTTATGAGTTATGAAAATTAGATTCACGGATGTTGTTCCACTATATTCCTAATTAAATTCAGAAGTTTCGATCATATCTCTTATGTTTGTTCCTTCGTTTAAATGAAAACTCGGAGTTAAGTTAGAAAAGATTTAGAGCATTCCATAGTTCACAACAAGTTTTATCATTTCATAGTATTATCTATCGAAAACATGATTACTACTCTAAATATATAGAGTGTCGACTCTACACGATTTCTCTTTTCCTCTTTTTGTTTACTGTCTTGAGACGCAATCATTTGATTATATCAAAACCCAATTTCGTAAGAAGTTAAAGTTCTTTGATCTAATATTTATTTTCGACAAGTTTAGTTGTTTAAGTATTAGTAATTAATAGTCTTTTATTAGTTTATAAAAAAGTAACAATAATGAAAAAAAAAAAAAAATGGTGATGCATGGCTTTGACCTTGGCCAAGGAAAAAGAGTGGTTGAGAAAATGACTTGGTTAAAGGATATTTTTGTTATACTTTTTTTTTTGGCTTTTGGCTTTAGCTTCTCATCACTTCAACCTTTTCACGACAAAGAGAGCAGTTGTGGTATGATCGTACATTAATATGGCATCATATGATTATGCCCTATATTTTATTACCAAGTCAAATAGAATTTTATCATCAATTCATCATCCATATCTTTTTCTTTATTTCCCAAATACTACAACATACCAACTTGTGTTACTTAAATTAGTTCGGTGATACTTTCCCAATTTATGTTCATCGAAGTAAAGAATCAACTCGTTTGGTTTTTTTCCTTCAAAAATTGGGGTTAATAATTTCTTGTATTTGTAGATATAATGTTGTTGTCGATTCGGAATCTAGCTTGAATTTAATTAAACCTATCTAATTATAGGGAAAAAAATGGAATAGAACATCAAGAACTTGCGTCATTTTCAAAAATAGTTATTATATATAAATTTTGGTTGACTGTGATAACGCTAGATCGAATCAAGTTTACGTACAACAACAACTTGTTCGATAATTGATAACTTATAATTAAAAATGTTAATATTCTATTGAACGAGATTCTAAATCCAAAAGAACGAGACAAAGGAATTATCTTCGATCCACCAAAAAGGTCAAGATGCTTAATATTATGTTTTTTTGTCTATTGTTTGGTTGATTATATACTTAATTTAATCTTAAATTCAAAGTAATATGTTAAGTAATTTCATTATGCATGTCAAGAATTGTGAAACACAGTGGTTTTACTTCAAAAATAAAATATTCAACATATTGAAGATATAATAAGCTGATATTTTTTTTTTTGACGGCATAATAATAAGCTGATATAATTATTAAGAATTAAGTTAGTCAATGTATCTTATAAGTAGCCAAAGGTAAGAAATAGATTGCTTATGGCTCTGCATAACTCAGATTAGGTTTGTTTGGTTTGGACCGTAACTTTTTTTGAAAAGAGTAATGTTAGACAAAGAGTAAAAGAAACGCAATATGAATTTGATTGATTAGTGTAACCATAAGGTTAATTAATTGTTAATAATCAATTATTGTGACTAATCATCATCATTCCCCCTTTCACCATTGAGAATTTTAACAAGCAACATTAAATTACTCAAAACCATTTGAGACAAATCATGCTTAGGGACTAAAAACATGAAAAGGAATTCATCAACCAAATAATTAAGGGTTAATTTGAGTCTTAAACTAGTCCCACCAAATGGTTTTACTTGCAACCACCATTACGAGATCAGAAAAATAAAACAGATGATTCCAAAGCGTTTGTTAGCTAATCAAACCCATTAAACAGCCATAAAAAAAAAGAAGTTATGATTGGTTTGTGATTGCGATTAAAACAAACTAACACATTTAGTCTAACTGTTCCATACAAATACATAAAGCTTACACTAAACAAAAACAGGAACCATTCAATTCCATGGTGCAGTTTCTAAGTAGCTCAAAGGGAGTGAGGACCAAGTAACCGTTCTTGAAAGATCGAATTGAGTTATTTTTCGCTTATATCAAAACAGTAATCGTTCTTGATAGATGTCAAGTGCCTTGATGATCTTTCCAATGAACATCTTTCTGTGCATTCTATACTTAACCGCTGTCGCAAACGTTGTCCTTGCTTCTGACATTGAATCTGTCACAAAAAAAACAAGAGGGAAAGCTAAAGTTTTCATATATGAGGGATGATAATACATCGGTGCATATATCTTTAGTGTAATACCTAGCAATTTCTGGTCTTGGTCTGCTGTTGTGGGATATTCCGCAAGCATCTTTCGACATTCATCTTGCAATTCTTTAACTGCTTTTCTTTCCGCACTTGGAATTGGAGGAAGATCTATGTCTGACCAAGTGGGCAATGTTCTTGCTGCAGCTATAACTGCTCCATCAACAAAAGTATCACCTCCCGATAACTCGCCTGACACAGAATTAGGTAACGTTGGTGCTCATTTCTCCATCTTTTGTCGAGGAATAGAGAGGAAACAGAAGAAAAGGAACTTACTGTCATGGTAATATTCTTCAGGAAGACCAAAAATATTGAAGATCGATAAAAAGGAATTTAAATGGATGCGAGAAGCTCCAGAGAACTTTATAGCATCCCACGGATTCTGCAGCAGAACGAAAAAATTGAATAAACAAGAAAACTTGCAAAGTAACCATAGTTTGTGTAAGACGAATGTGATTGTTGTAAAAAGCATTACCACAGGAGTTGAGAAGCCGTATCTTTCCATAAGCATGTTATTTTTCTGGCCTGGCATGTAATTTATCGTCATCTGTGAAAAACATAAGAAGAAGATGCAAAACTTTCCAATTTGCAATCTGCAATGAAGTGAATCTGACATCTATCATTTATGGAACATTTGAGTCCTTTACCTCTTCGCCTTTCTTAATTGCTTGACCAGCATTTGACATAACCTCAAGCATGCGATCTTTAGGACGCCAATGCAGGAAACAGTTTGGTTCAAAGGAGTGGTTTAGCATGTCTGCAGAGAAAACGATGAAAAAACTATATGATCAATTGTGAGATTCCTATTTTGTTCCTCAACACCAAGTTCATTGATAGTAAATGTTAATCTGTCAATAACCAAACAACAAACTCTTCCTTACCAGCATAAGGAATCATCATATTTAATTCCTGAACCAAAGCACCGATCCTAGTTTGCATACTGATGCATCGTGTCTGTGCAATACTAACCGCCCATATAAATCTTTCTGGATCCTCGGCAAGCCTTTTGATTTTGAGAGGAACACCTGAATGCTGAGTTGGAATACAATTTGTCAATGAAAAAAACAGCCATAACCATCTGTCAAGATATATTGGAACACATATATTAGGCTTCATGCCTCGTTACCCAATTCTTTTCCCAAAATTCTAGGACTCGTTTCTGCTGTTGTCTAATAGTTGAAACAAGATCAGGATCTTGAAGCTCCGCAAGGTCTTCCTATAGCATAACACAGAGAATTATATAACATCCATCAAAGGATCAGTTAATAAATACTGTTAACACCGAGAAGTAATTGTAATCAGATTCAAATGAAACTCAATCCACCTCTGTAGCTAAAAGCAGGCTGCTGCACTCATCAGCAGCAGGAAGGAAATCGCCATAGAGTCGCCAGAAGTGATCATCCTGATCAAAAGAGAATAACAGAAGACACGCTAGTCTGATATCCCAATCAATCTGTAATATCCAAAAACATAATTGCATTATAGAACAATCATGAAACCGAAAGTATGCAACTTTGTTAACAATTAAAGGACTTTGAGAAAGATGAGAACTTTCGGGTTCATGATATCGAAATAGCACAAATGTGTTACTACCTCAGGATCAGTAGAGTTAATGATATCGAAAATAGGATGACCAATTGGTACAATATCAGGGAAAAACATCCAAGGGTGCTTCTGTCTAATGGTTATCATCAATTCAAGAGGAATCTCCATTATCACCTGCCAAGAGAAAACAGTTCAAACAAATAATTCTAGAGAGAAGAACAAAAACATTAAGTTGTGAACTTTTTAACTAAGAAGACTGACTCTAGCTCGACGACGAGGTTCAATATCCTTAGAAGCATAAACACCAAAACCATCTGGACCTTCTTTAAACTCAACTCCATAAGCTCTCACACTTCGAACATACCCAATTTTGTAGAAATCTGGATCTGCTGGCTCCAGCTAGTGAAGAAACAAAAGACAAAACCCTAAATCAATCTCACAGATGAGGGCAATGCACATAATTGTCTAAAGGTACTGCCTTTAGAACTCAGTTGTCCCCTAAATCAACCTCACAATGCACAGAATTGTCTAAAGATACCGCCTTTAAAGATCATTTAAACCCTAAAACACTCAAAACTCAAAATCCTAACCTCGGACGAGGAAGATTCTTCGGAAGCAGGAGACTGAAACAGAGGGAAAGGTTGTGTCTGAAGAGAAGCAACTTTGATGGGTCGGACACCATTTTGTCTGTCTCTTAAGAAATTGCTTCTGGGTCTTGGTGCTGACACAATTCCGTTGCAGAAACCCTTTGTCCGAACGGAAAAAAACATGAGTACTCAGAGAATTCAGACAAAGACGCAACACACGTGCATAGAAACATTAGGTAATACAGAGATAAGATTAAGAACCTGAGGTTTGGAGATAAAGGTGTTGGTCAGGTACTGAAGAGAGACTGAAGAAGCCATTCTTCAACTGAAGAAAATGGGTTTAGGAGAGGGAGACGAAGATCGTTATCCTTTGTTTTCAAGTTTTAGTTTTAGTTTACTTTTACTATATAAGTCATTTTTTGTTACTCGTAGCCAGGAAGCTTTCATAGCTCAGTTGGTTAGAGCACCCGTTTAGTAAGCGGGAGGTCTTGAGTTCAACTCTCAATGAAAGCAATGTAGATTTATTTTTTGCCATGAATATACACAACTCCATCTCACTCTTTTATTTTTTACAGTATAATTCATATGTACATTAATTGATCTCAAACATTTCTTTGTGTAGGAACTATATGATTCTGTTCCTTAAATCTACAAAGACAGTTTTGGTTACTTTGGTCATTAGAGTGTAAAAGGCTCAGCTTCTGATGGAACTTCACGAGCTCTTTGGCTCTCAAGTGGCATATACTGTGACATGATCGTCATAATCTCTGAGTCCATGTAAGACTGTGTGAGTAGGAAAACCGAAGAAAAGTTAGTTTGAAACACCTAAAACCGTTAAGCTTTTGTGGAATCAGAAAGAATAGTACCCTGAACCGGTATTTGTAGAATAGATAACCAGCTAAACCGGCTACTGCGACGATAGCTAGGATCAAGAGTGTGAGCCACCATGCTGTTTTGGATCCAGATCTCTCTGTACATTATTAATGCATATTAGATACTCTTATATTGTTATGGAATTTGAGTACTCTTAAATCTTGTTTGATAATATTTACCTATACAAGTATCTTGATCGTTTATGTAAAGCCGGTCGCCAGAACAACTGCATTTGTATCCACCCCATGAGTTCTTGCATCTGCAACCGCTGCATTGACACACCGAACGCTCTTTGCATTCGTTAATATCTGCAATAGAGCCAAATCAGAACACAGAATTACATTATTGGTAAAATGATTATGTGGTTTCTTTAAAAATCGACAATTTAAGAGTTATGCACCTTCACACGTGAAACCGTCGCCTTTGAAACCTTCAGGACATTTGCAGCCAGTAGACACAGAGTCCTAATTGTTCATACATAACAAAGAGATGATTGAACTGAAACAAGAAACTTTGAAAGGAAGGGATTGGATTATAACAAGAGAATCACTAAACTGAGCAAGCAGAGAAAGTTAAGCCATTTCTTGTGTCAGACCAGCAACCTCCATTGTTCATAGTACACCTTGCAGGCCCATAAGCTGCAAAGATCAATCAAACCAGATATTCAGAGAAAATTCAAGAAACCGGTCCCAACATTTGAGAGCTATGTTGTGTGAAGTGCGAACAACTTACGTGTACATGAAGTGTACCCGTCGCCTTTATATTGAACACCTTTTACAACTGGACACTCGCAGAGTCGTCCTCTGAATGTGTCCTGATCAAACAAAAAAGATTCAGGTATTATAGGACTAGACAATGTCTCTCTAGATTCCACATTTTCTCTAGTTTTCAAAACACTTCCAAACAAACATAGTGGTGATGTGAAGTGATAAGCTCCGTTTTACGACATACTTGACAAGCAGTTATGTTTGCTTTTGTGTCCTGCCAGCAACCACCATTGTTTTCAAGGCACTCATTTGTCTCTAGACCTGTGTTTAAGCAAATGGGAGGCTCTGATGTTTCGTTGAATCCAGCGCATATCGCCTTTAGAACAGCGGTTCTCTCCAATCTCCCTTCACAATTACAAATAGTAACAACAGAAATTTCAGCATCTTCAAAAAGAGAGAGAGTGAAACTGAAACATATGAAGAACCAAACCTCGATATTGGGCGTTATTGATGACTAATGTTGGCAATATTGTAACATCCCCCCGGTTACCTCGGCCAATCTTGAAATAGTTACATACATTACAGTTAGAAACCAAACCTCTGCAATACTTCTTGAAAATCTAAATAAAGAAAGGTAAAAAACTAACCTGGGATACTTGCTCGATTCTCAGAACTTGGTTCTCGGTATCAGCCTCAGGATCACCAATGCATTTCTTGATCTTCTCAATAGGTAAATCTGAAACAAGTCTTGAGAATTCATAACCAGAACAAAGAAGACTCTCTTTCTTCAAAATCTTAAAGGAAAAAAAAGGATTCTTACTCAGAGATTTGATGATGCTCTCAGCACATTCTATGCTAAATTTCTTCTCCTTCATCGAACATCGCGAATGAAAATCAGTAACATAATCCCACCAAACCCAAGGCCGGCTACTCTCATTCGCAACTCTATGCACACAAAGCTGTCTCAGATTCTCAAGCACAACATCTTTGCCTTCATAACCTTCTCTGAAATTATTCTCAGGGTCAGGAGCACAATACCTCCCATGGTTTATACACTGAGACTTACAATGTGGACTGTTTATAAACTGAAAAGGGCAAAACCAAGTGATATAATGTGGCGTAAACGCGGTATAACCGCCTTTTTCGAGTATCTGAGCATGACCCTTAAAGTTCTTGACAAAATCCATTTGTTCATCGCACCGTGCACCACACTCGTCGTTGCTATTAGTCCACAGCTCATATTCTACTCTCTGATCAGGATGAGGAACAGATTCTCTCCAATCTAGTTTCAAGACTATGTTTTTCCCTTTCTGAAACCCTTTTCTTAAGTCATCTCCGAACGATTTGTCGATTAAAACCGATGGGATAGTTAGCTTCTCTATAAACCCATCCGCGTCTTTGCTCTCCTCTGGTGAATCCATTGTCAACAATGGCTCGTCTACATTATCCGCCACAAGAACTGCCGCGGCGCCTGCTTGTTGCGCGTGCCACGCTTTCAAGGCAAAGTAGCAACCTGAAACATCCAGTAATGTAGCAAAGATAAAACTTAAACTAATGAGACAAAACATTAACACATAACTTAAGAGATTAAAGTTTTAATCTTTCATTGAAAAAAATTAAATCTTTCAACAAAAACGTATTTTTGCAGCATAACCCATAAGTCCTATTGGCTATGACAATCAACATAGCAGATTTCTAGGGACACAAAGTGATTAAAGTTTGAATCTTTGAACTTCGTATCATTCAAATCTTAGAACAAAGATATGTTTCAAATATTTGCAAAACAACAGTAAATGGACAAAACAGAGGTTTTAACTTTTTTCAAGATGTTTTTAACTTTTTTACCTCCACGATCAAGAAGCAGAATAGTGGGACGAGGAAACTTGGGCTTGAAGGTTTTACCAAAAGCAGAGCATCCATCGGTTTTACTATCCGGATAAACCACTGCCCCGATTAAAAACCCGCCGTAATCGGGTAAACCGAAGTTGGCTATGGAACCGTCGCGCTTCGACCTCATCTCCTCTGGATTTAGCACGCTTATGCTTTCTTTCTCCACCACAAACCTAGCGTCAACAACCATCGCGATGATGGTCAACGCCGCCAGGAGAAAGGTCAACGAAGCTCTCCCGTTGACTAAACCCATCTCTGAAAACACCACCACGAAGAGTTTAGTCGATGATCAATCTTTGTGGACCTTCTGGTACTGTTTCCCGGGAAAATGAAGGAGAGATTCAGAGAGAAAAATCAAAAACAGAGGAAAAGATAAAACAGAAAACTTCTACGAAACTGTTTCTGATTGAAGATGATAGCATACTAGTTCATATAAATAAGAAATAAAAATCAAACTCAAAACATATTTTAGAAAATGGAAAAGAATTGGAAGATGTTAGACTTTTTGTTAGTTTAATGTTCTGTTTTTTTTTTATATTGGTTGGTGGTATATACTATATTGTAGGAGACTAAATCAAAGCCTTTACTTTGAAAAAATAAACATTATGTGTGATCATAGACAAGATAATATAGTAAATATTATTTTTCTAGTTGTTTGGATAATTCCTTTATTTTATTTATTTTTATTTGATAAAGACTAATTATTGAATTATATAGAAAACAAAACTAAAAGTTATAACCTAATTCACTCATAGGATTCGTTCTCTCCAATCTGAAAACCTTTCCTAGTCCTCTTAGAATCTGGTCATTGTAGTTTCGAAACCCTATTCCTATTCATCTTCTATATCTTCTCACCTTTATAGAAGAAGTTATCTTTGCTTCAGGTACTTGTAATTTCGTTTTTAGGGTTTAACAGGTTTATTTGGCTGTATCATACGTGAAGAACGATGTTTCGAGATGAATTGTCATTATCGCTTGGTATCATCAGTGTTATTAGTTGGAGTGTTGCCGAGATACCGCAGATTATGACTAACTACAGTAACAAATCCATTGAAGGTGTCTCTATAGCCTTCTTAACGACATGGATGCTTGGTGATATCTTTAATGTTGTTGGCTGCTTGATGGAACCAGCTAGTCTTCCAGTACAATTTTACACGGCAGTGTTGTATACACTGGCTACACTTGTTCTCTATGTTCAATCTATATATTACGGGCATATTTACCCGCGGTTGATGAAAAACCGAAGGAATCATCATGTGGTTGATGTGGAAGAGCCTTTGCTTCATGAGGAAGCTAAGCGTCCTTCTACAAAATCTATGTTATGTGTGGTCTCGGTGTTCTTGTTTCTTGGAACATTTAATATGTTAAGTGGTTCAAGAAGTATGGATTTGAGAGGGAAAGATAGAGTTTTTGTAGTTGGAGGAGCAAGAAAGCTTTTGGAGGTCACTAGCGGTAACTCAGGAGAAAACAGCAATATCGGAATGTGGTTGGGTTGGGCAATGGCGGCGATTTACATGGGTGGAAGGCTTCCTCAAATATGTATGAATATAAGAAGAGGACATGTTGAGGGATTGAGTCCATTGATGTTCTTCTTTGCATTCGTTGGCAATGTGACTTATGTTGCAAGCATACTTGTGAACAGCGTCGAATGGTCGAAAATCGAACCAAATCTACCATGGCTTGTTGATTCAGGAGGATGTGCTGTGCTTGATTTTCTTATTCTGCTTCAGTTTTTCTACTTTGGCTGTCGCAAAGTCGAGAAAGATTCCGACAAGAAGAAGCATGAAACCGGAGAAGAAGCTGTCTAACAAGGCCTCGAACAAGTACAGTTTTGATCTCACCACCAGCAAGATGCAGCTTACTTAGGGAAGCTTATTCAATCTTGATTTAGGTGGAGTTGTGATGACTACATTTTGCAATTGAGAGAATTTTATTAACTTTGGTTGAGTTTTGTGTGCTGATGAAACTACTTTTTGGGTTTTACTTTTGAGTTTTAGTTCTGAACCTATGCAAATTCATTGTCAACAAATTTATATCTTTATCATCAATTGCATTGTTACATATAACAAATGTCTAAAAAGCTAAAAGCTAAAAGTATTTGTCCAAATTAGAACAAAGAGATGAGATTGCATATATTAGTCCAAAAAGTTGAGTCAATGAAAAAGAAAAAGGAAGAATAGCCTTAAAACCCAATCTTCTATTCTTTAAGGTCTAACAAGCTATCAACCTTATTTATTTGTCTTTTTCCCACCGATTACGAAACACTGAATCCATTGTATATTTCTTCTTGCGACCTCCTCAAATTTCATAGGTGAAGAAGGTGAGTTCTGAAACCGAACTTAATTAGTTGGTCTGTCTTTTACATTGGAACAGAACTTGAGATGTCTCCATTTCAACTTCTTCCAAATAGTTGTTGTTTTTATGGAATCATGGAACTTTTA
Organism: Arabidopsis suecica; assembly: GCA_019202805.1. Lineage (NCBI taxonomy): Eukaryota > Viridiplantae > Streptophyta > Magnoliopsida > Brassicales > Brassicaceae > Arabidopsis > Arabidopsis suecica. The sequence goes on from CM032911.1 coordinate 8,653,144, forward strand.
TGAATGAGAGATTTTCAATATCTCTTGATATGCTTAATTGGTTTTCTTCTTCTATGCATGTTGAGTTTGAGCGTAGATCTGCTGTTGTCAATCACTTCCCTCTGTTGTGGTCTTCGCTGCTCAAATGTTGTGTGTTGACAGTGTTCTTAATTATTGATTTTGGTTTGGCTTAACGCGCATAGATATTGTATACCAAATTAGGGTTTGGTTCTTAAGGTCCAAGTCTCTTAAGAGTTTTTCAAATTAGGGTTTATTTGCCAAGAAATGGGTAACGGAATGTGGAAGCAAGAAGCCAGAGACTTGATCGAGGAACCATCGCAGAGTAATGTGAAGCTGGAAGATCAGAGACCACAAGAATCTTCATTCTCCATCCCACGACATGTTTGGGTTCATCGGGTAATTGGATTTGATTGTGGATATATGAACCTTAGGTCTCATCATCACTTAAAGAGATATTTGCATTAAAGCTAATATATTACTTATTGTGTGTAATGTTTAGAGATCAGAAGATTTTGATTCTTACAAATACTACAAACAACAAAGGGCTGACATTGTAAAATATGGACCTAATCCAGATATAGTCCTCTTCGGTAGAGTTGGACTTCATTGCTACAATCTGCAAAAGGTAATATATTCCTACACGTTCGTTCTAGTGATTTAAGTGAACTTTGTTTTGTCTGAGTACTCTCACCAGATATTTTTGTGATCTTGTAGGGAACAAACTTACAATATTTGAGTGTACTCAATGTTGACGTATGGATGACCTCAATTTTTAGTTATTGCATAACTTTGGAGGCAATGGATCCAGTAGACAATTCGATTTGTGAGTTCAAAGCGCAAGTTAGGTATGCGGTTGAGAATATAGATTGTTTGAGCGCAATTACAACGCGATGCAGATTAAAGCCTAAAACTCCAGGTAAAATGTAAATGCACCTTTGTTTTCTGTCATACGTACGCGTTGGCATGTTTTAGTTAATACATCTTCTAGTGTGTGTGTCTTGGATGTCACTATTTTCATTCCGCTATATTGGTTATGTCAACTTGTATGCGTCTCTTAGAGGAGGAAGACAAATATTATCTATGGAACAAAGATCTCGTGGATGATTTCTATAAAGGTGATATGCCCGAGTGGATCCGGGAAGATGCACTAACGGGAAGCGATAAGCTGCAATACTATGAGGTGAGCTTTTCATGTGTTAAAAGATTGAAATATTAAGGATGTGATGTGGTTGACATGAAACAGATGAAAGATTCCGACCTAGAAGAAGTTCAAGAAGAGAATGAATGGCTTCATCTATACGCGGAACTCGCATTGTTTAAAAAATGGCGATCTAATAAACTGGTGAGGAAAAAGAGACTAGGCCAAAAAACATAGAGGGGATTTTGTCTAGGCTTTAAAGAAACTTGGTTTTTGGTGTTTTGTTGTATTAATGCAGGGAGCGCTGGAGACTGCAAAGCCATTTGAGATGAAGAAGATAGTTGTAGAAACCAAAGAAAATGTGGAGTCGAAGAAGAAGCTGAAGGCCGAGAATGCAATCTTCTACATTAGCTTCAAAACCCGTTGTGGTCGAGACTGCAATTGTATCATAAGGAAAACAACCGATGGAAAGCCAGGCCATTTTTCTCTTGAAGTCAAGTGTTTCATGTTAGAGTAGTCCCCAAAGTTGTAGAATAAATAATACATAATATATCATCCCCAAAATTATTATGTAAATGAGAAGTATATTAAGAAAAACCATTTGGTTACATAATTTTATCAGTTTTCTAATTAATAAATATTTATATATGTATATAGTTAAGAAAAACCATTTGGTAAATGAGAAGTATAATTTTTTTTTAAAACAATTTATCAATTAATTGAGCGAGAAAAAAAAAAATGAATTTTATTGATAACTCTTACTGGCGAAGAACAGAAGCAGAAATCAAATGTTATTGTTTATCAACAAACCTCTAAATTGATCGAAAATCGTATTCAATCTCCATTCTCATTTTCAAATCCGCTAATGAGAGAGGTTTAAGAGTTGCAATCTCTCTCTGTCTCTCGCGAAAACACGAAACATTTTGAAATCCCCAAATAAGGGTTTAAGCAAAAACCCTACGAGTTCATGCCCAAATGCCCATTCCCAATCCGTATCAGCTTCTTCAGCTATTTCCTCAACGAAAGTCGAATCCTTTCGAGTAACCCAGTTAACTTCTCTATCCATCTTCGCTTCTCTTCTTCTTCTGTTTCAGTTTCTCCGAACCCATCAATGGAAGTGGAGACTCCATTGGAAGCTCCAATCTCGGAGCAGATGTTTAAATCAGCTCCAAAAATGGGTTCTTTCAAGTTGGGTGATTCTACTTTATCTTCAATGATTGAGAGTTATGCAAATTCGGGTGATTTTGATTCGGTGGAGAAGCTTTTGAGTCGAATTAGATTAGAGAACAGAGTGATTATAGAGCGTAGTTTCATTGTTGTGTTTAGAGCTTATGGGAAAGCTCATTTACCTGAGAAAGCTGTAGACTTGTTTCATAGAATGGTCGATGAGTTTCGATGTAAACGTAGTGTTAAGTCCTTTAACTCTGTGTTGAATGTGATTATAAACGAGGGTCTTTATCACCGAGGATTGGAGTTTTATGATTATGTTGTGAATTCCAACATGAACATGAACATTTCTCCTAATGGGTTGAGTTTTAATTTGGTTATTAAGGCTCTTTGTAAGTTGGGATTTGTGGATCGAGCTATTGAGGTCTTTAGGGGAATGCCTGAGAAAAAGTGTTTGCCTGATGGTTATACGTATTGTACATTGATGGATGGGTTGTGTAAGGAGGAAAGGATTGATGAAGCGGTTTTACTGTTGGATGAGATGCAGAGCGAAGGGTGTTCGCCGAGCCCGGTAATATATAATGTGTTGATTGATGGTTTGTGCAAGAAAGGGGATTTGGCAAGGGTGACAAAGCTTGTGGATAATATGTTTCTTAAAGGATGTGTTCCTAATGAGGTTACTTATAATACGCTTATTCATGGTTTATGTCTTAAGGGTAAATTGGATAAAGCTGTTAGTCTCTTAGAACGGATGGTGTCTAGCAAATGTATCCCAAATGATGTCACATATGGAACACTGATTAATGGGTTGGTTAAGCAAAGACGAGCAATGGATGGGGTTAGGTTGTTGAGCTCTATGGAAGAAAGAGGGTATCGTTTGAATCAGCATATTTATTCTGCCCTTATAAGTGGGTTGTTCAAAGAGGGAAAAGCTGAAGAGGCTATGTCCTTGTGGAAGAAAATGGCAGAGAAAGGTTGCCAGCCCAATATTGTTGTGTACAGTGTTGTTGTAGATGGTTTATGCCGAGAAGGGAAACCAAATGAAGCTAAAGAAATACTTAATGGAATGATTAGTAGTGGCTGCTTACCCAATGTGTATACGTATAGCTCCTTGATGAAAGGATTCTTCAAAACTGGTCTTAGTGAAGAAGCAATTCAAGTGTGGAGAGAGATGGATGAAACCGGATGCTCTCGAAATGAGTTTTGTTATAGTGTTCTAATCGATGGTCTTTGTGGAGTTGGGAGAGTTAAGGAGGCTATGATGGTGTGGTCAAAGATGTTAACTATCGGGATCAAACCTGATACAGTAGCTTATAGCTCAATGATAAAAGGTCTTTGTGGTATTGGCTCAATGGATGCAGCATTAAAACTTTACCATGAGATGTTATGCCAAGAAGAACCCAAGTCACAACCTGATGTTGTTACTTATAATATACTTCTCGATGGCTTATGTATGCAGAAAGATGTCTCTAGAGCAGTTGATCTCTTGAACTGTATGTTAGATAGAGGTTGTGATCCCGATGTTATTACGTGTAACACCTTTTTGAATACTTTGACCGAGAAATCAGATTCTTGTGAAGAAGGGAGGAGTTTTCTAGAAGAGCTTGTTGTGAGGCTCTTAAAGCGTCAGAGAGTATCAGGCGCTTGTAAGATTGTGGAAGTAATGCTGGGTAAGTATCTAGCGCCAAAGACCTCCACTTGGGCAATGATTGTTCCAGAGATCTGTAAACCAAAGAAGATCAATGCCGCCATTAATAAATGCTGGAGGAACATGTGTACTTGAACATAGAGCAATTTTGTTCAGATCCCGCATTCCCGCTTCCACCTTAAAAGCCTCCATGCTTGGGAACTTGTGCGCTTCTGGAGTTATGGAATACCAGAAATGCGCTCGAAAAACAGGTAGATAGATCATCTATATTTTCAACTCTAACTTTGTAAACATGTTACTTGATTATGCACGACTAAAACCACATTAGCTAAAGTTTATAAGGACATGTTTGATTCGAGATCTTTGTTTCTGTTTCTGTTTCTATCATTGTTTGATTATTATTGCTTCTTGCAGCTTGAATCAAAATGAAAGTATCTTCGAGGTCTGATTGGTCTCTCTCCATGGTTCATGATCTCGAGATCCTAGGCAAAGAAAGGGAAGTCTGTGAAAATGATCCGTGGTTCATAAGCAATGCTCCATAAGCCGAAGCTTAAAATTCTTGTCGTGATTCACTTACTTATTTCTTACCTTGAAACAATTAGTCTATTATAAAGACTTGTAGTTATGGTAACAATACATTCCCTTCAATAAAACTAGTAGGAAAATTTTGTTAGATTCAAGGTCACTGTTAATGCCATATGTCAGAACACTCAGAAAAGAGAAGACAAAATAGTTTCTGGAATTCATTTTAAAGTCATACAAATAATAACCCTTTGATTCGGATTCAGACGAAAAACAATGATAGATCAGACAATTCCACACTCACAGGATGCTATCAGCTCTTGATGGTAATCTCCTGAAAAAATTCTGAGGAATAGAAGGTATATCAAAAACCCTAACCCTAGGATGTCTCATGACGTAGAACGCAAGAACCGTGAGCAGTAACTTCATGGAAACGAAACAAATCACTCCACAGCTAACAAAACAGAACGCCAAGAACAAAGACGTTGCTCTGGGATCTCTCCAACTCAACAAACTTTTCACTCTTTCTCCTTGTGTAGCCAAATCTCCCAACACAATCATCATCCTCCCTGCGATCCCACGCAACCTATCATACCTTTTCTTCAGTATATCACCAGATTTCGCGCTTGGAAACACATCAAACTCCTCGTCTAGCTCATCGGGCAAAGCTGAATCAGCTTTCGACAGCTTTATATCCATGTGTGGAGGATGTCTCGGTCTCAAACCGAACCTGTATAACCCAAACACGAAGCAGTACAGTAGCATCGAGAAAACACAGTACTTGGGGAGGAAAACAATGAACAAGAAGACAATATGGATTAAAACCGTCGTCACTGGACTTTTCCATTTGCAAATCTCATCAAACCATCTCCAAGCATCCATCCAGCCATCAAAAAACGAGACAAGACGTTCAAAATTTGCTCTTCCTCTTCTTAGACTCCAAATGTTTGATCCCACATCGAGCATGTACTCTACAACATCTCTTCCAAGTGCTGGCTCGTTGCGGCCTAGCTTGATGCAAAGAATGTGAGTCGCTTGGTGTCTAAGGCTGTCTAATTGGTAAATAGACAATGGAGATATGTAATGCATTTCTGGAAGCAACGGCTCTGTGTATTTCTGAAGCATATCGATCATAGATGTCGCGGTGAACCTAACCGCCAGCTGAATCTCACCCATTTTCTTAACACCGTCTGGTTTTAAAACCACTAAAGGATAAGAATGTGTGTAGATCTTTGAGGTTACAAGGGTCGATAAACGTATCCTGATCTTCCCAATCCTTGAATCGTTGATCAAGCGGTTTTGGTTACCAGCACCAAACAAATTCAGATTATCGAAGACGCCGATTGTTACTACTGTGTAAGGATCATAGACTTCCCAAGTATACTGCTCGTTCCACTTTGGATCGAAAGTATCCACAATCGTCCTCGTTCTCACCCATTTTGTTCCGTATTTTGCCACACAATATGCATCGGTAGTTCCTCGACCTTCTCGTGACTTCATCGGCATTAAACCTGTAGCGTTCAACACTCCTAGCTCCAACACACCAATAGCTGGAGTCCATAGAAGCTTAGCAGAAGCTCTGTAATCGCTGCTATACTGAATCGATTCATCAAGAACGTGATAACCTCCGTCTAAAGAAACCCGCAAATGAATCCTCCCAGCGAATCTCCTCGCTTCTCCAGTCTCACCAATGTGTTCAACGTTGTACCACAATGCCGGCACCGGACCAGGAATCACCCTTCTCTCAACCTGAGATAACTTTATCTCACACCTTCCTAAACACTCTTCTCTCGGCCCTACCTTATCTTCCACGCTAAGTATCAAACTATCTTCAAACGGCTCAACCGCTACAAACATCATATCCTCATTCCACACAGGATTCACACTCCTCGTCTGCGAAATCCGACTCCTCACAACAACGTTTCCAAGAAACCCTTTAATCAGAATCTCTGGATTGATCCGGTTCTGATGCAACGGAACCAAATCCTGAGCTTCGATTACATTAACTCGCAAGTACCAAAGCCTCGGTGAAAGATAAACTTTAGATCGCGTGTTCACCACGTTTTCTCCCGTAACCGTCGCCGAATCAGAATGCCAAGCCTCCGAGAAAACTTCATCAGCTTGTGTCCCAATCCAAACAGATAACATAATCTCTCCTCCGATCTTGACACCGTTTCTATCTTCCAATCTATACCATTGAGGAGCCAACGGACTATCAGGAGGAACACGTGTCGGAATCTCCGCCACATCGAACCTACATTTCCCGACAATATCGTCTTCGTTTGCGTTATCTCTGTTTCGTACGACCACTTCTAAGATATTCCCTTGAAGACGAGTTTTTGTGAAGGCGAAGGTTTCGTGAAACTCAGGGTTAGGGTTTGAGTTTAAGCTCTGTTTTGTTCTTCCTTTATAGCTTCCGATTTTGACTGCGACGAAGGAGTCGTTGACTGGTAAGGCTCGAGCACGGACGATTCTAGCGTAGAGGAAATGCATCGCTTCCACGAGATCGAACGATGACGTCAGCTTCTCGCCGCCGTTACCACCACCATTTCCGATATTTGGACATGTCTCTTTCAACGAGAAATCGGCGTTACCGTTTCCGGTACCGTTCGCCGCCATTTTCTGTCAAACTTTGAAGAAAACAATTAGAAAAAACGTTAAATAATCTCAAAATGTTCTGAAGAAAGAACCAAACCTGAACAGAGTAATGACTTTGTTCTTCTTCTTCACAAACTTTTGAAATTGCGGAGTTTTTTTTTTTGGTTTGTTTGGTCAACGTGATTTGCTGGGTTTAAGCAACAATAAAAGTGGAAATGATACGCTTAAATTTTTTGAAATGATTTTGAAATTATGAGACTTTAATGTATTTTTATTTGACATTTATGGTTAATCAGAGTTAATTGCATATGATTTTCGTAAGAGAATCGGTAAATAAAAGCAGATTAATTGATTTTAGGAACCGTTTTTGATTGGAGAGAAATCAGGAACCTCTTTCAAAAAATTTCGGTCTCGGTGATTTGCATCATTCATGCATATTAACTTCAATATTCAAAAATTTCATTTATCCACCATAAATGTTGTAAAATATGGTTCCTTCTCCTTTTTCAAAATTTTATTGATCTGTATTTTAATTTTAATGGATGATCTAGAAGATTATTAGCTAATCAACACAAAACATTGCAATCAAGTATAGGCAAATACCATCAAGTAATTTGCGTGCAATGAGATAAGCTAGCAATGTTTCATACATTTTAAGAATCGGACTAATTCTATACAAATGCAGTTCCAAAGAGTACACAATGACAAATAACAACAAGTGACACTGTACATTTTCATGGAGTCTCTATGAGACAAGACTCCACTTTGTTTCTCATATATTTCTCATGTTTTACATTTGAGACTCTAGAAACTCCAAGATGGCCAAACCGGCTGCACCAACATCGTCATCCAACACATGCTCTGCCGGAGAATGACTTATTCCTCCACGACACCGGACAAACAACATTCCCACCTGCCGGAACCAAAAAAACTCCCATTAAGTTCGAGGCTGAACTCTGAACTTAGAGACAAAACCCACAAGGCTTATGGCTTATAAGTCCTGAAACATGTGGATGTCTTTTGAAACTCAATTACCTTAGTTAAGTGAGCCATAGCCATAGCATCATGTCCTGCTCCACTCATTAGCACGGGGACCTCGTCTTGGACTTCTCCTGTCATCTTCTTAAGTGCACTCTGAGCTGCTGATTTCAGCTGTGAACTCAATAGCGGGTCTGACATTACTGCGTCTGCATCGTGCTGCAATGATATGATAAATTAAAACCGGGGACATAGTTGGTAAGAAGAAAGCATCAGGGAGTATTAAGATTTAAAGAATTGTACAACACTCTTTACCTTGCGTTCAATGGAGCACAAAAGCGATCTTTTGTCACATATCTGGTACATCCTAGTTGATAAGTCATGGAGAATAGCCTTGCGTCCTACATCATCTATCGTACGTAAATCCACAGTGAAAGTTACCTGAATTCATTCCATTCATCTCCATGAAATCATTTAGAGTTCATTCACAAGACAACCAAAGAAAGTAAAACTAAGGGAAAAAGAAGAGATTAATTTCTTTCACTTGCCTGGCCTGGGATGACATTGCTAGCACTTGGCCATGTTGAGATCTCTCCAACAGTACAAACAAGTGAATTAGCAAGGGATTCTATTGTGTCCTCGTTGCATTGACCTTTGCAAGATAAGTAATCTTTAGGGCTTTTGCAAACACTTTCCAATAGTACAATCAGTTCCGCGGCACCAGTCATAGGGTCCTGACGCAGTGACATTGGAACTGTTCCAGCATGTCCTTGAGAACCTTTTACAGTAACCTGTAGAATTCTGTCCATTTGGGTTTCAAATAGCCTTCTCCAAGATTAAACATGAAGTTCTTAGTTGTGAATACGTTACCTTGAGTCTTGTCTGTCCTGCAATTCCTTTAACTACTCCTAAAGGATAACCAACCCATTCAAGCACCGGCCCTTGCTCAATGTGAACCTACAGGAGAAAAACATGTGCTTCACTAGCTATCGAAAATACAAACAAAACCGTACTTTGCGAGACGAAAGGAGATCAAGTAGGCTTTTACCTCAACATATCCCCAAACAGATTCGGGATCATATTTCATCTGCATTAAGTTTTCCTCTGTTATGTCTATTGAGTTCACTTTAAGAGCATCTTGCACAGAAATACCACTGAGCGAATGAATATGGAAAAAGTGAGTACGTATACTCAATCTACATAAAGAGAAGAAGTTAAGGTCCTCGAGTAAAACCTTTTATCAGTAACCTCCAACCGAGAAACTGGCATGATTCCAGCCAAAGCAGCACTGCCTAGGAAAGTAGACTGAAACCTCACTCCTTCCTCATCACTAAACGCAATCACCTGATTCATTCATTGTGTGAAATGTATTATAACAAAAGTTTCTTGTTTATTATCTCTATTGGCTACAAAAGAGTAAATCAATTCGATGATGCGGTATATAAGAGGACAAACCTCAACAGGCCGCTTTAGTTCTCCCAATCTACCATTTATTTTCAGAACCTTCAATGCAGAGATTGTAGAAATGATGCCTAATGAGCCATCATATTTACCAGCATCGATCACAGTGTCCTGTTTAAACAAGTAAAGATCAATTGTCAGCATTATCATCTCATTCATAGAACAGGTAACAAGAAATGGTAAACAGAATTGTGAATTACCATATGGGAACCAATTAGAAGAGCCTGTGAGCTTCCATTCTTTGGTTCCACTCGACCATGTACATTTCCCATGTAATCAACCCATCTGCAAAAGAATCCAATCTTTTCATAATCTACTCAAGAAAGTTGTGTAGGTAAGTCCACAAACAAAAGAGAGAGTAGATTTAAAAACTAACGTTGATAAACCAGTATCTTCCATCCATCCACGGATAAGATCTATCGCTCTTATTGATGCTGGACTCATAAAAGTCCTTTCTAGATGGGCAACTGCATCACTCACCTGCAAATTCAAGAAAATCAAACCAAAAAAACTAAGATGAATTTTTTAATAAAGAGTAAAACCAAGTATGATCTCCTGAGTTTTAACTAGTCTTCCCAATTTCCTCATATAATATAAAGAAGCCTTCACTTTTAAGATAACACTAGCTGGATTCCGTATAAGAAACTTAAGAAAAGAGTTTTATAAAGTATTTGATTAAATTAAGAACAACCCTGAGAGACAATGACACCATCAATCTAAGTTTATCAATCATATTGGTCAAACAAGAAAACAAACATTCGAAGACATATGCCATAACAACGTATAAATTATGAGAAATGACAAGATAACACAGATTGAAGAGTACAATCTTGAAAACAGAGAAGAAGTGAAAGCTAAGCAATTTTAAAACTTTGTTTTTGATTGATGAATACCTGTCCAAGCTCGTGTAACCTTGCAACAGCTTCGTCCCTTAGGATCGTCTGATGCAGATCATGCTTAGTCCCTTCTGTTTCACTGATTCCTATTTTGACAATTATTACAAATGAAATCAAATTGGTTAGAAACAGAGCAAAGAGATGGCGGACCCAGAATCACAAATTTGAAAAGGTGAATCTTTTAAATGTGGCTACACAGAATCTAACAAATGAGAGAATGTTCCGAATCAAATTCCCGTTTTTAAGAAGTGGGTATATTAAAGATTCAATTGATATCGAATCAATAGAGTAAATAGATAGAGAAAGAAGATAAATTTACCAAGAGAGATTTGTGAAGACGACGACGACAACGTAGAGGAAGAAGAAGAAGAAGAAGAAGACGATGATGAAGAGGAGAGAGCGAGAGGAGATAACAAAGAAAACACGAGGCACCAGAAGAGCACAAACGAAGGATGGTGATGATGATTATGATGATGATGGTGATGGAAGCTAGTGTGATGGGAGAGGAAATGATGAGATCTAGAGGACGAGGAAGAAGAAGGATGAGGAACCGCCATGGCTGCCAATTGAAGAGCTTTTTAACGACGAGATTAGACGATGATAAACAAAGACAGCCACGGAACGGAACCACAACACAACCACTGGCTCTTGGGAATGAGAGACAAGGAGGAGAAAGAGCTCTCCTTTATGGCTTCCACGGCTGAGAAGAGAGGAGGCGGCTGGTGGGACCCAGTAGTCCAACTTGGACGTCAGATAGGGCCCATATAAATTGATGACGTGGCGATTCTCAGTGGAATCTTGTGGAGACGGTCACATGTGGGTGAGGAATCATTTGCATGCGAAATTGGACAAACTAGGCCTGGGCACGAATCGGATATCCGGAAAATTTGGGATATTTGTTATTCGATTTGTCTCAACCGAATACTTGATTTTGTGATTTGCTTTGATCCGAAAATTTCCGGATATTCGGAAAATCGAATATCCGGATTTTTTTGTGATATTTGCGGATATCCGCTTCGATACTGATGCACCTATTAAAACCCTAAAAAGCTAAGCGCTCGTGTGTAAAATTACGAAAAAGAAAATAACATTTAGAAAAAGGAATCGCCGCGCGATTCCAACTTCTTATTTTTAAGGGATATTAATTTTTTTTAATAATAAATTCCACTTCACTAATAAAAATAATTAAATTGTGTCACAAACACATGTCCAAAGGAGAAAAAACTAAGTTTACAAATACAAACCAAAAATATATTATGATATGCATATATATATTCTGATATATATCGAAAAATACGAATCGAAGCGGATATCCGACTTAACAAAAAACAATATTTGTTATTTGCTTCGGTTTTTACGAATACTACATTTTCCTATTTGCTTTGCTCCAAAATCTTACGGATATTCGGATTTTTCGAATCGAATCAAAACGAATACCGAATCGAAGCGGATCTAACGAATATTTTGCCCAGGCCTAGGACAAACTATTACAGTATTTGTTTCTGTTTGTATTGTTTATTATGAAAATGCACACTAATCTTGAATCAAATCAGTGTTAAAAAAAAGAGCGATAGGATTTAAGCGTTCGTCAATTGTCGCCTAACGCATAAAAGTTTTATAATAATTTAGATACTTTTTTGAAAACGATTTAATTTAAATTGTATATAATATAGTAACATGATTAAGTAGCATAATCTATAATATTTCAAATCTCAAAATGATATACTTTACATTCAAACTAAAGTAAACATAAATTTGTAACTTTTTAACGTCAAATTTTAGTAATTATTAGTTTTAATATATAGCAGCACAAAATTAAACATCAAAATCATTTTTGTATTTTATGTTTTTTCCTTTAACAAAAAAGGAATTTTATAATTTTCCGACGATTGATTCATTTATTTTTTCTACAATGGAAAATTTGTGATCTGTTTTTTATTTAACTAGTGGTTTTCATATTAAAATGTCTAGTGTGATTCGTGAATCGTGATGCATTTTTCCTTTCACTTATAAAGCAAAAACGGGATCCACCATATAACGAAGAAGATTCTAGCATCCAACCACTATCTCACGTGATCGACGCACGTGACACCCTAGCTTCATTAAAATTTTAATTTTAAAATTACTTGTGGTGATTACTTGTATAAATAAAATAGTTCATGTGATGAACTTTAGTCTCTTTGTCTACTTCAGTAAAGCTGTTAGAATTTGAGAAAACAATATTACTATTGGTTTAAAAGTGTTTATTATATATATTTTGTCAAAAAAAAAGAGAAGTATTTATTATATCAGTTTCATGAGACATCAAATAGTATATATATATACATATATATATATATATATATACTCCCTCCATTTTTTTTTTTTTGATGTTTTAGGAGATTGTACACAGATTAAGAAATCATTTAATTTTTGTTTATTTATAAACTAAAACATCATTAATTATCTAATCAACCAATAGAAAAACTATCTGCATACTATAAACCGTCAAAACCAATAAAAAACTAAATAATATTGCATTGAAAATTGAAAACATCATCTATTTAAGAACAAAAATAGAAGCTTAAAACATCATTTATAAAAAAAACTGATGGAGTATATATTTAAATTCCATGACTATACTTTTTATTATCCGATGAATCAGATCCAAATTTAAAATTAGTTTTTGTGTATATGAATTTCTGTTGATCCAGTAACAAAAAGATATTTTTTAAAATTTTGTTGTTATATTTATAACCACTATATATTCGGATTTCGCCGTCCGACTAATTGTGAGATAAATAGATTTTTTTTTATTAAAAACAAATTTACATCATTTCACCATGATAGAGCATTTGGTTTCAGTTCAACTTCAAGTGATCGAATAGTCTATGCAACATTTGCAGAGTTTGCACTTTGCAAATGGTGAAATCAAGCTTGAAACTCAAGCTTTGCCAAAAAAAAAACTTTGGAACTCAAGCAAGTGTACGTATTTTTCTCTAGATCTCCAATATTATAGTGCCACCACCCCGAGCAAATTTTGGAATCTAACAAAAAATATAGTAAAGATCCAAAATTAGTTCCAAATCCATGAATTTCGGATATATAATTTCAAGTGAAAAGATACAAATAACTTTATTTTTGGGTTGTATACTTAAATATTTTTATCAACTTACGAGTTACGACGACACGTAAACCATTTTGTTTATTTGATTAATCCGAGTCGATATGTTTGTAAATTGTCCAACTTTTGAAGAAAACATATACAATTGCCTGACTTTAATTATTGCTTACCTAGTCATGCACATTAACATTCGTTAAATTATAAACTAAAAGGTCATATAATTGGTACATGATGAACATGTTTGTTGTTGATACGACAAATCTAATTTCAGGATATCCAAATATTATTTATAACAAATGTATGTCTTTTTTTTTTTTGGTTTAACAAACAAATGTATGTTAAGTTCACTATATTTAAATCTATACTTCAAAATTGTGCATTGCGTAAGAGACCTAAGTTGAGTATTAGCTTACTCATCACTTAGTGCGGAAGCAATTTGATATGTAAATAATTAAACGAAACGACCTACACTAAGCTCAGATTAAGAAGGCCACAAGTTTTGGGGAAAAAAAAGTTTTTTAAGAAAGATTAAGGAATAATGAGAACTTCTACTCATACAATCGATAAAAAAAATCTAATATAAGTATATAACAAAGGGAATAATTGTAATATTATAGCTTTTTTTTTGGTGCAAATGATTGTAGTCTATAAAATCAGAATCTTCAAATAATATAATATTCTACAGACTACAGGTTAGTATATATCAGAGAATAAATATTTATGGAAAATTAACCATTTGAAAAAAAGGAATTAAAAATTTTATGAGAAAATTCGATATATAAATGATTTAGACTTGGGGGATGTGTCTTTAGTCAAATGGTTAAGTCTACTTGACTCCGCCTTTCCCACCGGAGTTCGATCCACTAAGTCGCGTTACCCCGCGTAGTAGGGATTGGCTATGGATCGGGCCTTGTCGATCCAAAGATGTCAAAAATAAAATAAAAAAATGATTTAGACTTATTGATGGGGAAAACGGCCAATTCCCCCCGGACTTAGTTGCTTTATCGCATTCATACACAGAACTTTGACGTGTGCCTACAACTACATGAACTTAGCTAAAATTTGAATTTTCTACACGAACAATTTAAATCCGGTCAAAACCAACAAATCGAGAAACGATGTTACTATTCCGTTAACATATGATGACTAGGATGACACGTTTGCACTCTACAATGCCACATGGATCCATAAAACGACGTCGTTTTATTTAAATTTTAAAAACATAAAAAATCAAAAGGTCAAATATAATTACAAAACCAAGTATTGAACCCGAGACCTCTAATGCCCATTTAATAACCTTAATACCAGACGAGCTAACATGACATTTTGAATATCTCCAACAGATATATGTGTATATATATATATATATATACGATTACTTGAATCACTGAACAATCATCAGAGTTGGGTTCAGCGCCGGCCCACGACGTAAGCAGAGTTGGTTTTGATGTTTTATGTTTTTGACTTCTGATTCGTTCGTTTAAAGTTGAAGAAAAAATTGTATTACGTATGAATTTAAGTAGCATTTAAAAGGGGAGAAAATTTTTTTATCTTGCTTAGGGTCTTCCCAAACATTGGACCGGCACTGGTTGGGTTGGATCAAGAATTGAGATTCCTTCGGTAGATTAGATCGAATTTGATTAAATCATGTATCCAATGGGATCCTCAATAGCTCAACTGGATTTTGGTAAAGGAAAGTCAAAATAAAAATTGAGATTCAAATCGAATTTGGTGATGAAGATCGTAGAAGAAGAAAGCCCAACAGTTTCCTTTTCTAAGTTTTTTTTTGCGTCGTATATAGATATATATACATATTCGTTCGAAATATTGACAAATGTTACGGTAGCTCATTTGGTATTAAAGTCATCTCATGGGCATTAGAGGTCTTGGGTTCGGTTCCTGGTTTTGTAATATTTGACCTTTGGACATTTTATATTTTTAAAATTTAACTAAAACGACGTAGTTTAATGGGTCTATGTGGCATTGTAGAGTGCAAACGTGTCATCCTAGTCATCATATGTTAACGGAACAGTAACGTCGTTTCTCGATTTGTTGGTTTTGACCGGATTTAAATTGTTCGTGTAGAAAATTCAAATTTTAGCTAAGTTCATGTAGTTGTAGGCACACGTCAAAGTTCTGTGTATGAATGCGATAAAGCAACTAAGTCCAGGGGGGAATTGGCCGTTTTCCCCTTATTGATGAGTGAAAGAAAAGAAATTTGTAAACAGTAAATTGGTGTTTGTTCCACTAAATTGTGTTGTCTTGAGTTAGGTGTTGGGCCCAGAGGTAAGCCCAACAAGATTTTTGTTGAATTCTCGTAAACCGGATCGAAGGCCAAATTATCTTAAACCGGATAGCTTATCTGAACCAAACCGGAATCGGCAGGTAATAATTTGAAGCAGGTTTGGTGACTCCTCCCTCAAAGACTGAATTTTTATGTTCTGTGTATATATGAGAAGAGGAGGCTTCATCCGAGTATGGCGTGAAAATTCGTAATCTTTCGTTTGCCAGATTCTATTTATCAATCTCCGTCTCTGCTCCGGTTTCTACTTCGAAAGCCCTATAACAGAAGAAGCCAAAAAGTGTTAAACCATGGAGAAGGTTTCAGCAGCTTGCGCCATGGAATGGAGCATCAAGCTCGAGAAATCTCTTCGTTCTAAAAACCCAGGTCCTTAAAATTCTTCAGCTTTTCAACTTTATAGTTCTTAGAAATTTTGATATTTCAGCTCCTCTTGCTCTGATAGTTCGATATGAAAGTTTAAAGTTTTGATTTTTGGGTGATGTTATTTCAGTTAAAGCCGTTGAAGCTATCTTAGATACTGGTGAGAAGCTTGAACAGTGGAGCAAAGAACCAGAATCTGCAATTGCTGTTTACAATTTATTTGGTTTGGTTCCTGAAGAAGATAAGCTCTTTTCAAATACTATATTGTTGAGGCTAGTTGACGCTTTTTGTGTTGGGGAGAAACTTGTTAAGCTTGCTGTTGTTCGGGTTTTTATGTCTATGTTCAAGCTAAGTCGAGGAAAGAACAAGAGTGAATCAGCAACTTGGTTTTTGTCAAAGGCTAGGGTGTGTAACCACTTGGAAATTCTTATACGAGTGAAGAATGTTTATGAAAAGGGTGATACTGAAGCTAAAGCTTTGGCTTTGATTCTGTTTGGTTGTTGGAGAGATTTCGCTAGCGAATTTGCCCCAGTACGGTATTTGATTTTCACCAGTATGGTTTCTTCACATGATCTGGAGGTAAGCATAGCTCATTTTAGTTCTTTTTTGACGTTTTTGCTTCGGATTTTCTATTATAAAGGAATGTGATACTTAGCAGAAGTAGTGATTGTGATACATTAAACTGGACTTTATAATTTCTCACGCATTTGGCACTATGTTCTGTGGCTAGTGTATTTTACCAGGCGTAAGGGTCATTCAATGTGTATGTCAGGGTTTTTTGTGTAAGTTAATTTCTGTCCAAGTTTAAAGAAAAACCTGAATGCAATTTGAACTTGGTTGTTGGAATATTCCTTTTGTAGAATTTGAACTGTTCTAATCCATTTTTTATGCTTGCAGGTAAGATCATCTCTGTTTGCTGCAGCTTGCTTTTGTGAAGTAGCAGATGACTTTGCTTTGGTTGTTTTGGGGATGTTAAATGACATGGTGAAGTTCCCAGAAATAATGCCAAAGACCAGGTTAGCTGCTGTGCGAGTTTTTGCAAAAATGGGATGCTCGCATGCAATTGCTAATAGAGCATTCAAGGTTCTTTGTCTAATTCTTATTCTATCTGCTTCTAATGCTCAAAGATTCTCATGTATAGTATGCCGTCAAGAATTTTTTGGTAAAGAAAGATTTGCTGAAACTGGAATTTAATTTCGTTGTTGTTAGTTTCTACCATCTTAAGATTTCAAATGTAGTATATTACTAGATTAGAGTATCTACTTGTATGATTAAACTCTGTCAATGTACGGAATATCATAGCAATGCATTAAATAAAGCGCCATCTATATTGAACTTCAGTCAACCATTATGTTATTGCAGATCTGTATGAAGCTAGTGCTAGACTCCCCAAAAGAGGACAATTTGATTCCATTCCTGGTTTCCTTGACTAAGCTTGCGTCAAGATCTACTCATCTTGCTTCTGAACTGGTATGTTCTTTTTCGCTTTATACTTTTTTCTAATTGCTGGTTTACACAGATTGAATGTTTTAAAGTCAATATATTGGCCTTTGTGAAAATAAAATTTGTAGCAATAGAAAGCCACCGTTTTGCTGAGTTTAAATCTTCACTGGTTGGTTGATATAAATTGCAAATAAGCATCACTTTTCCTTGGTTGTCTAAAAGGAAACTGTCCCTCTATTGATTAATAAACAAGCTAAGAGAGAAAAGTCTAATATTATTCATTGTGGGTGCAGGCAGAGGTTATCATGCCCTTTCTGAGTGAAGATAAGACTTCTCATGTGCGAGCTGCGGTATTGAGATGTCTCCACTTTCTCGTAGAAAGAGGGATGTGCTTCTCTCTTGCCCATGAAAGAGAGATTGCAAGTGTTTCAAGCTTGCTAAAGCAAGAAGATCTCTCATCAGATATGCAACTTAAAGCTCTTCAAATTTTCCAGAAGGTGCTTGCTTAATAAGCCAAATTTTTTATTTCTTTTGTCTGAAATTGAAGATGCTTACTTATCTTTGATGTGAATGCAGATACTTTTCTACAAACTATGCATGGCAGATGCATCTGAATTACATCAGCTCATAGCTATTGTTGAGAATGCATCTCTTTCTCAGATCTTTTCAAGCTGTTGTTTAGCTATAAGTATTATGGTGGATATATGGAAAGAAATAGAACGGACTGCAGAAATAAGATCAATCGAGGTTTCTTCAACATCTCTGCCTCTGCAGCTCGTTGTATTAATCATGGACAGGGTCACCTTACTGGGGCGATTATGTTCTGATCCTTTTCAAGCTGACTATGCAGTAGTTAGTGAGATTCAAGACCTCTTGAAGGTTCTCCACTTATTAGTAGGAAAACATTCTGAACTGAGGCTGCTAGTTCTTGAAAAAGTCAGATTATTCCTAGAGTTTATTGTGAACCTAAATGATGGCTTAAGAAAAGCAGATGGAGCTCATGAATTGCTGTTTGGTGTTATCAATTATGAAGGCAAAAGAGGGGCGGTGATGAGGTCAGAGTTTCTAGCATCAATACACAAGTTCCTGATAGTCTTCTTGGAGAATCTCGAGGGCAATGATAATCTTTTGTCTGAAATTTACGAAAAGGTGAAGCATATCACTGAGTTTGTACGTTCATGCAGCTTCATTGATTTCCACACACAAATGATATTTACACTGCTATTACATTCGCCGATTCTTTGGGGATTCACTGTGAATGATGATGCAGGAGATTCAGGCGTCTCACTTGTTGCTGATATAGTTAACTATGGAATCGTTTCTCTTGACTGTTCAAATCAGATTTTAATGGAGAAAAACTATTGGCCTGCTTACAGAGCTGGAGTTTACGCAGCACGTTTGGGTGCTTGGGTCACGTCTGCTATGATTTTTGACCAGCTGAAAACCAACGTCCAGTCTGATATTTACTGTTGCTGGTTAAAGTCATTAACCTATTTATCCCATGCTGAGGGAAAATTCCAACTGCTTCTCACTCCAAGCGATAGTGTCAAGTTAGTCAATTGGCTGAAAAGTAACAGTTATTTACCAGAACTCTCCAAAGATGCATCTGGAGAGTTTGCACACTGTGTAGCTCTTCATGAAGCTTATATGAATTTACAATCGTCTCTGGGAATGTTGGGAAATATTATAGTGTCAAGGGAAGTGTTTTGTTTCCAAACGTGGCTCTTGGTACTAAAGACTCGGTTACTTGAAACCGTGCTTGAACTCGTCGAATGCCTCGGGCTGCTTAATCAAGATATCCACAACAAGAAGCAGGTGGAGGAAACGATCTCGACTGGTTGCAATTCCCTGCAACAGCTTCCTCGGATTTCTATTCAGCTACAAAAGTTGGCAAAGGAATTTGATATGTTAGCGACATGTTTTATAGACATAGACGATAGCAGTTCTAGCATTATCACAACATTTTCACTGAGTTGTTCGGTTCTGGCTTTTGCTGCTGGAATCGTTCTTTTCCTACCAAGTTTTTCTTTTAATGAAGCGTTGGTTCCTTTCACTTCACAAAGTGGTCTGTGCTCGAGGCTTGTACAAGATTTAGTTCAACGGCTGTGGAAAGTGGACCCTGAAATCTGCAAAAAGCTCAACATACTCGTTAAGACAAACGAATCATTAAACTGTCTTCACTTGCAACCTAGGAATCAGGTATTGAGAGTCTGTGGCAAAGCGAAGATGTTGCTCTCTATTTGCAGAGACGCTCTTTCATGCATTTATGGATTGCAGAATCAGTCAGTGTCAATGCATAAAGAGGAAATTATGTCTGAGATTACTAAAAGTTGCAGGAATCTACTGTCACAAGCAATTATGAAATGGATGCAGATTCCTTTTGGCATTCCAAAGTATTTCTTCAACATAAGGTATTCTTCTTGTAGTGCTTATTTATAAATAGTTCTAATCAAACTCTTAATAAGTAAATTCTATTGTAAAATGCATTCTCCATTTCGTTATCACCAATCACTATTGAATTTCTGATGAAAGTGATGGAAGTGATTCTTTACTGTTTTTTTTCTGCTGTATTCTTTGACTTACATGTTTTCATTGGATTAAAATTTCAGGCCTTGTGTTGGTGCTGAGATATTTGTTCTTAGTTCAGAGAGTAGCAAACGTACTCCTGATACAGTTTCGGTGGAACAAGGCTTTCAACTGTCACTAGATCTTTGTCTTCAGTTGAAAAACGTACAACAACAGCAAGTCCCTGTTCGACTTAACAAACTGTATTGCCTTCTCTATACTAAACTAGCTTATCACACTTCAACTCAACATGGTGAAACCAACAGAAACCAAAAGTCTTATTCCCCATGGAGAGATGAAGATCTGGTAGAAATGAGTAACAAGCTATTTCATCATGCAATAAATTCTGGTAAGAAGCCGGAAGTTTCAGGTCGATTTGATTGGACCAAGAGTGGTGTTTCTACGGTTGTGCAGTTCGAACCAAACGAGAGAGGACAAGGTTTTTCAAGCTGCTTGCTAGACGTTTCTCGTTTCCCAGTTGGTTCATATCAAATAAAATGGCTAAGCTGCTGCATTGACCAACATGGTTCTTACTGGACTCTTCTACCTCTCAATGGCAAACCTGTGTTTACCATTAAGAAAGCTTCATGACTAGAATAAGTGTTAGTTTTGGTATGGCGAAGTAAAGATCTAAGGAGGATCTAGTTCGGAAGCAATCAAGAAATGAAACAGAGATTGGCTTAAGACCACTCTCGAAATATGCAGCTTCGATATGAGTTTTGAGTGATCGCGGTCTGGTCAGTGCACATGGACCATATGGTGAAGGGTTTTGGTTCCGAGAATACTCCGTAAGCTACACAGAAGAGAGATGTTTGCTTCAACGCTATTTAGGCCAACTAATTTTTTATTGATATGTTATGTTATGCAACTACTAAGATTGTAGACTAGGATCCATGAAACATAAATAAGTAGACATTTTTGTTTGGTTAGTATTATACAGGTCCGGGAAAAGCTAAATTCAGTTATATTCCACCTAACACACTAACACTGATAATTAGCTAATAATTAAAGCTTTTAGTGAAAGCATAATTGTTTTGTTGGTGAATATATTACTCAAATGACAAATCTATGTACTGGTGTTCAGATTATAATATACTGTTGTTGCAAAGATACAAGACCGGTTCAGAAATAAAAAAGATGCAAAATGATATTAAAATTAACTCTCTTTCCCAAATCAGTTTACATAATTTTTCCATTAAAATGATCATGTATTAGTAATAATATTCAACCAAAGGAAAATTGTTTTCGGTCAATGAAAATCATATTAGGGAAGGAAATTGAGTTAGTCAAAATGAATATGCATTGAATTTAATATCATTGAATGGGAAACAAATCAGAGAAACTTGCTTGCTTGAGAATTAGGAAGATTATTCACAGGACTTCCATAACCAAGGGAAGAAAAAACACATAAAATCAGATTAAAATGAAATGAACTTGTTGACCACAACAATAATTATTAACAACAACAAAAAGTTTGCTTTGAAAATGAAAGCAATGGTGTGAAATGTGAGTGAAGGAAGAAGAAGAAGAAGCCAAAATTAAGTTTCGTGTAAGTTCTTCGCATTTAGCAGTGTTTTGTTAGATTTTAAGTTTTTTTTGGTGTCTATAATTTGGATTTGTGAAAATAGATCTGATGAATTGATCATAACTGAAATTGTTTGCCAGTACTTGTCTCGTTGCAATGTGACTGTTCTTTCTATTGAGGTGAAAATTATTAGTTGGGAAACTATCAATGCACATTAAATTTTAAGTTCTACATTTAACTTTTCGTTTTGCATAATAATTTTTAATATTTATTTTGCTTATGACAGAAAACATCGGCTCTAATAATTTTTTTACTGTTCATTAATTACTACTAATTAACACAATTTTAAGTTTGTAACAAGCTAGAACAACGTTACCGTATGTCGTTACCGTATGTCATTACCGTTTGAGTTTTGGTTTGCATTTAATTAACTTCGTGTAACCTACTTACTTTGCATCCATTTTCATATGTTTTTCTTTGTTTTGGTTGCAAATTAACTTTAAGATACATATAAATAGGTAGATTTGGGGACGTAATTGTTTTTACCACCTAACATGACTCTAGACTAACTTTGCAATTTTGCTATGAGAATAAAAGGCCAATTTCATATATCTGGTGAGTAATCCCAACATTTCATTACCTATAATTCTTTGATTAAAATTTTCTCTGTTTTTAATATGAAGCTTTATTCTTCTCTTCCAATAGAGAAATCTTTTTTTTCTTTCTGTAAATATATAATCATATGAATGCATGTTTTCTTTCTTTGTAGATACATTACAATTCATTCTCTATAAGTACATGTTCTTTTGAGTTTATTCCTGTTTAATCATTTTTTCCCAAATTAAAATTGTTTGTCTTTTCTACACCTGATTTATTTGATTTGCAATATCCATCCTTATACAACTTTTTGCTTATGTAGTAATAGAAAATTTATTATTAATTAACTTTCATCTTTCGGCTCTGTTTTATATTCACAGGCCTCAAATACAACCCCATCGGAATCCCTAAACAATAGAGAAACTCACAATCAAGATCAATCAGAGGTAACGTTTTAACTGATTTCCTTGCTTTAAACAAGAAAATATAATCCAGTTTCTGATATTTAATTAAAATTGAGAAAGTATTGTGTTTATGCTAATGTTATATTAAAAATCAGTTTTATATACGAAAATATACATTTTTCATGAAGAAGGTGCAAATGCATGTAACCAAACACAAAAAGTTTCGTTTCATCTTCCATTGTTCTTAAAAGCATTAGTAGTTATCAAGATAATAAGTTAAATATGATTAACTTAATTCTCTTTTCAATACTTCGAATTTAATTTTCTTATAATTTTACACCATTCTTAAGCATTTCAATAAATCTTAAATCTGGAAATCAGAAAAAGAAAGAGTGAACGAAAGTACCTTTAGTTGGAAGAAATATTCAAATAAAGAAGAAAAAACTCTACCAAAAACCTATCCACCACTCAAACCTCCCCAACCAAAACCCCATGACTTGGTTTACCCTTTTACATACAATATCTAATCTCATAATGCATGAATCTATACCTTAATGCACTTTTGCGGATCTTTTTCCATCTTCCGCAAACTAACTAGCATATCTATCTCTTAGTCCTCCATATTTAAATCAACAAATTAAATCACCTAAAAATGTCAGAATATATACTAATGTTTTGAAGAGAGGTTGGTTTCAAGGTAAGTCATACGATAGAGTTTAGTATTGGTTTAGAGTTTCGATATTTATGGACAAATAATACGTTATAGCATAAACCGGTAGAAAAATAGAGAGGAAAAGGAGGATCAAAGATGTACAAGAGTGCGAAATGTGTGACTCCCATTAGAAAAGACAAAAGTTTGTATAATGTTTCATTGGTAACCTTAGTTAGGCCTTTCTCTTTCCATGTGCTAACAACATACGTATATATATAAATGTCTCACAAACATTACCTTCAGCCATTCTCTTATTTGGCTCATTTGATTATTATAGGAGGAAACCATGGACCTAAGGAAAACTCAAGTGGCCATGCCGGTTTTCTTGGCGATAATGAGTCTAATGGTGAGTCAAGTGGTCTTCGCCGAGAAATATTCAGGTTCAATGTCCCCTCATGACCGGAAATTGGCAGAAATGCAAGCCCTTAAAGCTTCATTAGTTCGCCGAAATCTACCGGCTTTGGTATCTCCTCCTCCTACCCCTCCTCAGGTATATAATATAAGCTTCTCTAATCATAATGATCATATATAGTTTATGTATGATTGAGTTTGTTCAAAAGGTTTTCATCAAGTGATAACATAGAAGATCAAATGGTGTAGGCAGTACCCGGTCCGCGCGTGTACCAAGTGATATCATATGGTGCCGATCCCACAGGGAAATTGGATAGCACGGATGCAATATTAAAAGCTATGGAAGACGCTTTTGATGGTCCAAATCATGGAGTTTTGATGCAAGGTATAAATGATCTCGGAGGAGCAAGAATCGATCTTCAAGGTGGAAGCTACTTAATCAGCCGTCCTCTACGATTTCCCTCAGCCGGCGTCGGAAATCTCCTCGTAAGTATCTCTTATTTTCCTATCTCATTTTTTGTCAAACTATATATATTAAATTTATTCATTGCAAGTTTACAAATAGAGTTAGGTTTTTACCCTACGTGTGATTTAATATACCGACAAAAGTCATGTTCCTATAAACTGTCTTCATGGCCCGTCTTTGTGACGTGATATGACATTTCATCCATAGGTTAAATAAATATTTAAAACATGAAATTTAAAGTACAACCTTAGTTTAAACGTAAACTTGATTAAAGATGCTAGTAGGTTTGGTGAACTAATGGACAAGTAATTAAATCTTTTTCTCATTCACGAGAATAGAATGATTCCTTTTCTTTCTATGCATGTTTCTCTCATAATTTCAAACATTATGACCTTTTAATAACTTTCCAACAAAAGAAGTTTCGTTCGGTTTAAAAGTATTTGTTTGTGAGATTTACTTATTTTCTTTCCTTTGCATTTTTTTAGTATATATAGTTTCCATCAAAGCTACAAAACCAGAAAAACAAAATCCATATATTTTAGGCTTGTTAATTTCGTTAAAAATAATGTGTTCTTATAATCACTCTAGATCATAATATTATGCACTCTAGCTACAACCATAAATTTTCAAAATAATTAGTGACAAATTAAAAGTTGAAAAATCCTCTCGATCCACATTTGTTTTACATGTTTTTTTTTTGTTTTACATATTTTCTACGTTAATAATTTGTTTATTCCATTATACATACATTTCTATTTCGAAATAATACTGACGGTTTTGTTTGTTAACTTGTGTTACACGTCAGATAAGCGGAGGTACATTAAGAGCATCAAATGATTTTCCGGTCGATAGGTACTTAATCGAACTCAAAGACGAATCGTCAAAGTTACAATACATCTTCGAATACATAACTCTCAGAGATCTTCTCATCGACTGTAACTACCGCGGCGGAGCAATCGCCGTCATCAATTCTCTCCGGACAAGCATTGACAACTGTTACATCACACGATTCGGAGACACGAACGGGATTCTTGTCAAAAGCGGACACGAGACTTATATCCGAAACTCGTTTCTTGGTCAACACATAACCGCCGGTGGAGACAGAGGAGAAAGAAACTTTTCCGGCACCGCCGTGAATTTGATGGGAAACGATAACGCCGTTACTGACACCGTTATATTCTCCGCTAGGGTCGGAGTAATGATATCGGGACAAGCAAACTTATTATCAGGTGTGCATTGTTATAACAAAGCAACCGGTTTTGGAGGAACCGGAATTTATTTGAGATTACCCGGTTTAACTCAGAACCGGATTGTGAATTCGTATTTGGATTATACCGGTATCGTCGCGGAAGATCCGGTTCAGCTACAGATTTCAGGGACTTTTTTTCTGGGAGATGCGTTTATTTTGTTGAAATCGATAGCCGGAGTGGTTCGTGGGGTTAATATTGTTGACAATATGTTTTCCGGGTCGGGTCATGGGATCCAGATTGTGCAATTGGATCAGAAGAACACGGCGTTTGAAGACGTGGACCAGGTGGTTGTTGACCGGAACAGTGTGAACGGAATGGGAGAGAAATCGACGGTGGCTAGAGGATCGGTCGATGGAAATGGGACATCTTGGACCGTTGATTTTAACCCGGTTTTGTTGTTCCCGGATTTAATTAAGCACGTGCAGTACACACTCGTGGCGCATGAACCTGGAGCGTTTCCTCTACACGCGGTAAGGAACGTTTCTGGTAATCGAGTGGTTGTTGAGACAAACGCTCCTGTTACTGCAACAGTTTATGTAACAGTGAATCAAGGAGTTTAATGTCGTGTTTTTGCCGTAATAATGGTTTAATACTTATAAAATGATTTATACTTGGTGGTTGTTCCATTTGTAATTTTTCCTTTAAGGAGGAAAATTTATTTTTCTTACTACTAATAAATGATAAAAACTCGAAAATTGTGAATACAGTGGAAGAGTTGTTGGCAGACATTTACTTGTTGTCTGAGAAGAAATTCAATGCATGACTAATTTGAATTACACTAAAATCAAATAAAGCTACCTAATGTAATTAAATTTCTACAAAGTTGGTGGCTATGAAAGATAATCTAAGGAGATTTTGATGCTCCGTATTTTCAAATTTAGATGTTGGCCATAATGTAAAATTTATTTATATTTCCACACTCAATCTCCATTTTCTGTAAGTCTTCCACATACTTTATTCTGTAAGTTTTGTTTTGCACCAAAACAAGAAGAATCAAACACTTTCTTAACAAAAAAAAGTTGGTGAAAATAGAAGAGTATCATTTTCTTATTAAATGATGATTGATGAATACTTATGAAAAAGAAAAGCAAACTTTATGACGAATAAAGTCTTACGATGGGTTGTAAACAAAGTCTAAAAACGAATGATTTTTATTTTCTCGAAAAATAATCATTATATATTTATTGATGATTTTTGATAAATCACATAATTATTTTGATGTTCGGCCAGTTAAGAATAAAAATTCAAATACTTTGATCTTTATTTGTTGAACTTGAGCAGTCTACGAACATGCTTTGATCTTTCTTTCTTTTCATGTCTTTTTGCATTTTCTTAGGAATAAAGCAAAAACCATCTAAAGTGTTTTAAATTTTAATAAATAGAAACTCGAGTCGGTGTACATTGAAAAAATAAACCAAAATTTAATAACAGAGATTATTTGCCTTTTAATACACACATACACGCTCATATGATATGAGTCATATCTATCTACCTGCATCTTCTTCATAATCATTCCTAACAAAATCTCTCTCTCTCTCTCTCACAGTCTCACTCAAGAACAAGACAATAATCAAGAAAAATCAGATGAGTCTCTATAGCATTATTAGCTTGTTGTTACTGTTTCTCATCACGATTTCAATGGAGTTTAAAGAGACATTATCTTTAAGAAGAGACATGACCAAGCTTTTAAAGTTCCAAGAAAAGATACAAGAAAGACTCGTAGTCACTCCCACTCTCTCGCCAGTGTCTTCTCCTTCTTCTCAATCTCCCAAAATGGTTAGCCTCCCACTTCAGTTTCTGTATATTTACGCACGTGTGGTGTAATTTGTGAGCGTGTGAGTATGGTTTGTGCAGGTGGGGAAGGTGATATACCCGATTGGTTATGGAGCTGACCCTACAGGTGGACAAGACAGTAGTGACGCAATACTTGAAGCTTTAACTGATGCTTTTCAGTTACAAACAGGACTTGAGATGCTGCCACGTGTCGCTGATCTAGGTGGTCTAGTTATTGATCTCCAAGGTGGCAGTTACATGATCGGAAAACCTCTCAGGTTTCCTTCCTCCGGCGGAGGAAATCTCGTGGTTAGTCCCTCATATTGAATTCGGAATTTTTTGCTTTAAAGTTCGAATCTTTACACATTGTTCGGTGTAATTCAGGTGAAAGGTGGGACTTTCCGGGCATCGGAAGTGTTTCCCGGTGATAGGCATTTGGTTGAGCTTGTAGCATCTAACTCCCGGAAAACAATGAAAATGTCGCCGGAGGAGTCTTTCTCCGATCAGAAAGACCAGAGCTCTGGTATCTTCTATGAGGATGTGACCTTCCAAGATGTTCTCTTCGACTCAAGATTCCGAGGAGGTGGTATTTTGGTGATTGACTCGGCTCGTATCCGTATAACCAATTGCTATTTCCTCCATTTCACAACGCAAGGGATTAAAGTCCAAGGAGGTCATGAGACATACATTTCAAACTCCTTCTTGGGGCAACATTCAACGGTAGGAGGAGACAGAGAAGAAAGAGGATTTTCCGGGACAGGAATTGATATCTCTAGTAACGATAATGCCATTACGGATGTAGTGATTTTCTCGGCTGGTATCGGTATCTCTTTGAACGGCGGGGCGAATATGGTTACGGGTGTGCATTGCTACAATAAAGCTACATGGTTTGGTGGAATTGGCATTCTTGTGAAATCGCATTTAACAAGGATAGATAATTGTTACCTTGATTACACAAGTATAGTCATTGAAGATCCTGTCCATGTTCATGTCACTAATGCTTTGTTCTTAGGGGATGCGAATATTGTCTTGAGATCGGTACACGGGAAGATTTTCGGGGTAAACATCGTCAACAATATGTTTCTTGGTACTGCCAAAAACAACTTCCCAATTGTCAAGCTAGAAGGAGAGTTTCATGATATTGATCAAGTTGTGATTGCTCAGAACAATGCAGAAGGGATGATGTTGAAATCAACAACCGGACAGGCCAAGGTTTCCGCAAATGGAACAAGATGGATCGCTGATTTTTCCCCTGTTTTGGTATTCCCAAACCGGATAAATCATTACCAGCATTCTTTTTTCACTCAATCAGGCCAGATTCCTGCAAATGCAGTGACCAATGTCTCCAACAATGTGGTAGTTGTAGAAACCGATAGAGCTGTAACTGGAACCGTGTCAATAATTGTTTATCAGTAAAACAACATTCTTCACATTGATCATATTCCTAATAAGAAGCATGATTTGACTCACTATTCTCTCTATATGATAAGACATCTGACTTATGCAAGTTCAGTTTACAGTTTGGGGAGCTTGATACTAACAATTAATACCAGCAATCAGCGACCTCATCATTACTGGCTTCTTCTTCTGGCACATCCGACTTCTTAGGGGGACCAGAAGTCCTCGGCAGTCCTTGGAAATCACGCTTCCCGGGTTTCGCAATGTCTATATAAATCATCCTACCATTATACATCTGCAACAGGAATGGGAAACATTTTGGTTGATTTAAAGACATAAAAATGTAAACTTGTTTAATCCATGATTAAAGCTTGTGATGAAAAGAAGCTTTTACCCGACGGTCCATGGTCTCTATGGCAAGAAAAGCATCATCTTGAGACGTGAACTGAATAAAAGCATACCCTTTTGATCTATTCATTGACTCATCTTTGATAAGCTTAACTGTTTTGAAGTAGAAGAGTGAACATATCAATGCCATAACACTGAACCTTAAAGCATCAAAACAGAGTAAATGCAAAAACAAATCAAGTTAGCATACCTTCAGCTATCTCTCCAAAAGCTGAAAACTCTCTCTTTAGAAAATCTTCACTTGTAGAAAACGGTAAATCTACAGATTCAAAGCAACGAAACATTAGAAACATAGAGTAATTACCAAATTGAAGTTACTAATGATTGCTAAGTTCACATATGTTACAGTAACACAATCCTGACTCAAAGCAACTAACTTTTCTGTTCTCAATCAAACGAGAAACAGAATCATATCCTAATCTCAGAGAGAAGCAAATTCGAGTCTAAACTAAAAGATAGTCTAAAAATCTTACTTCTGACCATGATTTTGCTCGCAAGAGGGTAATTAAAAAGCGAAGCTTTAATCTTCGGAAACCTACGGTTCCTGTAATTTGGTAGAGAAGATGAAGAAGCCACAAAAGAAGGGAAAGATAACGTCGCCGACCACATAATTCACAGTCGCCGGAGATAGAAAGAGAGAAGAAGAAACAACAAACAAACACTTTTAAAACGACAGCGTATGGTAAAAAGCTAAGGCCTAAGTTTTTCGGGCCCAATGATTAAATTTGAAGTTTAGTCGGAGATTGAAAACATTTGAAACAATGAGGACTAAAAAGTAATTTACTAGTTATTTACATATTGTAAAACCCACACAAAAACCCTAATTTCATTTCTCTAAAGCTTCCAGAAAATTCTCGACTACTTCATCATTTCTCTATCTCCGGCGTCGATGGCTATGTTATCTCACCGTCTCCGACGAGTTTTACTCACGGCGACTTCCTATGTTAACCGATCAATCGGTTCTTCCATTGCACCAGCGTCTGATTTCCCTTCTGTGTCGGCGGCGCTACAGAGATCCGTTTTAGGGCGTTCGACGGAAGTAGCTACTCGAGCTCCGGCGAGACTGTTTTCGACGAGGCAGTACAAGCTTTACAAAGAAGGTGATGAGATCACGGAAGACACTGTGTTGTTCGAAGGATGTGATTATAATCACTGGCTTATCACTATGGATTTTTCCAAAGAGGAAACTCCCAAGTCTCCAGAGGAAATGGTCTCTGCCTATGAAGAAACTTGTGCCCAAGGACTTGGTATCAGGTTAGTGGATGGATTTGATTTGTCACTGCATAGATTAAGTGAAGCTTCTTACTTAGATTGGTTGCTCTGGGTTAATTTGTGCAAAGATCAAGTTTTTAATTTCAGTGAGAGTCATTGTTATGTAGCTTTGATTCAATTTTTGTGTATCTTCTTGTGGCATAAATATTGGTTTAGACGATTTTGTTGATTCTTTTTTTTGGTGTTTATGGTTGAGTCAGTGTGGAAGAGGCAAAGAAAAGAATGTATGCTTGTAGCACAACTACTTACCAAGGTTTTCAAGCAATCATGACTGAGCAAGAATCAGAAAAGTTCAAGGGTATATAGTTCTGATAATATATGTTCCTTTTCCTTTGAATTCAACTTTTTTACCAGAAAATGAAGCCTTTTTCGTTATTTGGTATGTTTACAGATCTGCCTGGAGTTGTCTTCATATTACCAGATTCCTACATTGATCCCCAGAACAAAGAATATGGAGGTGAGCTGGGGTTTTTACAAACTTGTCTCATTTTGGATATATATTGTTTGAACTCTACCAACAAAATTATGTTTCTTGTTTTCAGGAGACAAATACGAGAATGGAGTGATTACACACAGGCCACCACCGATTCAGAGTGGCAGAACAAGACCCCGTCCTAGATTTGACCGTCCAGGAGGAGGAGGTGGTGGTCCCCAAAACTTCCAAAGAAACACACAGTATGGTCAGCAACCGCCAATGCAAGGTGGTGGAGGGAGCTATGGTCCTCAACAGGGCTATGGCACTCCAGGACAAGGTCAGGGAACTCAAGGGCCTCCACCATTTCAAGGAGGTTACAACCAAGGCCCGGGATCTCCACCACCTCCATATCAGGCGGGTTACAATCAAGGCCAGGGATCTCCAGTGCCTCCATACCAAGGAACACAAAGCAGTTACGGTCAAGGCGGACCTGGGAACTATAGCCAAGGGCCACAAGGAGGTTACAACCAAGGAGGACCTAGGAATTACAGTCCACAGGGAGCTGGAAACTTCGGTCCTGCATCTGGAGCTGGAAACTTTGGTCCTGCACCGGGAGCTGGTAACTTTGGTCCTGCACCGGGAGCTGGTAACTTTGGTCCTGCACCAGGAGCTGGAAATCCCGGTTATGGTCAGGGATATTCTGGACCTGGACAAGAGCAGAATCAAACATTTCCACAGGCAAATCAGAGGAATCCAGACTGGAACAACAATAATCCAGCAGGCCAGCCCGGGTCTGACCAAGTATGTTCTCAACCATAAATGAATCTTGCATCTTTCTTTTTCTAAATCCTTATCAAGCATTAAAATACTCCATTTTCTGCATATTTGTTACTGAGATGGTCCTTTGTTTCAGTTTCCACAGGGAAGAAGATACTAGACAGACAATATGCTGCAGTGAATTGAGCTGAATAAGGAGAGAAGTGTCATTAAGTTTTATAGTAAATAGTTTTTCTAGTCATCTTTCTACTTTGCAAGACAATAGTTAGCCCCTTTTACTCCTAAGTTGAGCTTGTTAACTTTGTTGGTTGCATTTGTGAAATTGAAACACTCTTGCAATAAGTTCTTTTAAGACCTAATATGCTTATTTTACCTGAGAATTTTGGTATGATCCACACTTACAGCTACTGTATTGAGTCTACTGGCAAAAGAGATCAAATGGAACAAAAATGACCACATTGAATAGAAATGATGAATTTTGTAAACACTTCGAGCTCTTTACATGGAGATAATGTTTCTAACTTTCTAAAGCTAATAGACAATACTTTCTTGTTTCTTCTTGACTGGTGGCAGTTTCGGTAATACCCAAGTAGGTGACTCGTTTAGCCACAGTGCTTCACCTGTCTCCTTGTGCTTGAAATCAGGGGCTTTTGCATTTCTCTACAAAACAAAAACGATATTGGGACAATAGGTCAGTATCTTCGAAAGATTGATGAAAAACCGAGCAACTGATATTGATATACATGCCTTGTCAATTCTATTGTCCCACCATTTATCCGGGTTTTGAACCAAGTCCTTCCATGATTCTTCTCCTACACCATCTCAGACCAGATTTCAGTTTATACAAACATACATGAACAATTGCCAAATAACTGTACACAACTTTCTTTGTGTAGTTTCATATGAACATGGAAATGATTGGAAACTTTACCTTTAAGTTGTTTTACAACTCTGCCTTTAGGGACTAGAACATCAAACTCGAGTCCTTCGAGTTTCGGCAAAACCCAATTAGGAGCCTTATTGAGCCACAGTGAGAGACTACTGTCCTTGCTTTTGAAATCAGGATGCCTTGGTTTTACCTAGGCAGGAGAAAAGCCGAGAAGTCAGGAACTAGTAGAGAGATTTAGCAGACACCATATCAAAAGAATGCGAGTGAGATAAGGATGAATAACTAAGCACATGGGGCATTACCAATCCGTTGACTTTATTTTCCCGGTGATCCCACCATTCTTTAGGATTCTCAATGAGGTGATTCCAAGAATCTGAAGCTTCATCAATGACTATATCCTTCTTAGCTCTAGCTACAGACTCAAATATTTTTTTATCAAACCATTAATCAGAGAGTTGAAAACAAATGTATTACAAGAAAACACATTTTTGATGAAATGCATCACAAGAGACTGAAAAGTAGCTCCCTAAGAGCCTTGATCAGACCTAACACACGAGCCAATTGAAGAATTGTTCATTGGAAATGTTACATGAGACATACCAGGCTGCTTCTTGATGCCACTTTCTTCATTTTCAGACGAAGATATAACCATAGACGGCGATGGAGACATAGGCTGTAGAAAGTTAAGATTCTGAACCAACACCTGTTATAAAGTAACCACCTAAAGTTACAAAGGTTCTGTGGAACTATCAACTATCAAACATTCCCATCTAAATGGAAATCTTATCAAATACTGTTTTAAGGCTCACACCTGAACATTGGCTTGTGCATAAGTCATATTTGGAGGAGGAGAATCTATAAAGAGCTTCCCAGAAACATGAATTTGATCGTTTTTATTTATATATTGAGCTGCGGTTTTAGCTAAATCACCTTCAAATATTATCGGAATCCTGACAAACAAATCCAAATAGTATGAATCACTAATAATGTTACAGAAAAACAAAAGTTGTCATCTTTGAGTAAAGATTAGAGATAGTACCAGAAACCAGAGGAATCTGAAGCAGACCTCTGGGAAATAACAGTACCAGCCCAGAATTTGCCATCAGAAGAAGCTTCGAATTGAACTGGTTGATCAACAAATCCAATCAAATTCACCCAATTCGCTACTTCAGTCTCGTAAGCTACCTCATTTGGCCGCGTCGTCGTCGTGACTGACGCAATCTCCGGTGTTTTTACAGGTGTCACTGCCTCCGGAGTTTTCGTCGGTGCTTTAGCTCTTTGTTTCTTTCCGCCATTTCCGGTGCTCCCGCCGCCGGCCGCCGCAGTGTAAAAGCGGATTTGCGGAGAGGTTATCCGTTTTCCGGTAGTGATTTCAGAAGCTCTGGGATGGAAAAATGGCGAACATTCGATTCTTGTCAATGATTTGGAGATCAAATTCATCTTTTCATAAGAACGAGAGAAAAAAAATCCGTAATTTGTGAAGAACAAGAGAAACCCTAATTTTTTTTTTTGAGGGTTTAAGGGAACAAATTGAAACCAAAAGGGGGAAAATTTTCAGACAGTGATTGATTACTGTCGTTTAGATGGCGCGGAAGATAACTGTATCGTAATTATTCAGTTCACGGATTTTATTTGGGCCTTATATGGGCCTTTTGGTTATATTTTTTATTTTCTATCAATCATGATCAATCCTTATAGATCATGATATATCCTCTAAACGCAAAGCTTTCACATATACAACTATCCTAAATGCATTTCTAAAATTTGGTTGAGAGTAAAAATACAAATGATAAAGAAGGTTTTAGCATGAAAAACGAGATTACTAACACAGTCTTCTTCCCAAACTCAAATTGTTACACATATTAAAGCAAATCAAATAGCCCAAATCGGGTAATAAATAATTAGTACATAGTGTTGTACTACCATAGACTTGCTAAATGTGAGTCTAAATGGAGTTTCATCATATAAATTTAATATTAAAATCATGAAAAAATAATTTTGTTTGTAATATATATATATATATATATATATAAAGATGCATTGACCAGTAAACGATCTTGAGAACGAAGAGACATAGAAATTCATCAAAGTCAAGTCTTCCTATAGGATCGTACTTGATGTTATCACCTTTTGGCGCTTCCTATAAAATTGTTTTCATATCAGCATGCACCTATAATATTAGTATTGTCCATAGTTCCTCGAACATTGGTGAGAGAACTCATTAAGTATTGTGGTTTCTGGTCAATACCTTTGACCAATTCACTATTGACTCCTTCAATAGTCAAGGTACTACTACTTGGTTCACGAAAACTGCTTTTTGGTTTGGTTATATATATATGGGAAATTTTTGTATTTTATGTAAAAATAATATCCAATTCTTGACAAGGAAATTATGTAGCCAAGAAAACCCAATAAACAAGTGCATGGCCATATAACTTTCTCGCTTGAGCGAAGCTAGAATCAGGCTTCCACATTCTTCAAGTTCGACTAAGTTTTTAGTTTATTCAGTTTTATGTTTGTATAATCATATTAGATATAAACAATTCACATTCTGTTTGGCCATGATATTCAGTTCTTGTTTATGCTTTCGTCTTCATCAATTTATTAAAACTTTCTCACTAATATACACAAAAACATTAATAATCTTCTTTACTTGTCAAAGAAGATGCTAGTTCTTTTTTCTTTTTGCAGATATATTGGGTTTAAGAAAACAATCCTGCTAAACCGGAACAGAACTCTCTTGGGATGAGTTTGATGTAGCTGTCAAAGGGAGAAGATTACGTCTATGCCAATTAGTCCTCATAAGTGTATATGTGAAAATCCAATTTAACATAGAGCTCTAACCATGCACTATAACAATGTTAGGAATCTCCAAATAGAAATCGCAAAGAATAGGGAATACTAATAACATATTTAAATAGATAAAGATCGTTTCTAATTCATAATGTAAAGAATGAACACATTGTACCACAACGACCAGAAAAAAAAAAAAGAAATGAAAAAAGTACACAAATAGGATGAGATCCAAGCACCTTCTTATTATCTATGGAAGAACCATCATCAGGAACTAATAGATGATCAAAAATAATCCAAATTAAGTCTGAAACTTGCACTGAAAAAAAAACAGACAACGTTAAACAAGATGTCATATAATGTGACAATCAAATCAATGGAGAACATTTTGTCCATTTTCAATGTAATGCCCCTCCATTGTTGTGGTTAGTGAGCCTCCAAACGTGTTGCATGACATCTCCATTTGTCTATTTGAATGTTGGCAAGAGGAAGCTTGTAGGACCATCTCGTGGCTGGGTTTATCACTGTAGGACCATCTCGTGGCTGGGTTTATCACTGGGTTTGAAAAAGATTTTTATAAGAAATAAAAGGAATTCATTATACAAATCTAATATCATAATCATGAGAAAATTATTCGTTTATAAAACAATATACTATATAAGATGCGCGCATTGACCAGTAAACGATCAAGAGAACCGAAGAGACAGGAAATCATCAAAGTCAAGTCTTCCTACAAGATCATGTTTGATGTTATCACCATTTGTCGCTTTCTATTAAATTAAAATCAATATCACTCCATCTCTATCCACCTAAAATACTAGTAGTAAATATTTATGTACATATATTGGAATTACCCTTACATACAAGTTAACCTTCTAATGACAAGCTACTTTGAAACTTAACATACATTTCGGTTAATACTAGTTTAGTATGACAAAAGTTCTGACGAAAACACATTATGGATTACAGTTTTAACCAACTACATCGCTTGGTTGTGATCGTAGAAAGAATACTAATTTATACAAATACTTCTTCAACACTCAAAATAATTTACACACTGCCCAATTTATTTTATTGAAGTTATTTAAATACAAAACATATTAAAATCTTCAAGGTACAAGTCAACGTCAACGACCATCTCTAGGTACATCTCCTCCCTGCATATAAAGTAAACCTTAATCATAGCTCCTATGCAATGTATACACGCTACACCTAGAGAGAAAAAAAAAACTCCAGAACAATAGAAACCAAAATCCGATGAACAACAACTCTAGAGAAGACCAGTGGTTGCAACACTATGAACAACACCAAATTCAAGAGATTACTCCGTGCTTCAACGCCATTAACATGGGGTCATCATCGGGATCTTCCCTTCGAGATGGTGGTGCGGTGGAACATGAAGCTGCCGGAAGGAGATCTAGGGCTTCGAGGAGAGCCATACCAACGACCCTCCTAAACGCAAACCCTAGCAATTTCCGAGCCCTAGTTCAGAAATTTACGGGACGTTCTGCGGGATGTGG
Source organism: Arabidopsis suecica (assembly GCA_019202805.1). Taxonomy (NCBI): domain Eukaryota; kingdom Viridiplantae; phylum Streptophyta; class Magnoliopsida; order Brassicales; family Brassicaceae; genus Arabidopsis; species Arabidopsis suecica. The sequence continues at coordinate 8,689,875 of CM032911.1, forward strand.
ATCCAACCGCAGAAAAGGTCCGGTTACTCTAGATTTTGGGTCTCCGACAACAATCTCTAAAGAAGCTATCTTTCCTGTCTCCGCCGATCGGAGTAATCACAATGATCATCATGTGCTTAACCAACACGTGAGTAACGAGCAGCCTCACGTGACTTGGTCAGGTACAGAATCAACGATGTCGTACCAGCTAGGCGAGGAAACTAACTCGGCGGTATATGGCAACGGGTACGATGACCAAGATCTTCTGAAAGAATATTCCGGGAATAGTAGTTATGATGATAGTTCGGGTCACATGGATTATTATCACGATTTCCACCATGAGACGGCAACATTGGAGGAGTTTATGATGAGAGATCTTGATTTATAATATAGTTGTTTTTAGTCATTAATTGATATCATAGAGATGATGATAATCATGATCTTCATGTTGTTATTTAGGGGACTAGTACGTGTTTGGGAAAATTGCTTTACAATTCGAGTGAGCATTTTTTAATAATATTTGTTGAAGAAATAATATAGTATGATCCAGTAGATGATGTAAATTTGGTACGATTCTCTTCACTCATGAGTCATGACCAAAAGATTTAAAGGTCCGCGTTTAACTACACAAAGTCACAAACAAACACATACACATTACGGTTTTAATAAACGCGAATAGTTAACGTTTCTGTTTTGTTGGTATTGTTATAGACCTCTCTGTTTTTTGAAAACTAATCATTATTGTCAATACGTTAATTTTGTTTTGTTTTAAATAGATATTAAGATTTAATTAAGTAGATAAATACATAATTATATTTCTTTTAATCTTATAATAATTTAATATATATATATATATTTAACAGATGTATTAAAATAATGAATTTTAGTTTGAAATAACCTGTATTTTTTCATTATTATGTCAGTAATTTCTCTAACCTTTCAATATCTTGATCCATTTTGATTCTTGTACCAAAACAAGGTATATGTTTTCGTATGTGCTTACGTTCCCACTTCCCACGTATGTAAATTCATTTCGAAGACTTTTGACATGTCTCCGTAAAATGTATCAGATGAACTAGTTAAACGATCGTCCTATGAAATTTAGTAGTGAATTATTTATTAAGGTTCAAATTTAATACTATAATGCATGTGTGAACTCAATAAAAAAAATCATAATTAAATACTGTACGTATAGAACAGTGAGTAACAGAATTAAATTAAGTAAAGCTGTAAGATGATGGCGGAGACTTAGTCATATAATATACTCATATATTAAACACGTTAATTTTCGTTATGCTGTAATTTCCTCAATGAGGCCAACAAAGAGAATGCATAAAGGCCAAAAGCATCGTCAATCACTCAATTGAACCATTTCTGCAGTCAAAATTTTACTCGACTTTGTTTTCAATTGCTTTAAAAATATTCAAAAATCGTAATTCATGGTCAAAGTTTATGACCAGTCCTATGGGTATATTTCATAAAGTCAACTTTGCATCAATTATTGTTAAATTCCCTTCACATTTTACTCACATGCATGCTTAGAATCTGTGGTTCACAACTTGATTAAAACTTCTTAATTGATTTTTCATACGTTGCACACCAAAAAAATAAAAATAAAAAATGATATTTCTTACGTATATAATAGGTACCGGCCGGATCTTATATATGGTTCAGTCGTTCATGTATATTCATTCGACTATACATTGGAATAAATTGGAATCATTTTTTAAAAAAATACAAAAATTGGAATCATCTTTATTACAATATTCACGTAATAAATTTGGTAATCATCCAACGAGTAAGCTAAGAAATTCTATATCATATATCGTAAATAGAAATGAGAATGGTTGGACTTGAAGAAACCTATAATTTTCGATTTAATTCATCACTTCACACATAGCAGCTGACCCGATCAACAAGTTAACGCATAGATATTTTCTTGCAATTTATTAAGCTTATATCAAGTCTATACATAGAAAAAAAAAAAAAAAGTAAAATAACCAAAATTGTGTGGTCCAATATTTTGTTCGAAAAAGTAATGATTCACCTTGTGGATCATATCAATGATCATATCGATAATTTTTTTGTTTTCTTTTAAACACCGTAAACGTTTTAAATAACAAATATATTAGTAATCAGTATCTATATATTTTGAGAATTAGTTTGAATTTTCAGTATAGATCTTCTCCGGTTACTAAAAAAAATCATACAAACTGAATTATGATAGCAATTGTTAAATTAAGAAATGATAAAGCGACTCTTGAGCATTAAGTAAGGACAATTAACTTCCTCGACAAGCAAAACAACGACCAAGTCAATATCATCCTAGCTAAATTTTAATTGTATCACCTAACAAAACGAAAAACATTTTATTGTATTTTATGAGTTTTGAAAAATACGGGTATAGCGTGAAAGGTGAGACGTTTGTCTTTACATGTCAAGTTAATGACGACTGAAATCAACTTAATATACGTGTTTTATGTCATTATGTGCATGGCGTTTAGCTTATTTATTTTTCTCGATATGCAATAGTAGTTTTGAGTCTACACTATACACATATTTTACCTGTTTGTCTTTATTTATAATAAATTTCTATTGTATCCATATGATAATTGTGGAAAAGAGTATGTATACATAAAAATAACTATCTTGCATATAGAAATATTCAATCTATATATTTAAATTATTTGATTCAATTATAGGCGATGGTCTCAACTGTAGGATAACACTCAAATACGTAAACTCGTAAGCTAAAGCAACATCATCCAAATCATCAACACCCGTATAATAACTACTACAACTGAAATTAAAAAACCAAAGAAAGTCTTAAAACAGAAAGAAAAGATCCCGGAAGTTGAGAGATGAGGTCTCGGAAGTCTCAGATCCAACATTTCCGAAAGAATTATTCTGACTTTGGCTTGGTGTTAAATTAGGTTTGAGCCTGGATCCGCTAGTTCCAGTCAAGAGTTCGACGTCGACATCAGTGTTGCAAAGTAGTAGATGCTTGTTCCACTAAACCGTCCAACTCAAATTTCCTTCTCTGGCAATTTTTCGATTTGGGCTTGTTCTGTTTTGTAATCTTGTAACTGGCCCATGAACCAAAGCATATTAATGGGAAGTTTAATAATTATTAGAATGTCCCACATTGCTTGGGATTAAGATCTTTGTGTAGTATATAAAGAATGTGGCAACCCTTAACTCATGAGCTAGCTTTTGGGTTAAGTTAGGCCACATTCCTAATATGGTATCAGAGCCCAAGGTTGGCCCAACAAGCAAATTTCCCACAAAAATGGTTTCCCACCTATGTGGCCCATATAAGTGGCATGTCTTGTTGTATTTCCGAGATGTTGGGCTTGGGCTGTTTCCCGTTGGACCGTTTCCCACTCACATCTCGAGGAGGCCTATTAGAATGTCTCACATTGCTTGGGATTAAGATCTTTGGGTAGTATATAAAGAATGTGGCAACCCTTAACTCATGAGCTATCTTTTGGGTTAAGTTAGGCCACATTCCTAATAATAACTATATTTTAAGTTAAAGAAAATAAACCATAGGCACCGACCTCTAAAACTGGTCTTGGTTAGGCTCTCCTGCGAGGTCTAAGGAGATGTGTGTACCCAGGCCCGGCTTAGGGGTAGTGCCAAGAGTGCTCAAGCACTGGGTCCTACAAGTTTTTTTTGTTTTCTTTAAGATTTTAGGGCCCTAAATTTTAGACATTTTGCAAATAAACCTCTAAATTTTGATAATATGAATAATTTCAGTATTTTTTAAAAAATGTGCACAAGGTCCAAAACATTTTTGAGCCGGCCCTGTGTGTACCATTAGTGAAATGATAAATTTAAGTATAAAACATGCAGGCATCATCATCAAGCATAATCCATCAACGTATAGCTTGCACCACTTGTGCTAAATCAAACTCATATCATTAATCTTATTGCGTTACTTTCATTTCCTGTTCTTTATTACCTAGTTAACTCGTTATTTCATTATCTCATTACCTTAATTATCTTGTCACAACTCACAAGCACCTATTACAAACAAACCTTTAGTCTCTCGAACCAAACAAACTTTCTCTCGTACCAAAAGCTCAAATTCATCCATAATTGGTATTTAACCCTTAGTGATAACTATGTTCCATCATTTGGCCCACATGATGGTGGGCTGGTGGTTTGGCGGGCCCAGGGTGGTTGGGTGCAACTCCCTCCTCTCCTTGATTCGATTCCTCCCTCCTGCTGTTATCAACATTATTGTGGGAAGTCTGTCAGTTGGGCTTTGGTCCAATTGGTTTACCTGGTAGTCAGAAATGCAGGCGGCCTGACTACCCCCTGCCACTTAGTCGGAAGGCATTCCAAACTCTGGATAGGCAGAGTGGTAGCCCGAAGGGCCTAGCCGTTAACACGGTGGACCAGTCCACTATGTAGCACCTCGGTGTGTTCCTACCGGGGCCGACCGGAAAGCCGATAGGGTTTATCAAAAAAAAAAAAAAAAAAAAAAAATGTTCCATCATTTGAAAAAACAACTAAATTTTTTTCGCGTGTCTCATTTGGCTTGCCTCAGACATATCACTAAGCACACTTCTTCTAGTCTTGGCTTGAAAACTACATAGCCAAGACTAGCTAAGATATATATATATATATATCCACACAAAAAAACATGTGAACAATGTTTATAAGAACTAAGAGATATCTCTGAAACTAGTAAGATCCATAAATGTCTTCGTCGCTGTCATAAAAGTCTCTTCTTCTTCGAGACCTCTTCTTGAGTGGAAAGATTCTCTCTGGATCACCACAAGGATGGATTGATAAATCACCAACATGTTCTGATATTTCTCTCGAATCATCCTCCGACCAAAGTCTAGTAATGCTAGACAAATCACCTTCATGCTCCAAAACATGTTCGATCTTGCATGTGAAAGAGCAGAACTTGGAATTAATCCCACGGACATGCTTAGTGCAACCTTCTGTAGTTCTTACACAGTCTCTCCATGGCCTCAACGCTATATACTCCTTCCCTCCGATCTGTAAAAAAATATCAATCATGTGTTTAAATAAATTACCTTTAGAGAAATTGTTATATAGATGTGTATTTGTATATTTTTCGTTACTTGAATTTGGAAACAATCAAAGAGATCAGAGATTTGGTCCAGCGCAATGGCGTTAAGAGCAAACAAGGTGACCACCTGCATTAATTCAAAGATTATGATAAGTATGAAGCTATATAGTTAGGTCTTATATATAGATATAAATTAGAGCATACTTGAACATGAGGTTGAATATAATACGAATCTATGCCCTCGAGGCACACTACGTCACAGGACTCGAACCTGAAGATGTTTTTTCGGAAACCACAACTATGCTTTTTGCAGTATCCATCAAACTCTTCCTCTGTCAATACTTGAAACCATCTCGGTTTACTCATCATAAATCTTTGAGGATAAGCGATGAATAATAATAAAAAATTGGTGTTGAAAGATGATGAATCTATGGAGATGTAGGAAGAAGAAATGAGCGATGAGGCTTCTTTTTCATTTTAAATCTAGGGTTTCACAAAAATAGAAAAAGAAATTGTTGTTTCTTTTCTTTTTCTCTAAATATACAATAGTATAGTATATTATAATTTGTTCTATTCATTTTATATCAATAATTTACAAATCAATAAAAAAAAAACTAATAATATTGGAGAATTATAAGAAATTTGTAAAGAAAGAAAGAATGAAATTTGTATATATTATATACCACATTTGTTCCCTACCAAAAAAAATATACCACATTTGTTTATATACATAAACATTTAATTTTTTTTATCATCAAAACAGAATCACAATTCTGCTGCTTAAAAAGGAAGAGGACTTAGTGAGAGAATTGGATTGTTGATGTTACTGAGAATGATGTCTAAAACTCGACTGTCCCTAACATTCATGAATAAAACAGAAATTCCTTTGTAAAAAATGTTGGAAGTTGATTCATTTTTGCCGGTCATTCTTGAACGACGACTAGCTTTAATAATGGTAGTAAAGCCAACAGATTTAGCATATTCTTTGTAGAACTCAAAAGCTTCCTCTTTTGATTCAAATTCTCTACCTTGATTGATCTCTAAGTTTATACTCTGATCATCCAACTGCACATTACTACACTCTCCTGACGGCATTTCGAAATGAATCCATAATCAGCTAAACTCGTTAGTTTTGATCAATTTATACCTGTTGAAACACCATGGTCAGCTTCCAAGTTGCAAACTTTATTGAAAATAACATAAATTTTACTTTGAACAAAGACATTCTAGTATCAATGGGTCAATTGAAACTTAGAATTAGCAAAAATTAATGATTTCCTCCTGAACATTTATACTCAAAAATCCATCAAAGAATCCCAAAACATTCCCTAAATCCAGCATTTAACTTCATCTTTGCGCATCCTTGTCACCAGCCTCTAAGACTGGTCTCGATCAGGCTCTCCTTCGAGGGCTAAAGAGATGTGAATACAAAAATCATTAAAATGATCAATTTAAATATTAAACATCCATCAACGTAGCTCACAACACCTATCCTAAATCACATTTGCCATCATTAAATTTTACTCCCTCCGTATGAGATTAATTGTCATTTTAGTCAAATTTTTTAGTTTCTAAATACTTGTCGTTTTGACTTTTTTAAGTAGCTTTTGCTTTATAATACCCAAATTACCCTTAATGAAACACAACTAACTCTAATAAAGGGAAAGCAATTTTGTAATTTGTCATTTTTTTGAGGATAGAATTGTAATTTGTCATGTTTCCTTAATTTAACTAATTACAGTTAAAACGACATCTAATTAAATACGGAGGGAGTATTATGTTATCTTCATTTATCATTTCTCTATCGCTTTGTTACTTAGTTAACTAGTTATTTCATTATCTCGTTACCTTTATTATCCTGTCACAAGCACCTATTAACAAGATATCTCTGAAACTAGACACATAAGAAACAAAAACAAGTATGTTTATACCTGTATGCAAAAGCTTCTTCAAATTCGTCACTGTCATAAAACTCTATTCGTCTTCGAGACCTCTTTTTGAATGGAAAGATTTTCTCTGGATCACCACAAGGATGGAGTGATAGATCATCAATATGTTCGGACGTTTCTCTTAAATCATCCTCTGACCAGTTTCTGATGATGCTAGACAAATCACCTTCATTCTCCAAAACATGTTCCACCTGCTAACACCAGTAACTTATTTACCAATGTAATTTCCATCAAAAACTCTCAAGTCTTTTTTAATTTACAAGAGGACCTTGCATGTGAACGAGCAGAACTTGGACGTCCCACGGACATGCTTAGTGCAACCTTCTTTAGTTCTTATACATCTTCGCCATGGCCTCAACGCTATCAGCCCCTTCCCTCCAATGAGACCTTTATTCTTTAAAAACAAACTTATAAAGTACTGTTTAAGACCTTTATTAGAGAAATTAATATATAGATGCGGTAATTGTATATTTTGTGTTACTTGAATTTGGAAACAATCAAAGATATCAGAGATTTCGTCCATGTCAAGGCCGTTAACATCAAACAAGGGGACCACCTACATATATCAATTAAAGATGCAAATTTCATAATTAAAAAAAAAAGTACGAAGATACATAATTAGGGTTTATAGATACGAAGAACATACTTGAACATGAGGTTGAATATGGTATGGATCTATGCCTTCAAGGCACACTACGTCACAGGACTCGAACCTGAAGATGTTTTTCCGGAAACCACAACTATGCTTTTTGCAGTATCCATCTAAGTTTTCCTCTGTTAATACTTGGAACCATTTCGGCTTACTCATGATGATAAATCTATGAGGAGAAGCGATAAATCCCCCAAAAAAATATAGAAAATATGATTGTTTCGTGATGATGAATATTGAATCTATAGAGATGAGGAGAAGATAATGAGCGACGATGCCTTTTTTATTTCTTTTTTTCTTTCTAGGGTTTCACAAAAATAGGAGAATATTTTGTTTGAGAAGGGTAAAAATATCAGCAATTTCATTTAAGGTAAAAAAAAGAATTGATATTTTAGGTAAGTATAAACTTAGAATGGATGATAAAAGCTCAGGTTGGAGATTCAACAAGTCTCACTAGAGTTCATGTGATTGAAGAAAGAGTAGTTTAGTCTTGTTTTAAAAGGCTGATATAATCTCAGTGTGATTATTAACAGGGACAGTGTTGGAAGTTTAAACTCAGATTAAGTGGAACTAACTACTAAGTATAAGAGAATACTCAGTGAGTCTGAGAGGTTGTTGTTTCAGGTGAAGCAACGTTCATTGCAGAAAGCTTTCTCAAGTCATCTTTAAAACTGAGTTAAGTTATTGTTTCTCTGTTTTGGAAAGAAATAACTAAAGGAAGCAAGTGCAGAAGCGTATCAACAGATTCAAGCATAACCAAGGTTCAGTGAAATGATACAAAAAAAGTCTAAGAATGCTAAAACCTCAAAATGTAAGCAAAACATCTCCATAGACAATTTTACGTTCAGAAAAACACATTCTAATATCAGTGGAGAATTTGTAACTTAGAATCAGCAAAATCAGAATGCTAGAACCTCAAAATGTAAGCAAAAGATCTTCATCAGTAGGTGGTTTTGGTCGCTTTACTCTGCTCCTCTATGCCTTTTCTTGGGAGGTAAGAGTCTCTCGGCCTGGTTAACGTATGTTCTTTAAGTATCATTTTTGATTTTTGAGTAAGAATTTAAGCATCCCACTTGATCACCAATGTTTTTCTTTTTCTTCTTTGACATGCATGAAGTTATTTTGTATCTAAAACAATTTTTATGTAGTGTAATTTAAAGATTTGAAACCCACACGTATCATTCCTATAACTGGTAATTAATAAAAAAAAGTTCCATTTCTTCAAAATATAACATTGAGTGCATTTGCATAACCGCTCCAAAGTTTCAATTTTTATGTTCAATATGGATTAAAATCACATTTTGTATACAAAAACTACAGCTTTAGTTATATTTTTACAAAAAAATCTATTGGTTTAATCAATTTTTAAAAAATTAAAGAAAACATCCAAAAATTTATATATATACATATATATATATATATATATATATATATATATATTATTTGCCACATCTATCCATATACATATATTCATTTTTATCATCGAAAGTAAAAATCGAAGATTAAAAGAAAATTCACAATTAGTTATGCTGCTCGAAAAAGGAAGAGCTAGGGACTCAGTGAGAGAAATTCCTGTTGGAGTGTTGATGTTTTGAAGCATTGCAATGTTGCTGAGGATGATGTCTAACATTTGATTGTCCCTAACAATATTCATGAATAAACACTAACCCTTTTCAGTTTTCACTCCTTTGTAAATAGAGAAATACCTGAAAATTTTGAGTTAGATTTCAAAGTCTAGTTCAAGTCTTTTACCATGTCTTCAAGTCTTTCATACATAGCTTCTGGTCTGAAACTTGATTGTTCCTGCCATTATTTTTAAACATAAACTTCAATCAAACCTGCTATAATTCATATATCGGGTCATGCTGACTCATTCAGAGAACAACTTACATCTCCATAAAGCCTTTGCTGAGTTATGGATTGCCCCTGCAATGAGATTAACATAAAAATCAGTAATATATTTCGGAGACTCTATTTCCAAACAATAAAGAAATCTCGGTCACACACTTACCAGCGAGTGTATGTTTTGATGGACAGTACAATATCCATTGCGATTTGAGGCCATCGAGTTGATATGTCCCTGTGGATCACACAGAGGAACTAAGTTTGACAATTGAACCTTCTTATACTGTAAAAGTGTAAAGGTCTAGGACTATTCTCGTATACCATTTCATGAGACATATGTTGGGCACTGAGGTAGTCATCGAGAATCGAGTATCGGTTTCTTTGTTCTTGCAAAGCAGTTACTTTCCAGACTTCTTGCAATGAATATTCCTTGACAAATAGAAAGCCAGGTTAGACCAAATACAGGCCTTAAGGACAAAATCAGGAGATTAATAGTCCTGTTCCACGAAACCAGCTGAGAAGAAAACAAAACCTGTCTTGTGTCAGCGACATTATCGTCTTTGTTCATCTCATATGTGTTGTTCTGTTCTTCATGTATTGGTAGATCTTGAGCTGTAACCGATTCTGACTCTTCAACATTTTGGATCAAGTTACTCCTGTTCTCCCACTTTCTTAAAGCTTCATTCAGCACATTAATCATGGCGTTATAGCTCTCCTCGGACAAAGATGCTTCCTCACTCAATTTCAAAGAACAGAGACAAAGATCCGTGTACCGTTGAGCCTTAGTTGATTCTACATCAATCTGATCAGATTCCATGGCTTCTCTGCTTTTCGCATCCTTTGTCCAACGCTTCAACACATACTGAGAAGGAATACTAAGTTCCCCTGACATCTGCAGAACAATCATCGCGTGCCTACAAAGAAAACCTTTGAACTCAAACAATCGACAAGAACAGACAACTTCAGATGATTCAGAGTTCCACACCACAACGAAAGCACGGTTCTGTTCATAATCTTGAACCCTGAAAGTCCTCTTGCTGACCCCATCTTCTTCGCTTTCTTTCTTCGGATGGCAAGCAACTCCTCCCAACACCTCCACCTGAAACTTCTTGAACATCTCACGAGTGTATACCTCAGCCATTTGCTTCCCAAATGGTGAAGGTGACTTAAGCCCGGGTTGTTTATACAATGTCTCAATCTCCGCTTTCTCTTCCTCTTCGTACCTCTCTTGTATCATCTTCTTGTACTGATCAAGAAATGCTTTTAATGTAGTTTTCCTTTGAATGTATTTATCGAAAACAGAGTTGACGCTATCTGACCTCTGAGCTGTACACAATCCGGCTAGAGATACATCTTTCATATATACAGGAACCCAATATTCCCTATCTTCATACAATGACTGAAGCCATGCGTTGTCTCTCATATGAAACCTATCAACTACCTCCCACCAATTCTTTTCAAAGTCCTCGCTCTTGCAAGACCCGTAAATAGCATCATTCATCTCATCCATAAAGTTTTTCTCTTGTCTCATAACATGACCAAGCTTTTCCGGCATCTGACCAAGAGTATCCCACATATAAAAGCAATGTCTAGAAGATGGGAACACCTCCAAGACAGCTTCTTTGAGCATTTGGTCATGTTTGGTAAGTATCACTCGGGGTTGGCATCCGTGCATCGCTTTTAACCATGCCCGAAATGTCCAAACAAACCCAGATTTAGACTCATCCGTTAATAATAATCCACAACCAAGCAACAGGAACTGTCCATGGTGGTTCACGCCAGTAAAAGCGACAAAAGGCAGTTTATACTCATTCTTTATGAATGTAGTGTCAAAAGATACAACATCACAGAAACAAGTATAATCCAACCTACCTTTTGCATCAACCCAAAAGACGTTCCTTAGACTCTGCTCCTCACTGAGATCAATGGCGTAAAAGAAGAAAGGATTCTGAACTTGCATATCCGTAAAGAAGTTTAGGAGTCTTTCAACATCCTCATCCTCTAAAGCAAGTAGCTTCCTGCTTTTCACCTCTTTCACAATAGCACCGTTTAGTTTCTCAAGTTTTCTCCGCCCACCCAAGTCTCTTAAAGAATTGGCTTGACCAGTGAAGATTTCATGGTTATGTTCTTTAATCAAACCACGAATAACCCACCGCCCATCTTGCCTTCTCTTAACATGTAAACAAGCTTTACAATCGGTTTTAGATGATGACCGGTTAATTCTACCGCGTTTTCTTGCTTGAGGAATGTTAAATCCATCTGTGCCTAAACCAGTATCTATGTCTTCTTTCTTGCTTCCATATCGGGTACAAACAAACTTGGCATCGATAAATTTGCCGGTCATTCTTGAACGACGACTAGCTTTAATAATGGTAGTAAACCCAACAGATTTAGCATATTCTTTGTAGAACTCAAAAGCCTCCTCTTTCGATTCAAATTCTCTACCTTCATCAATCTCTAAGCTAATTCTATCATCATCCAACTGCACATTACTACACTCTCCTGACGGCATTTCGAAATCAATCCCCAATTAGTTTAACTCTTCACCCCTCAAAACCTTTATCAAGTTGAAACAACCATGGTCAGCTTCCAAGTTGCAAACTTTAACATAAAAAAAAAAAAAAGACATTCTAATAATATCAATGGAGCAATTGAAACTTAGAATCAGTAACATCAGAATCCTAAAACCTCAAAATGTAAGCAAAACATGTTCAAATACAGAAATGAATCATCTTAAAGTGAAAAGTCAACCATTCAAAACCCACAAAGTCAACTCGAATCATCACCACTTAAAAAGAATCAAACCTATGATCCAAAGCAAAAACCCAGAAACGAGACATTTAAGCAACTCAAAATGATAAATCGATTGACTAGTAGTTACAGTACGAAATAGACAAAATCAGAAACTAATTTACTAAAGTGCAAAGATGATAAAATTTGGAGGGTCAAAAAGAAAGATATATTACATGATGAAGAAGACTGGGAAGAGAAGAGTAATGATCGGAAGCGAGTACAGATACAGATCTTAGGGCAACGACTCTTCGTCGTCGCCGTCGTACTCGCTTTTTTTATACTCGCGGTTATGTTGGTTTCTTCTTCTCTCACCTCTTCCTCCGGTTCTTTACTTAACCTGTTTTTATTTTCGATAACCGGATACACATTATCGATAACCGGATTCATTTTATCGATTATTTTCTTCCACAAAAAATCTTGAGCCACACATTTTTTTTGTTCTTCTTCTTCTTCATCTCTCTGCTGATGGAAAAATCGGAAATTTAGAGGCAAAAATGGTTGATTTTCACCGAGAAATTTGACAGAAGTTTCCTCAGGTTTTGTATATTATCATAAAAAAAAAATCAGATAATTCATAGAGATTTAAGCCTCTGGTAGTTAGTTTTCTCAGGAAATTTGCGTCTTGGAATGTTTATTAAGCCCGTGTTTGCGAAATTTACTATATTTTGCTCATTGTAAACCAAAAAATTGAAACTTTGAGTAGAATGTGAATTTTTTTTAGTCTATAGTTTCTTCTAGACACAACTCTTTGATAGATTCCTTAGTTAGGTTTAGTAATTGGTACTCTGAGATTTGATTTTCATGTACTGTTTTATTGATTACATGGTGCGTTATTGTGTGATCAAGATTGCTTAAAGAAATGGTTTTGGCGGTTTGTGTTGGTAATTCTTCTCTTGTATCTATGGAACTGAGGTGGGCAAGAAGAAGAAAATCTGATAATGCTGCATCGGCATTGCCTCGGTCTATACCTATATATATCTCTACTTTGAAGAAAGATATAAATCTAGAGGAATTGAGGAATTTGTATTCACTTTGTCACCATTCTTGCAACCGTTTGTCTGAGAATGGCAGCAATGTTGAAAAGATTGTTGACATGAAAAAGCTGCGGAGAGCTATCTCTCGCAGTGATGTTGTTGTCTCTGTGTTTTGCAAACCTCATCACGCGGATGTTGATGATGCGGTTTTGTATTCAGAAGAAGAAAGTTTGTCTTCATCTTTGTATCATTCAGAATTTGGGAGACAGAATAAGGATGAGAGTTCTCTGGGAGACTTGTTTCAGAATGTGTTGCCTCTAACTCCTTCCAATGGACAGCTTGTTGGATTCGGTCGTGCTTATTCTGATTATGGCTTGACTGCTTCTATTCACGATCTAATGGTACTTTTATTTATAGCACCAAGTTTAACAGGTTATTTAGTGGAATTTGCTATCATTACCCGGTCCACGCAAGCTGTAGTAATACCTTCTTTTGATGCTAAGATGTGTAATTTGGTCTCAGTGTTTTCCAGGTTTTACCTTCACTACAACGGATGGGAATCGGTAAACTGATAGTAAACAGAATTGTCAGGTTTGATGGTATTTTCCACTATGATTTCGCGTTACTTAAAACCCTTAACCTTCTCTTTAAGGTTAGTTCGTGAAATATCAAATGTGCCTCATTCATTGAAAACTGTTTCAATAGGCTTCTCACAAGCAGAGACATCTACGACATAGCAGCTCTCTGCTTTGAGGATGAAAGGTACTACCTTTGCCATTTCTTTGTTGTATCCTTTCACACTTGGTTTAGGATCGAAGGATATAGTAATGTGATCTGTTCTGACCAAGGATGTGGTGATAGTAGCTTACTAATGATATCTTCAATATGTGTGGGAATGATATTAGTGAATGCAGAATCGTTATGCATTTGTACTGATGATAAACAAACATTTTTGGTCAGGCCATTCTTCAAAGCCTGTGGGTTTGGAGATGACAGGATGGGTTCCACAACAATGATGTTCACAAAGAGCTTGGAGGCATAAAACCGAAGCGAGAACGCTGATAGATCTTCAGAAACTGCAGGGCAAAGCAAGTTATATTGATCTCTAAATGATGACCAACGAGAAAGGCCAAAGATTCAGAGTCTTTCTTGGATTTGGATTTGATATCTAGTGGTTTAATCTCATTTTTTTCTTCTTATCTTTCCATGTAAAGGCAAAGCTACTTAATCCCATGTTAGTTGTCTTCGATTAGAAGAATACACTATAAATATAATATCTTATAATGACTTCTCTTGACATAATAATTTCTTATTAACAAGTTTGATGGTTCAAATGATGTATATAAAACTGCTGATCACGTGCTTTACACACGAAGGCTATATGTAATTTATGTATTTACTTTTGGTCAACGGTGACTTGATGAGGATTCATGAAGACTATAGTTTATATTTACTTTATTTTCCTTTTGGTCCAAACATCTCATATTGATATTTCAAAATATTGTGTGGTTACTAATTAATTTTGTATGCTTTATGAGTATATGTACTTAATAATACATGCTAGATGTGGTTAGCTATGTATATATTTACAGTACGTTTTTGCTTATAAGAATATAGTTAATCATTATAAACATTCAAAATAGTAAATATTGGTAATTTGTTTTTCAGATTCCAAAGAGTTGTATGAACTTGGTTAAGATCGATCAACCTCTTAAAAATATATATAGTGGGCTATATATCTCTTAGTTTTAGACACTAACGGGCGTATATTTCTATGCAATTAGCTTATACACACATATATTTGTAACGCTATCACATGGGCCGGTTACTTTACTTTTCTCTTTTCCATTAAACCTTAAATATCCATTTGTGCCCGCACAAACACAAGATATATATATATGTGTTACGACGACTAAAATGAATTAATAAATAAACCAACCATCAAAAACAATGGGCCAATGCTACTGAAATAAATAAATAAATCGACAAAGGGGAGATATGACTTATGAAAATGGAAAAGATGGTAAAGAAGACGAAGTCTTGACTCAGCTTCATGTGTTTGATTCCTAGCCATGTGCACTGTGTTGTACCTACCATAATTTATTGACTATTCAATACAAATGCATAAAGAATAATTTCAATGACAAATCATAACTCTTGTAATTTGTAAATACATGTTACCGTATGTGTAATAGGTTTTTGGATAATGTTTAATTAGGCTAGGATAGTGGGTTCTTAGTCGTCAATTCAATATACTACATTATCAACAAATAAATCCAGTGGAAGTCGACATCTAATTTTTTTTATCAATATAGAGAAAACATTTGACTATATCTACTTGGTTAAAGATATATATATCGACTGCCAATTATATAGTAGTTGTTACTTTTCATATTTGTTACGGTTGTAATTATAGATGAAATTATTAACCTTTAATCGAGCTATCGAAGTGTAAGAACTAAGAAAAGTTAACCTTTAAAATCTTAAGATAATGGATCTAAAAAAAGCAGAATATGAAACGAAGAAAAAAAAACTTTATAAGATGTGGCTATTGGCTAGGACCTACCTACAAATTAAAGTACACATCTACAATATTTAAAATACAAGTGAAAAAAAAATCTATAGAGAAACTTTACTATATAATTTAGTACAATATTTTCGTTATGATCGAGGAATTTTGAAGTGAAACTAAAAAAAAAAAAACTATGAAATTGTAGAAGAAGTAGCTAACCATAATTGAAACTGTAGTACGAGAACTCGAATATTGGTTCTACAATTTATTAACATTTCTACCACAAAAGCATGAGATCATTTATTTTTACATTTTCTTTCCAATCAAACGTTTAATATTAATTTGCTAAAACAAGTAGCAATGAGATTTTCTTTTGTTTGGGTCAAAAATGAGCATATTGTCTTTATCTGAAGTATATTAATAACATATTAATGTCGATTGTATAACATATATACTTATAAATATAGACATACATTACATACTCTTGTCAGATTATCAGTTAGATTCTCTCTTCATCATAACACTCAACAACACACTCTCTCTCTCTCTCTCTTCTGTGTCCGACAAAGTCACCTAAATGACATTTTCCCGGCATATACGCGACGCCAAGACAGCCACCGCAACCGCAATGACAAAGAAGTCCGATGTCCCAACTACCACTACAAGAAAAACGAATATTAATAGCACTTCAAGATAGCAATTTATGTGTTTTTGCTATAACTGACTTATACCTGACTTATTTATAGCGTTTCTAAAATGATAAACGCTACGATACGTTAGTCAATAAAAATAATGCGCTCGCCTTTAACTTTTGGTTTTCTGATTACTCCCTAATAGCACATATAAGTTGTAAAACGTTATTGTAAAATTAACAGGATAAAATATTCTCATTGTCTGGCTAAGTAAAAAATTGGGCTCCAAAACTTTTTAGGAAAAACTTAAAAAACATTTATTCTCCCTCTCACTCTCGATAATTTCATATCCTCCTCCCTTCCACATTATTCTTCTTAACTTTTTTTTTTTTCCAGAAACCCTAATATCACCAAATCTTCTTCTCCCCAATTCCATATATCCCCAGCACCTAATTTTACCAAACCTCCATCAACGATTTCATCATCGTCACTCCGAATAATATCATATCACTGGCGGAAATATTGGCCAAGCCTCGGAATTCGTCGGCGCTCTTGCTTAACTTTCGCCGGAATGGTTCACCGGTTACGACCTTGCTCTCCAGTTCGCCCTTCCTTTTGTTCGTGCTTCATCAACCGTGGAGAAGAAGGTAAAATAGTATAGATCTGGAACCGATTTTGTGTGTTTGTATTGTGTTCTCTGTGTAGAACCAATTAGATCGATTGGATTTTGATTTTTTTCTTGCAAAGTTGGAGTATTTACCTTCTATGGTTGTTGACAGCTTGAAGCGACTACTCAGTTCCCTTTTTCTCTTCCGTTCTTCTCAATCATGTTTTGCAAAGTTGTAGCTCAATCTCTCTCCGTCGGGGCGCTGGGTTTCAGATCCAATTTTGTTTTGAGTTTCGGACTTGATTCTTGCACTTATCAGACTTGCTATTGTAAGAACTCTTGTTGATTAGAAGTGACGACATGCCTTTTAGATTCTTCGTGGAGTTGTAAGATGAGAAATTTAACAATAACAATAATTGAAAGTGACTTGTATCTGTTTGCTCATGTTTCTTTTTTAAATCTCTGATTTTGGTTTCTCATTGTGAAACAGGGTGATGCATTCAACAATTCTTATTTCATCACAGACTCAAGGCTCAATACATTCAACATATCTCGGTAATTCTTCTTTTTTTCCTCGATTTCAGATTGAACTTTGTTAGGTCTCATGGAAATTACAAAAAAAAAAGAGAGATGAACTTGTTAGCTTTACTTAATAATGTTAAGCTTTATGTTGGGTTAGGCTTCCAATATATGAATCTCGTTGAGATATATGTTTAAAAAAATTTATGATGTTCATGTTGTGTACTTTGAAGTTTAATTATTGTTTTTGTTAAATCATAAAATGAGTTTAATAGATTTACTTTTTGAGGTGCAGATGCAGATGCCAAGTACGAGCTACAAAGCTACTCCTTGAGAGTGGTGCTTTTGTTGAAGCCAAAGCCATTGTAATTTCCTAACTCTCTTTCTTCCATGTGAATCTAGCTTAGATTTTAGTGAATTGTATCTATGTGTTAAGCTAATACGTTGTGTTTATGATTCTCCTTACTTGTCACATATTCTCCTTAATGCTTATGATTCCCCTTTACACGGTGTTAATGAGAACTTGGTGTTTGCAGGTTTTAGATTCCATCTCGTCACTTCACTTGTGTGTTCTTAGTGTTTTAACAAGTTGCTAACTAGTGGTTTTAGACTTTTCCAGAAGCAATTTCGTAAAATCTTCTATTCCAGTTGCTTCTTCGCTTCTGTGGATTAACTACTGCCTCCGTCGTTACCATGCCTCCTAGACTTTCTGGTATTGTCACTTGTAATCATAATTTGCTTTGTTAGGAGTGACTTAGCTTGAAATCATAGACTCTTGATTTTATTTGTAAATTGGTTCTTTAGGATATGTAAAGTTAATGGAATCACAATGTTTTGTGTTTTAATGTAACTTAACATCTTCTGTTAGGTGTTATGCTCGTCTTCATCGAAGGGCTGTGAACTGCAAAGAAGAAGAAGTGTGGCCATAGCAACCATGATTTTTTTGTTATCTCATTTGTAATAGAGGCATAAGAAAAATCCAATCTTGCTTGCCTTGTATTTTGTTTTCCACTTGAGATAGTTTTTGTTCTTGTGTCATTGAATTTTTATGTTAAAATTTTATATCAATAAAAGGATTTGGTTTTCTATTTATTATGAATTTATTATTAAAATTCAAAATTCAAAATGCAAAATTTGAAATTTAAATCGTTATTTATTAAAAAATAAAAATGCTGTGAATAATAATTATTTATATCAAAAAGTATGCGCTATTATATTATTTAATATTGCATCAAAGAAAGCGCTATAATAACTAAATTTATGGTAGCATAACAAAAAACCGCTATATTTTGTCTCCGACCTATTATGACGGGCGATGATAGAGCGCTTGTTAAAACGCTACAGTAGAGTTATATAGCGTTATTCGGGCGCTACAGATACTCCATTTTCTTGTAGTGTACACCGCCAAACTGCTGCATAACGTGCCTTGTGAGACTCATCAGAAAACTGAAGAGAAAAGGAAGGTTGTTGCTGGCTACGTCGGCTCGGAGACAAGGAAGCTCGTTCCAATGCCGGTACGATCCAATGAGCTATTCACTTAACTTTGACGGAGGCGCGTGTGGTACACTTCCAGATGATGAGGATTATTACTTGCGGTTTTATGCGTTTTCTTCGAGATACGTTACTACTAATACTATCAAGAAGAGACCACCACTTCCTCGTGAATCCTTCTCTTCCGCTTCGCATGAATTCGTGTAATGTAATTTGTCATTTTACTTTAGATTTTAATCTTTTTTAAATATTAAATGAAAGGTAATTGTTACTTAAAAAAAAAGATGTTCAGTTTTGAGAAATTTTTTGTTGTTCTTTTAATATAACGGAACATAGATTTGAAAGATTAATTAATAATTTCAGTATAATGAACTGAAACTTATAGCCAAGTGGCCCAAAATAAAGACGAACGTTGCCCTGAGGTATAAAATTGATTATTTCTCAACTTTTGTTTCAATCACCGTTCATGGTTCGGGAATCACTTTAGCTCCCATCCACAGTACCTTCCCTCTATGATCTCTCAGAAATATCCATCTCAATTCACTCAGAATCCTTTCCTTAGATATGCTGATATGCAGATTGCATTTCGTCCAAAAAAAAATTTATATGATTTTGTGCCCTTGTTGATTTTAAAAACGACAATATCAATTTTATTTTAAAATACATAGTATAACCCAAAACAAAAAAAATTGTTTTCGGACCTACCTGTACATAGTTCTCTAAATACATAGATGATAAACATGACCTTTTGGTGATTAAACTTTACCAAATATAACAGTGATTAGGAAATAAAATCAAAACTTAAAGCTTGTATAGAAAAATACATAAAAATGGGAATCCGTGCAAGCCATAGTGGAGGCGATGCATGTTTGTTAGCGACTCGAGACATATTCGCCGAACCCTATTTTCCTAGTCTTCTACTTCTAGGGTTTCTTTTTTTGACTACTTGACATAAGTTTTTAATTAGACGGTAACGATATTCGCATGTTACATCGCATAAAATTGCGAGCCACTCTACACTAGGAGAGAAACTTCAAAGAAAACAAATGGGTATCACTATAATATTTTTAATATTTTAATTCATTCGACACAAATCCCCTAATTATGATAAACTCAACAAGCAAGCGGTTTATAGACCGGTATGAAGTACGAACCATGCTGACTGGTTGTTAATACTTACTAACTAAATAGCTTTTTCATTTTCGTAATACAAACTAGACCTGTAAACGGAACGGATATTCGACTTTTTAAAAATATCTGTATTCGTATCCGTATTATCCGCCAATTTAGTATCTGTATCTAGATTCAGAAATTAGGATACAGATACTAAATTGGCGGATAATACAAACTCTACATCAAATGATTACCGGAAACACTGATATTTGTTTTTGAAAAGTCAAATGCTGATATTCTGATTTCTGTCTTGTTACCATTTAATTAAAATTTTAAAGGATATACAAAATGGGTGAAAACTTTTTGGGCCGAACGTACATATGTGGATCCCATTTTAGGCCTCTATAAGACTATGTGTGAAAGTGATAGCTCTGACTTGGCTTTTAAAAAAATCAAGGTAAGAGATTTTTCTTTGCAGAGCTCAAGATTCTTTTGTGTTTTTTTCCTGCGGAAATGAGTGATAAAAAAATCAGATTGAATTGTCTGTAAGATAGCGTTCAGATTGAATTGGTGATAGTCCAAAATTAAGTCGAACATCTTAAGAATATCTCCAAAAAAAGACAACCATGTGGAAATAAAGACCACTCTTCTTGCTATAAGTTTCTTTCAATAAAAATTGTTACTTGGTTCCATAAAATTTACATGTTATAAATATTTCAGTTCTCTTCTTTATATCACAAGTAACAATTTTTATTGATCCGAGTTTGAGTAGTTAAGTTACATATTGATAACTTTTTGAAAGAATCTATGTAAGTTGATAACTTATGTATAACTCCATTTTCTTTACAACACAAAGATCCATTTTCACAGTTTTATTATTAAACAACAAATCTCCTCCATACCAATGTTTTCATTCCATATATGAGTCTTTCAAATCACGTACACTTCGTAGGAACACTCCAAGTTGTGTTCTTAACTGGTTCAGATAAAGACAAATAGTTTCTCCAGTCATCAAGAACAAGATTAAGATCATGAAGCTTCTTCTCTAATCCTATACAACAATTAGCATGCATGGTACACACCAAGTTAATGTCTCTGCTCGTTTGACAAAACCCACCAAAGTAAACAGTATCAAAGAATCTCATTTGGATTCCAATCTCTGAGACTAAAGCCTCGTGTTTGATTTGGTTGAACACATCTTGGTCATGCATCTCCGGATAATCAAGACGAGATTTGTACCAAAATTTGTAGAACTCGATGCTTCTATGGTTTGATTTCACGTAAGTGAATCCTCCGTTTACCCAATTGTCTGAGTCATTAGGATCACCGAAGAATCGATCACATGCCATTTGAAAATCTCCATCAGGGTATAGCCGAGGAAATGGATCTCGAAGCCACATTATATCTGCATCCTAAATATATAAAAGGGACATAATTAAAAATAACATCGTTATGTAATTAATATTTTCAAATTAAAAATAGCATTTAGTTGACATATAATTTTTAAAATAAAGTGTAACAGGGCCTTGTTCAATTTATTAAATTTAGACAATAGTTTACTTTAATTTTTTTAGACATAGTTTATATATAAATTTTGTTACGAGTCACGTGCTAATGCAAATGTAATCATCTTCTAAGTATCACTTCTAGATTAATTACTTGATCAAAAATTGATTCAAAAGATGAAGATAATACCGTGAAGATGAAGTTATATCCCATTTCTAGCACTTGTGTAAGAAGCTCGATTCTTCGCCACATCATTTTGAGGTAATCAGGAGTAGCAAAGAGTTTCTCGCCGGAGAAATCAGTCCCTTTGGTTTCCAAATAGTAGCAATTAGGGTGAAGTTTTGAGCAGCGATCAAATGCCTTGGAATCCAAGCAAACCACAACCACATGTTGAAGTAGCTTCTGTGTTCCTTGTCCGATACGAAAACTCTCAAGAAATAGATCGAACAGAGAGTTTGGCTCTGCCCATGCTTGGTTCAACGTTGTTACAATAACTGTTCGATTATCTGTAGACGCATTCTCCAGAACTTCCCTAAAACTGATCGATTTTGATCTCTGAAAAAACCAAAAATTAACAAAATTTCTTATTTAAAAAATCACAAGAAAGAGATCAAACATATTTCAGACAGAACATGGATCGAGGAATATACATGTACAGCAGTACAGAGCTATACATAGTGGTAACAAATAACTCACTGTTTGTTGAGAAGACGAAGAGGTGTGATCGAGCAAAGGACGAGGAGAGCTGAGATTGTCAACATCGAGCTCTTGACTAAGAGGATAAGCTGTTTTGTAAAGAAGAAGACAAGCAGCTAAACCTAGAAACAAAACCAGGATTCTCTTTACTTCTTTTTGTCCGATGGCAGATCCCAAATCAAGAAAACTTGAAGGGGAAGAAGAAGAAGAAGAAGAGTTCATGTGTTCTTGAGGGGGTTCCTGAGTTTAAAGCCTTTCTTTCGTTTTCTTCGTTCTTCTCTCTGTCTTTTTTTTGTCGGTTCTTATAATGATGTACAAAAGGTCAAGGGAAACGTCATCAGTGGCAGTTTTGTAAGGGCGTTGTTCTTGTTTTGTCAGATTATTTATTTATTCGTAGCAATGATTTTTTATGAATGAATTCTTTTACCAAGTCTTTTTCCATCTGAAATCAATTCTTGTTTTTATTAGAGTGTAGAGAATCAAGAGAACACACCAACTCCAAATTATATATTCAACTGGTTTATAAATATCTACCCAAATGATGGAATCGTGTAAGAGTATTAAACTGTGAATACTACTAGTCAGATGATGGAAAAAAAAGTGCAGAAAAAGACAAAGAGAAACATGAATGACCCGAGAGAAGAAACATGTTTTGGTGGATGAGAGGCCGACAGAATAATTTAATTCTTCTTTTGTAAAAAAAAAAAATACAACCATAACTTTTTTTAATAACATTGTGTATAATAGCTTAATTAGGAAAAATTATCTAGCGAATCCACCATATATATTACTAATATATAGGTATCAAAATATAATCATATCCATAACTTGGAACACACTAATCTCGTCAAAAAGATTAGAGAAAGAACAAGTCACTTTTCAGAAAATTCAAAATTGTATCATTGAAACTAATTGGGCCCAAATTTTTTTCGAATGCATAATAGTAAATACTTTTGGAAACAGTAGTTTTATGATTTTATCTCAGCATTCACCCAATATTTTATTTATCTTAATTGAATGACAATTACAATTGTTTAATTCTTCCATTATAGTGACAACACGTGGCTTTTTATTCTGTTTTAAACACGCTAACGTTACTAGTCGTGGCTGCCGTTAAATTTTTAATTTATCCCCTTTATTTATTTACTCCCTCCGTATTTTAATAATTGTCGTTTTAGAATTTTTATTTTTTTGAATTAGATGTCGTTTTCAAATTTCAATGCAAAATTTCTTACTTTTTAATGTTTTATGATGTCATAAAACATTAAAAAGCAAGAAATTTTGCATAAAAATTTGAAAACGACATCCAATTCAAAAAAATAAAATTTCTAAAACGACAATTATTAAAATACGGAGGGAGTATTTATTAAGTGAATGAATCAATTGATTTCTTTGATTAATGACTAGACTAGGAGGAAGCGTCGAATTCTAAATGCTTCTCCAATCAACTATATTAATTTGTCTACCAAACAAAAAGAAATGAATATCAATTAGTGATAAGAATTGTTAAAAAAATTATTAAAAAGGAATTACTGATAAGGCTAGTCTTTAAAAAAAACATAAGGCTAGTCTAACTCGAATACCGTTTACCAAAAGAATAGACTAGTCTAAATAAAACTGTGTACGATTTGATTTTTCATTTTTATCAGAAAGTAAGGTATGAGCTTTTCATTTATGACATTGTACATAATTGACTGAAACTCTTCATCAAGTGGTTTTAGATTACTACTCCATGGGTTTATATCGTGGTATTTAAGCATTTTATAACTCCAACTCAAAGTCATGTCTTAGAACGATAAATCGTTGATGATGTGTAATTAATCATTTTTTTGTTGGATATATACCTCTTTTTTTTTACTTCATGGTTTGGAACTTGGATTACTACCAATTTACTACTCTTTAATGTATCAACATGATTACAAATTAAAATTAGCTTTTTTGAAGTAAAATATTATCATTCATTTTCGATATAATCTATATATATTAAGAATATATTTAGTATGATAAAATTATAATTTTTTTGTTAAACATAAAATTAAAATTATAGTTTGAAAAACGTATTATAAACGAGGAAAGTGCGGAAAAAAACCGAAGAAAGTATATTCTGTTTTGAAAACTGTTTCAAATAAGTTCTTATAAAACTCTACAGAGATTAAATTTTCTTGGTTAAGAGTTTGTTGTCCTTTCAAAAAAAAATTTGGTTGCACCGTAGCTTTCACCATATTATGTATCAACACTGTAGTCTACAACATATGCTATTAGGAATTTTTTTTTCTTTCTCAGTTATGTTATATTAATATACGAATTGAATGATAATTTAATACAAGGGCCAAGGTTTGCACGCAGTTGTACAATTGTCTTCTAATATGAATTCCCGCCAGCGAATCAAAGACTAAGACCGTACCTTGTTCGACACATTTCAACAGCTTGGTTTTGTAACAATAATAATTAACTAATTTGACGATTTCACCACTCTTTAAATGTACATTATAAAGAGGATCCATGTCATAAATCTCGAAGTAGTTTTTACATATGTGAAAGAAAAAGTAATAATCTTATCATTTACAATATTTATAATGATTTACCATAATCAAAAGCGTAGTAAAACCTTTTTTTTATAGTGTGAACCGTGACAATTTTTAATAGAACTTGTGTTTTTTGAACAACTTAACATTTTTGTACTTCAATTATATGAGGAATGATACAATAGTAGAAACTTATTTTTAAATCCCTACAAACTTCGAGATATTTCAAAATCGGGCCTGCTTATAGATTACAATAAGGACGTTTCACCATACGTTTGGGAACACTATAACAATGAACAAACGAGGTCAAACTATAGGTTTTTGCCGACACAATTAATAATTATAAAAGATATATAACTGCATTATCTGTTATGTTTTGTGTCAAATGGACTAATAATGAAGTATTTTTGTTCTTGTTTCTAATTAATGACATATGAACTATATCTGATAGCTGTGATTTTTTACTTTTATTGTCTAAATCTTTCATCTCATTATATAAGTTCTTGCGTCACCATTTTAATTTTGTTTCATATTAACTATTTGAATATATCTATAAAAAAAAATATTTGAATTATATAAAATACACTTCAAGAATAAAAATATTAAATTTATCACACAATAACAAAATATGTTGCAATTGCAAGATTTTTAAATATTCGGATCTACTATATACCTACATATCCCACATCCCCACTATTTTAAAATAAATATAAATTAGAGGTTTACCTTAAGAATTTCTTATAAGTTTGAATATTTAATACTTTCAAATAACAAAAACGTACTATCTCAACACTAAATATAATTAAGAAACAATAACCGACTCAAATAATTAACGAAAACTACCTTAACGTACGAAACTAGTTTCATATATCTAGTCTTACGACCTTTAATAACCACACCTAGGCGGAATATTCCATTTAGTCTCGGACACGGTCGTGTTTAGTGACACATATCGTTTCCAATCTTCGAGAGCTGCCTTAAGATTATTCACTTTGTTGTCCAAACCAATACAACAATTAGCATGCATTGTGTTGACCACATTGATGTCTCGGCTCGGCTGGCAAAACCCTCCAAAGTAAACGGTGTCGAAAAACCTCATCTTTATCCCAAGTTTCTCGACATGATGATCGTTTTTTATGAAGTTGAACACATCTTGATCGTGTTTTCCAGGAAATTTCCGACTCGATCTAATCCAATATTTGTAAAATTTTGAAGTTTTGTTGTTTGCCTTGACGTATGTAAATCCAGAGTTCACGTGATTCTTTTTGTCTGATGGTTTTCCATTGTAATCATCGCATGTTATTTGAAAATCAGCATCCGGGAAAAAACGGGGAAATGGGTCTCGAAGCCATAATATATCTGCATCCTATATCCAACAAACTTGTCATTTATTTACATATAGTTTATAGATAGTGCACAATCAGAGTATACAAATTAAGTCATTAGATCGAAGATATGTATATATCGGTAGAAAATAACTGTAACTATTGCAAATTTGAAGTTTCAAAAAAAAAAAAAAGAACTAATACAAATTTGGAACTTTTTTAAGTTGTGATGATGACGTCAAAAAACATTTTGGTCGTAAAGAAAACAATCTGTAGTGATATAACAATCACGGTATATAACATGTTTATTTATTTTATTTTTTGTAACACGTTTTGTTGATTACGCAACCTCTATATATCGCTATATAGTTGACAATTGGTCTAAAAAACCAAACAAAGAAACACACGATAGTCAAATCTAAAGGCTCAAGGAAAAGTGTAAGATCTAACAAAAGGACAATATTTCAAACAAGTCATATGCACAATTAAACGGTGTTCTCTATAGTTGACATATAGATAATATTTCATAAATTAACTTTTCATTTTTATGTATAATCGAATTTTATGTATTATTTAAAACTTCAAAATTTTATACATGCCACAAAACATTGTAATTCTAGATTTTTGGTATGCCTATATCAAATACTAAGATTTTGTAGCTACTAAATAAATTGTCTTACGATATTATCAACAATTTTGTTGTTGTTTATATCATACAGTTAAAAAAAGGTTGAAACAGCTTAGGGATGGCGCGTAATCTTTTCTAATTCAACGTATAGAAGTCAGTAGTTGCAACTTTGAAGAAAAAAAGATATAAAGAAAACATATACTAATTAATTACGAATAAAAAAAAAAATAAGAGAAGGATATTGAGATATTATTTACCGTGAAGATGAAGTTGTACCCTAAACCAATAACTTGCCTAAGAAGATCCATTCGCCGCCAAATAAGTTTCAAGTAACCAGGCGTCATAAACCGATTCGGACCAGAGAGTTGGTCTGAATCGGTAGCATTGATCAAGTAGCAATGAGGATGAACCTTTAGGCACTGATCATATGCCTTGATATCCAAGCAAACCGCGATCACATGCTTCAACAGCCTCTCTGTTTCTATTCCAGCTTTAAAACTCTCTCGAAACACATCGAAAGTTGAGTTTGGTTCGGCCCATGCTTGGTTTAACGCCGTTATGATCACCGTGTTATCCTCCATAGCCGCATTCATCAATACTCTCTCTAATTCTGAAACCGGCTCCTTCTTTTGTTCCTAGAAATATCGATACATTTAAGATTGATTAACATATCAACATGACGCGTCTAAAATGGAATTTTCTTCTTTTTAATGTTCAAGACTAGAGAGATCAGGATTTTTTATTTCTAGAAAATTTCTCTCTTTACGTATGGAAGATTGTAGATTCGAGGGATTAGTCTGAAATGGAATCTAACAATTTTGATAAACCAAACAATGTATCAATAACTCCATGAATAATCTTCGTGAATGTATTTTAATTACCAATAAATACGTTATACACATATGACATATGTATGTATATGAAATATACTCACCACTTCTAAGGAAGTCTCATTCATGAGTTTTGAAGCATAACAATCGGCCTTCCATGGAGACAACACCATGTTGAGTGGATTATTTGCAGACTTATAGAATAATAGACAAGAAAGTGTCACGGTCGTGACCAATAGCACGATTCTAATCACGTCTCTCCCTCCGAACAATCCATCGGAATATATCACCGGCGGCTTAGATTTTCCGTCCTTGGTGCTAACTTCGGCGAACTCGTAACCCAATGAAGGAGATTCGCCGTTCGTGCTCTTCATGGTTTCGGCTATGAGTCCTTTTTTCCTTCTTTGTACGTGTTACTTATATTATATAATTTAAGTTATATAGCCTCATTTCATCCCCATTCAATATTCTTGATTTTTCTTTGAGTGTTATTTTCTATTTAATTATATAAGTTAACTTGTGAAGAAATATGTAACGATTATTGTGATTGTAACTTGTGAAGATATTTTTTTCCGCTCGCATGGGAAGTTTCCTTTGAATATATCCGAGTTATATTATGACCAAACCGGTTCATATCTTTTACCGGTTCGGTTTTGTTGTGCCTTGAAATAAGCATAATTAAATCCCACAAAAGAAAACTATATAATACTCGAACAACTTTGTTTTTATCCAATTTAATTATGAAGAAAATATGAGTGGCACGACGAGAAAAGTAAACGATTTTGATTTTATGACAATCACGTTCTAACGAACGACTGCAAAATTGTATTTGAGTTAGATTCTTCATATTGGTCGATGAGCGAGACTAAGATATTAAACTACTGATTAGTGGCTTAACTAAAAATATAATTACTAAACCAAAATCTAGGAGATCGTACAAATTCGGATTCTTGGTAGACGTAATTATATCAAATTTCCTCTAAGGGAAACATAATTTCTTAAATTTGGTGGATAGGTTCCGTTCCCAATTTTGGTATAATGTGCTACAACATCGGGTTCAGCTGTTTGACTGTTTCTATTGGCAAAGAAAGATGTCTAAGAAAAATGGCAATTGTGTATACTTGTTTCTATTGGTCCTATACATAGTTGAATTTGCGTAGGAAAAAGTTGAAAATTGATTATAATGTTGACCTCTCCCAAATAAAATCTCTTCTTTTTTTTTCTTCTTTTTTTTGTAGATATTCAGCTCCTTTATGGTTGTAAATTGAATCAGACTATGTTGTGAGTTATCAAAGCATGTGAAAACATTTTATATAGTCTGAAATATAAATATGGTCATCTAAAAGCAACTACATATATAAAGTTTGCTAAAAATGTCTGTTCTTAATGTAATTACTAACCTGTTATAAATTTTGTGGTAAATAAAAATTAACTTTTTACCTGAAATGATTAATAAAAAATGTGATGTGGACAGAACAACTAAACATTTTTTTTTTTTGGTGTCTTCTCTTTTACTATCTACAGCTATTGGTAATCGAAATCCCCGAGGAATGGCTATTTTGAGCTCTTATTAATTTCGGATGATTATTGTATATATATTAAAAAAAAAGCTATTGGTAATCGAGATTGCTTCTTGGGCGTGATTGGATTGCAGCAGGACTTCTAAATACATGTAAACACTTTCAATGGTATAATCTTAAATCTGGTATCCTTTTATTCCCCTTTATCTGTAATCCTTTTACAAAGAAGAAAAAAAAAATTAAACATAAAAGACTTGTCCAACGTTTAAAAGGGTTTCATGAGGAACATGCAAGATAACACTATTCTCCCTACAAACCTTAGCAAGAAATGCATAAACATAGTCAATCGCAATCTTTTTTGGAAGCCCTGATCCATTTCTTGCTTTCACCACAGTGTTACCCATAATATGAACAACCCCTGACTCTTTACAAGTCTTTAGAAACTCCAACTCATCCGTCTCCTCTTCCTCTATGGTGTTGTCCTGACTGAAACTCACCGCGTTATGCGGTGAATCAGAGGGAACTATCGTGTCTAAAGTTGATACCGTGTAGTCCACCATCGATGAGAACATATCCATGTTGTTGTTGTTGTTGTGGTTGTTGTTGTTATGGATCAAGTCTACGGTGGAATCTTGTGTATTGTTGACGGAATACGTGCTGCTGTAGGTGCTTGAGTTTGAAGCTGGCTCCATCATAGTTTCGATTCGAATGAATGAGAAGAGGTTAGTCAGCAGTTTGTTCTCGAAATCATCGTCTTTCTTGTGTAGATCTTTGTAACCATATCTGTTAAAAAAAAGTTTGAGTGATCTTAATGTTCTTAGAGAGAACTCTTTTTCCATAAAGGGTGGACAGAAAACCCGCTAATCAAGTTTGGGCCTAAATCCTAAAATCATGGATGGAAGCAGACTTGGGTCGAATAGGGTCTGGCTCAAAACTCCCCTGGCCGGTTTAGCCCATCAAAAAACCCTACTTAAGGACAGAGAAGAAGAAAGGACAGTACCTGGCTACGCAGCGGAACATTCGGAATGTTTTTGGTCCGATTCTCTTCACAAGAAACCTCTCTTCTTCAGGGACGGTGTAAACCGGAAGGTACTTGACGCAGACAAAGACTACAACCGAATGAATTGCGGGGAGGTTGGTGATGAAATGAGAGAAAATGTGAGGGACACCACTTGCTAATTCCGTGTAGACTAACCCGACCCCAGGGACACGGACAAGCCCGAGGCTGGGACCGAGGCCTAGTATCCAGCTCATGGACACTTTGCTGTGCATTTCAAACTCATATTTCTTGACAGTTGCATAATGCCATACTGACATTACGAGAAGAGATATCGCTGCTATGATGAGCGGAACCCATCCTCCTTGATCGATCTTAAAGATCACGGCTGAGAAGTACGATAGTTCCACAAAGAGGGAGAGAACGGTGAATATAAGGACAAGGATCCAGTGGCAATGCCACACGAGCAGCATGATCAACACCATTAGCAATGTGGTCACAAGCATCACGAGAACAACCGCGGTCCCTAATTCATGAAGATACCAAGACAGTCAATAAACAGTAAGAGCGGATGGTTCATTTAATAAAAAATTATATGATTATTAACTTAGAACGGTTAGTTAACATAACATTAACGAAACTGATTATTCTTGTATTAACATTCTACATCTTACCATATGCATTTCCGATTTGGCTTTGATTCTTGAAACTAGCAGTAACCGCGATGCAGCCGAGCATGAGTATCCAATTAATATCAGGGCAATAGATCTGACCGAGGAACTTCTTAGAAGTATGAACAATTTTAACTCGGGGAAAACACCCATGCGCCACGGCCTGCTTGATTATCGAATAAGTCCCTGAGATCGTAGCTTGGCTCCCGACGATTGCAGCTCCTGTCGCGACTACAAACATTGGCCAATATACACTATCTGTGGAGTCAAAGCAAATGAGAGTTTCATTGTTTTATAAGAGTACTATGCATGACTTCAAGACCAGTAAAGCTTTAAAAAGGTTTAGGACAAACTCGGGATAGATGCATAGAACGCGTCTTGATAATGTTCCTTATGATTTACAAGATACGCAGCTTGTCCGCAGTATGCTAGAAGAAGACATGGGAACACAAACAACGTAAAGGCGAGCTGTATTGCTAGTAACGGGAAATAAGCAATGTCTGCGTATAGTGCCTCCGTGCCTGCAATATTCAAGAAGTAACATTTAGATGGCTTTAAAATGAATCTCTTGGAGATTTAAAGGTGTATAATCAATTACCTGTTATGCTGAGAAGAATGCCTCCAAGCGATATCCAACCATCAAGACCTCGTCTTTTGAAGTACAAGTATATATATGTGGGCGAAAACGCTTTTAAAACGCTTGTGTCATACTTGCAGATGTTGTATATCCCAGTGGATCCAATGAAGAGGAACCAAATAAGCACGATAGGCGCAAAGAGCCATCCGACTTTGTCTGTACCGTAGTGTTGCATACTGAACAATCCTATCAAAATGACAACTGACACAAGCACAACGATATCTGCAAAGAGAAAAGTAGCAAGTTAACAAAAAAGAACCGATCAGAAACCTGAATTGACATAAGGTGAAGTGATGTTACCGCCGCTCATATTTGGTTTGATGACTTTGATCCCACCAGTTGCCGAAAGAACTGCAAAAAGATGATTTTGCAAACTATTATCATCTTTTTTGTAAACCTTAAGGAGAAAGAAAGCAAAGAAACTTACCGGAGATGGCTGGAGTTAAGATCCCATCACCGATCATCATACAAGTACCGAGAAGAACAATGACCAGAAGAGCTCTCTTCCTCCAATGCTTACCCTCCAACCACTTCTTGGTTTTAGCAGCAAAAGACCCTTCAGCGGATAAAGTTCGACTATAAGTCGTGAGATCCTCATCACTGCGGTGCTGATTCGGGATTAGTTTCACTTTAGCATGTCTACAAAGCAAAGAGTATATCGCTAAAGTCCCACCTGCAAAACAACATTGACCCATCCGAATGAGCATACACCAAAACCGGTTGGTTCAAAACATCGATGATAAACCGCGGATATAACCTTACCTTGACCATTATCATTAGCTTTGCAGACAATGAACACATACTTGATAAGAGGTATAAGCAACAGAGAGTAAATAATCAAAGAAAGAGCTCCGATTACATCTTCACTATCATCAATTCCATCAGGGAATGTATTGTAGAACACATACAATGGAGAAGTCCCTAAATCTCCATAAACTATTCCTAGACTTTGAAAAGATAGCCTTAGAAGCATCAAGATTGATAAGCCCTGATTAAAAAAAAACAGAGCAAACTTTAAAAACCCCAACTTTTTCTCCATTTCTCAAAATCAAAAACAGAGTCTCAAGAATCATGAGAAAGTAATAACCTTTTCTCTATACATGTTGTTGAGCTTATTAGCTTCTTCATCCATGGGTTGATCAAGTTTCTGCTCTAATTCCCACATAGCTCCCACTTCTCTTTCTTCAATTGTATTTTCTCCTTCTGTTACAGATGCTTCGACCCTTTCCGCCATTTTTGTAACTCGAAATCCCCCTGAATTGATTCCTTTAATCAAAACCAGTCAGAGCCCTAGAAATCGATTACCATTTGTAGCAATTTTCGTCTGAGATGAGACCAAAAATTGAAACTTTTGTTTTCCTTAAGTATAAGAATTGACTCGAGTTATTATTACAGAGCAACAACAACAAAAAGCTAAACCAAACAAAAAAGAACCTTAATTTTTGTTGTTTGTAATAAAGGACTCTCTTTTTTGGAAAAAAAAAACAGAATCAGTCAATCGAATGATGATTACAAAAAGAACCCAAAAGGAGAGAATCTGTAACAACTATGAAAATTACACGAAAAGAACACGGTTTCAAGAAAGTTGTGTTTTTTTTTGTTTATCTTTCTTTTGAGATTATTATTAACAAAGAAAGACACAGAGAGTGACCAAAGAAAGAAGAAGAGAGATCGATACAACTTTATAAGTTATGAAGACGCTTACAAAACTGAAGATGAGTGGCACAGAGAGACACGAGCAGTTAAACTCGATTTCTTTCTCTCTCTCTTTTTGTTTTTCTTTTTTTGCGTTTTTTTTTTTTTTTAATTTAAATTTCTTTCATATGTACATTAACTATAGATTGCGACATAGGATATATCCGACTTTCGATAAAAAGAATTAAATTCGATTTTATCCTACTTTTTGCAGAAAAAAGTAGTCAGAATTTATTATTAGATGCACTGTTTGGATGTTTTTGTTTACTTTCTTTGTTTTGTGCTTACATTTTTCTGACGCAGGCCGCACAACTTTTAGATACATGTACCAGAAAATGTATTACTACTTTTGTTGTAGTATGATGAAAGTGACGTCTCATATTGTAAAGCTGTGAAATAGTAATGCTTAAGAAATTGTGGAGGGTAATTGGTAAAAATGGTGAAAAAATTGGAAAGACATAATATAATCAAGTTTCACTAAGCTAAGGAAATACAGTATATATTTTTAGTTTAACATATAAAATTTAGATCTATGTTATCGTGTTAGAAAATTTTATTGCTTGACAAAACACCACGTTGTCAAATATACATAAGAATAGAAAACACCATTTCAAGATTCTTTTTTTTTTTTTGGTAGGAACCATTTCAAGATTCTTTACCTACACTGATGAATAAAATGGTTATAAATTGTTTGATATACTAATTAATACCAAACAACACTAATTAACCTATAATTTGTTAAGTTGACTATATGTGCTATGGAAAATTAGTGGCGGTTTAATTTCCAAATAAAGTTATAAGTAGACTTATCAAATATTAAGGCCATTGACTCATACTAGTTTCTTTTGTTTTTTTTTATTGGACTTATAATAGTTATGTAGTGGCGGTATCGACTATAATTAATTTAAAAATTCATCATGGAATACGTGAATATATATATATATATATATACTAGATCATCACCCGTACTAAAGTACGGGTTAAATTTTATTTATTACAAAATTTATATAATATATATATTAGAACTAAGTTTTAATATATTATAATAGTAAGTAAAAAAATATTAATTTTTTTGTCAGTCCCTATATACAATATTAGAATAAATATAGAATTTTCTATAATTCTCAATTATGGATAATTTTTTTTTAAGATATGAAAACGGAAAATAAATTTTTTTTTTAAAAGTAATATTTTTTGAACAATGAGTTAATTTATGTTAACAACCACAAAATAGGATTGCATATATTTCAGTTAGATCAAAAATTAAAATATCATAAATGAATCGCATATAAAACATAGATTATTTTGAATTAATTAAGAAAATTAGCTATTATTTTGAATTAATTTAGAAAATTCTTTTTCAATTTATAATTCTTTGGTTGTTGAAATAGAGATTTGTTTGAGCTAATCTAATTACAGAATTTATTTGATATTTATAATTACGGAATTTACCAATTATTCGCATAATCGAATATGTTATAAACATATATTTAGTATATAATAATACCAAAATCAACCCGTGCGTGGAGTCTATATTTTTATTTTAGAATCTCAATATTTCATTTTAAAATATTGCGTGCACAATCTATTATTCGTTAATTCTAAAATTGTTTGCGGAATCAAATTTTTAAATATTTAGAGGTGTCAAACCATATTTAAATGTTCTACACTATTTTTAAATATTCCAAATTAAAATCTTTAATTTTTTTTGTAGTTTATAAAATTATGAATTTCAAAAAACAAATTATATGAAATTAAATATAACTATTCAAATAGTTATAAGGATCAAAACTCGTTTCATCATATAATATATTATATTTAACCCGCTATCTATTATAAATATTTTTAAAAATAATCAAATTAGAGTATTTATAATTTTTAACTTTTTGAACTATTAAATATTGATGATATTCTCTAAAAATATCAAGTAAAACTTATTTTAAATGTTGCAAATTAAAATATATAAATTTTATTGTAGTATATAAAATTATACATTTCAAAAAAATAAATGTATGAAATCGAATATAAATATTCAAATTTTGACCCGTTGCTCAGTCGGAATTTTTGTTGACTTTATTTTTGTGTAAAAGAAATATATTACTCAAGTCTGAATTTTTGACCCGTTTAATTGTTTCATTTATAGATTGAACAATTTATATGCGTTTTTAAAAATTCAAATCTTGGCATATGCAGAAAAAAATTACTTTTTTTTTTATTATGTAGATGATATGATGATTTATTTGTTTCATAGTAATATAATCATATTAAGATGAGAGGTGAAGTTTAATGATTAATAACAAATTAATATGGTAAGTTAGATATCAAATCTTATATGTTCATTTTGATTGGTCATTTAAAAAAAAATAACAGATTTTCGTTTTATAATTTAATTAAATTAATTAAATGACATAAATTAGTATTTTACTTGTTTATCCTTAATAAATTGAATGAAATTTGTTCTAAAAGAAGATTTTTGTAATGGCATTCTTAAGTAAATTCTTACAAAAAGGAAGGTTAGTTAAGGGTATCTTATAAAGTGTACTCCCCAAATAATAGTATAGGATATAATTAATTTCTTAAAAACTGAAGGCCCTATATATACATATCTCCTTAAAAGAGAACGTGCATGGGATTAAGTATTTATAGTTATCTAAAACATTTTTCTGTGAAATTTAAACTTGCGAATTAACCTCATTAATTTAAAATTATCAGAGCTATCAATTAAACTAATTTTATGTATATAAGAAAACTTAATTTAATAACCGTCGGTCGAAGACAGTAGCCACGTTATGAAACTGTGTTCTTGATCGGATCTATAAATAATTCTATTTATTATTTAGTAACCGATGATAATGACAATACCTCTTTATTCTGCACATTTCTCGTTACGTAAGACGAGATTATATAATTGAAAAAGAGTACAAGTATACGTTTGATTGATTGATCATTGAACGTAGTGGATATATTCTGAAGAACTCCTACACATGTATGTAAGAAAAATAAGCAAATAGATGGCTTGTGTGCACGTATGCGTGACTGAAATATGCGAACCTCACATTTATGTGTTAATATTGGTACAATTTTATACGGTAAATAAAAAGAAAGGCATATTTCTTTCCTCCTACTGTTTTTTTTTTCAGGTGGTCGGATTCTTCGTAGTATCTCCAGTTTCAATATATACCGTAAATTATTACTAACAAAACCAGATTTTTTCGGATAAAACTTAGATCTTTTGATACTTTTTCTTTTTAAAATCAATAATGCATTAATTGGTGATTTGAAAACAATATTTTATCACGTCAACATTCATTTTTGTATACGTTGGAATGTTTTGATAGTTGAAAATTGAAAATGTTAGTTTAAACATTATTGCGCGTACTGGAAAAGACATAAAAAAACATTATCCTAGAAAAAATAGTTGACATAAAAAATAACTAAAAACTTCGTCATCCAACTTATAATTATGACAGGTGACGCATATTCCACTTAAGATCCATTTCTTTTCATGAACTACCATATGAGTAGGACAAAAGTCAATAGACTCAAAACCATTCATATGTTTTTGGCCAATACCCATTAGTTTTGTAGTTCCATTAGGTTCAATCAAGAGAACAAAAAATGATTTTTAAATAATTCAAGGCCATAATCAATTTGAATTATTGCACTATATGGACTTTTCACTATAACTAACAGTTTCATAAGATTCTAATATGTGTCCTTTTCAATAAATTAGAAGAACTATGGAAAACAATATTGTAAATTAACATATATTTTTATGTAAAGTAATCATATATATTGGAGAAATGAAATATGGTAATTAACCTTTTTTTTTTTGGTGAGAGTATATATATATATATATATATATATATATATATATATAACTAGTTTTTTTTTCCTTTAAACAGAAAAAATATAGTAGGGAATACATATGTTTGGCAAATCTTCTAATTTATTTGCTTTAGTTAAATTTTTCGGCCTTAATGTTGTTGTTTCTTGGGCCTTGACTCTCTTTTTGTGTTGACGGCTTCTCATTACAACTTGTTCAAAACCCTAATTTCAGAAGAATTTTGGCTAGCATGTGACGTCGTCTTCACGTAACCCTTCAACCATGGCCACGAACAGCAAAGAGTCGTCGTCACCGGTTCATATTCCATATCTCTCTGATGATATACTATTGAACTGCTTAGCCCGCGTCTCGAGATTGTACTACCCAACTCTCTCCTTAGTTTCCAAGACATTCTGCTCTCTCCTCGCTTCGACGGAGCTTTACGAGACCCGAAGGCTATTCGGAAGCACAGAGAGTTGTCCCTATTTCTGCTTAATGTCCCCTGGTAGCTCTAAGCCACGTTGGTTTACTCTGAGCCGTGGACCAGCTCCAATACCCAACGCTTACTCAAGATGGTTCACTTCCTGTTTTAGTCCCTGTAAGAGTCGCACAACTAGGAATCTTATGGTGTCGGTACCAAGTCACAGTTTTCCGCCTCAGTCTCGTTGGATTCCTACAGCAGTCAGTTTCAGTATCTACATGGTTGGCGGATACATCAACGGTGAGCCTTCGTCTAGGGTATTCGTGATGGACTGTCGGTCTCACACCTGGCACGAAGCTCCAAGCATGCGGGTGGCTCGGAATTTCCCCCTCGTGAGTGCTGTTGATGGGAAAATATATGTAGTGGAAGGCTGCGACAATTGCGATCCCTCAGAATTTATGGAGTATTTCGATCCCAAAACCCAGATGTGGGAGCATGTGCCAAGCCCAGGAGCAGAGATACGCGGGTCATATATGCTGGAAAGCCTTGCCAAAGAAGGAAATCTTTACTTAGGTGGGGACAAGACTATTGTTTACAAGCCCAAGGAAGATGAGTGGCATGTGATAGGACCGGGAATGCATTTCGGTGGGATTTCAGATTCTTCTTGCATGATAGATAACGTAAGATATCGTTATACTGTCGGATCCGGAGCCACATCTTCTAGAATTCTTAAATGGTACTCTAAGGAAAGATCACGGTGGATAGCTCTCAAGAATTTGGAGAAACTGCCTAAATTACCAAAGGGTAATGATCGTGTTAGGTTGGAGAATTGTGGTGGAAATATTTTGGTTTTTTGGGAGGAGAATGTCCGCGCTATTGGTTCTACCAAGAAGAAGATGATTTGGTGTGTTGAGGTTGCGATTGAAAGGCGAAACAGAGATGAGGTTTATGGGAAGGTTGAGTGGTGTGATGTTGTGCTTACAGTCCCCAAGTCATGTTCTTTTGAGGAATTTGTTGTTGCCACTGTTTAAGTCATTGCGTGGACATGGTAATATATCATTTTGTTTTTCATTCTCAAACTGAGAATCTTATTAGCCAATTTGCCTACAGACTATTCAAACAATGAGCATTCATGTAAGCAATTCACAGCACCATAACCCACAAGATCAAAGTCATATATCTCGTAACTCGTAAGCATAATGTTGGATGAAGCAGAGTATTCATCTTGAAACTAATTAGCTCAATGGAACAGAACACAAACAGACTCTTGAACCATTTTCTTTTGTCAAAATATTTTCTCATATCATTGTATAATCTGAATTCAAGAAGTATCTAACAAGTAACAGAAACTCTGTAAAAAAACAAGTCTCTTCCCTCGTTAATTTGGGTATGCAAGTAAAAAAACAAAAAAAAAATCACTTTGTGAAAAGATTACAAACATTACAAACATACAAAGACATTTTAACACTGCCAAAAACCTGATTTACTCTGTTTGATGATGATGATGATGATGATGATCCGTCAAATCTCAAAGTTCTCCATTTGGATGTTGCTCTTAAGAGGCACGTATTCACCAAGATACCCACCGAGATGATCGTGCAAAGCGGATTTATCAATCTCCTGATGATGAAAACTCTTGCAAACATAGTAAAACACACTCTGCACAAGCAATCCAATTAGATTGACTATCACAAGTACACCAACCAAGAATCCACCAGCGACGATTCTAGCGAAAACCCCGTCACCACCACGAACCACAACTGCTCCAAAAACTCCAGCAATGAATCCACAATGAGCAAGATAGATGAAAACCATCGAACAAGCCATAAAACTCTTCCCTTTAAGCAACTCATAACTCTTCTTCATCGCAGCGAAACCGTAAACCGGCTCAAGAACAGAGACTACACTAGCTAAATGCCACAAAGCCGTCATATAAACATGAACTCCAAGAAACAGAACAAAGATCACTACCAACGAAAACACAGCTAAAACTACGTTTTGTAAATCAACTGCTACGATTAACGTGACCAAGAAGATCAAGAACACGGTGTTGTACGCAAGCATCAAGAGAGAGACCCAGAGGAAAGTGATGAACAATCTTTTGAGGACGAGAGGTATCGCTGACATTGTTGAGGAAAAAGAAACAGGCTTTCCGGTGTAAAGAGAAGCGACGGTGAAGACAACGGCGGCGGTTGAGAGAAGAGAGAAGGCGAAGAGGAAGATGATGTAGCAGAATTGGAAAACGAGAAGGATGGTCCATTCATGTTGGGTTTGAGCTTGATCTGCTTGTGAGTAAGTATCGATCTGAGCTAAGATTGGTTGCGTGAAGAGAGAATGTGCTAGGATTGCAAAGGAGAGAGGGAAAATTAGGGTTAGGGTTATGAGGTAAAAGGTTTTTGGAGAATATTGTGGGATTGATGTTGATTCACGTAGAATTCCTCTTTTGTTGAGAAATTGAAGCTCCTCTGGGGCAAGATCCATGGCGGATTTGGAGATCAAGGTCAATAGAAGTTGAGTTTTTTTGATGATTTGATTGAATCTTGAGAGCTTTTCATCAACACAGAAGAAAAGAGGAAGAAGAAGATGACATAAAGACCAATTCTATAATTAGGAAAATAATTAGTTGATTACTATTTACGAAATTAGAGAA
This sequence comes from Arabidopsis suecica, assembly GCA_019202805.1. Classification (NCBI taxonomy): domain Eukaryota; kingdom Viridiplantae; phylum Streptophyta; class Magnoliopsida; order Brassicales; family Brassicaceae; genus Arabidopsis; species Arabidopsis suecica. Next base: position 8,729,915 of record CM032911.1, read on the forward strand.
GAAGATGGGATACATGATGTAAGAATTAATAACTCAGATATAATATATTAATAACATGATGTAAGAATTAATAACTCAGTTTGTTTGTCTCTTCTATTTTTCTAACTTTGATAGTTTTCCTGGTCAAACGTTTATGAATGCCTACTAGATAATTTTTTTTCCCTTTTAAAATGCTACTTATTCATACATAAAAAAAACAAATATTTACCATAAAAAGAGAAAAAGAAATTTTTTTATTGTTCTTCCTTGCATATGAAAGAAAAATAGAGAATTGTGTGATTTTTGGTGAATAAATTTTTTTATGATTTATTATCCAATGGATATGCGTTTTTGCTTGTATCACCGTATTTTACATACGGTATAAACTGAAGTGTGTTATTTTATCTGCTAAGTAATAGAATTGTCTCCAAACATATGAGCGGATTTACTTTATCTTTTATATAAAAGGGAGATTGACACAAATAGCCCCAAAAAAGTTGTTTTTTCCAAAAATAGCACCTCATTTGAAAAGTTCCACAAATAGCACCATAAACTTCAATTTAACTTAATGAAAATATAAGATAGGAAATAAAAAAGAGAGCATACACTAATCTAATATTAAATTGAATCCAAATTGTTTTTAAATAGTGAAAATATATACCCTAATTTTGGATATAGGGAACCCAAATATAATACCACAAACTAATATTAAAATAAAAATCTCTTTTAAATGGTGGAAATATATACCCTAAATTGGAAATAGGGAACCCAAATATAATACCATAAACTAATATTCAAATGAATCAAAATTTCTTTTAAATGGTGGAAATATATACCCTAAATTAGAAATAGAGAACCCAAATATAATATTTTAAATTTATTTCTAATTTATTTTGTTGAATAGCTTTTATATAAAAATTGTGGTATTATTGGAAAAAAAAAACTAGTGATAAAATTTTTAGAACAAAAACACTAATAGTAAGTTAACTAGTGCTATTTTTGGAAGTTTATGGAGTGTGTGCTATTATTGTCAATAAAACTTGTTTTAGGGCTATTTTTAGGAATTTCTCTATATAAAAACGTAAATTTATGTAATTAATTGTGATTGGTGGTAATAAAGGGGTTTTGAAATAAATCTTAAAATTCGTCCCACATTTATGTTTTCATTCAAGACCATAATACTAAATTGTTTTTGCTTCAACTTCAAACAAAAAACACATAAGTTCAAAAATACGAGACACATAAAGCATCCAAACCAAGCAAAAACAAAAACCAAGAGAGATATAAGAGAGAATACATAATTCTCAACCACGAGCTAAACAACACTATAAATAAATTACTACTAAGTAAAAATCGTATTCATAAAACATGTACCAAAATTACAGTTAAATAATATATAAAAGTTTAATTGGTTTCTAGACATGGCTACTAGATAGTATGGATTGATGGTATATATCAATTCAATCAAAACCAATCTCCGATCCAAAAACAAAGAACAATATAATATTAAGAAACATTACTTAACACATCCTTCAATCACTTACCTGTAATGTTACGTCGTTGTTAACTCCTCGGCTCCTTTTCGCGCTTTCTTAGTCATCAAGAAAACCAAGTGCATATGTTAGCACAAATTAAAAAAAAAAGAACAACATCATGTAGAGTAAATCAAAGTGGAATAATCTGCAGGGTAAAAAAAAGAACGATATATTATAACCTACTCAAACTATCAGGGAAGATCTAACAGTTTTTACTTTATTTAGGAATTTTTTAAAAAATCCATGGACCATCAAATATTTGCATCAATCCATAAATCCAAAAATGGAAATATCATGTTATGAGCGTTCTGCGCGTAACATAAGACACATAAGCGGATGGTTATGATTATGAACCAAAGTTTGATATGCACAAAGATGGAGTTTAAAACAGTCACAATGGCAACAACCACTATGGAAACAAATTTGCGCTCATGGAAAATAAATTTATAAAGTTGATGATGGTAAGGTTTAGAATTAACACTAATAAACCATTTAACATATATTTTTAGAGGGATAAACCATATATTTTTAGAGGGATAAACCAGAGCGGATGGTTATGATTATGATTATGATTATGAACCAGAGCTTGATATGCACAAAGATAGAGGTTAAAACAGTCATAATGGCAACAACCACTATGGAAACAAATTTGCACTCATGGAAAATAAATTTATAAAGTTGATGATGGTAAGGTTTAGAATTAACACTAATAAACCATTTAACATGTATTTTTAGAGGGATATTTTACGTAAACTATATGTGATTTGTACATATATTGTTCAATCTATTTAGATTTTTTTTCTTTCTATTTTACCGCTTTGAAGGAGCCAAACCCAGCTGATATCGATGAGAGTGCTAAGAAAAAACTAGTCTTTGTGAGTCAAATGAATCATGTTAAGCATGTATTTGTTATTTAGTCATTTTGTTTTAAATTTTGGCCTCATTATACTATCTTCTTTAATTTGTAGCTGTTATCAATGAGAATGTTGCACCCAAGGATGATAATGCTAAGAAGACAACCCTTGTTTGAGAGAAATTTGAATCAACTATTAAACATGTCTTGGTTATTTAGACATTATGTTTTTATGTTTTGGTCTGAGTTTTGTCCTATTTTGGAGTTGAAAATAATGATGATAAGGATAACGATCCTCCAGATGAGCTTACCAATTATCAAGCAATCGCGGCAAAACATGAAGAGGATGCTCCCATTGCTATGTCGTTCCATGTAAACCCGCACTTGTGCCGTAACCTGAATGATTTTAATCATTGGACTGGTGCTTATCATAAGATCCATGTGACTTGGTTTCATTATGAGAAAGGATACCGATGGACGAAGAGATCTGAGAAGGATATCTACAATCAATGGTTGACGAATAATCCACTAGGGGCAATATATACTTTTGATTTACCAGGTGGGTCAAGGCTTATTAGTGTCCACATGCTTTGATGATCAAAACGATTTGGGCTTTTTTTGTTGGTTTGGTTTCTTGAACTATTATGGTACAGTTCATTACCATTTTTGAGAAATAAAATGAGTGGGAATATCATACTTAATTTGTTCCTTAATTTTTTTTACCATTACAAGGAATCTTTGTTTATTTCGCACATATGAGGGTCCTACACATTTCTTCTCCATTCTTTAAGAAAAAAAAATGATAGGACAAAATTGTTTCTCTCTAAAATTGTGAACGAACAAAGAGGAACAAAAAAATTAAATTCATTTTTATTATTAAATAACTAAAAAAAATAATGATAATATTTACATTTATATATAGACATATTTTTCGTATTTTTATTATATACTTATAGAAAAAACTTTATTAAAACATTTACTTTAAATGAATGTTATGACTTTATTTTAAACTGGTATTGATGATTAAATTTAATGCTTTAAAATGAAATTTATATTATTTTAAAACAATAGTATATTTTAAATTTCTACAAATATTAATTTTAAATTGAATTTATAAACTAAAATTCAATAAATAAAATTTTTAAAAATTTATCCTTATGTTAAATATTTACCCAACATTTTAGTTACTATTTACCATAAGTATTTGTTCAATTTTTCATATGCATATATTCTTTTATGTTCCTCATTTTGGCTATTTTTCTTTCATTTTTGTTCATTTTCATTCTTAAATATTAAAATTTGTTAATTAGATATAATAAAAACAATTGAAGGTATACTAGTAAATATATCTATAAATCATACTTGCCGCACCTTAATCGTAGGTTTAAACTCCAATTGTGCAACGATTAGAGTAAGAGTAAATTACAAGAACTTAATCGCTTGCTAACAACACTTGAATCACATCACACTCTAATCATTTTGCCATTCGATGGTGACATGCGATTAGAGTCATCGCATCACACCGGAATCGGGTTGCCATTCAAAAGGCCTTAGTGTTTTACGTATAGTAAAACATACCTTTCTCTATTCTTCTAATCTAACTCTGAATACTAGAAGTTGATAGAATATTGTATAAACGTTGGCAAACTTCTTTTGGATCTTTTGTTTTGCTTAGTTGTTGTATCTTTCTTCTTCTGCTCCTCTTTCATTGTGCTGCGAAATTGTTATTATCTCTTGGATTTGGTCTTTTGACTTCTTTAGGCATATCATCAATTAGTTGAAGAAATTGATAGGTTTCTTCTGCATAATCAAATAATTTCATTCTTCTGCATTTCATAATCACTAAACACTGACAAACTGTAGGAGAATCATGAATACAAAAGCTTGATAGCCACTACTATCCTTAATAACACATGCTATATTCTAGGCGTTTGTTTTGTCAAAAAAAATCTGGAAGGAAAAGAACTATTCCAGCAGCATAAGCCAGAACTGAACAGCTCAGTGAAAGTGTTGAGGTTATGCTAAAACTGCTATCGTCTATGTCAATAAAACAAGTTGCCAGCATATCAAATTCCTTTGCCAACTCTTGTAGCTGAATAGAGAGATCCTGGTTAGGAAGCTGTTGCAGAAAATTGCAACCAATCAAAAGATCACCTAAGTCCTGTTTTACAGACCTTGGTTATATGCAGCCCGAGGCGTAATCACAGGCCCGTCTCAAAATTATATTGGACCTTGTGCCCAAATCTAAAAAATAATCAAATCTTACATAAAAATTCACAATTATGGACCCTTTTCTATTAATTTTCTAAAATTTAAGACCCTTTTATCTAAAGAATTTTTTTTTTTAAAAAAAAGACCCAGTGCTTTGGCACCTTGAGCACATGCTCTAAGCCGGCCCTGCGTAATCACAATGTTTAGAACCAAGAACCACGTTTGGAAACAGAACAAACAAAATCCAATAGTAAATTTTTGGCAAACAAAAAATAAACGTCCAAGCGACTAGAGATACATTAAGTTCTGAATATCATCTAATCCAATAACGTCCCAATCTTTGGTAAGATATCGGTTTGATGTGTCTTTGATTTCAACTTTTCTAATATGATTATTTTGTAGATTGTAAAGTAAAACGTAGAAAAGAGTTGTATCTTGAGGGCTACATATAACCTCGCCGGTGTGAGAATAAGTGTAATTTTGAGGTACCAAGACAACCTCACCGTTTCTAGTTGTACCTTGTACCTTCAAACCGATGCTATTGACTAAATGCATTTGAGAAGGATGCAACACCAAAGTCTTACTCGACCACATATTCTTCTTTGAATCTTCCACGACCCATAGATTCAACACACCTTGCCTTCTAAGATCAATATGGTGTAAAAGAGCTACTCTTCCACCGTATTCAATAAGATCAGTCATCATAGGCAAAAAATCGTTTTCTTTAGGTAGTTCAAGAATGCTGATTTCTTCAGAATTAATATCGAAACTGACAAGCACAGAATAAAGAAATCGTACCCAAGCGAGGTAATGCATACGCCCACTGATATTCAATACTTGTGTTACAGGAACATGTGGTTGGAAACGGCTTGGAATCTTTCTCCATCGATTAGATCTATCTCCTCCTAGTAGCAAGATCCAATGCTCTGAGAGGTACGAGTCCTCTCCATATTCGTCGCTGGGTCTTGAAACAATGCAAACCACTTTATATTGATCATGAACGGGATCGTGTCCGATATGGTACATGATCTTCTTATGCTTGTGGTCTTCAGCTATCATATTGGATTCTTCTATGTCAGGTAAGACAACAAGTTGTCTAGTGGTAGTGTTGTATATGTTTGCCCTTGGCTCATTTACGAAACACATCAAGCCACCAAAAACGTGAGAGAGGTAGTAGCCTTTCATCGGTGGGATGGTCAATTCTTGGTCAATTACAAAGGAAGACACGTCCGAGTCATCAGAAGAAGACGACGTTGACAGTAATACATTCCTGTTGTCTATGTCCAACCACATGTATAGACGCGGTGGTGATGATGAAACTTTTACGAAAAGGTTGGTGAAAGTTCTGGAACAAATCAAAAGTGACCAGAGCTTTGAGACGGATTTGAACCTCATAAGGGATTTAGCAGGCAGTCTCGTGAGAATCTCTGTCACGAGATCAAAAGGAATCTCCAGCATCGGTTCGTGGCTCTTGCATATGTCTCTTTGTCTTCTTCTTCTTTTTATCACCGTCGATCTCCTCTTCATTCTTCTTCTCTCTCGCTGGATGATGACGGCTAGGTTAGAAAAAGCCATATTGATCGTAAATTTTGGTAGCATCAGAAACTTATATTTGTTTATATTAGTGTCTAAAACCTACTTTGTAATTTTCATAAATTTATATTGGGATATTGAGAATATAATATTTTATTTGTTTATAAGGAAATTTGTCTTAATTGTTTTATTATTAAAAAAAAAAGAATTTAGTTTTCCATATTCAATACTCCCTCTGTTTTTTAAAAGTTGTCGTTTTAACTGTATTTAGACAAATTAAGAAAATGTATACAATGACTATATTAACCTCATAAAAATGACAAATAATTATTTACAAATAATTTGTGTTTAATTAAATGAGGGTAATTTGGGTAGTTATGGACATAAGTTATATTATTACCTTAAAACGACAACTAATTTAAAACAAAAAAAATGCTCTAAAACGACAACTATTCGAAAACGGAGGGAGTAGCATCTTATCGTGCTCCGTGGACCATGGCTCACTAGGGTGACATGTTGGCCACAATGACGTTTTCCTTATGGCCAAAAGAATTTTATATTAAAGAAAAATTTTGTTATATTTAAACTCCGGTAGTACCAATATTTGATCATGATTATATATTTTTTTTTCTGTAATTCCATGAATATAGTTTATTAAATATGGAAAAAATTGCACAGAAAAAGAAATATGGATTTTAGTGACGATTAAACTAATCATAAAACTTGATCTAAAATAAAACAGGGAAATTTTAAATAAATGTTGCTAGGTTCTTCCTAAACCGGTTGCTTTGTTATATATAGGTTCTTCCTAAACCGGTTGCTTTGTTATATAACAATGCATACTACACCAGACAATAATGCTTGCCTATCTGGATGGATATCACTATCCCAATCGCGGCAAATAATTTAACGGTGTCCGTCTGTCCGATAACATGTGTAGTGAAGATATAAAGAATGTGTTACATATGTACAACGACCAAAAAGAAAAAAAAACATGTATATGTATATAGATATATTTTGAAAAAGGTTTCTCTGTTCGAAAATGATAAAAGGCTTGAAATTTGAATTTAAAAAAAAAAATATTGGGATTACTCATCGGAAATATGAAACTGGCCTTTTATTCTCAAAGCAAAATTGAAAAAATAAGGTCTAGATAGAACACTCACACATATATATACGAGTATATACTTCACCTTTTACCAAAAAAAATATATATATATACGAGTATACGACTGTACACATTTCTTAAAAAAAAAAAAGGTTCTCTAGTTTAGGTGTAATCACGGTTAATAATTGCATGTAAAACTCCACGAGAAGAGTGCATTGAATGTCAAAACACTCTCATCGAGATCTCATTAAGAGGGAGTGAAAACACTTACTGAACAATTGCATTCATTTTTATCGGGAGTTAAATAAAGACAATACATGCAAGACGCTTATTTAATTCGGAATATTTTTAGTTTCTCAAAGATTAAAGTTTCAAAAAAAAAAAGTAAAACTAATAAAGAGGAGAAATCATTCGTTAAGTTTCAGCTTCCTCCTATATATAAACAAAACCATCTCCTCATATATGTTGCTTAAAAATTTCTTATTCTCCCCAACGTTTTCTAAATAAGTTTCTCTGGAAACTTTCACAACGTTGCCAATATGAGAGATCAAATGATTATTGGATCGTTGTCTTGCTTTTTTGGTTTGTATAGCTTTGAATCTGTTTTGTTTGCTCATTTTGTTTTGATTCATATTTGTTGGATAATTGTAGATATATATGAATTAAAAGGAGACTTTGCAATTCTTTTTTTCTTTCATGCGTTTTCAAAAAGAAAACAAAAAAAAGAAATGGTCCCATTTTCTTTTCGATTACGTTATTGTATGATTTTTAGAAGAGAAAATAAGAAAGCTGAGCGTTGAAGAGAAAATAAAACGACTAGGGCTCTAATACTAGACTCGAACCCAGGGCTGGGCAAACGGTTTAACAGGTATCAAAGCCACTGGGCTAATGCGATATTACACGAATCCGTCTGCAAAAATAATATTTAATCTTTAAACTTTGTTTTTTCGGTTGTACGGAAAAAAAACTTCGGTCTTTCCCGCTCAAGGCAAATAAATATCTTTCGCCAGCAATTTTCATTTGCCGTTAGCAAACATATCTCTTCAAAATTTTAAAAATTCGGATTCTCTGTCGAAGGAAGCTATGAAGAAGAGAAAGTCTTCTCTCTCAAGTTCTGGTAAACATTTTTGCTTCTTGCTTCTAAAGCTTAGATCTAGCCTCTTTTGAGTTCGATTCTAATTCAAATTGGTGAAATCTACTGAAATTGATCGAGTAGTTCATGATGATTTGCGTTTTTCTACTGAAATCGATAGTATACTCTCGAGATCTTGCTTGTTTTTGAATATTTTTGCTTCTAAAGATTAGATCTAGCTTATTTGAGTTCGATTCTAGTAAAATTGTTGAAATCTACCAAAATCGATTGGTTTTTTTGGAAAATTTTCAAAGGTTGATGCGTTTTTATGGTTGATTCTAACAAATTGTGTTGAGATTAAGCTTTTGATTTCGAATTTTCGTATTGCTGATGCTCTAATCTACTGTAATCCATCAAATAGCTCATGATGATTTGCGTTTCTACCAAAATTGATAGTATACTCTTTGAGATCTTGCTTGTTTTGAATTTTTTTTGAATCTACACATGTATTTCATCGTATTTCATACATTGATCTTAGATCTAGCCTTTCTTTGTTTGATTCTCTCCAAAAATTGGTTTATTCTAGCAAAATCGACTGATTTTTTGTTATATTTTGCTAAGGTTGATCTGTTTTTCTGGTTGATTCTCTAATACATGTCGAGATTAAACTTCTGATGCTCTAATATACTGAAATCGATCAAATAGTGTATGATGTTTTGCGTATTCTACTGAAATTGATGGAATACTCTCGAGAATTTTGTGTTTTCTTGCTCAATTTACTCTATCTACTCCTAACATGAATGCGTATTGCTTGTTTTGTTACTTGAATTGGTAGATCATCTATTGATCATGCTTCTAAAGATTAGATCTAGCCAAATTGATTCTATTCTAGACTCTTCGAGTATGATTATTGGTGAAATCTATGAGGTTTTTGATTGCTTGGTGAACCATTGTGATAGGTGTCACAGGATCAGGTGGTAGCAAAGCTGCTGTGGCTTCTCAAGGTGTTGTGATAGGTGAAACAGGATCTGCAAGTGGTACGAACAAAACTGTACATGATGTGTTTGAATGAAGTGTTGAGTTTAATCTCTTTGTTGTTGGATTCTGAAGGTGGTAAGAAGAAACCTGTTCCTTCTGGTTTGTGGAAATCGTCGACAGGTTCTGCAGATGGTAAGAGCAAAGCTGCTGTGGCTTCTCAAGGTGTTGTGATAGGTGAAACTAGATCTGCAAGTGGTAAGAAGAAAACTGTATATGATGTGTTTGAATCAAGTGTTGAGTTTAATGGTTTTGTTGTTGGATTTTGAAGGTGGTAGGAAGAAACCTGTTCCTTCTTCTGGTTTGGGGAAATCGTCGACAGGTTCTGCAGATGGTAAGAGCAAAGCTGCTGTGGCTTCTCAAGGTGTTGTGATAGGTGAAACAGGATCTGCAAGTGGTAAGAACAAAACTGTATATGATGTGTTTGAATGAAGTGTTGAGTTTAATGGTTTTGTTGTTGGATTCTGAAGGTGGTAAGAAGAAACCTGTTCCTTCTTCTGCAAGTGGTAAGAAGTCTGGTTCTTCTCGTTCTCAGACTGTGACCTTAGATCTTATGACTGGTAAGAAATTTTGTTCTTATTTTACTGCTTTGGTTTTAGTGATAATCGTCAGTCACTGATTATGTCTTCAAATAAAGGAACCAAAACCGTTGAAGAGGATAATGGTCCACAGAAGGGGCTGTCCAGCAAATTTGAGTACAGGAAACAACGTGCAGAGGACAATCGTCGCCGTAATAGTATACTACCAAATCCGTATACCTGTCCTGACTTTGATAAAGAATGGAGTGATGAAGATGCGGTCGAATACGGTAACTGGCTGAGGTTTGAGAGAGCTTACCGCCGTCACTTGACACATGCTGAAATGGATTACTTAGTAAGCCCTCTTTCAATATTCCTAAAGTTATCTATATATTTCCTTTCGATGAATGATTACAATTTTCTATCTTTCCACAGGCTGCTAATCCTCGTGTTGTAGCACGTCGCCTTACACACTGAAGCAATGCCATTGTTTGGTAAGTTTTCATTGGCTTTTTTTTAAAAGACATTGGATGAGTTTAACTAATGTTCTGTCTCTAACACTTTTCTCTCTTTGTACAGCAAACGTTTGGAGTTGATGAAGAAAGCAAAGCTTTAGGCACTGATTCAAATGTGTTCCCACGGAAAACACTCTTCTCTTTTCATCTGTGTTTCCACTGAAAACACTTCTCTCATTTCAATTGTGTTTTCACTCTGAAAACACTTCTCTTATCAGTTGTGTTCCTACACAAAACCCCCCTTTATCAATTGTCTTCTTTGATGACATTTGAATGGTTTATAGATTCTGATGCTTCTGTCGTTTTCTTGAAATTTGTTTGCTTGATTGCTGATAGCTTAAGTACTTTTTATCTTAATGCTTTTGCTTAGCTTGTTAGATATATAGACTCTTGCTTTACAATAGTGTGCATTTCTCTGCAAATTGTCTACAGGCTTGAATAGCGTGACATTATTTCAGAATTGTGTTTTTAACAAAGACCTACGAACCTTTAAAGTCCTCTCTTGTTTGTTAACCCCTCATTGTAGTTTACCTTGGGATGTATTTACTGGAAACAGATTTCACGCTACCCGATCTCTGAGCTGTAAATGCATTCCCATATACACCAGAATCCAATATTTCCCTATCTTCGTACAGTGACTGAAGCCACGCATTGTCTCTCATATGAAACTTATCAACTACCACCCACCAATTCTTAAGGGACGAAGGGTTGAACGTTTTCATAGATAGTGACGAGCGATCGTCGCACTAGTGATCTTCTCTGACAGGTACACAGCGTCAGAGTTGTGTTTGCACGAAGCGGTGACGATCTATGATCGACGTCGTCAATATGTTCAATGGTAGTGATCTTCTCTGACAGGTACACTGCGTCAGAGTTGTGTTTGATTTCTGTCTTCTATAGGGTTTCAACCGACGACGTGAATATGTTCAATGGTAGATTTGGGGAGAGTTTTATGGAAATATTGAATAATTCAATCAGGGCATAAGTGATCATCCATTTGCTGAACATTGGATGAGAAATGTTAATTTTATCTGCACAGACACTGGTTTCATCTCAGAAGATTACAGGTAACGATTTATTTTTACGCCAATGTAGAAGAAGATTGAGAAAAGTTTTGGTTCTCAAAATGTTCATGCCAAAACAACCGAATACACAAGAAGGATTTGGACTTTATGTTGCTATTGCTGCTTTGCTCTGTTATTTCATTCTCCCTTTGGTTTTCATCGATTTGGATGTCTTCAGTATCCGTCAGTGGCTCGTTGCTTTGTAATGTACTTTTGTTTTTGTTAACTTATTGAATCAATATTTTTTTTATTATTTTGTTAATTTTTAATTGTAATTTTCTTATTTGTAAATGTTTTTGGTCCTTTTTGTTCTTCCCATAATTTGATGAGGAATAATTTTTGTTATATAATTTTCCATAGAAAAGTAAATGCAAAGAAATTATGTGTTGACTAAATATTATAAATGGTGTACTTTTTAGAAATCTTATTTTGGTTCCATTTCGTTGGTCAACGTTCAAATTAATTATTATGGAGAAATGCTTTTGCCAAATAATATAACTTTGACTCTTTTCACATTAGTTTTAAAATGTTGCCCAAAAGAGTTTTTTTTTTTCTGTCTATAAGTATAATTTCTTTTTTCTATTTCATCTTTCAGTATAAAGAAATTCTGAAACAAACAATTGTCAGACTAATTGACGTAATCTTATTGTTTCATAAGTCATGGCAAAACTACTATGTTCGTATCTATTCATCTGCATGTTTGTTCTCTCAGGTAAAAATTCGTATATGCCTTGTATTACATTGAATTATGCTAAACTCAAAACTTAGCTTTGAAATCGATGCGTCTAATACTTTTAAGCATGGCTGGGGAAATCTTATGCCCCCAAAAAAATCATTAGACTATTGACCCATTTTACTGCAATTTATTTAATGTTTAATGTCTATTGCCATACAATAATTTCCCCCAACAAAACATTTAATACGATTTATTTAATGTTTTTGAAAATATTAATGCATTTTTTTTTGGCTTCTTCATTTATTTGGTATAAAAGGGATATCATATGCTATTATCATTTGCTTGATATACTTCAGAAATTTTAAGTATTAATACAATTTCTTTTTGTTATAGGCTTTGTGGCCTTTTCAAGTGCAAAGAAGTTAAAAACATGTACCTCAGTCATAAAACTTGGCCACCCATGCGATGTTGAATCATGCATAAATGAGTGTTTTCGAGTTTACAATACTGGATTTGCAACATGTCGTGGAGACAAAGTGAAAGTTTGCACTTGTGAGTACAATTGCTAAGCGTAAACATACTTTCTCATGTATGCTGTTAAACTAATGTAAGTAACTGAAGGATTTGGTCATATATATGAATAAAATAAAACTTTTGAATTTCTATCTGACTGCTGTAAAAACCGGGGTACATGTGATTGACCCTGTTTCTTATTAGAAATAATAAATGCCGTTTGAGTGAGGCTATAGTACAGCGAATAATAACTATTTTAATTTAATATGGATTAAATATAAAGTCAAAATAATAGGAATACTTGTTCAGAAATTGGATTTGCTTTAAATTTTAATATTTGAAAACAGTGTATCTTCTTCAAACAGCGTATGACTAGTTTTGAAAACAGGTGTTAAAAAAGAGAGAGACTAAAAACATGTGTTTATTAATGATTTTTCGTTTGGGAATGTGTAACAAACGTTTATTTGTACAGATTCGACTGTTGGACATTTAGTATAGTACAGTCTACTTTTCTTTGTACCAATTATTTGCCGCAATATACTGAGCATTTATTTCTAGAAGGGAAAAAATTCATTTATGTAACTAATTTTGAACAATTTCACACAGTAAAAATTAGAAAAATGAAACGTTAGAGTTTTCCAATTTTTCATATGGATTTTTTTTTTTATAAAATGGTTGGTTAAATTAATTTTTTTTTGAAATAGTGATCTTCTTGAAAACAGAAGTTTGACAAATAGATTGTTTCGAAAACAGCAGTGTCTTTAAATCAGTTTGTTTTTGGAATTGAAAAAAAAAAAATAACTTTGTATAAATTTGACCGTTCGGAGTTTAATTTGGTTACAAAAGATATCCCTAATCCAATGGCTATGGAAGCACGACCTCAAGTGTTCATCAACCATGGTGGAAACGATCTGAGCGACTACTTCGTTAGGGAACTAGCAACTGCCTTAAGGGACCAAGGGTTTAACGTTTTCATAGGTAGCGACGAGCGAGGAGCAAGAAGAGGCATCAAATATATTTTCAGAGCGATCGAAAGCTCAGATGTCGCACTAGTGATCTTCTCTGACATGTACGCAGCGTCAGAGTGGTGTCTGCATGAGGCCGTAAGGATTTATGATCGACATAGGGAAGGGAAACTTGTGTTGGTCCCTATCTACTATAGGGTTTCAAAAGAGGATGTGAATATGTTCCAAGGAAGATTTGGGGAGTGCTTTGTGAAAACGTTGAAGACTCGTGGCATCAATGGTCATCCATTTGCTGATATTTGGAAGACAAATGTGAATCTTATATGCACTGAGCCTGGATTCACCTCTAAAGATTTTTGGTAACGATAATTGAAGTTAATGGTTTTGTATTTATCCATTGCTTTGTCATTATCAAGTAAATTTGTAGAATCTTGAAAAGTGTTCTTGGTTCTGATTGGTTTGGTTTTTGTCACTTGCATTGTAGCAATATTGATGTCATTTTTATGGTGGCTATGGTTCATTGGGTTAAGAGGCGGTTACGAAGCAGAAATCTACCGAGCGATATCGATATGTTCATACCAAAACAACTGGAGCCTCAAGAAGGATTTGGAAAAGAGTTGCTTTAAGTTTCTATTGCTGCTTTGCTCTGTTATTTCATAATTTCTTTGGGTTTCACTGATTTGGATGTCTTCAGTATCCGTCAGTGGTTCATAGCTGTTCTGATTTTGTTTGTCATCAGGAAGACTTGTCGTTGGACTCTGAGCTGATGAGAAACAGCGGAAACTACAAGAATAATCTTTAGTTACGTAGGCAAGAGATTAACATTTCTTGTTGGTTACGTTACATGTGCCTGGTTTCTGTTTTTTGTTCTCTGCTTCCTAATTTCTTTGATTTTCTATTAATATGAAGATTTTGGTACGACAATATTGTTTATTGAATAAAAAAATCATGAACTTGGTCTGAACCGAGAACATTATAAATCTAAATAAATTATTTGTCCCTCGGCTCGAACAAAATCATAAGTCAACATTTTGGAGAGACCTTCAAAACCTGACATGAGTATTAAAATTCAAAGGATCCAATCTTTTTCGTAAAACGTTGCGTTCTAGTTCTTATTAAAACGGTGAGTTTTATTGATTTGCTTTTAGTTTGGTTCAGTTCAGTTTTTTTTCCTCACACTAGTCTTAATTCAAAACTAATAAGTTCTATAATTCCCTATCGAAAAGGAATGAAGATGAAATATGTGGGTTCATTTGTACCTAAGAAAATGCAAGGAACTTACGTATAGTCACACAGTTTTTTTTTCCCTGAAAACCGATCCGAAATCGACTCTATCCGAACCGAAAGCGAACCGAATAGTCATGAAATCCGAACGGATATTGAGCTCTTCTATCCGAATTATCCGAATCCAAAAAATCCGAACCAAAATCCGAATGCCCAGGCCAGTGACTATGGTCCATATAAATGTACCAAATATTATTTATAAACTATGTAATTTTTTTAGAAATGAAGAAGAATTTAATACTTCCTGATTTTTTTCCCAGTATGTTGGTCAATAGTCAGCATTCAGATTACATATTATGGATAAATTTTGTTGCCAAGTAATTGTTTTACTTAGGCCTGGGAATTTGACCCGATCGGTTAATTCGGGTTCGGTTTCTCGGTTTTCCGGTTAATTCGGAAAATGAAAGCTATTCCGAATCGAACCGACTAAAAGATTTCGGTTCGGTTCGGTTCGGTTCGGAAACGGTTTTCTCGGTTATTTCAATTCGGTTATTCGGTTACGATTTCAATAAAAAAAATGGGCCCAAATGTTAATTGTTTTAGCCAAATAGTTGGGCCCAGCCCAGAAAATAAAAAAGTGGCAAAATAATGAAACGGTGTGTTTCATGAAAATCCCATCTTCAGACCTAATTCTCTTCGACGGCGGCTCAACGATAGTGAATTCAAATCCGGAGTAATTGCTTCAGATCTTCGACGCTGCTTGATTCTCGGTGGTGATGGCTCCAGGAAGTCTTTAATTGACGTGTTTTGGCTTATATTGCTACGGTAAAGATGGAGAAGGAGAAGGTTAAGGTGAAGGAGAATATAGAGGGGAAGAAGAAGAGATTCGACCAAAGAAAAAAGATGAGATCCAACTAAAGAAGAAGAAGGTGAGAGAAGAAGAAGATGCGGAGAAGAAGAAGGTGAGAGAAGAAGAAGAAGCGGAGAAGAAGAAGGTGAAAGAAGAAGGTGAAAGAGAAGAAGATGCGAAGAAGAAGATGCGGAGAAGAAGAAGAGTGGCTAGAATATTAGGTTAGGTAGGGTTTTAATTATTCCGGTTAACCGTTCGGTTCTCCCGAACCGAACCGAAAATCTCGGTTAACCGAAATGATTTTGAAATCCTACCGATCGGTTATGATCAATTAACATTAACCGAACCGATTTGCCCAAACCTCGGTTCGGTTCGGTTCGGACAAATCGGTTCGGTTCAGATTCCCAGGCCTAGTTTTACTCTTTTTACATTAGTTTTAGATAAGTTGCCCAAAAGAGTTGTTTTTTTCTTTCTTTTCTTTCTTTTCTTTCAAATGTTTCTCTCATCAGGCATCACTATAAAACCATTCTTTCTCTATCTAGCTTTCAATATCTAAAATTGCTCGTAACAAAATATAACGTAATCTTCTAATTGTTTCACTAGTCATGGCCAAACTACTCTGTTCGTTTCTATTCATCTGCATGTTTGTTCTCTCAGGTAAAAACTCATATATGCTTTAATTTCATTGAACATGTTATAAGTTTAGCTTTTGAAATCGATGCGTCTAGTTCTTTTAAGCATGGTTGGGTAATATTTGGACCCCCAAAAAATAACCTAACAAAACAATTCAGTGAAAAGTAATTGAGTGTGACTATATAAGAATTAGTTAGATATATAGCTGATTAGAAATGCGATGATCAGTTAGTATATAAGTATCGTACATTACATACTTTTACTATTATTCTATAGGTTAAAATACTTTCGAACTAATCTATAAAATTTGCTCGTTCAATTACTTGATATATCTTTAAAACATATATTGTTAATTAAGGATTAATACAATTTTATTTGTTTTTAAGGCTTTTTGGCTTCTTCGAGTGCACAGGAGGTCAGAGAATGTAGGACGGTCATAGACCTAGGCAAGCAATGCGACTTTCAAACATGCCGAATGACTTGTAAAAGAGTTTTCGCCGACGAATATGCGTTTGGATTGTGTCTAGGAAGCAAAGAAAAAGCTGTTTGTACTTGTTTGTACAATTGCAAAGCTTAAACATACCATGTATGTTGTTAAGCTAGAGCAAAAATCTTTAATGTTAAGTGCCTTTATCAGTTATCTCTAAAGAACTTGATTGTTATCTCTAAACTTACCTTTGAATATGTTGTAGGCTATGTCCATGACTCGTTTTAATTACAAACGAAAGACATTTGCAAAAGACACAAATCACATATAGATGTGAATAACAAAACTGGATTTCATAGTTGTACGAAAGAGAAATCGTGGGAGGAAGGAGATGCAGTCATGGGTAGAAGACAATAAAAGTAGAGAAATTAACATGCAAATCCAAATGTAAAATAAATAATTTTGAAAACTAAGAAGAAAATTTGAAATAGAAAATTAGATGAGTAGGGAAACTTCAATTTTTTTTTTTTTCCTCCAAATCATAGCTTTATTAATATGAACCAGAGATTGTAATGTTAGACATAAGGATATAAATACAATCAAATATTTTTGTAACGAAAAAGCAAAAAAGTTTAGGCGCCGCAATCCGAATTATATGCTTAGTTGCTTTCGTCTTATCCGCCAATCTTGTGTGACTTTCTAGCTTGGGCAACATCTTCATTTTATCGATGAACCATCTTTTACGCTTTCGAAAGACAAAGTCTGCGATCCATCCGTTACATCGCAAGACCGTAGATTTTGGAACTCTCCTGAAGAAAGAGATATAGTTTCTTATGATTGTATTATAAACCCATACATGTTGATTTGATCTTCTGATTCTCAACCAAGTCGCATCATCCACCCACATCCACGCTGAGAGGAAGCGAACACCAAACGCACCAGACATTGTTATCCGCTTCCGGAAAGTGAGAGACGCTCCCATAACCGTCAAGTAGAGTATTAAACGACGCTTGTGAATAAGATCTAGCCGTAGTGTGATGCCCAGATCCTTCAAATTCGACATAGACAAAAAGAGAACACCAACCTCCCTTGAGATTGTAAACTGCTTCCGAACAGAAGGATAAGAAATCATAATCGTCGAGTAAAGTAGGAAGCGCCTCTGATTAGTGATATCCAGCCCTAATTTCCTTCCATCATCTCCAAACTCGAACTTTGATATTCCCGGATCCCAGATCTGGTTTTGAGAAATCTGATTCAAATTGGAGACACTGATTTTAGATTCAATCACACGTGTATAGTGCAATCGATATGTTGCAAACTTGAACTGGAAGCCGCTTAGGCAAAGCCTTAGCAGAATGACGCCGGCACCACTCCGATGATATCGTCGGATCGTGGTCGGAAGATATCTCACTCGGTAAAAGAGGAGGACAAATAACCATTGAAACCTCCACATCGATCTATGAAACTTGTGAAATTTGTCGATAGATTGTTTCAACCGATGGAAAGGAATCAAAGAACTAGAATAGCAAAGGAAAAAAAAAAGACGACCGACGCCGGAGAAGCCAGCGCCGGCCGGAAGCGGAGATTGTAAGAAAACGGTTGCAGAAAGAAATCGTCTGTTTCGTCGCCTGTTTTTGGGAGAGAAAACGGTTCTCTCTTTGCTTTTTGGCTTTTCACTTCAATTTTTTTTTATTCGATAGAAGTTGCAGGAAACGGCAATCATAAAAATAATGTTGTTTCATAGTTGAAGAGGAGAGAGGAAATGGCTAATCTTGTGATCGTGGGTAAAAACAGTTGAGTTGATTTTTTTTCTTGGTCGGATTTTTTTGTTTTGTGGGATAATAAATTGAAAGAGCAAGAATTGAGACTTAAGCCAGATGGCAGACAAAGAGGGTTGCAGTTATTAAAAAAGTGACTGTTGATTTAGTATAATTATTAGGATTTAGTATAATTAGATAAAAAAATTGAGTTATTTTTTTAATTTTTATTTTTTTATCCCCAAAACCTAACCTAGACGCCGATTCCTTTGCAAATTGTATAATTTTAGGTGATTTTTTCCGACACCTTTCTCCTCATCATAAGATCGGAAATTTTGGTGGGTTAGATAGACGTTTGCTTTCTGTTGTTAGTGCTATATTCTGGTTCGCCTTCAAGCTTTATCCAAGTGCTAGGTCTCCTTCTTCTTTCCTCCATAAAAGTGATTTTCGAACTCTTTAATTGTGGATTTAGTTTCAAGAAGATTTACAGTTTAATCTTAGCTTTTGCGAAACTACTCGATCATCAATCGAGGTTTGATCGGTAAGTTAAAGTGATCTAGACAAATTGGAAACGTCTTACATCGTTGTTTAAGGTTTTAAAACCGGTTCTAGACTGATACGAATGAGACAAATAAGTGCATGATGAAATTGGTTTTTAATTTGGACATGCTTAAACATCGAATTTGGATTTTATATGTTTTTTTCAACACTTCCTCGATCATATTGTTATGTTTTGATGATAACTTTGTTTTGTTATTTACATAGACTTCGTGAATTGCTGTAGATGTTTATTAGTCTAGTAACATGGTTAGACTAGACATTTCTTTTGACCTATGAGTTTGTAAAATTATTCGAGACAATCTGTTTAATAAACTTTGCATACGTCTTGAACTTTTTAATATTCCAAAGTCTACTTAAAGATTTGTTTGTTTGTCATTTTTGGATTCTAAATTATTGGATTTCTCGTGTATTTGCAGAATGGATTTTAAATTTCAACAAACGATTGCAAGTCGTCAAGCTACGAGCGAAAAAGAGTCGTCAGCGGTTAGCATGCCATATCTCCCTGATGATCTACTGCTGAACTGTTTAGCCCGCATCTCGAGATTGTACTACCCAACTCTCTCTTTAGTTTCCAAGAGATTCTGCTCTCTCCTCGCTTCGACAGAGCTTTACGAGACCCGAAGGCTATTAGGCAGCACCGAGAGTTGTCCCTATTTCTGCATAAAGTCCCCTGGTATTTCTAAGCCACATTGGTTTACTCTAAGCCGTGTACCAACTCGAATCCCCAATCCTAACTCAAGATGGTTCACTTCCTGTTTTGGTCCATGTAAGAGTCGCACAACAAGGAATCTTATGGTCTCGGTCCCAAGTCACAGTTTCTCTTATCCGTCTCGGTGGACTTTTACCACAATCGGTTTTAATATATACATGATTGGTGGATACATCAACCGTGAGCCTTCGTCTAGAGTATTCGTCATGGACTGTCGGTCTCACACATGGCACGAAGCTCCAAGCATGCGGGTGCCTCGGTATCGCCCCCTCGTGAGTGCTGTTGATGGGAAAATATATGTAGTGGAAGGCTGCGATTGCGATCCCTCGGATTTTATGGAGTTTTTCGACCCCCAAACTCAGATGTGGGAGCATGTTCCAAGCCCTGGAGCAGAGATACGCGGGGCTTATATGGTCTCAAGCTTTGCCAAGGAAGGAAATCTTTACTTAGCTGGGGAAAAGAGTGTTATTTACAAGCCCAAGGAACAAAAATGGGTTGTGGTAAAACAGGGAAGGCATTTTGGTGCGACTTCAGATTCTTCTTGCGATATTGATAACGTAGAATATTGTTACACTGACGGATCTGGATCTGGATCGTCTAGAAGACTCGAATGGTACTGTAGGAAAAGATCATCATGGATAGCTCTCAAGGATTTGGGACAACTTCCTAAATTACCAAAGGGTAATGATTGTGTTAGATTGGAGACTTACGGTAAAAATATTGCAGTTTTCTGGGAGGAAAATGTCCGTGCCGGTTGTACCAAGAAGAAGAAAATTTGGTGTGCTGAGATTGCGATTGAAAGACCCAACAAAGAGGAGGTTTGTGGGAAGGTTGAGTGGTGTGACGTTGTTCTTACAGTCCCCAAGTCGTGTTCTTTTGAGCAATTTATTGTTGCCACTGTTTGAGCAATATGAATCATTTATTTATTTGGTCCAATATATGATTTTATGTATATGTGATCGGGTGTAACTGGTGATCTCACAGAGAGGTTTCTAATTAGTATTTCTTGCGGTTGAGTAGAGAGATGCAGGATGTCTTACAATACATTCGGTAAAGAACTTGCTTCAGAAGCTCAATGCAGGCTGTAGAACAACCATGAGAGAATTATAGGTGTCTTGAAATACTACACATCAGTAAGAGAAATTATGGATGAACACACACATCCAACGTGAGCATGGATCAAACCAATATTTTTGGGGATGCTCTGTTTTTTCAGCTAGTGCACTATTTCACTTTTGTACATGGTTTTTCAAACGGAAAATAAAAACTCTCATTCAGCATTAATAAGAAAATAAAACAACTAAAATCCTTATTTCAGCAAATTGGAGTAGATGCGACCGATACGTTGATGGAAGGGAAACCTTGACTTAAAAGACTAAGCGAACAATGTCAAGCCAAAGCTGAAAATGCAATGCAACAAATATGAGAATCGAAACAACAGCAAGGCCACTAGGCCAGTGATGAGGATTAGCTCCATGTAGATGCTTGATCGCGAATCAAGATCATTGTTGCGGTGAAGGCAAGAATCATGGCGGCCGACTATCGACACAAACAATGTTGTAAGTTCAAACACCAGCTTCCTTGGTAAGGTCTTCCGAAAATCATCTTCCGCATACCGAGAAGTTAAGATCGACAAGATGATAACAACAAATTGGACAGATGTAAAGAGACCAATGATGTTCGATATGGTGAATATACTGAACCACGTCTTCTTAGCAAAGTTATGAAAACCCGTTGCTCCGTGGTTTCCACCCGGTATGGTGAAGGCTGCTGTAAAAAGCACGGTAGCAAGGCCCGGCCCGCCATACATACCCAAGATACAAATGTATTGGACCTCCAAATTTTAAAGATTTTTAGTACTAAAATTAGGCCTCAAAAATAATTTTTATTTCAAAAATAGGCCTCATTTTTTCAAACTTTTAAGATTTAGTCTCAAAATTTAAATTTTATCTATTTGTTATTGCAACAAATAGGCCACACTTTTCTGAAAATTTAAGATTTGGTCTCATTTTTAAATTTATCTACAAAATCCATCAAAAAAAAAATTTGTTCTGTATTGGACCTCATATATAACAGGGCCGATACTGACGGTAGCTAAGCTGCTATGGGTATATATGTTGTTGCGGTTTCTTTCATCCATTTCTCTCACTCTTTGCGTAAATTTTTTCAGATTCTTTACTAAATAAATCTTGCAGGATCTCCCCATTTTCGTTTCCAGCTTTGATGTATGGATGATGAACGATCTCTTTAACGGCGTGTATTGTGATTAGAAGGTAATATATATGACTAAAAGGTTTGTAAAAGATATAGACACCGATAACAACAAAGAGAGAATAATACAACCATTATGAAATTGTGTTTAGCGTACCTCGAACCATAGTGGTTCTCTTTGCATCTGAAGTGCTACTCCTGCTACCATTTGTAACCGATCCGCAGATGGTAAACGAGCCACAAGGTGCAAAATATTGTTTTGCAACGGATATTTATAAAAAGCTATCAAATCCTTCCTAGCTCCAAGCTCGTAGATTATGTTGAAAATGTTTTCATGACGATGTAAACCAACAACATGGAATATACTTAGATTGTTTTCATCAACTTTCCATAGCATGTCAGGACAAGAACGAAGTAGAATATTTAAAAACTCGACATTTCTTGATTTTACGGCATTAAAGAGTAGATTTTGAGGTGAATTCATGAAATCTCAAATCTCTTTTTATTGTAGTTGTGCAATTGATTTCCATATCTCCTCTACGAGCTGATGAGCCAAGATTCGCAGTTTTACTCCACCAAATAAACCTTTGAAAACTACATGGGAAAGAAGAGCTAATGTTAATTGCAATGATAAGGCATAAAAGAAAATAAAAGGGCGATGTGCATAAGTTGTACTTACTGGAATTTGCTAGTCTCTGAAATTGGTTCAATTGTTTTTTTACTTGAAATTGCAGAGGGTTAGCGAGCCATCAAAGGCAATGATGTCTCTCCTTTAGAATTTTGATTAGCCGCTAGGTTAATATTAGCTTTCGATATTTGAGTCTGAGTTCAAAACTAAATTTTAGAGAGAGAAGAAAATAAAAAGCTAGTAAAAAGGGGTTAGAGATATGTACCAAAAATATCGGCTGATATGATGACAAGAAATAAATTAATTAGCTGCCCCAAACTGATTCTATCATCTGTGAAGTCGATATTCTCATTAAGGTAGACTACGATGTCTCGCCGACCAAACAAAGCTGCTATATGGATTGAAGTTATATTCTCAGCCCCTTTCATTGAAATTCGATTATCCTTAGCTGCCAACAATCTAGCAATCCCAACAACTCCCGATGCTGCAACAAAACAAAAAGCGGTATTGCCGTCATTGTCTTGTATATATAAATCATCTTCCGCCATAATTTCGAGGAAGTTTTTGATAAAATGTTTGTGTATTGATGCAACAGCAATGTGAAGAGAAGTCTTCCATTGAAAGGTGATTGCTTCGTGGATAATCTCGGGCCGTCGTTTGATTATAGTTAGGACTGATTCCCAATCACCTTTCATAGCAGCTTGACATAGCGGAACACAAAAATTCAAGTACCTGGTCCTGCTTCCATCGGTAAAAAATATTGATGTGATGACCATAAGTACGTAACCTCCGCAAAAAAAGAAATCCAAAAAAAAAAACTGAATAAAAGGAAAGAAACAAACAAAACATCTTCAAGAGAGTATGTAAAATGAATTCTGCTAAAGCTGATGGTATGGTACTGTAATAACTTCAAGATTTTAAGCTTTAGCAGAATTATTTTATTTTTTTCAGCAGAGATTTCAAAGAATGAAACTTTATTACACTCTCAATTGCAACGAATTCAAATAATCAGATCGGATCGCCGTTAAAATCCCAACGGAGGAGATTTTGGGCGATGTTGAGATCACGGCGTTCACGTTCCCGTCACGGCGCACAAGCTTGTGCCGTTATGTCTGCCGTTCTTCTTCTCGCTTCCGTCTCTCTTCTCTACACTCGTCTCTCACTCTTCTCATCTCACTCGCCGAATCACCTCCGCTCCGGCTCCAGCGAAGACGCTGTTTTGTTCCCGGATTCTCTCCTCGTCTCAGATTCCGACGTAGAAACCACCGCCGGAGGAGGAAGAGGATCCACTACCTCAACCGAAGATAGAATCGACGAGCACGACGATGCGATTGAAGACGACGGCGGTTCGAATGAGGAAGATGAGAATCAGGACGCAGAGCAAGAGCAAGAAGTGGATCTTAATCGGAACAAGGGTGGTGCTTCTTCTTCTTCGTCTTCGTCTTCTGGGTTTTACTTCGATCATGTTAATGGAGTTATCAGAAGAGCTTTCAATAAACGATCTATAGATGAATGGGATTATGATTACACAGGTTTTAGTATCGATTCGGATAATTTAGGAGATAAGAGTAGAGCTGTGTTTGGATCTGATGATGTTCCATTAGATGAATCGATTCGTAGGAAGATTGTTGAGGTTACGAGTGTAGAAGATGCGTTGTTGTTGAAATCAGGGAAGAAGGTATCGCCGTTGAGAGAAGGTTGGGGAGATTGGTTTGATAAGAAAGGTGATTTCTTGAGGAGAGATAGAATGTTTAAGTCGAATATCGAAACGTTGAATCCGTTGAATAATCCAATGTTGCAGGATCCTGATGGTGTTGGGATTACTGGATTGACTAGAGGTGATAAGGTTGTGCAGAAATGGAGGTTGAATCAGATTAAGAGAAATCCTTTTATGGCAAAGAAGCCATTGAGTGTTGTTTCAGAGAAGAAGGAACCAAATGAAGTTAGAGAAAGTAGAGAAAGGATTAGGTTGCAGAATAGGGACTATGGGAGACATGGTGAGATCAAGAGAGGTGAACGTAAGACATTAGACAATGATAAGAAAGTCGAGAGAAAGGAACAGACGAATACAGAATTTGAGGGGAAGCATGATGAGGTTGCAGAACATATGTATGCAGATGGTACGAAATGGGGGTATTATCCCGGTATTGAACTGAGTTTGTCGTTTTCGGATTTTATGGATTCGTTTTTTAGAAAGGAGAAATGTTCTATGAGAGTGTTTATGGTGTGGAATTCACCTGGATGGATGTTTAGTGTTAGACATCAAAGAGGGATTGAGAGCTTACTTTCTCAGCATCGAGATGCTTGTGTTGTAGTTTTCTCAGAGACAGTTGAGCTTGATTTCTTCCGGAACAGCTTTGTGAAAGACGGGTTAGTGAGTAACACAGAATGCTGTCTTTACTCCTCCATTTAGTTATAGTTTGATTGATTCGTTTCTCTATGTTGCAGTTATAAAGTTGCTGTGGCAATGCCCAACCTTGATGAGTTGCTGCAGGATACTCCTACTCACGTATTTGCTTCTGTATGGTTTGATTGGAGAAAAACTAAGTTTTATCCTACTCACTACAGTGAACTTGTTCGGCTTGCTGCCCTTTATAAGTAAATTTTGATCACTCTCTAATCTCTTATTAAATAATTGATCAATTTTGTTACTTGAGAAATGAAGCATGAATGCTTAGTGATTGCATATGATGCAGATATGGCGGGGTTTATCTCGATTCTGATGTGATAGTTTTGGGTTCATTATCGTCACTGAGAAATACTATCGGCATGGAGGATCAGGCAGCCGGTGAATCACTGAACGGTGCTGTTATGTCATTCGAAAAGAAAAGGTTCATAAACACAAATCAATGCTTTGCTACATTAGAAACATGGATTCCCATTTTAGTAACCGACAATGTTTCTGTCTGATGTTTTAACTTTTAACCACTCTCTGCAGCCCATTCTTACTCGAATGCTTGAACGAGTACTACTTAACTTACGATGATAAGTGTTTGCGATGCAACGGAGCTGATCTCTTGACTCGAGTAGCTAAACGGTTTTTAAACGGGAAGAATCGGCGTATGACTCAACAGGAGCTGAACATTCGACCGTCCTCTGTTTTCTTCCCAATCAGCTCACACCATATAACAAAGTAAAGCTCTCTCTATGACTTTTGGTCAAAGACTTCATCTTTTTGCAAAGCTTTTAAGTTTTAACTTTGATCCTGATTTTATTTTGGTGGAGCAGCTATTTTACATACCCTGCAATAGAAGATGAGAAGTCGCAGCAAGACGAATCGTTCAAGAAGATCCTCAATGAGTCCTTAACGTTCCATTTCTGGAACAGCATAACTTCCTCACTGATCCCTGAACCTGAGAGCCTTGTGGCTAGGTTCCTTGATCATACTTGTATCAGATGCTCCGATGTATTATAAAACTATTTTTTAGTAAACCATTTATATAAAGATTACATTTTTGCAACTCTCTCTCTATGCAAAGGTAAGTAGTAGAAGAGGACGAGCCGTTAAAGCTCCAATGTTCTCTCTTCTTCCCAAGTCGAATCGATTCCTTCTTAGACCTTTTGAGATACCCAATTCTCTCTGCTCTCTTTCCTTCTACAGATTGATCTCTTCCGACCACGAATCCAGTGATTTGTCTCCTCCTTTTCCATCATCTTCACCTTCTCAATCTCTCGTGAAATCAGTCTGTTCATTGGTCTATAACTCCTATCTTCGTCAAAACCATGCCATACAATCCCCACACCGTGTCAATCTCGACTTCGATGCTAATTCTCTTACCCACGAGCAAGCAATCACTGTGGTGGCTTCACTCGCGAGCGAATCTGGTTCGATGGTGGCTCTTTGCTTCTTCTATTGGGCAGTGGGGTTTGAAAAGTTTCGACATTTCATGAGATTGTATCTCGTAACTGCTGATTCTTTGATTGCTAATGGGAATTTGCAGAAAGCTCACGAGGTAATGCGATGTATGCTTAAAAATTTCTCGGATATTGGGAGATTAAACGAGGCTGTTGGTATGGTTATGGATATGCAGAATCAGGGATTAACACCTAGCTCGATAACTATGAATTGTGTTCTTGAGATTGCAATTGAGTCAGGTTTGATTGAATATGCAGAGAATGTGTTCGACGAAATGTCTGTGAGAGGAGTTTTTCCGGATTCTAGTTCTTTTAAGCTTATGGTTATTGGTTGTTTTAGAGATGGTAAGATTCAGGAAGCTGATAGGTGGTTAAGCGGAATGATTCAAAGAGGATTTATTCCTGATAACGCTACGTGTACCTTGATTCTTAGTGCCTTGTGTGAGAATGGTTTAGTAAATAGAGCGATTTGGTATTTCCGGAAGATGATTGATTTAGGGTTTAAGCCAAACTTGATAAATTTTACGTCTTTGATTGATGGGTTATGCAAGAAGGGAAGTATCAAGCAGGCTTTTGAGATGTTAGAGGAAATGGTTAGAAATGGTTGGAAGCCAAATGTGTATACACACACGGCTTTGATTGATGGGCTATGTAAAAGAGGATGGACTGAGAAAGCGTTTAGGCTGTTTTTGAAACTCGTTCGTAGCGATAATTACAAACCCAATGTGCATACTTATACTTCGATGATTGGTGGGTATTGCAAGGAAGATAAGTTGAACCGTGCAGAGATGTTGTTTAGTAAAATGAAAGAGCAGGGTTTGTGTCCTAACGTGAACACGTATACAACGCTCATTGATGGTCACTGTAAAGCTGGAAACTTTGATAGAGCGTACGAGTTGATGAATTTGATGGGTGATGAAGGTTTTAGGCCGAATATTTATACGTATAATGCGGTTATAGACAGTCTCTGTAAGAAATCAAGGGCACCTGAGGCATATGAGTTGCTGAATAAAGCATTTTCTTGTGGATTAGAAGCTGATGGAGTTACTTACACTATTCTTATTCAAGAACAGTGTAAGCAAAGTGACATTAAGCAAGCTCTTGCTTTCTTCTGTCGGATGAGTAAGACTGGTTTTGAAGCCGATATGCGCCTGAACAACATACTGATAGCTGCCTTTTGTAGGCAAAAGAAAATGAAGGAAAGTGAGAGGCTTTTTCAGTTAGTGGTGAGTCTTGGATTGGTTCCAACGAAGGAGACTTATACGTCTATGATAAGCGGGTATTGTAAAGAAGGCGACATTGATCTGGCTTTGAAATATTTTCACAACATGAAGAGGCATGGTTGTGTTCCTGATAGCTTCACTTATGGTTCACTAATAAGCGGTCTCTGCAAGAAGTCCATGGTGGATGAAGCTTGTAAGCTTTACGAAGCGATGATTGACAGAGGTTTATCTCCTCCTGAGGTAGCTCGGGTCACATTAGCATATGAGTATTGTAAGAGGAATGATTCAGCCAACGCAATGATTCTTCTTGAACCTTTAGATAAGAAGCTGTGGATTAGAACGGTTAGGACACTTGTTAGAAAGTTATGTAGCGAGAAGAAAGTCGGAGTGGCAGCTCTGTTCTTTCAGAAATTGTTGGAGAAGGACATTAGTGCTGATCGGGTTACCTTAGCTGCTTTCACTACAGCTTGTTCTGAGTCTGGCAAAAACAATCTTGTTGCTGATTTGACCGAGAGAATCTCCAGAGGAGTAGGCTAGTAGTGATACGTCTCCCTCAGTTGCTTTGTGCTCTCTGTTTGAATAGCAAATACACATTGTGGATCAAGAAACCGTGGAATGTAACCGCGTTGAGGCAAGGACATGGAATGCTGTTGTTGCGTTCTGAATCATATTGGTTTTTTATCTCCTGATAAGTAGAAAGACTGGAGAGTGGGATTTCGACTATTATAACGAAGACATGGGTGTGAATCTGTCTATCAAGATTCTAGAAATTGAACAACAAGACCTCTCTTCTTTGCTCTGTGGCAATTCCACAGCCTTGAATGGCCGAGTTAAACCTTCTCTGTCGCCTTTCTTCTTGAATTGTTTGATCATGTTGGTTGAGGGTTAAATTCTTACTGATGTAAAAGTACAAAAATTCTGACAAAAGAGAAGTGGGTTTTGTAAAAGTAAGTAGAAACATGTGAACTTTTTGTTTTGGGTAATATTACTAACTAGCCAAATTTGACACATAAATTAAGAAACTAGCCGATAGAGAAATTTCTGTCGGAAAACAGCATGGACCCACCTTGTCTGAAGAGGTGAAATAACAAAACCATCCTCTGTTTGTTTTGAGATCTACAGTAGGCGACATTGTTTCGTGATATTTTTCAAAATAGCACGTAAGATCTAAATTTCATATGTTATATTTAACTAAAAGACATGCTATTTAAAAAAACGTAGTGAATTTTTAAGAAAAAACATTGTTACGTAGTGTTTTAAAAAAAAAAAACATTGTTACGGAAAAATTAAACTTGAATAGAATCTTTTTATAAAGAAATAACATGTGATCTTAATAAAAACCGTGAATTACTAGAAAATAAGAATCTTTTTTTAAAGAAATCACATGTGATCATAATAAAAAACGTGTATTACTATAAAATAACATGATAGAGAAAGATATTAAACTGAATAGAGTGTTTTTCAAAAAAATATCATGTGCTCTTTATAAATAACGTGTAATACCGGAAAATAATATGATAAAAAGAGATATATTATTCTATCACATGTAATTCGAGAAAAAAACATGTTATAAAGGGCATGTGTGTAATTACACGTGCTTTCCGACATCCAACAGACAAAGTACTGTAACTCATGCTATTTTCTTAATTCTTTTTGAATCCATGGCTAGTTACTATAAATTCTCTTTTGTTTTTTATTGCAAAGGATTGTACTATTTAGAATTGAATAGTCCTCCGAAAGCATCCAAATTATCACAGGTGACAAAAGCAGTGACATACTTGGTTGCCAAAATTGACTCTCTAACCATTTTGGACTATGTATATATATAAACTGGATCAGGTGAATCTATAACTTATATAGCTCCTGGTTGATGTCTTATTCCACGATCATTAGCAACACCAGCTTTCTCTCCCTCGCTTCAAAGTTCACTACTCGTGGATCTCGTCTTCAGGTACATAACATCACGATTGAGTTTCCTTGATTTCCAAATCCATTTCTCTTTGTGCATACTTGCATTAGATTCTTACAGGTTTTCTGGGTTTGTGTTTGATCTGGGTATGGTCTCCAAGATGAATCAAATTCTGAGAATTTCCAAAAGAAAAACTGATTTTGAGCTAAAAGTTATCAACTTTTGATCGGTTTGGGTCCATACACTACTATGTTCTGTTTTTGTTCATGAACCTCTTTTTCTCAAACTGAAATTTGGTCCCCTGCTTTTGATTTGTCATCAGTGTACATTATCAATGGCTCGATCTGCGGTTGATGAGACATCAGATTCAGGAGCTTTTCAAAGAACTGCATCAACATTTCGAAACTTTGTTTCAAGAGATTCAAATTCTCAATTTCCAGCTGAATCTGGTAGATACCATCTTTACATATCGTATGCTTGTCCATGGGCTTCTAGATGTCTTTCATACTTGAAGATCAAAGGACTTGACGATGCAATAAGCTTCTCGGTGCGTAGACTCAACCTTTTAACACTACTTATTGTCATGTAGAATCATACCATTTCCTGACTGTATTGATTGAATTGTTCTTTGTATTGATTTCCATCAGTCTGTAAAACCCATTTGGGGAAGAACCAAGGAAAGCGATGAGCATATGGGATGGGTCTTTCCGGGTTCAGATACCGAGGTTCAAGGAGCTGATCCTGATCATCTTAATGGTGCTAAGAGTGTAAGAGAACTTTATGAGATTGCTAGCCCAAACTACACTGGGAAGTATACTGTTCCTGTAAGTCTTTTGGCTTCTCAATGTCTTTTAAGTCTCTTTCAGTCGGAAGTAGTTGATAGTGAGTTTCGGTTTTTATGTCAGGTTCTGTGGGATAAGAAGCTCAAAACTGTTGTTAACAACGAGAGTGCAGAAATAATCCGGATGTTCAACACTGAGTTCAATCATATTGCTGGAAATCCTGATCTCGACCTTTACCCTACTCATCTCCGAGCTAAAATAGATGAAACTAATGAATGGATCTACAATGGGATAAATAACGGTGTCTATAGATGCGGGTTTGCAAAGAAACAAGGACCTTATGAGGAGGTAAGTGTGGAAGCCATGAACAGCTATTACAGTATATGCTAATTGATCCCATGAGAATGTAAAGTTTATGGTTCTTATATGCAGGCAGTTGAGCAAGTGTATGAAGCATTAGATAGATGCGAGGAGATTCTTGGAAAACATCGGTACATCTGTGGTAACACTTTGACTGAAACAGATATCAGATTGTTTGTCACCCTTATAAGATTTGACGAGGTAATTGATTCGAGTTCATACTTCCAAACCAAGAAAAAGAAACACACAATATGCGAACAAATCTGTAATGTTGAAACGTTGATGCAGGTTTATGCAGTCCACTTCAAATGCAACAAGAAACTGATAAGGGAGTATCCGAATCTGTTCAACTACACGAAAGACATTTTCCAAATCCCCGGTATGAGTAGCACGGTGAACATGAATCACATCAAGCAGCATTACTATGGAAGCCACCCGTCGATCAACCCTTTCGGAATCATCCCTCATGGACCAAACATCGATTACTCTTCCCCTCATGATCGACACAGATTCTCCAAATGAAAAACATTTCATCAAAGATCAAATCTTTGACTCATGAGTTGAGTTCTGTCTTCAGAAAGTTAGAATCATATTTACTAAATAAGCTTAAGTTGTCTTTAACATTGTAAGTGATGTTGAGTTCTATGTTTTGAGAAAAATAAAAGCTTTGTGTTTATTATGTTACAGTTTGCAATCTCCACGGTTCAAAACAATGTTTGTTTAAACATAATCTTCCAACATTGTCTTTATCGCAACAATCATATTGAAACTTCGAAGCTCATGTGAAATTAGCAAAGTTTTACATTATTAGAGTTTACCACCGCGGAATTGAGCGTCTGCTACCGGATTTGCGAGCCGCTATCTTAAGCAGGAGCTGAAAGAGGGGCTTCTATGATCAAAAACAAAAGTAGAGAACAAATTGGTAAGAAAAAAAGACATTTGTGTTGTAGTCCTCAACATTTCGGGGTCTTTTATTTAACTAAATTTTAATTAGGGGGCTGTTTTGTAATTAATAAAACCAAAGCCAAAAAAAGTTCTTCATATGAGAATTGTTTTTCTCATTTGACCAAAAAAGTCATCACTGCGGCTATGAAACTCCGAGCAAAACCACCGGAGAAGAAGAAGAAGAAGAGGACGACAAATGATTCGTCACCTACTCCGTCTTCGTCATCTCCGTCGTTTTCTTCTCTCCCAGACGAAATCGCCGTGAACTGCTTAGCTCGGATCTCGCGGTTGTATTATCCGTCACTCTCAGTCGTTTCCAAAAGCTTCCGTTCACTTCTCTCTTCCACCGAGCTCTACGCAGCCAGATCTCACCTCGGAAACACCGAGCAGTGTGTCTACGTCTGTCTATGGGATAAAAGTTATCAATTTCCCAAATGGTTTACACTCTGGACTAACCCTAATCGAGCCAACTCCATGATTGAGAAGAAGAGGAAGAAAAAGAAGATTATTATGGTTCCAGCTACCTCTTCTAATTTTCCATATGTATCACAATCCGCCGTAGTTGTTGGTTCTGACATTTATCTAATCGATAGAGCACCTTCCTCTGCTGTGCCTGTGAGGGTCCTCACTTGTGGCAGTCACACTTGGCGTGATGCCCCTAGTATGACCGTAGCCCGGAAATATCCAATGACTTATGTTTACAATGGGAAAATCTATGTAATGGGAGGGTGTGAAGGATTAGAGGATGAACCATGGGCTGAGGTATTTGATACAAAGACTCAGACTTGGGAACCCCTTCCTGATCCGGGTACTGAGGTACGTAAGAGTTACATTTGCAGTATCGGAGAGATCGAAGGAAAGATTCAGATTCACTTTGGGAAATTGAAGGAGATGTATGCTTATGATACGAAGCAATGTAAATGGGAAAGCCGTGTAAACAAATATGCAACGTATGCGAGTCCAGAATGTATGATTGAGAATGTATCCTTCTCCTTTGCTTCCGAGGGTGGTCTATATGGTCAAGGCCAGTTCCGGTGGTATGACAAAAAAACGGGTTATTGGAAAGAGGTGAAAGGGTTAGACTCACTATTAGAGAAGCACAGGAAGAATGGTGGCTCAAGTGGTAATACGACTAAACTAGTTAGCTGTGGTGGGAAACTCTTACTTATTTGGGAAGGGTATATGAAGCATAATCCCAATGATAGGAAGAAGATTTGGTGCGCGGAAATCGGGATAGAAAATCATGATGGAGATGAGCTTTGTGGAAATGTTGAGTGGTTTGATGTTTTGCATACCGTCCCCACATCATGTCAGCTCTTGCATTGTGTCACTGTCTCAGTTTGATTGACTTGTATCCAGGTATGATCAATTCAAAATCAGTTTGTAGGATCTAACTCTAGCAAAACAGACTCATGTTTTAGTATCTGGAAAGAGTTGTTTTAGTTCTTAACTTTAGCAAAACAGACTCATGTTTGGTCAATATCTCTTAGTTAAGTCTTCATCACCTTTCTCTACGCTGACCTACATGGATCCCTTTTGGTTAAGTTTGAGTTCATTTTGTTTAAATAAAAAGTGCATGCCTCCTCTATACGGTTTTCCTAAATTGGAGATTAGAAAGTATTTTGCCCTGTACATATATGATGTTAGTATGTATAACATTATATGAATGGATTGTTGACCAGTTGGAAAGATGACGAGGAAGCCGAGGCCAAAGGAGGAGAGCAACAAAGAGTTAAGGAGATTAATTAGTTAAGGTTAACAACCTCATTTTGTCAAACTAGCTACTATGGCTAATTAGTATTCGTCTTTGGATATATTTATCTAATCCCTTGTTATTTTGTGTTATACTGGTAATTGAGTTTTTCTTTATTAACAAGTAAGTAGGGATGTCTTGAGAAACAAAAAATCCATTGGTATGATCTTTTCGATTAACCCTATCGGGATCATCCTTCACGAAACAAACATCGGTTACTTTTCGTCTCATGATAGACACAGTTCCTTCTCATGAAGATGATCTAATCATCTTTCAAACTTTGTGTAGAGTTCTGTGACTTCTGACTTCAGTTAGAAACAGCCTTCTCATGATTGTGTCTAGAAGATCTTTCAAACTTTGTTTTAACACTGTAACGTCATCATGAATTCTTTGTTTAGAAGAAGAAAAAAAAAGCATTCTGTGATCGAAAACAAAAGTAGAGAACAAATTGGTAAAATATAAAACATTTGGGTTGTATTTTTTAGTTCATCGTTTTATATAGTTTCTCGTGAATGTTTTGGGGTCCTTTCAATAACTAATTTTAGTTAGGGGCTGTTTTGTTATCAATAAACCAAAAAGGTCCTCTTCATGTTAGTCTTTTCTCACTTGACCCATTTTACACAAAATCCCGTCACTTCCGCTAATTGCAATCACTGTCGCTATGAACCTCCAAGTGGAACCACCGGAGAAGAAGAAGTGGAAGAAGAAGACTAAGAACTCGTCTTCACCACATTCACCTCCGTCGTCTTCATCTCCTTCGCTTTCTCTACTTCCAGACGAAATCGTCGTGAACTGCTTAGCTCGGATCTCGAGGTCGTACTACCCAACACTCTCAATCGTTTCGAAAAGCTTCCGATCAATTCTCTCTTCCACCGAGCTCTACGCAGCCAGATCTCACCTCGGAAGCACTGAACAGTGTGTCTATGTCTGTATATGGGATCGCAGTTATCAATTTCCCCAGTGGCTTAGACTCTTGGTTAACCCTAATCAAACCCTAGCCAA
Source organism: Arabidopsis suecica (assembly GCA_019202805.1). NCBI lineage: Eukaryota > Viridiplantae > Streptophyta > Magnoliopsida > Brassicales > Brassicaceae > Arabidopsis > Arabidopsis suecica. The sequence continues at coordinate 8,764,321 of CM032911.1, forward strand.
CTCCTTGATTAAGAAGAGGAGGAAGAAGACAACTGGACAAATGTTGGTTCCGATTACCTCGTCTAATTTTACATCAGTATCAAAAGCCACCGTTGTTGTTGGTTCAGAAATTTATATAATTGGCAGTCCAGTCGACTCTGAACCATCCTCCGCCGTGCGGGTGCTTGATTGTTGCAGTCACACTTGGCGCGATGCACCGAGCATGACTATAGTCCGAATGAATGCGTTGGCATGTTTCCACGATGGGAAAATCTATGTAATGGGAGGGTGCCAAGGATTAGAGGACGAACCATGGGCTGAGGTGTTCGATACAAAGACTAAGACTTGGGAACGCCTTCCTGATCCGGGTACTGAGGTACGTAAATGTTCCATTTACAGAATGGTAGAGATTGAAGGAAAGATTGAGTTTGGGAATGTAAACGAGACGTATGCTTACGACACGAAGCAATGTAAATGGGAAAGCTGTGTAAAACAAAAGTTGAGGTCAGAATGTATGATTGAGAATGTTTCATATGGCTACTGGAACATGCGCTTGTTGTGGTATGACAATGACATACAAAAGGATTATTGGAAAAGATTGGAAGGGTTAGACTCACTAGCAGCAAAGTACATGAGGAATGGTGGCTCAAGTGGTAATACGACTAAATTAGTTAGCTGTGGTGGGAAACTCTTACTTTTATGGGAAGGCTATATGAAGCATAATCCCAATAATAGGAAGAAGATTTGGTGCGCGGTTATCGCGATAGAAAAGCGTGATGGAGGTGGGGTTTGTGGAATTGTTGAAAGGGTTGATGTTTTGCATACCGTCCCCAGATCATGTCAGCTCTTGCATTGTCTCGTTGTCTCGGTTTGATTGACTTGTATCCAGGTATGATCAATCGTTCTTAATTCAAAATCAGTTTCTAGGATTTAACTGTACTGGAAAGAGTTGTTTTAGTCCTTAACTTAAGCAAAAGTGCAAAACAGACCCATGTTTGGTCAGTATCCCTTAGTGAGGTCTTCATCATCTTTCTCTACAATTATCTACATTGATCCCTTTGAGTTTATTTTGTTTGATGAAAAAGTTTATGCTTCCTTTATACAATTTGCTAAAATTGGAGATTAGAAAGTATTATTTTCCTTGTTCATATATATGTTTGCATGTATAACATAGTATGAATGGATTGTTGACCAGTTGGAAAGAGGAGAAGGAATCAGAGGCAAGAAGAGGGCAACAAGAGTGAAGGAGATTAATTAGTTAAGGTTAACAGCCACATTTTGTCAAACTAGCTACTATGGCAGATTAGTGTTTGTCGAATCCCTTGTTATTTCTGAATCTGATTTGTTGTTTGTGTTATCATGCTACTAACTGAGTTTTTCTTTACTAACAAGTAGGGATGTCTTGCAAAACCAAAAATCCGTAGGTATGTTTTTTTCGATTAATCCTTTTGGGATCATCCTTCACGAACAAAAACTTCGGTTACTCTTCGCCTCATGATCGACACAGATTCTCTCTTCTTGAAGAGAATCTCAGCAAAGATAAAATCTCTCACACTTGAGTTGTGTTGTGTCATCTTCATCAACAGATCATGAGTGATGCTGAGTCCCATATTTTGAGTAGGGGCTTCTGTGAACAAAACAAAAGTAGAGACCAAATATGTAAAAGGAAAATAACAATTGTGTTTTAATCTGAAACATTGTGCCCACGTTCATAATAATTCCTAGGCCTGGGCGTTCGGATATTCGGGTCGGGTTCGGGTCGGGTTTTTCGGGTTCGGGTTTTTCGGGTTTAGAAAACTAAAACCCGTTCGGGTATTTTAAAACTTCGGGTTCGGATCGGGTTCGGATCGGGTATTTCGGGTTCGGATTCGGGTTTACCCGAAGTATCCAAATATTTAAAAATTTGTATACGATTCTATGAAAAGTATTGAAAATACTCAGAAAATCTATAAATTTTAAGTATTTTATACCCTAATCTAACCAAAAGTAGCTAAAACACCCGAAAATATCTTAACATCCGAATAATTTAGACACTTAGACTATTACAAGTATAAATATTACTAATATAGCTATGTATTTATATTTCGGATATGTTCGGGTACTTGTTCGGGTCGGGTTCGGGTTCGGGTTTTCGGGTTGTGAAGTTTAGAACCCGTTCGGGTATTTTAAAACTTCGGGTTCGGATTCGGGTCGGGTTTTTCAGGTCGGGTTCGGTTCGGTTCTTCGGGTTCGGGTATTATGCCCAGACCTAATAATTCCAAGGATGGCAGATTTTTTTGAAGTATTTCGAAAGAACAGTTAAATAATATTTTTATATTATTGCTTTTATGTCTCAATTATTCAATATTCAATCTTGCGTTATCCATTTGAAGATATACTCTTTTTTTAATTGATCAATCACTATGACAATTATTTTTCTTCCACCTTGACTTGTACGGCTTATATTCCCAAATTTGTTTTCTTTTTCACCCCTTTTTCTTCAATCCTTCAATTTCTCACCAACCCTAATTTCCCCAAATTTGGTAACTACGAATTCGTCATCTCTCCTTGAAATTACTTCGCAATCGACTCAATTCAACTATGTCTCTATTACTGGAAGAGATCATTCGATCAGTAGAGGCTTTGTTGAAGCTCAGAAATCGGAATCAGAAACCTAATGTTGACCCGAATCTAGACCCGGTTCTTCTAGTCCCAGGAATCGCAGGATCGATTCTCAACGCTGTTGATCATGAGAACGGGAATGAAGAGCGTGTTTGGGTTAGGATCTTTGGTGCTGATCACGAGTTTCGAACAAAGATGTGGTCTCGATTTGATCCTTCAACTGGTAAACAAAAAGTGTTTTCCTTTTTTCTCATAAACACTTCAATTTATGCAAATTCAGAAAGTGATCAGCTTTGCATGTTAAGCTCTTTGCATTTTTAATCTGAAACAGGTAAAACGATCTCTCTTGATCCAAAAACGAGTATTGTTGTTCCTCAAGATAGAGCTGGGCTACATGCAATTGATGTCTTAGACCCAGATATGGTATGTTTAAGAGCTCTACTTGTTTTGGTCTTTGTTCTTAAATTGTTTTTTATAAAGCTTTTTCTTTTCTCATTGAGATCTATGAACTCTTTATGTAGATTGTTGGCCGCGAGTCTGTATACTATTTCCATGAGATGATTGTTGAGATGATCGGATGGGGATTCGAAGAAGGGAAAACCCTTTTTGGTTTTGGTTATGATTTCCGCCAAAGCAACAGGTTAGCATTTGAGTTTGACCAAGGCTTCAATGTAAACATTGATTGGTGTATTGACTGTTTTGTGTTTGCATTGGGGTCTAGACTACAGGAAACGTTGGACCAATTTGCTAAAAAGTTGGAAGCAGTTTATAAAGCTTCAGGAGAGAAGAAGATTAATGTTATAAGTCATTCTATGGGAGGATTGTTGGTGAAATGTTTCATGGGTCTGCATAGTGATGTATGTAAATCGTTTTTTCTATATTCGTAAGTCTTTTCTAAGATTTATCTCGTCGTCATCTCAATCTAACATTTTTGGTTATCAGATATTCGAGAAGTATGTTCAGAATTGGATTGCTATTGCTGCTCCATTTCGAGGTGAGTTCTTTGACTTGTAGTACTTCTGATAGTACTCGAGACAACTACCAGACTGATTGGTTTTGCATTGTTGATTCAGGTGCTCCTGGATATATCACATCGACTTTACTGAATGGAATGTCGTTTGTCAATGGTTGGGAACAGAACTTTTTCGTCTCTAAGTGGAGCATGCATCAGTTGGTAATATGATCAATCAACAGTAGTTCAATTTGGTTATCAATCTTGTTTGTTTGATCTAGAGATTGGCTGATATAATTTCCCCCTCGTTTCTTCTTTTTTTTTTTCAGCTTATTGAGTGTCCATCTATATACGAGCTGATGTGTTGTCCGTATTTCAAATGGGAACTCCCTCCTGTCTTAGAGCTGTGGAGAGAGAAAGAGAGCAATGATGGAGTTGGAACCTCTGATGTTGTTCTTGAGTCTTACCGTAGCCTGGAGAGCCTTGAAGTTTTTACGAAATCTCTTTCGAACAATACAGTAAGTTACACACGACCACCATCTTTCATTAAATGAAGTAGTTGTAAACACAAAAACATTGCATTGACTGATCCTTTACTTGACACAAATGTTCAGGCTGATTATTGTGGAGAGTCAATCGATCTTCCTTTTAACTGGAAGATCATGGAGTGGGCTCACAAAACCAAGAAAGTATTAGCCTCTGCCAAGCTGCCTCCTCAAGTTAAATTCTATAACATATATGGGACCAATCTAGAAACCCCTCATAGTGTTTGGTAATAATTCTTGATTTGAAGTCTCAGTTATGAGTGTTTCATCATGAAACTTGTTTCGCCTTTTCTTAATTTGATATATATACTCCCCTGCAGCTATGGGAATGAGAAGATGCCCGTTAAAGATCTAACGAATCTAAGATACTTCCAGGTAAGACATTTTTCATCCTTTTTCAGGTATCAACCATCATTGTAATCGGCAAGAAGTTACCTTCTTATCATCTTCTAATCTTAGATCATATTTTCTTGTAATCTCAGCCGACATATATATGCGTTGACGGTGATGGCACAGTCCCAATGGAATCTGCCATGGTATGTTGCATGATCGTGTTTCGTATAAACTCATCACAAGTGTAGGAAATAATGAACTTTTATCAGTTAGGATGATTATTTCTCTTTGTAACGGTTCCTTTGGTTGTTTCTTTCCTAGGCGGATGGGCTCGAAGCAGTAGCAAGAGTTGGAGTCCCTGGTGAGCACAGAGGAATTCTCAACGATCACCGTGTCTTCCGAATGCTCAGAAAATGGCTAAATGTAGGCGAACCTGACCCGTTCTACAACCCAATAAACGATTATGTCATCCTCCCCACGACATTTGAAATGGAGAAATACCAGGAGAATGGACTGGAGGTTGCTTCCGTGAAAGAATCGTGGGATATCATATCGGACGACAACAACATTGGTACAGCCAGGTCAACTGTGAACTCTATATCAGTCTCTCAACCTGGAAATGATCAAAACCCTCAAGCTGAAGCTCATGCAACCTTAACCGTCCAACCACAAAACGATGGTAGACAACATGTCGAGCTCAATGCTGTAAGTGTCTCTGTTGATGCATAAAAACGCATCTTACCTTTGTAATGTGTCGTCAAGTGTGTCCTTTGTGTCTGTATATACAAATAAGTCTCATGCCTGTGTACATAAATCATCCATCATTATAATAAATATCGTGTTCTTATTATTGTTTAAGCTTACAAGTTAGGATTCTTAATTCTTGGGTCTAATAGCAACACCTTTCACAATCAGACCAGACTTCCACTGTTCACTTTTAACCTCCAACATCGAAAACTCAATCTTGCCGGAGAGATGTTCTGGCGATGTCATGAACTCACCGGTCTGAATCTCCACCCACCGGTTCCTCTCTAACATATTCATAGCTTCTCGCCGCTCTTTGGTTTCTCCAGTAGGTAAAACCATTTTGAAGCTAACCCGATATTCCCATCCTTGCGCAGAATCTATAGCCTAACCACAAACGCAACTCGTACAAACTATTGGGACTTAGATCCTCCATCTCGAACTTCTAACCAAGCATACTTGTTCCATCTTTGCAACCTCAATTCTTACATCACTGAAGACAAATATGCAGATTTCAGTGGTAAAACATTTACATGTTTTGTATAGTATAACATGCTATAATTAAACTTATTAACATATCATGTTAAACAAATAAATACCATGTCAATTATTTTCCTCGAGGTTCTATTCTCTAATTTTTATATCTTCTTATCAATAACAAAAGAAACCATTTCATGTGCTAATAAACACTAAGATTCAAAAGCAAATTTGTATATCTTGCTCGAGGTTCAAAAGCTCATCCTCTCAGCTTTGAGAGAAGAATCTTTCTCCTTTTCGGAGTAGATCTTTCACCTATCAACATGGGAGTATCTTGCTCCGTCTCAATGTCTGGAAGATCACCCAATCGCGACATTGTCTTTGCCACAAGAAAATCAACCTCATTTTTTTGCATCTCGTCAAAGTCTTTATCAGTTAGCTTCCACAACTTTTTATCAACAAAATCATAAACATTTTGCACAATAAAGTCAGGCTGCGGCGGTCCAGGATTTGGAATTTTCTTTCTATCTGGCACAAAATGTACAGTGCATTTATTCCTGACAGATTCAGCAAACACTTCATCACGATGGAAACTGTAGAAAAGGTCTCGTGAATCTCTTTGTTCCCAGTTTCTACCATCTTTTTTCTCTGCTTCTTCTAGACGATAAAACCACTGCACTTCAAGGTAGAGGTAACCTTCTTTACCTTGTTTATAAATATCCTGTCATCGAACAAACCATTTGATGAACTATAATACGACAAGAGCTAAGAACTGATAACGAGATCAACCTTTTCTAACCTTAATGATAGCAACATAGAGCTTTCGGTTTGGGACTGCTGGGATTAATAGTACCGAATCCTCCTAATAAAAATAAAGAAGGAATTATGATGTAATAGTGTAAAAGCGGTAGAAAGTAACACATAGTAGGGAAACTATAGTCTTGATGTAGATACTATTTCAGTCATATAGATAAACTTTTAATGGACAAATAAACTGTAAGCTTATTAACAAAAACTAACATTATCAAGATTAAAGACGGTTTAGTGGTTGATGTATTCTACAAGATTTTCAAATCCACATGGATTTATTTGATTTTAGATTACATTTTCTAATCTACATGGATTAGTTATGTGATTTATAATAAGCATTTTGGACTAAAAAATCGAAAAGAACTTGTTAGCATTTGTTTCTAAACTATTAATTAAATATCCACTACATTTAGTTTTGGGTTGTCCCTTCGGGGACATCCGATAAAATTAGTTCTGGGTTTTAAAACATAACTAAATCAAATAACAACATATTTTGACGACAAGAAATTCAAAATTAGTAATCGAATAAAAAAATATTATTTGGATTTTAAAATGAATTGGAATTTCATCCAATAAAGATTAAAAACTATAGGTCATATATAAGGGTGTCAAAATGGTTAACCCAAATCAAGTCAACTCATTACCCAATGAGTTTAGAGTTAAATGAGTTCATGGATTGACTTAAATCATCATCATCAACTCATTAATGTTATTATTATACTATAATAATAATAATAATAATAATAATAATAGTATATGACTCATATACTAACAAAAATATGTTGCAAGTAAATAAATTTAAACAAAACAGAACTCACCAGTCCATAATGTTTGAGATCAAACTCAAATTTCTTGTAATGAGATTTCTTCTCTTCTCCCTCACCCGTACACCTAATCAATTCTCCAATCGGCTGCGCACAGTCTTCCGGTTTCCATTTGTCCTCCGAAACTAAAATTTCCTTATCATTTTTTTTCCGCTTCTTCTGCTTACAATCCATTTCTTCAGTGCTAAACTTCCTATTCAATTTCGCTAGTGGAACATTGTCTTCATCTTCGCTCCTTGACATTTGAGTTGATCGTTGGATCAACATATTTCTTATGCTGGTTATAGTGAAATTTGAAAACTTCTTGGAAACGTGGGAATTATAAATCTGTAATATTTTTAAATGAGAAAGTTAATTTTGCACCTTACAATTATTGAATCATTAAGAAAACAACTTTTGAAATCAACATGATAACATAATGGCTAGCTCATACTGGTAACATTTATAGATGTAATTATAATTTGTTGTATGTGTAAGTTTTTCTGTAAAATCATGATTTATCATTTTTTTTTTCAAAATGTCTCTTAACATTTTTGTAAACACGATTGTCGTCTAGACTTAGTCAACACGACCCTCCGCTCTTGCTAGCGTTAAGATTATGGTATCAGAGCCAAAGACTCGTGTTAAGGTAGAAGGAATCATTGTTTATGACTGATAGTTTTGAATGTTCTGGAGAACGAACTCTCAAACATGACTCTTTCAAATCCTTCAAAGTCTCTACAGTTAAATCTTTCAATAAATTCTCAGTTTGCTATCTCTACTTTACCAAAAATCCAAAGAAATAATTCCCTTTCTAGACTAAATTCCTTATATGAAATAGAATATGTTCCCGGAGATCAGTTGCCGGAAACAACCCTCCCGCTGGTTAATCCTTACGAATATTTTGCTAAAAAGCCTAGTGCTTTTTCAGTAAAAGGTGTTCGTGAGCTCATCAAACCATCTTCCAGCCGACGAGTTTTAGAGTACGTACAATCCAGCAAGTTTTCATCATGTCAAGTTCCAGCCACCGAAGAAGAACAATTCATATCGCTGAACATTCCGGAGCATCTGCCGAGGCTATGGCTGCAACAGGGCTATACTCATCTACACTTTGGTGTAGTAAGAATTGGTCTAACCTTACATGCGCGAAAAGGTTTACCGGTTGTAGCACGGATAGCTTTGCTTGACTCAAGGCTCAAATCCTATCAACAAGCTTGCATCGGAACAGTACAGACAACATTGAACGCAGGAACAGTATTTATAACACTGTTTCCAAACTTCAATGTCTCACTACAAGATCCAAATCTCCTAAAGGCGCTTAAGGTTCAATTACAACTGATCGGAGCACCTATGCAAGAAGAAAGTGTAGCAGCAACTCTACATCATCAGATTGTATACAGAATTCAAGATCATGCTCTTGATCTTGCATTACCAGCATCAGACGAGGCTTTATATCTTGAAGTCACATCGGCATCTCAGGCACCCAACTCTATTCAAATCCCAAGACAGATATCTCGAGAAGAATTGCTGAAAAAACTACCGGAGTCATGGGTGACAAGTTATGAGAAGATACATCAAGCATCTCAAGCACCGATCCAGTCAACTGAAGTAAGCTTTCACTCTAGAGGCGATGGAACCACAGAAATAAAATTCGAAAAGCCAAGATCGTCTTTTCAAAAGAAGCTCTTTACTCAATTTACTATCCAAATTGAAGAGCAAGATCTCTATGATCCGATAAAGAAGAAAGAGCTTCAACCAATCGCTTTTGGTCAGGATGGAACTGTTGTATATCCATTCAAAGATGAGAACGGACATTGTTACTTCGATGTCTGCTCATGCACCGCATGTCTAGAAGATTCTTATGAATCAGATGAAGAAAAGCGAAGAAGACGAAGGAAGAAGAAGGATCCACTTTATCAACGCTACCTTGAAGGAGATCCTACAGTAGGTCTGCTTGGTGACGACAAATACGACTTCATAGTCGAGTATTCAACAAAGGAGGATGACTCAAACCAGCAAATCATGATGATAAAGATGGATTTTCCTCCACCAAAAGACTTTGTCAAGGACAATATTGTGCATACACCAAAAATCGTTCCAAACAACATCAACTCTTCTGGACCCGACGAATTAAGCCAAGCAGAAAAGGTTATCAACTGGCAAACAGAAAATGTCTTTGCTCAGAACCAATTATTGACAACCATTAGCCACAAGGTTGATCAAATGTCGGAAAACAACAATAGAAGATTTAACAGTCTGCAAGGAGCCATATCAGAGATTCAACAGAAACTCAGCAACTTGCACCACGAGATGATGGCTATGGCAAAACAAATGAAGGTTGATACATCCCAGTTCAGGAGTAAAGAAGCTGAACAAACCAATCTCAAATATCAACTCAAAGACCTTCAAAAGAGTCTGGATAGCCTAGTCCAGAATTAGAGGCGTGTTAATATGTATAATCCTTTTGACTATATGACATCTGGATTACCCACATATCAAGAATCATATTCCCCAAGGTTTCTGTCCGGTTATCATGATCCAAAACCGAAACAGCCTGTACCTGGATTCTTGTCTTCTGATGAAGCTTTTACCTCTCGGTTTGGTACAACGTCAATAAGCAATTTTAAAACAAAACCAAGGCGTCAGAAGAATTCGGAATTTCAAGTAAATCCTTCCAAGAAGCCAAGTCTAGCATCTTCTTCAAGCCATGAATCGGTTCAAGAGGAAAAGAAAGAAGATATTGCGATGATCGAATTTTCAATGTCTAAATTACTAGACAACCTGGCAAAGACACCTGACGACGAAAGACGAGAATTCCAGATTCAATCAAAAGAGCAGCAGTCACAACCAATCGTTACAGTAAATCACATTTCAGCCCTTTCGGATTCAACCTCCTCCGTCGATGAATCAGAAACAGAGGAATCTCTTCCAAATCAGTTTGCGATAGGAGATGAGTCACATATTCCAAAAGAAGAACCAATCTATGAAGTAGCTTCAAGCGACGAAGAGATGGGTTATGAAACTAAAGGCGTACCAAGGAAGCAGTTTGCATCAAAGATAATGGTGTTCATATTTGATGACATTCCCTTCGAAAAATGGAATAGTCGTCTTGACGAGTTCCATGCGTGGATGACCTCCGAAGCAATCACGTCCCCAACGGATGTGGTGATTCAACAATTCACATTAAGACTTTCATGAGCATTAAAAGAATGGTGGAATTCGCTTGGAGAGTACCGACAGCAGCAAGTGTACCAAACAACGATACCTCTACTTCTTGGAGAAATACATAGAGAATTCGTTGGCACCCCAGGTCATTTAAAGGAACAACTACAAGAAGAATTCTACACAGCAAAGTGTTGCTCATTGAAGAAGAGAGATTTAGCAAAGCATTTCGAGTGACAAACTTGAAGGTATTACGCTCTCAATGGTCTAAACAATCCAAGCCTGAAGTAAGTATATCTCTCATCAATAGATGACTACCTCAGTCAACAAACGAAGCTGTATATCAGAGATCTAGGTCAGACAATCGAAGAAATCTCGATTGGACAAATCCAGCAGCAAGTGTTCAGAACCCTTGACAAGCTTTGTAAGCAAAAGGAGTTTTGGCCAGAGTTTATGGACAAATCAAAGCATCTTTCGAAGATATGTGCTCGTCCGGATCTATCCATCAAATGTTCGAAGAAGAAAAATTGTTCATGTGAAGATCGGCGAAGAGTTCATAGAAGATCCAAGAAATCATTCTTGAAATCGAAGTATTTCAACAAGATCAAACGCAAGCGATTCTTCAGGAAGAAGAGAAGCTTCAAGAAAACTTCGAGGTGTTTTCTCTGCGGAAAGACGGGGCATTTTGCAAAAGACTGTCCAAACAAGTCTAAAAAGAAAAAGCAATATCTCATTCACTCGATATCGAAGATAGCTCCAGATCTTGATATCGATAACCACGATCTTGAGTCAACACTATCTTATGATAGTGACGAGAATGATGCTATATGCAGTTATTCAGATTATGATGAATCCTCAGAATCCTCATCCGAAGATGAAAAGGACGATTGTTGTTTCAAGATTGCCCAGATGCCTCAAGAAAAGGAAATTCAGACACCTCATTTACCAGAGATGCCTCAAGAAGAAGAACTTCAGACACCGCATCTACCAGTAACCATCTTCGATCCCTCAAGAAGAGAAAAGCCAGTACATGCAATCGCATTTATCGACACGGGAGCTCATACAACAATCATGAACCCAAAGATTCTCTCACGAACCATGTGGATGCCTCATCAACAAGATTTCAGAGTCGCAAACTCTGGATCCCTCTCGGTTAAGCTGATATCAAAACCAATCACGATAGAGCTTTTTCCAGGATGTCAAGTTACTAAAGAGGTACTAGGTTCATCTGTACCTGGTAAAGACTTAATCCTCGGATGGGACGCATATTCGGTACTGAAAAAGAAGTTCGGCATTTCTCTAGAACCAAGAGGTGTGAGATGGAAAAATCTCTACAAGGCTTTTACTACGATGCATCGCCTGTTCTCAATCGAAGACTCAGTATCTGCGGGGTTCAATACAATTGAAGAAGAATTAAAGATGACATCATGCGCTGATTCACACACGGAGTTCCTTCAAAAATGTAATCATCCGCTATGGCTGAATTCAGACTTCTTCGTATCCCTACCATTCAAGGAAGACGTACACACAACACCGACAAAAGCAAGTCATGCAGGAATGCCTCCAACATTGTTGCAGAAGGCAAACGAAGAATGCAATCAATTGATGGACCAAGGTATCATCTCAAGAACAAATTCTCCATGGGCATGCAAAGCATTCTACGTCAATAATCGTGCAGAACAAGCAAGAGGAAAACTCAGATTGGTTATTGACTACAAGCCATTAAACCAATATCTGCAAGACGTCAAGTTTCCTCTACCAAATAAAAGAGCGCTTCTTCAACATCTCCAAGGAGCAAAAATATTTTCGAAGTTTGATCTAAAATCAGGATTTTGGCAACTAGGGGTTCATCCTGAAGAAAGATACAAAACTGCGTTCTGCCTTCCAAATAGACATCTTCAATGGAATGTCTTACCCTTTGGTCTCAAGACGGCGCCATCACTATTTCAACAAGCAATGTTACGTATATTCGAGCCATTGCTACATACAGCTCTTATATACATTGACGACATACTCATATTCTCAAAAAATGAAGAAGAGCATATTCAGGCGCTACAGCAATTTCAAGATATAGTCAAGAAAAACGGAATCATGCTATCAGCCAGAAAGATGATAATAGCCCAGCCCAACATCGATTTTTTGGGTATGCATATCAAAGAAGGAAGTTTCATACCACAAGCCCATTTAGCTACAGAACTTCTAGATTTTCCCGATGAAAATCTTACAAGACGACAAATTCAACAGTTTCTTGGCGTGATCAATTATGTAGGAGACTTCATTCCACACCTTTCCAGAATGACGAGACCTCTACAGAAAATGTTGTCGAAGAACCCTCCTCTGTGGGCATCACGACAAACTGAAGCTATCAAAAGTCTAAAAGCAGAAGTGCAAAAGCTGCCCCCTTTAAAGATTCCTTCCTCAGGCATGCGTATTCTACAGACAGACGCAAGTGATAAGTATTGGGGAGCAATACTGTTTGAAGAGATAGATGGGAAAAGACAAATCTGTGGATACAAGAGTGGTCGTTTCAAAGATTCAGAGCAACATTATCATTCAACGTTCAAAGAGATTTTAGCGGTCAAAAAGGCTATCGAGAAGTTTGAATTTCATCTGATAGGACACAAGTTTCGTATAGAAATGGATATGTCTTCATTTCCCAAGATGTTACAATTCAAGCAGAAGATGGTCCCACATCAACAGCTACTAAGATGGAGTGAATGGTTCTCTAAGTACGATTTCGAGTCAGTCTATTTAAAGGGAACCAAGAACACTTTAGCTGACATGCTTAGCCGAAAACCAGTAAAACAAGAGACGCCCCACGAGATACACATGATGGCTAGTTCCTCCGAATCCAAGAAAACCTGTTATGACTTTGAAGCCGACGTACCCGAAGATGTTCATCAACTCATCAGCAGAAACAAGCTTCATGAACTATTACGTACAAAGATCTTCTCATATCAATCTACAATCCTGTCGAGCTATGGAGTAAACTGTCACCACATTACTCCAATGGGAATTCATCCTGATTATCCGTTTGCACATCTCTACAGGATCGAGAATCCAAACATGCCAGAAGAAGTTCTCTGTTTCCTTTGGTATCTCTGTGCTGTCTACACTGTAGGAATTGCTTTCGACATCCAGTGGCTATACCATTACATCAACACTGTTCAAGACAAAAGAGACTGTTTCTCAACGTTCCTAAGGTGGTTTTCACCATTGTCTGTTTGGAGTGGAAAACTACGAAAATCTGCAAAAGCGACGAATCTGACATTCAAGAAGCTGAAAAGAGGTGGACTCAACCCGTTCTTCAATCCACATTCAATCTACTTCTTTCATCGTCCAGTTAAAGTCAACCGCAAGACAAGTAAGATTCTCGCTCTTCCAACTCTCATTCATCACGGTGATTTTTCAAGAGGAGTTCGTCCAGATTTCAACCTTCAAGATAACGAAGCATATGAAAACTTCCAAACTCACGCGTTTCATCTCAACAATTCAAGACAGACGTTTCCTATTCCGTTCAAACCCAACTGGGTTCACTATCCGGTCGATTATCAGATGCAGCTTGATGAAGATTTACAGTTCTACATGATGAAGTTTGACAAAGGAATACCAAACAGTTCAAAAGAAGAAACAACTTCCCAGGCGATTTCTCAAGATTACTGTGTTGATCTCTTTAAGGATGCTCAATCTCCAGATGACGAAGTAAATGTCGAAGATATCGAAGAAAAGTTCAAGTTCTGCATAAATGTTCAACCAGGAGAAGAAGCACGAATGCTCGAGGGCTCGTATGAATGTCCAGATGATCATTATGGATGCTGTGAAGAACATATGCTAGAGTTCGAAATGGATCATTAAAAGGTACGGAAAAGTAAAATAAAATAAAATATATAATATGTGTAATGTATTTAAAAATCATGTAAAATAAATAATGATGTAAGCGATGATGTAATCGTTATGTAAGCAATGATGTAAGCGATGATGTAATCGCTGAGGTAAGCGCTTATGTCAGCGCCTTAAAGCCTCCTATAAATATGTATGCACCCCTTGTAAGAAATCACAACTTGAAATATCATATAATTTCATAATAGCTTTCTCTCTCTAAAATGTCTCTCTAACTTCTCTCTAAGTTTTCCAGACTTCCTAACTTCTTCATAAGCCTTGTTTCTTTCTATTCTAAACACAGTCACGATCCGGTATCTTTTCTTAAGGTTAGCATAAGTGGTCCGTCAATACGACGGTCGACCACGGCAGTCAATAGTACTCGCCAGGATTCACAGTTCCTAATAGTAGGTTGAGCAACACAGTAGGCAATGAGGCCCGAACCGCTCCCTTTACCTGGAATATGAACCCTTGCTTGTAAACACGATTGTCGTCTAGACTTAGTCAACACGACCCTCCGCTCTTGCTAGCGTTAAGATTATGTACTTTCTTTTACCCTCCACTTAGTCTAAATAAACATGCTACTTACAGAAAAAAAGACTTGGACGTTGAAAAAAAAAATCAGTTTCATATGTTTATAGTAATCATGTTTAACTAAATACAAAATGATAATATATATAAATATAGTACAATATATTGATAAAATCTGGCGAATGTCCATTACATAACAACCCCAACTATTTTGCATTGTTCATATTTTCTCATACAACTTCGATTTAGTAATTAAATTTTTTTGGGAAAAAGATCAATTTCAGCACTTATAATTCTGAATAATATTATTAGATAAAAGTTAATAACGACAATAATGTTTTAGTTATCAAGTGAACAAAAAATTTATTTGTTTATTACTAAGACAAAAGTTATCCGTTAATATTAAAATTAAAATAATTATTCAATTTAACACATTACTTTCATATTTCTGATATAATTTTTGGTTTAAAAAATTACAAAGGAATAACACAAAATTTTAAATATTATAACTTAACAAAACTCAAAATCAATTTTTTTAAAAACAAAAAGAAAAAGAAAAAGATTGGTAACAGTTTTGAGTTAAATGTGAGTTGCTAAAACATGATAACACAGGTTATCAATCACATCCCATGTACGAATCATTGAATATTTCAACCCACAAGTTGCAATTAATTTGACCTTTATGTTAAGACACTTTAAAAGTTTTGATAGATCAATTTGGTTAGAAACAAATTTTTCTTTCTCATTCAAATTTTAGAAGGAATCGGAATTATTAAATGTCTATATATTGCCATTGATCGTGCCTGTGACAAATACATAGTCAAGTTTAGATATATATCTAGGGGAAATTGTATATTTATGATAGTGTACTAGATTTTTTGGTGTATATATATACAAGATTGTACTGTGCATGAAAAGAAGAATTTGCATTTGTCAATGTACCGAAACACTTACAGTTACTCGTTTTTTGGTTTGTGTAATTGGGGTCTGCTTCTGCTGCAAAAAGAGAAATGTCACAAATTTTAAGAATCTTACACTAGCTCGAAATATGAACGAACCAGTAAAAAGAAAGAAATAAATAAACGAGGAGCTATATATATAACATGCATAAAACATTTCTTTCATTATCAATTGGGTATAAAAAGAAAGTCAATGAATCGACCCAAAGACCAACAAGAACATCCAAAAGTGAGGAGCTATGACCGTTGCAAGGAGAAAAGCTAATGATGTAATTGAAGGGCTTCCATTACCTTTCTATAGCGATTTGCTTTAGCTGCAGCGGCTTCTTCCGTATGAATAAGGTTCAGTAGTTTCTTAACCTCCACCACGATTTTGTTTACGAAATCATACTCGGTCCTGAAATAGAATGGACCACGATTGCCCCAGAACAAACAAGAATCTTCAACCCAATTTTAGTGAAGAATTATCATTATGTTAGTGATTATAAAATTCATCTAATACTTTAATTTTCTCATTGTCAATATTTATTGTTATTAGTATGAAAATTTTATAAACATTAATTCAACAACGTAAATTGAGATAATTCCTAATTAGTATTTAATACTATTTATACCCTAGCCCTTATCTAATTAGCGTTCCTTATACTTATTAATTAGGAAAAATGGGTAAAAAAACCCTCACTTTTCTTAAAAACATGTAAAAAACCCTCAACTTTTTTTGTGGGTTTTAAAACCCTCACCTTTTTCTAGGTGGTAAAATAAACCCTAATATTAATAAACTCAATTTTTTTTTACATCGTCATATTAAAACAATAAGAAACAAAAACAATTTAATTTATGATTTTTTCAAGTTCGAGTTTGCAATTTTTCTTTTTAAAATTAAGGTTTTTGCGCTATAAAAATACATTTACGATTTAGTTGAGATTAGGCAAATCATTTTGTTACCATTAGAAGTTATGTTATATAAACTACAAAAAATTATAGGATAGCACATTTGATTTTTTTTTGTTCGAGTTTTCAGGTTTTGGATAAAAATATAGTTAAATAATTATCAGCTATATGTAATTAATATTATTTTTAATGTATCGTAATACGTATATAGAAATATTTACTGTTAGTAAATTTTATTTAGTTTGTCCGATGAAAATATTTTGATGTGGAAATTCATATACTTTTCGTAGTATTATAAAATTTAGTTTGGTTTTACGTTAGCAAAATTGTGTGATTGAACCGAATAAACCTTTAGTAACATAAACTCATATTCGGTTCAATATAAGAATTTATATATTATTCGTAACAAAATCTGTTTGGTTTCACATTGATGAATTTTTGTAACACAACCTAATACAATTAATTTTTTTACATCATGACTTAAAAATTTTCAATTTAGAAAAAAGATTGTAAACTAGAATTTTAAAAGAAAAATCCTAAATCAAATTGTTTATATTTATTATGTTTAATATAACGATTTTCTTGAATTTAAATTGAGTTTATTAATAATAGGGTTTATTTTACCATTTATGAAAAGATGAGGGTTTAAAACCCCAAAAAAAAAGGTGAGGGTTTGTTTTATGTTTTTAAAAAAGGTGAGGGTTTTTCTACCCATTTTTCCTATTAATTAAATACAATTCTCTGCTTGTATAAATACTAATCTTCATGAATGCTAATTAGATTTCCACAAACTATTTCAGTAAATGAGAGGAAGGAACCTCACAAACCTGTAATCCAACGATGGCAAGCCAAACCTTTTAGGAAAATAGTTCAAAGCTTTCTCCCACTTGCGGATTCCATATAATCCGCCTCGGTGTCCCCTCTTCGTTTTCCTAAAATTAATCCCGAATTTTCCCTCAAGTTGTTTCACGTCGTCCACGGTCACTTTGTAGAAGACGGGAATGACTTTGAGTTTTCCTTCAATCATCCGTTCTTTGATCTTCACAAGCTCGTTCAAACACCATTTTGACTCTGTGTAACACTCAGAGAAGATCACCACCGCAACACTTGATTCCTCAATCCTCTTGAAGAGATCTTGGAGATCTCTGCCCCTTATCTCTGTCTCGTCTATGAAGACGTTGATGTTTTCGTTTCTCAAAGCTGGCACGAGAAAGCTCACGAAGCCTCTGCGCAACTGTTGTCCCCGGAAGTTTATGAACACTTGATGCTGCGGTGGGATCTGCCCGACCACGGAAGAAGAAGAGGAGTAGCAGGTGCTCATGGGATTAAAATGTTTGGAGGATTTTTTGTTTTTGTTGGATCTGTGTTTTTGTTTGACCTTTTGAAGGAACTGTTGCAACGTCTATGCTATACAATGCTTGAATAAATGAGATGGAAAGTATAACGTGAAGCGTGGTCTTAATATGAATTAGTCTAAGTTTTAATTTAAAATGTGAGATTTCAAGAATCTTAGAAACGTCAAGGTTTGTACAAATCAATACAGATATCAAGTCCATATAGCAGTCCATTTTATTTTAACATTAACAGATTCTATTTTAATTCTTGGGTCTAATAGAAACACCTTTCAAAATCAGACCCGACTTCCACTGTCCACTTTTAACCTCCAACATCGAAAACTCAATCTTGCCGGAAAGATGTTCTGGTGATGTCATGAACTCACCGGCCGGAATCTCCACCCACCGGTTCCTTTCTAACAGATTCACATTCTCTCGCCGCTCTTTGGTTTCTCCGGTTGGCAAAACCAGTTTAAAGTTAACCCGAAAATCCCATCCTTTCGCAGAATCTATTATCTTAACCACAAACACAACCTCGTACAAACAGTTGGGAGTTAGTTTCTCCGTTTCAAAGTTTCCGACCACTTCTAACCAAGCTACTCGTTCCATCTTTGCAACCTCAGTTCTTACATCACTGTAAACAAATATGCAGATTTCAATGAAGTCTAAGAAACTTAATTAATTTGAAAACATTACAATTTTTTCTATTATACAATTCAAACCTGGATGTTTGGTCAAGATCAGAGAACCAACTCCAATGTTTATTTGTCTGAGACTCTGCCCATGTAATTGAGAGATCTCTCGCGTACAACATGAAACAGTTTTTCTTCGCTTTAACCTCATCTTCCTCTATCAAGTTCTTCTGAATAAGTTGTAATAAAAGAAAGAAGTTCTTCTGAATAAGAAATTACATCATCAATAAAATATAACAACTGCACTCTTATTAGTTATTAGTATCATATATAAAAAGGTGAGGAAAGTTAGAAAATGAAACCTAAGAAAAAAGATTTACGACCTCTGTCTTGTGCTTCAAGGAAACGTCATCGTCGACCTGAGGAGACGACGTCGTATCAAGAGAAAGAGGAGAGAGTCTGCATGTTTTTGTATGTCTTCGTTGTTGTTATTATGTGGCTTTGGCTTTGAGAAGATCGACCATATTATTCCCATTTCTTGATTATTTTTGTGGTTTCCTTATATGTTTTCTTCTTATTTTATAGATAATTTCTTTTCTTGCTAGCTATTGTATTAAGGTCTTTATAGAGGAATTACATGATTCCTTATACATTTATACCTTACCCGACCTGAATGTTCCGTATAACTAAATTAATCATTCGATCAAGTTTTTTTTTTTTTGACAGCGATTAAGTTATTTCTTATCTGATGATATATCCGAATTTTGTCCAAATCCAAATAAGTTTTATACAAATTTTCTAAATTATGTCCAAGTATCCAAAAATAGTTGAACTACCCAACCTCTTGACTCTTGAGCTCTTGACTATATATAGCAGACTTCTTCGTTAGTGTATTTGTGTAAGGATCAAAATTAAGGATACATAAATTAAACAATGGTATACATCGTTCTTCTACCTAAAAATAAAAACAATGGTTTACACCGCAAACCAAATTTTGATTGGAATATATTCCATTTTCTTTTACGTCTTGTTAAACATGTTTGATTCTTTATTCTTTTTTTTTTTGGGCAAACTTTTGATTCTTTATTCTTTTCATTGATATGTTAGCTTTATTCTTCCATTTTCTCCACGAAAATGGAATACTCTTTAAAAAAAGTGAACCTAGGGGTGTCAAAATGGTTTAAAATTGATGGATCAATCCAAACCAATCCAACTCATGGATCTAATGAGTTGAAAATTTGGATATTATTGGATTAATGGATTAAATGGTTTAATGAGTTTAATGAGTTGGATTGAAATGGTTTGGTTTAAAATGGATTAATGGGTTATCCATAACCAAACCAATAAAAATTAAATAATTGAAATCAAATATGTAAACCAAATATAACCGAATTGAATAACTAAACCGATTTTAGTAAACCGAAATAAACATATTTTTCTTAAATCGCTTAACCATCGATCTCTCTCGGCGTCAAATCTCTCACTATCGATCTCTCTCAATCTTATGGTTTCATCGGCAAATCCATCGACAACGTTAAACGACGAAGCCAACAACGCCGTTCACCGGCAAAGCCACTGACACTCGAATCCCTCATCGTCACTCATGGAGTCCTTGGTCGTCGTTTTGGGACATTGTGTCGAACTGTCGATTGCGTTAGTGTAACCGTGTCGCAAGCGTAAACCTTTTTTGTGATCAATTTATGAACCAATGATCATAGTTACAAGTATTTCGATGATGATGATGATGATGAGGAGGATGACGATGACGACGACGACGACGATGACGAACGACGACGACGACGAACGATGACGATGACGACGACGACGACGATGACGACGACGACGACGAACGATGACGATGACGATGACGACGACGATGACGACGACGACGACGACGAACGACGACGACGACGACGACGACGACGAACGACGACGACGACGAACGATGACGATGACGATGACGACGACGATGACGACGACGACGACGACGAACGACGACGATGACGACGACGACGACGACGACGACGACGACGACGACGACGACGACGAACGATGACGATGACGACGACGATGACGACGATGACGACGACGACGATGACGGTGACGGTGACGGTGACGGTGACGGTGACGGTGACGGTGACGGTGACGGTGACGGTGACGGTGACGGTGACGGTGACGGTGACGGTGACGGTGACGGTGATGGTGATGGTGTGATGATGATGATGATGATGATGATGATGATGATGGTGGTGGTGAATTGATGATGATGGAGTGATGAAGATGATGATGGAGTGATGATGATGGTGGTGGTAACATGATAGTTACTAATTATCAATTGATTAGGATTTAAATTATAAGAAAACTATGTTATGGATCAACTCATTAAATCCATTAATCCATTCATTTAAATGAGTTATGGGTTAATCCAAACCATTTGCTAAATGAATTGGATTGATTCATTAACCATTAAACACTAAATCAATATGGATATGGGTTGGTTTGGTTTGGTTTAACCAACTTGACACCCCTAAGTGAACCTGATCCACGCATATAGACTGTTCGTTCATATCCCTTTAAGATTATTATCTATCAGAAATGCCAATTAATTGAGAGATTATGTGGATATTTTACACTTGTTTATGCCAATTAATGTTTATGGGTTTTGATAGGATCTATCTATCTAGTTTAAAGTACATAAAAATCTTTTTACTTTTTACTTTTTTTTTTCCAAAAAAATTCATGTCAACTCGTTAAAAGTTAAACCATTGTAAATGAATTGGTTTTCCCTTTACTGACCAACAATAACATTCTTTTCATTAATTAGAAATTTAGAACAAAAGAAGCTGTACATACGAATTTCTTTACACATTAAGATTATGTCTCTCGAATCAAATAGCAGAAATGAAGCTCGTCTGTCCAACATATAAAATGAAAGATTCAGTTTTGTATCTAAGAACATACGGGCCGGAGGATTAATAATGTTTCCAATCTCTGATCAAATATTTTTATTTAAATAATTTTCAGCTCTTAAACAGATGCGACACGAACACATTCTCTAATCTTATAATCAATGTTTTGACTTTTAACTTAGTTACCAAAACGAACATCCACAAAGAAGCACAAACGACAATATTTGAATGTATGGAACTAGTTTCTAACGACCCTCAAGAGGATACATGAAAGAAATGTTTCTTCTACTCCGAAATATAATCTAAAAACCCTCTAATTGGCATCAATGATTTGGCATTACCTGAATTTACATATGCAATAAGATCCATGACTAATGTAAATAAACCCTCTACATTTTTCAGCACTTTACTCCTCTGGATGCATTCACAAGGGAGAAGTCAGCTTACTGTTTGAGGATACAAACAATATCACATTCTTAGCGTTAACGAAGATGCATCGTAACTAACGTAGCCGATGGCGCGCGTCCGAATCTTGAACGAAACTGAAGATAAGTCTCATGTAATGGAGCCGTTGACATTATTG
The DNA here is from genome assembly GCA_019202805.1 of Arabidopsis suecica. Classification (NCBI taxonomy): domain Eukaryota; kingdom Viridiplantae; phylum Streptophyta; class Magnoliopsida; order Brassicales; family Brassicaceae; genus Arabidopsis; species Arabidopsis suecica. The sequence continues at coordinate 8,786,445 of CM032911.1, forward strand.
CGTGGACCATTTTTTAAAAACTCAACTCATAGCATAAAAAGGCTTTTCTTAATTTTACATACAAATATTAATCAACAAATCAGTATATGGATTTTTTGTTGGCTTATGATTAAAACACAAAGGCGGATGATTTTCGTGTCTATATTTTCTTATGGTCTCATTCTTTATAAGTTTCTTTTGATAAGATCATATATTAAGTACATACACTCAGAATTTAAACTTCAAACATTATTACATCATCAACACTCGTTTTGAATTTATTCAACACCAACATCAAAGTTGTTATTTAAACTAATAAGACGATAGATATGATCAACCTTATTATACACATATAAACACATGACATGATGTGAAACACATGTAGAGAAGGTCCATTGGTGCATATGGATATTTATATGTTTTTATATGCCATATTGATTATTACTGTTTGGGACGAATTGCAACACCTTTGAGGGAGAGCCCTTTTTTCCAAACACCAGCCTCATGCTCATACATTGAGAAAGTGATATCTCCGGCAGCAGATTTCTCCGGTACGAACTCGCCGACTCTGACATCGACCCATTTATACCTTGGAAGTTCCCTCAAACTCACCTTTTGCTCCTGCGGTTGTTCCTTACCGTTAGGCAATACTAGCTTTAGGTTCACCGGCGTGTCCCATCCATAGGCCGGATCCTCTAGCTTCACCTTAAAGACCACCTCGTAAGCAATCCCCGGAGTGAGGTTCCTCGTGTCGAATTTTCCCGTGATGTCAAGCCAACAAACGTTTTTCAATCCCACAGCCTCCACAGTCTCGCTTAAAAAAACAAAAGTTTGTCACTAATACCTCGAATTTTGGTTACGAAAAGAAAAAAAAAATTCCCGGTTCGTGTTAATAATTATTGCTATAATATACATACACAACTTTATTGTAAATCAATAAATTCAAATTTGTCAAGGAAACTTTGATTCATACTCAACTTTATTGTAAATCAATAAATTCAAATTTGTAACGCAGATATTCATTTTGTGGTATAATATTCATAGTATGGGATTTAAATGAAACGTATCTTACTTTGGTGACTCTTTGTCTGTAAACCAAGTCCAATAGTTGACGTCATCAGACCAAGTGATAGAGAGGTTCTTTGCAAAGAGCATGAAGCAGTTGCTGTTTCTGTCGTCCACCCAATATTTGATCTGTTCAATATATATTATACGTACGCAGATCACCAAAACATATTAAGAATGATTTTAGAATGATTTTAAGAATGATTAAGAATGATTTTAGAAACCGACATTTTCTGTTTGCAATCTTGTTTACATAAAGGTACCGTTGTGCTTAGTTATTTTCTGAAAATAGAAACACAAGTGAGCCAATTCTTTTTGAGGGAAAAAATTATTGACCTGTTTCGTGGGTTTCAAGAAAACACCAGACCGTAGCTTTTCAGAGCGATTAACAGAGGAGACAGAGATTGGAGGATCTGCGTCTCTGAGAATGGACTCACAGTTGTGTGGAGATTTCACTGGTGAAGCTTTCATCGGTAAAGCTGTCACCGGTGACGCTTCTTTTTGCACCGGGATCAAGTATTTCGATTCCTGGTTGCTAACCATCTTCTTTGTTGATAACTCTGAGCAAGGTTTCTTGCCCGTAAACCAGTGAAATGTACTTATTTTGATAAATTTGTTATCTAGATCAGTATATTCAACTTGATAAATAAATTCTACTAAATGCCTAGATATATAGCCCTAGGTAAAGGGGTTTGAAGAACTTATTCTATGATGTCATTTATCTTTTCTAAACGTTTAAATCATGAATAGAAAATCAAATTATTTCTTGACACTTGTGACATGATAATAGCCAACATAATACATGAAACTTAATCCTTAATTTTGCAACGAGCAGGTCGAGTCATTGATTATAAAATTCAATACCACATTATTATTGATTTGAGGATAAAAATTTAGAAAATTAATGAAATTCTTATGGACAATTCTAGTAAATAACTTATTTCATGATTTGCTTTCTAAAATTACAATTAAACTCTAAAAACACATAGGCTTTGAATGGTTGTCTAGTATGCTGCAGACCGGACTAAAATCGGACTAGTACGCACTTAATTTACCATTCACTATTGCATACTAGTATGCACTATTACATACTAAAAATCTCCATATTGGTATGCACTTGAGCATACAACTCCATACCATCATAAATTCACTGTTAGTCCGCATTTTTTCAGTCCACTCCCCAAAAGCTCCATACCATCATAAACTCCATACCAACATACAATTGTCTGTTCCAGACTACAGTATGATGTTTTGCATACTAAAATATTGGTATGCAGTGTCCAGTCCGCATCATATGGACTAACCATTCAAAGCCCTAATCCAAAAACTTTAAATAATTTACTCTGATTTCATGTCAAGGAATGGTCCCTAACAAAAAGAATTTCAACATAGTCTTATTCTTGTTTCCACTAGAAAAGTTTTGGCAGTACCTATCTATCGTAATCCCAAACCCAATCAAATTCCATCCACTTCTGACTCTTCTCAAGAGCAAGAATATGTCCCTTCATTTTTTATACTTATTAAAAAAAAAAAAGTGAGACAAAATGATTCGGTGCTTCGCGAGGACACCACTAATAGGTGCTCCCTTCATCTCCACCGTCCATTTCACATCTCCACCATCTATCAGAATCTTCGCATCTCGTTCTCCATCATCATCGACAGTTGCAGCATCTAGAAGATCAATATCTCTGTCAATTATCGCCGTCACGTCTTCCGTCGTCTCCTCCGTTTGCTTCACTTCTCCGGCACTAGCTGAATTCTCTGAAATCCCTAATTCCGGCGGAGTTAAAGCTCTCGACCTCCGAACCGGCGACGGTGAAGTCCCCATTGAAGGAGACCAGGTTTTTGTGTTAGTAATTGTAGATTTCAGCAAACAAACGAACCCTTTAATTCAATTTTGAAACTTTTTGGTTGTAGATTGAAATACATTACTATGGGAGATTGGCTGCGAAGCAAGGATGGAGATTTGATTCAACATATGATCATAAAGACAATAATGGCGAAGCTGTTCCTTTCACATTCGTCCTTGGTTCTAGCAAAGTATAAACCTTTATCTCTATCCCAATCATGTTGTTACATAAAGTCCAAGTTTTTGTGACATGGGTCTTGAAAATTTATCTGAATTGATTTAAAGGTGTGACCTTTGAAACATTTCCTCATTGAATAGTGATGTAACAAACTAAGTGATTTTTAGGTGTTTGAAGTTGATAATACTTCTTCTCTGCCTCTATGATGATGTTTTGATCGCTGTTGTGTCTTTGAAGAAAGCTGGTTTGAGTTTGATGACTGAAACATTGTGATGTGCAGGTAATTCCGGGGATCGAAACAGCTGTTAGGTCGATGAAAGTAGGCGGGATTCGTCGGGTGATTATACCTCCGTCTCAAGGATACCAGAATACATCACAAGAGCCTCTCCCACCAAACGTATGTGCACACACTCTGACCTCTCTCTCCTTAACCTTTTCATATAATATCTCAATCTGAAAGTCAAATATTATTTTAGAGTCCCACCCGGATTAGCTTTGGGCCAAGCTAGTGCCTTAGTGCACCACACTCTTAAGCTAGTTTTGGTTTAGGTCTAGTAGTGTTTAGGTGATAAGAACATCAGCAGAAACTCAAATATTAAGAATAAGCACACATAAAACACACAAGTTGATTTGTTTTTCATAGTCTCCTCCTCCTGTCCCTAAAACACCACTCACAGACCAAATCTCACAAACTCACCTCGTGTAATCTCACCTCCACTCATTACATACTACTTGTTCCTAAAAGACCACACTCTCATCACTATTGCAGCCACTTGTTTGCCCTCATTCATTTTAAACCATACGTTATACTCACAAATGTTATCCACTTAAACAAAAAGATTCACACATGGAGAAGATAAATGTTCGTCGAGCTACCAAATCAGGATGTGTATCAAATCAATTAGGAGTGGTAACAAGTGATGAAGGGATTGCTTTTGGGCATGAGAGAGTTTCGCATGCTATAGCATCCACCCTAGGACTCTATATTGATTCTGTGGTTGGTTTCCTCTTTGTTTCTCTGTTTTGTACTTCAATTCAGAGTGAAAGAAAAGTAACTTAAAATTTCATATCTTGATTAGTCTCTGGAATTAGTTTCATAGACTTATATCTTCATAAGGTCTGTGTTATGTCATGTTCAGTGGCCAATGGGACTTGAACTGGTATTAATCTGTTTAATGTGAAAGTTTTAGAGAACCAATCTATAAGTTAACATTGTTTGTTTCTTGTTGTGGTTTACAGTTCTTTGACAGACAAAGACTCTTCACGACTATCTTTAACCCAACACGTCTCGCCAATGGAGAAGGTTCTACTCTTGGAACTCTCGTTTTTGACATCGAACTTGTCAGCACCAGACGCCTTCACCGATGAGTCATATTGTCCTAGTACTTTTGTTAAAGTGAATAGAAATTTCAACTTTAGATATAAATGTGGAGGGCTAAATTGGCTGGTTTGGACCGACCTTTTCAACTTAATACTGTCGGCCTTTACTCTGCTTCTTCGTCTTTGCAACACCAAAGTTATCTTTCCTGCTGGTTTGGTTATATACAGAGGTGATTCTTGGGTGCCTTTGCTTTCAGATTTACTATCAGGCCATCAATTCTCGTTATGCTTCAAGAAATGCATCATTTTCAGGATTCTATGTTTCTCTTGCTTCACATAAGTTTCGATTTTAATTTAAAATTCATCTTTTTTTTTTGTATTGTAATGTTTCAAGGATGTCTGTCCCTTTCGGGAAAGAAAATGAATGTATTACATTTATATATAAGAAAAGGTCATAATGGATAACAAAGCAATGACGGTTTATAGTTCGACGTTGGTCCAGAACTACTTTTACGCCAGGAAGACTTGGATTGGTTACAATGATAAGAGTATTGTTACGAAAGTGAGATACGCTAAGCAAAAGGGTCTACTTGAGAAATAACCGTCTATCTCGTGCAGGTTCAATTTTATCCCAATTCTAAATAAGTAAAAATAAAAATATTCGTTACATTTATTGGGATTCTCGGTCTAGGTAAAACCGATCGGTTTGGCTTACCAAATCAAACCAAACTGAATACCGAAATCCAAATTAATTTTGCTGATCGGTTTAGACACCAACTGCAGTAAAACCTCTATTATCAATTGGGAATACGTTGTTTTATTAATTTATTAGCTAGTCCAAAAATATTGCGGAACTGATGATATATATATATATTTATTTAACGAGGTATTAACTTATCGAGTATTAATTTATAGAGGTTAAAATCTCGGTGCTAATAACCAAAAATTTTGGTTCTTGGTTCCGATTATTCCATAAGCCCAAGGCTAGTGTATTCATTGAATTAACCAAAATTCATTGATGAAACTTTTAGTTTAATTGGTAAAGGAATACATTTACTTATTACTAAAAATCTATCATATTTACTAAAATTAATCTTATTCTTGTTATAACTTTTTATCCAAAATAGTACTGAATCTGAACCAAAAAAATCAAACCAAACCAAAACAAAATTTAGTTCTATATGTAGCCTAATCTGCAAAATCTGAAATTCCAAAAATAAAAGCTCTTATTTATAAATGATGTGTTATTACCTTTCAAGTTTTACTTAGTTTGTGATGATCAGACTTGGGTTTTTTTTTTTTTTTTTCACTGCTCAAACACAACTACTTGCTTTACTGAAATTGAGAAAACGAAGGGGAAATGTTATTTCGCCCAAAATCAATTTGTCCCTCTCTGATTTTAAGGCTCAAACAAACGGAAGGATGATGTTGGGTCGACTGATTGCTGCAACTACTATGAGGAGATGCTCTCCTATTTCCGTCAGCTTTGTCAAGCAAATTCAAAACCAACGATGTCTAAGCATGGATAGCGAGAAAATGAAGATGATGAAGACTGTTGGAACAAACACACATGCTGCAATTGTTGGGTTCAATGAGATTTGTTTTTGTCCTAATCTGGGTACCAGAGATCTAAATGAATTTTTGATTGGGCTTGTGAGATCAAAACATTACGAATTGGTCTTATCTTTATGCAGCAGAACACACATGCAATCGATTATTTTGCCTGATTTGGTCACTTGGAATATTTTGGTCAATTGTTTCTCTAAATGTGGTCGTTTTAGTCATGCCTTGTGTATCATGGGAAAGATGATGAAACTGAGATTTCAGCCTAATGCAGCAACGTATGGACCTATTGTGAAAGGTGCTTGTGACTCTATGGATGTTGTAGTTGCATTGGATGTCCTGAAACAGATGTAAGAAGAGCGTATTACGATTGATGCAAAAAGGTATAACATGGTCATTAAAACTTTTTGCAAACAGGTTAGGCAACCCGAAGCATTTAAATTGTTCAACGAAATGCATAGCAAACGGATACAACCAGATATATATATACCTTTAATTCGCTTATCAGAGGCCTATGCAGAGCAAATAGATTAGTTGAGAGTGAGGAGATTATGCTTGAAATGCTGAGAATAGGTGTTTCTCCTTATGTTGTCACTTATAGTGGTGTCCTTAATGGATATGCTAAGAGAGGACTAACACAACCTGCTGAAGAGATGTCAGCAAAATGGTTAGAAGGAGTGTTGCTCCGGATGTGAGGTGCTGCAACAACCTCATTGAAAGTTACTGTTACAATAGTAACAACTTGGATGAAGTAGCCAAGACATTCCATACTATGACATGTCGTCCTAACTCAACATACTCATTCAGGGATATCTGAAAGGTGGAAAGAGCAACAAAGCTATTGAGCTTTTGTCTAGAATGCACCATCAATGAGAAACTACAGGCACTATAACTTACAATATTCTCTTGGATGAGTTCTACACGAAAAAAGACATGAAGACTGTTGATAAGCTAATCAAAAACATGTCTACATATGGGTTGATGCAGGATATTGGCACTTACAGAATTATGCTCAATGGGTTATGCAACAATCAAATGCATCTAGAGGCGCTAAAGCTCTTCGACAGTTTGATGAACACTGAAATGTGTTTTGACAAGGAGTTACATACCATAATGATTGAGGGGTCATTCAAGTTCAAGAAGATCAAAGAGGCATGTGCACTATTCCTTACTTTACCGATGAAAGGAGTGCAAATTGATTTGCACTATGGGTTATGCAAAAGAAGTATGATTGCAAAAGCTGAAATGGTGGTTTCAAAGCTAATTCAAGGTGACTACTCCTCCAGACAGATGCACCTACAACCCTTGTATTAGATCATATCTAAGAGAAGGATACATATCTACGGCAAGAAAGCTCATAAAACAGATGAGAAACAGTGGGTTTCTTGCAGAAGAACATACAAGGTTGATGACAACGAGGATGGACTCAAAAGGTAAGTTGCTGGGAGATGACTTCTCAAGGTTGATTGATTGAGGAATTCACATAAATAAAGTAGTACACAAGATTGGTCATTATTCATTACATACTACTTGTTCCTAAAAGACCACATTCACATCATTATTCCAGCCACTTGTTGTCCCTCGTTCATTTTAAACCATACGTTATACTCAAAAGTATTATCAACTTAAACAAAAAGATTCACAAATGTAGAAGATAAGAGTTCGTCGAGCTGCCAAATCAGCATGTAATGATTTGGATCAAATCAATTAGGAGGGGCCAGGGGGTATCAAGTGATTGGGATTGCCTTTTTGGGCATGGGAGAGTTTGGCATGCTATAACATTCACCCTAGGACTCTGTATTGATTATTTGGTTGGTTTCCTCTTTGGTTCTCTGTTTTGTACTTGAAGAGTGAGATACAAGCAGCTTAGAATTTCATATCTTGATAAGTCTCTGGAATTGTTTCATAGAATTTAATCTTCATAAGGTCTTTAGTTACGTCATGTTCAGTGGCCAGTGGGACTTCAACTAGTCTTAGTCTTTTAAATGTGAAAGTTTTAGAGAACCAATCATATTATTAAGATTGTTTGCAGAAACATATAGTACCAAGATTGGTTTCAAAATTCTTTGTTTGTTTCTTGTTGTGGTTTGCAGTTCTTTGACAGACAGAGACTCTTCACGACTATCTTTAACCCCACACGTCGCGCCAATGGAGAAGGTTCTACTCTCGGTACTCTCGTTTTTGACATCGAACTTGTCAGCACCAGACGCCTTCACCAATGAGTTATATTGTCCTAGTACTCATTGATTTCTTGTTAATCAAGAAATCCAAATAGAAAAAAATATCGTGAGCATTTGGATATATATTTTTTTTTGGTACAAAGCATTTGGATATTTAACAAGAAATCCAAATAGAAAAAAAAAATATGTCATGAGCATTTGGATATTCTTTAGTATAAGTGAATAGAAATTTCAACATTAGATATAAATGAAGTTGATCATGTGTCACTTGGTCTGTTGGTCCCTGTTTTCGCATTCATATTACATTTTTGTGTAGAAAAAATAATGGTTGATAAATAATAGACAACGAAACCACGCTCGTTTTTGTCACAGTAACTCAAACAATGTCTTCCACAAAACTCATCATCTCCATCCCTTTCTTCTTATCTCTCCTCCTACGATTCTCCTCCGCCCAATCCGTCGTGAAAGCTACGTACTGGTTTGCGGAGAGTGAATCTCCGGTCACCGACATTGACTCATCTCTCTTCACTCACCTATTTTGTGCTTTCGCTGACATCAACACTCTAACATATCAAGTCATTGTCTCCTCCAGGAACAAACCCAAATTCTCCACCTTTACACAAACCGTCCAACGGAGAAACCCTACCGTGAGAACCCTTTTGTCTATCGGCGGTGATTTCACGTATAATTTCGCGTTTGCGTCTATGGCAAGTAACCCCACCTCTAGAAAATTGTTCATTGGTTCTTCTATTAAGCTCGCTAGATCGTATGGATTCCACGGTCTCGATCTATATTGGAAGTACCCGAGCACTACGACGGAGATGGACGATTTCGGGAAGCTACTTCAAGAATGGCGATTGGCGGTTATAGCAGAGGCTAGAAGTAGCGGTAAACTGCGTTTGCTTTTGACGGCTGCGGGTTTCTACTCCTATAGTTACTATTCCGTAGTGCACCAGGTTCAAGCCGTTGCCGATAGCTTGGATTGGGTTAATCTTGTTGCCTATGATTTTTACGATTCGGGTTCGTCTAGAGTAACTTGCTCACCAGCTCCTCTCTACGATCCTATAACCGCAGGCAGTGCCGTGCTTAGCTTCACAGAGGCCTTAGGCAATTTCGATTAATGTGGCCTAAAAAAATTAATTTTTATGATAGTAAATTTTTTTATATAAAATAATTAATGATAAAAAAAGTTTTAAGCACAAATTTGATTTTATTTTTCTCTATAAAATCGTTGAAACTCACATATTCAAAACTTTTAATCAAATCTTTTACCATAAATAAGATAGTTAACCATTTAATCTTCCTTGTGGATTTTTATTTTTTAGTTTTATGCAATTCTCAAACAAAAAGCTCTAATACATAATATTAAACTAAATACATATATCTAGTTTTTGAATAAAATGTGGCCTTCTAATACTTATTATTTTGGTGGCCTTAGGCAATTGCCTTTAATTTAATGAGGTAAGCACGGCTCTGACCGCAGGTACAAAAAAATTACCGAACTAAGCTAAGATAAAGTCATAAAACCGATACATAACCTAATATATAGATATAGGTCCAAGCTGCGACGCTGGAGTGAGAGCGTGGACTCAAGCTGGACTTCCGGCGAAGAAAGCAGTCTTGGGATTTCCATACTACGGCTACGCACAGACGCCAAGAATCATAACTACTACGCTAATAGCAGCGGACCGGCGATATCAGCTGACGGTTCCATCGGATACAATAAGATAAGAAGGTTCATAGTGGATAACAAAGCAACGACGGTTTATAATTCGACGTTGGTCCAGAATTACTGTTACGCTAGGAAGACTTGGATTGGTTACGATGATAATCAGAGTATTGTTACGAAAGTGAGATACGCTAAGAAGAGAGGTCTACTTGGTTATTTCTCGTGGCACATTGGAGCTGACGATAATTCTCTTCTATCTCGTGCAGGTTCGGTTTTATCCCAATTCTAAATAAGTAAAATATTCGTTACTTTTCTTATGAGAAACGAAAAGGTAATGTTTTCATGATTTATTCTGGGATTTTGGGGATTTTATAGCATCACAGGCATGGGATAATAAGAGGCATCAACCACCATAATCCTACAGAAGTTTTAAGGTTGACAACGGCAGGGGAAGAAGTTTTGTTTTTGTAAAACTATGCAAAAATAAACGTTGTTTGCTTACAGCTTATTTATAGCCAAATCAACAAGGAATATAATGATATGAATAAAATTGAAGCAAGAACCATTTTAAAAAAAAAATAGAAAAGAAGCATTTAATCTAAGTTTATTTATCACTGGATTAGGAACGTGCGTTTTTTTTAACGTTAAGTTACAGAGAGACCATCTATATAATACACATACATAATACATAATCAAAGGACCCGTGTTTTTGTGGGGGTGAGGTTAGCATTAGAAGATGAATATGATGTTTTTTTTTTATAAAGGAGATGAATATGATGTTAAAAGAAGACTTTTCTTAATATTTAAAATGCATATGGTTTGTTTCTATTATAAAGATGTCACCCTTCTCTTCTCAGTGTGTTATCTCAACCCGAAAAGTCAAATGTTATTTTAGAGTCTCAAATTGATCAGATCTGCGGCATCTGCCCCTAGCTAATCTTAAGCTAGTTTTGGAAAGTTTGGTGTAGACTGAGTATTGGTCAGCCACGTGATCCTCATACAATGACGGACTAGAAAGGACAAACAAGATAATTAGCCCGTGGCGGCTGTATTAATGTGATAAGAACAGAAGTGGGAACTCAAATATTAAGAAGAAAACACTCATAAACACACACATTAGTTGGGAGAGATTTGGTTCTTGAGAGTCCCTCGTGCTGTCCCCAAAAAGCCACTATTATATTGCAGCCACTTGTTGTCCCCCATTCATACTCAAAAGTGGTATCCACTTGAACATAAAGACTCACATTGATAAGAGTTCATGGAGTACTCTGGCCACATCAGCATGTGTATAGTGATTGGGAGCAAATAGGTAGGAGAGGATATATATATATATTATATTTTTGACAATAAGTAGGAGAGGATATCCATTGATTAAGGGACTGGTTTGTGCATGAGAGAGTTTGGCATGCTATAGAATTCACCTTAAGTTTCATAGAACAATCATATATATATATAACCGATACTTGAAGATGGGATTCTTCAAAAACTAAATAGTATCACGATTGTTAAAGAAACATATATTATCAAAATTGGTAAATTCTTTTTTTGTTTTGTTTTTTTCTGGCAGTTCTCTGTAGACAGAGACTCTCCACAACCATCTTTAACCCAACACGTCTCTCCAATGGAGAAAGTTCTACTCGTGGAACCCTAGTTTTTCCACATGGATAACTTGGCACCACCAGACGCTTTCACTAATGAGCCGTTGGTTACTTGTTAGACAGGAAATCATTTAATATATGGATATAAACAAAATCTTTCGTAAGCTTTTGGAATATTCTATAGGAAACGTGAGAAGAAAATTCAACTTTGATATAAATGTAGTTGATTATGTGTCTCTTGGTCCTTTCTTTCGCATTCATATTACACTTATGTGTTGACAAAAATGCAAACAGTGTCCCACTTAAGACTTTTCGCTTTCGTAAGATATTATTCATAGTAGATTTCTCATTTTTCAAAGTTGAATTACGTAAGAAATCAAATCTACTTTTTCAATAAATAGACAACAAACCATCTCTGTTTTTCACAGCAACTCGAAAATGTCTTCAACAAAACTCATCTCGCTCATTGTCTCCATAACATTCTTCCTCTCTCTCCCATCCTCCTCGGCACAAACTGTCGTAAAAGCTTCGTATTGGTTCCCAGCGAGTGAATTTCCGGTTACCGACATTGACTCATCTCTCTTCACTCATCTCTTTTGCGCTTTCGCTGATCTCAACTCTCAAACCAATCAAGTCACTGTCGCCTCCGCGAACCAACCTAAATTCTCAACCTTTACACAAACTGTCCAACGCAGAAACCCTTCTGTTAAAACCCTTTTGTCTATCGGCGGTGGAATCGCAGATAAAACCGCCTATGCTTCTATGGCAAGTAACCCCACTTCTCGAAAATCGTTCATTGATTCTTCGATAAGACTCGCTAGATCCTATGGATTCCACGGTCTTGATCTAGACTGGGAGTATCCGAGCAGCGCGACGGAGATGACCAACTTCGGGACACTACTTCGAGAATGGCGATCAGCTGTTGTAGCCGAAGCTAGTAGCAGCGGTAAACCGCGTTTGCTTTTGGCAGCTGCGGTTTTCTACTCCAACAATTACTATTCGGTACTGTACCCGGTTCAATCCGTTGCTAGCAGCTTGGATTGGGTTAATCTTATGGCTTATGATTTTTACGGACCGGGTTGGTCCAGAGTGACCGGTCCACCAGCCGCTTTGTTTGATCCTTCCAACGCAGGTACAACATTTTTTTTTTGGTACAACATTATATGAACTAAACCGATACATAAAACCAATTTTTTTCTCGTGAAAATAAGTCCCCAACTTTATTGTTTCACGAATCTTAAAGAAGTAGATATATAATTAGTATAGTTATAGTTAGTGTAATTTATCAATATCAAATTTTGATAAATTTCAGTTTTTTTTTCGGTTTTGCTTGGTTTAGCTGAACTAAATTTGGTTTTGATTTAGCATAAAAACGTACCACCAATTAAGCTTTTAAATTCTTCGGTTCGAATTTGGTATGAAATTTTTTATTTGGTTTATAAATTTCAACATTAAATAAAACAATATCTCGCCAAGGTTTGAACCGGAAATATCAGCCCGGTTTTGTTTAATTATTAAACCCGGTTTGTGATAATAGGTCCAAGTGGAGACGCGGGAGCAAGGTCATGGATTCAAGCTGGACTTCCGGCGAAGAAAGCAGTCTTGGGATTTCCATACTACGGCTACGCGTGGCGTCTCACAAACGCCAACAGTCACAGCTACTACGCGCCAACCACAGGAGCGGCGATATCACCGGATGGTTCGATAGGTTACGGTCAGATAAGGAAGTTTATAGTAGATAACGGAGCAACAACGGTTTATAACTCGACGGTGGTCGGAGATTATTGTTACGCCGGCACGACTTGGATTGGTTATGACGATAATCAGAGTATTGTGACGAAAGTTAGATACGCTAAGCAGAGAGGTTTGCTTGGTTACTTCTCGTGGCATGTTGGTGCTGATGATAATTCTGGTTTATCTCGTGCAGGTTTGATTTAGTACCAAATTTCTAAATATTATTTATTTTTATGTGAATTGAAAAGGTAATGTTTTGACGACCTTTTTTTTGGGTGGGATTTTACAGCTTCACAGGCATGGGATGCTACGACGGCAACCACCAGAACTATCCAGAAGGTTTAAGCTATCCACAGTTTCGACAACGGCAAGTGAAGAAGTCTTTTTTGTAACTATACAAAAAATAAATGTTATTTGCTTATAATGTCAAAAAAAAAAAAAAGGGGAATAATAAGATATTAAGATAATAAAGGCAAGAACCAAAAGTTTATCAATCATAATGCTTCCTTTAAAGAAATAAGAATTCAAATCAAATCCAGGACTCCTTTCTATTGTACAGTACATGTTTTCATACAAGTTTAACTACGACCTAAGTAGTCTATGGACTATGATTCGTTGCTGAATCTCGTTGATAAAGGAAAGCTGGAAATATGAAACTTAAGCAGGGGCGGATCTAAAGAGGGGGAAGGTGGGGCACGTGCCCCATGCTAATATTTAAAAACTATATGTTTGTGTATTTCATCTGAGTGTTTGTTAGTCCAGTGGCATTTGGTTCCATAGTAGTTGAAGGTGACAAGTTCGATGATTACAACCACATTTGGCTTTTTCATTTTTTTTTCTACGTTTTCACTTTGCTTCTTACACATATTTCCCTGTTTTTTAAAATTCTTGACTTCTTTCATGTTTTTTATTGGTTTTATTTTACATTTCTTTACTTTATTTCATTTATATACCAAAAGATATTGATTCTTTTGTATTTTTTTATAGAAAATTAGTTCTAAGTCATTAATGTAACCAGTGTAATCTACATTCTGAAATATTAAATAAAAATTATATTTACTAAATTTAGTAAAAAAAATTCATTATACATTTTTATAGTATAAAAATAAATGAACATGATATTCTTTATATGAAAAAATTCGATTTTTAGATTTTCGAAAACTCATATTTGATATGTGCCCCATGTTGATATTTTTTCTGGATCCGCCACTGAACTTAAGCCACTGTTGGACCGATCGGACTAGACAGATCAAGTCGGGTTTTAAAAACACTATCTTAAATGTTCATTGAATATAATAGTAGTGTGTGTTTCCTGTTACATTTATTTTTCCACAATATAGAAAGTTGGTTTGCAACCCCATCCTTAATGCCTAAGACACAAAGTTGAGTGGAAATAAATACTACTCCCTCCGTTTCATAAAGAGTGTCGTTTTAAGGTTTTATTTTCGTTTCACAAAGAGTGTCGTTTTAGGTTTTCAATGCAAAATTTAATGATTTTTTATGTTTTATGACTATTAGTATTCTGCATATTGTTTTACTATTGGGCAGATTATGTTTAGGTATATAGTTAATGATGTTTTTGTTTAGAAAAAACAAAAAATTTAATGTTTTCTTAATCTGTGTGCAAAACTCTAAAATGACACTCTTTGTGAAACAGAGGGAGTATATTGTTGACCATAAGCTTGATGGCCCTATGTATGGACGACGGTCAAACTTCTCAATTAACCAAAAAAAATAAAAATGAGTTGAAAGCTACAAGACCACAAATAGTATAATGCTTACATTTAATGACTTAAATTTCCATAATAATAAATTGAATAGAGAGTAGAAATGTTCAAGTTTATTAACCATAATAATTAGACCAAACATGTTTTTACTGTATATATAAAATAGTAACAAGTTTTCCATAATCATAAATTGAATTGAGAGTAGAAATCTACAAGTTTATTAGTTAACAAAATGCAAGACTACTTGCTATTGTATTTTACATGTTTCCACAGAACATTAATTTTACGGTGACAAAAAGAAAAAGAAAAAGGAATTGTGTTTTCCCTCCAACTTGTATAATGGCTTGAGAGAATGTGTTGCTTATAAAATTGGACTCCGGGTTGCACCCTCTTGTCAATAGGTGGCGGGAGTGCTAACAAAGACGCGTTTGCATCCATGGCAAGTAACCCCAACTCCAGGAGATCGTTCATTCAATCGACAATCACCGTTGCTAGGTCGTACGGCTTCCATGGCCTCGACCTAGACTGGGATTACCCGAGAAACGCGAAAGAGATGAGTGATTTCGGGATGCTACTGCAAGAATGGCGATCGGCCGTTAAGGCCGAGTCCAGTAGCAGCGGTACACCGGCTTTGATCTTGACCGCTGCGGTTTACTACTCCTGGAATTACCATGAGGTACCTGTACCCTGTTCTGGCCATTTCCAACAGCTTGGATTGGGTTAATCTTATGGCCTATGATTTTTTTGGACCGGGTTGGTCAACAGAATGATTTCAATTGATTACCTTATCACCAAAATGTAAATATCTTTTCTACTATGCATGTTTAGAAATTTACAAAATCAACCATATTAGAATATTTCATGGATAACCTACTAAGATTTAATTTTAATATTACCCGACTGAATATAAATATGAGAAAAATATTTTGTAGTTTTTGTTGTTTTTTTTTTTGATATATTTTGTAGTTATATCAATAGAATTAGTTGAGAAATCTATATGTGGGCGACACGTTGTTTGAAGCTCACTTCTGGTGTTGATCATCGAGGTGGGTCTCTCCCTCTCTCTAGATATTGTTATGTGTTTTGTGTGGCTGTATAGCTTTGGTTTTGTAGTTGATGGTTTATTTTTACTTTTTTAACAAGTTTAGGTTAAAACTTAGAAGCTGTGACTTAGTTATGGTTCTTTTGGCCATGTGAATGTTTGTTTAAACAAAACAGAAGTGGAGCAAGAGAAAGCAAAAGGAGAAACATATTTGTCGCATTATTTAGATATTCTAGTAGAAACGTTCCACATGATTCAGATCTTCGTTAACTTTGAATTCACGAGTATTAGTTAAACAATTGCTGCTTTGAATGCTCAGTTTATCTTATGATTCATTCTTGTGTTTTTCGTCGTTATGAATGTTATTCTGTGACCTTGTTATGGTCTAAATTGTTGGAAAATGTATTAGTAGGAGTAATTATGTCTTAGATATGCAATGAGAGGCAGAAGTCACGAGTTGTGCCGTCCATATATGCAGAAGTGTTGTTAAATCTTATGCAGATTAATGTGAAAAGTATCAATTTTATTTGGACCGAGCTACAGCAACAAGATTATTGATTTAACACCTGCTTCACGTGAGCTACATTAAGCTATATCCATTTTTTCGTTTAGTTTCTTTGGAAGTCTATGGCTTTTGTCTAATGGAAAAATCATAGGGTTTGATTAATATTAAGACAAAAAGTTATCTTTGTAAATTCTTATTATTATTAATGTTATTGATTATTTTTATTTTGTAAACTAAAATTAGTGCTTTTGGATTTAAGAATTTAACATTCAAAATTCACCCAAACAAAGAGATATTGATTCTGACTCTCCCAATTAAGGACGGAAAGTGCTGGTAGTGGTACCTGTTGGTCCAACCAAGAAAAAAGAGATGGAAATTTTGGGTATAACATTAGTAACGAAATCGAAGTGATATTGTATAATATACGATTGGAGATAGAAAAACACTATATATTGTAAATGTATGATAGCAGTATAAACAATCTGCTATCAAAAATGGTAAATCTATTATCACGGTTGATGTCAGAATATATATATTTTTTTTTTACAGCGTCAGAATATTTTTCTTAACGCTATAAAATCGTTAGATAACATATATATTCATAGAACATGGTGTGATTGAAAGGTACATAATTCATGTCTACCTAAGTTTAATATTAGTATATTTTTGTTTTGTAATGTGAATCAATTAATAATTAGATTATCTTTTTATAATATTTTGATCGACAAATCTGACATATTATAGAACGTGATAATGTAAATAATTGCAACTAAAATCAGGTGAAAAGGTGGAGAAGGGGATATTATTGATGTTTATATCTACTATTGATGTCTGGCCTAAACAAATTATTCATACGTATATGGACTAATAAACAACCCATTCTTTTTTTTTTTTTTTGGTTTCTAACTATTCTTTTTGGCAGCTACTAAGTTTCACATTGGACAAGCTATGATATAAAAAGTGGCCCGTTTGATATAAATTATATGGTAATACTAATAACTAAAATATGAAAATGTCTTTTATTGGAAAATTATGATCATGGCTGGTTTTGTATTCTTATTTTCGTTAATCATTTAACATATTCAATGCCCATCATTTAATGCCAATATTAATTATTGAAATATGAACCACTACTTGTTAGATCTACGTTTACAGAAAAATTGTTAGATATATGGACTATAACCCAGTCTTTTATTTATATTTTCCTAACCGTAGACTATTTTCTTATCAATTACTATTAATTTCATGTTGGAGAAGCCATCTTATAAAAAATCCCACATTTATTTACGTCAACTTTGATAAAAAAAAGTGTTTTTTTTCTTCTAATGGTGTCACTCACATCATTATAATAAATTATGAAATTCGATAATTTGTTTGTTATATTGGTATACCAGTTCTGAAATTTTCTTATTATTTTTCTTGTTTTTTCTAAAATAAATGGATTATATGAAAAATAGATATGTTATACTCCCTTTGTTTCTAAAAAATTGCGTTTTTAGCTTTTTATTTTCTTCTACAAATACTGAGTTTCTAGCTTTTTTATTTTTTATTGATTGATATTAATGTATTGAAACTTCAAGATGCAATGAATGAAAATAGTTAGTTTTATTATATTACTATTGGTTCACAATAACAACAAAGTGTTTAATAAAAAAAATTATGCAAATATAAAAATTTTAGTATATAAGAAAACTCTAAAAAAGCATTCTTTTAACAACATAGGAAGTAGATGTTAAGCCATGATATATCATATCATATAATTAAGAATTATCAAACTTATGTATACGCAAAGCACAATTTTACCGGTTTTTTTTTTCTTCTTATCAACCACAAATTTATCCCCTTTTTCCTTATGTTAATTAATCGTTCAACATATTTGGTATTAAACCAATTTTGTTTTTTAAAAAAACTTATATAAAAATGTTTAATAAATATATTTGTTTACCTTTAATCACCAAAATGTAATACCTTCTCTACTATGCATGTTGATGAAATTCCACAATCAATCATATTAGAAGGATTTCACTGATAATCTTCTAAGATTTAATTTTAATATTACAGAATGAAGATATAAATGGAAAAAGTATATTTTGTAGTTATCAATAGAACTAGTTGACAAATTTCCAAGTCTCTAAATAACGAATGAAATCCACAAACTTAAACATGGTGATCAAATGGCACAGAATTCATGTCTACCTAAGTTTAATATCATTAGATTTTTATTTTGTAGTATGAACCAATCATTAATGAAAACCATTTTTCAAAAAACCTATATGCATACACAACTACTATATATTCCAACCTAATGAAGTACGTACCTCTAATAAGATACACATCCATTAAATTCTTAGATCAATATACATCATTGAATAAATATTACTCGACCAACATACTAATAGATAGACACATTGTCTCTTCATCTTTATGTTCCGAAGTTTTTCGGACAGTCAAGACTCGAATTTTCTTTGTAAAAACAGTTTATATGTTCGTTTGCGCTTCTAAAAGTTTGATCAGTAATGTTGAAATAGACCAAACATGTACGTTTCCAAAATAATAAATTTAATTAAGAGTTGAAATTTTTTAAGTTAATTATAAGGGTTTTCTGAACTAATATCTTTAAAGTTTTTATTAACAGAAACGTTACAATGGTCAATTATGTATATCTTTATAAATCGGTCATCTACTTTCACTAGTAAATGAAACCACTAGCTAAAACTATATACATATAGACCCCCCAAACAGGCTAATAAAATACCTATAGACTTTATCAATAAACTTTTAGATATATAGAAGTGCCAAAAACATGTTCGATCTGTACCTAAACTCACTAATCAAAAACTGGTTTTAGAATTATCCAGACCCATAGAAGATGGAAACTTTTAATTAGAAAATCAATTTCATAACAGATGTTTTAATATGCGTTTTTTATTTATAAATAAAAAACGCAAGCCATATTGGTAGAATCTCTTAAACTGGTATCAATCCATTGAAGAACGACACTTATTTAGTTTTACTTTGGAACTCTCATCTTCGACGTTGAACTTGTCAGGAACTAACAAAAAAAATCATTAGTACTTATAATTTTATTGTTGGACAAATTAAAGTATCTAATAGAAACACTATCCACTTTTGATTTGTGAACAGAATGTTTCGATTTTGATATAAACGAGCTTGTTTATGGCGTCTCACGTACATCTTCACCAGATACATTTTCGCTTGTTGAATTCTAAATTTAAATTTGTGTTAGTTTAATCGCAATATTAATTAGTGAAATGTGAACCTATACTTGTTAGATCGACATTCACATAATCTAGACAAAAAAAAAACCCAGTCTTTTTATTTTCTTTTTCTTAATTAGTCGTAGACTATTTCATTTTTTTGTCAATTACTAATTTCATGCTGGACAAGCCATATTAAAAAAATCCCACTTTACCTATATCCTTTTTTTTTTTTTTTTTTTTTTTTTTTTTTGGACAAACCCACTTTACCTATATCCTATGATAGTTTTTTTTGTTTTCTTTAATATATAGAAATACGTCGACTTTGATATAAAAGAGTTTTTTTTTTTTAATGGTGCCACTCACATCATTAGTAAAGACTTTTCGCTTTCGAAATTATAAACTCAAAGTTAAAAAAAATTTTATTTTCCAAAAATTAACCATATCATCTCGCTAAACCCCTATAAATAGACAACGAAACCATCCTCATAATTACAAAACACAAACAAACACATAAAGCACTTTGCTAAAGACCCTCGACCAAAATGACCGATCATACTCAGATTCTCCGAACCTCTCCCATCGTAAAAGCTTCTTACTGGTTTCCGGATGGCAAAACCCACCAAACCGACAATTTAACCGCAGGATCCGCAGCCAGCTTTATTGACTCAAAGCTCTTCACTCACCTTTTCTGCGCCTACGCTGACCTCGACTCTTCCACCCATGAAGTCATTATCTCTGCCGCGAACAATTGCGAATTCTCCAGCTTTACCAAAACCGTCCAAAAGAAAAACACGAACGTGCAAACTCTCTTGTCAATCGGCGGTAAAAACGCAGACAAAACTGTGTTTGCGTCCATGGCAAGTAACACCAAAAACCGGAAAGCGTTCATTGATTCCTCGATTGCTGTCGCTAGGCATAACGGTTTCTACGGCCTCGATCTAGCCTGGGAGTATCCGAGCAATTCCGTGGAGATGACCAACTTTGGGAAACTCCTGGAAGAATGGCGAGCGGCGGTTGTGGAAGAGTCTGACAACACTAACCAACTGCCTTTGCTCTTGACGGCTGCGGTTTACTACTCCCCGAAATACGATAGGGCGAACTACCCGGTTAAAGCCATTGCCGACAATTTGGATTTTGTTAACATAATGGCCTATGATTTTTATGGGCCGGGTTGGTCCGCAGTGACGGGACCACCCGCTGCCCTTTATCATGATCCTTCTAACTCATCAGGTATAAACCATAATTAAATCCGTAACACAGTAGAAGTTTTTCCTTACTATCCACGCAAAAAATAAATAGAGAACGAAAGTTGAAGTTTATAACACTCATTTTTACACATTTAAATAAATGTTTTTCTTCGATATTTAGTTTTTAAAAACCACATCGTGAAATATATTACTATATATGGAATGTGATCCAAATAACAGGTTTCTGCGTTACAATTTTTTTTATAGAATTAATTATTTCTAATTGTTACTTTACTTAGAGTTTTTGCATATATATTTTTCATCCAAATCAATATTTATGAATTACACAGGTCGAAGTGGCCACGCCGGGTTGAGTAAATGGCTTAAGGCTGAACTTCCGGCGAAGAAAGCAGTGTTAGGGTTCCCATACTGTGGTTGGGCTTGGACTCTCGAAGACTCCGAGAATAACGGCTATGAAGCACCCACCGATGGAGCTGCGATATCACCCGATGGTTCTATAACCTATGAAAAGATAAGGAACTATATTGTCGACAACGGTGCAGCCACATTCCATGATCCGGCGGTGGTCGGATTCTATTGCTACGTGGGGAACACGTGGATTGGTTACGATGATAATCAGAGTATTGTGTCCAAAGTGAAATACGCTAAGCTAACTGGTCTGCTTGGTTACTTCTCGTGGCATGTTGGAGCTGACTATAATTGCGGTCTCTCTCGTGCAGGTACGTTTTTATTTTAACTTCTAATCAATTTTTTTTTTTACTATATCGTTGAATTTGAATGATCACATTTGGAAATTACTGTGCTGCAATTTTTGGTGATTCTATATATTAGTATCTTTGTCTTACAGGAATTGGTAAAAAATAATTTTAGTATATGATCTGATTAATAACAGTAAAGAGTTTTAAATGACTTTGGGGTTTTTACAGCATCAATAGCATGGGATACCACGGAGAAAAACACCGGACATGAACTTCTCGCCGAAGAATGAAACTACAAGACGACGACTTCCCACAACGACCAAAAGTGAAGAAAACAAACATGTTTGCTTGTTTTATTGTAAGAAAAATAAAGACGTTTGCTGTTGCTCTTTTCCTTTAATTTGTTTGCTTATTTCTTGTACCAAAAAAAAAATATATGTTTGCTTATATATATTATTGTAAAACAAAATAAAGACGTTTGCTTATTACCGTTACAAAAAGGTAAATAGTTTCATTTCTGAGATAAATTCATACAGAAATAGAAAAAATCAATTCGTCAAAGTTTCCAAAAATATAAAATAAGAGAACCTAAATATTTAGAATGTGACAAAAATTAATAGAAAATATAATCGACCAATTAACATATTTAAATATCTAATCTATTAGTTGCCATGTGTACACGTTAACATTAAAACTGTTTACGTCGGGCCATGATAAGATAGTTTCTAAACCGACGGGAATATTTTTGCTTCGGTCTATAACCGACGTTAACAAGTAATATAACGGACCTCAAAACCTTTTTTTTTGTTGAAGCATGTTATGTTGTGATTAAACACATGTTGAATTACTATAGTAGAAACATTATCACTAATATAATAAAATATGTGTTTTTCTGTATTATATACAAAATAAAATGTTAGTTTTCACAGCACCACAAAACTAGATATTTATTATTTGTTTTAGTCTTTGACCGGTATATTAACTAAATAACGTAAGAACAGAAAAGTTGAGTGATTCTATAGCGGAAAGAAATGAACGACATAGAGTTTTGTGGATGTGTAGAGACACTTTGTTAAATTTTATGAACTTCCAACTCAAAACCAATTGGTGACGAAATGTTTGACTCATGTCCCTTATAAACTATTCAAGTCATTTTCCATCTTTTCGATGTGTGATATTTCTTCACATACCTCACTGAAATAATAGCTCTTCTATCCATTAATCTCGCTCGAGATAATGGATTTCTAAGTATCTTGACGAAAAGTATTATCTTGATGAAATTGGGTATATTTTTGAACCATCGATTACTAGGCGATGATCGGACCACTTCAAGACTGAATTAGTAGAGAAGTTTGATGTACCCAAAATATTTCCGACCACAACCCCCTCTTTTGAGGTCTATGTGCAAAGCCTTTTTGGGGCTGATAAAAATCTACTTAACATTAAACATAGTTATAGTGATAATAGTAATTAATTTTGAAATCAATTTTTTTTTCTTATCTTAACATTACTCGATTTGTCTTAATGGTACAAAAATAATCAATGCTTCTCGTTCATCTCCATGCCGTTCTTCAACTGTTTTTCAACTTCTCTTGCTCATAGGCGTAGTTATTAAAACCATGTAATGCAAAACATAAGCTTTTTTACTTAGTATCGTATTCTCACGTCGCTCCAGCTGGAAATAAAAACAAAAAGCATTCGAAGTAAGTATTTTCTTATCAACCACAATTCTACCGATTTTTTTCCTTATGATAATTAATCAAAAAAACAAGAAACAAAAAACTTATTGTGGTCTCTGAAAAGATGCTTAATAATTTTTTTTATTATCACTAAAATGCACATATATTATGTAAATCATGTTGAGAAAACTCCACAATTAACCATATTAGAATGATTTTGTTGACAATAAACCTACTAAGACGTAACTTTTAAATATTATGCGAGTTAAACAAAATTGAAAAAATATTTGTAGTAATCAATAGAACTAGTTGAAAAATTTCTAAGTTTCCAAAATAACACTGACAAAAATAAAATCCACAAACTTAGAACAAGAGCTAGATTCATAGAAAATGGTGATTGGAGTGTTACATGGTTCATATATATGTCCAATTTCTATATTATTGACGCATGTAGTGTGAAATTATAAATATTTAGAGTTGTAAGTCAGAATTTTGGTGGGGAAAATCGTAGAAATGGACATTATTGATATTTAGATCTATTATTGATTTTTTTTTTTTTTTGGTCGGAAGATCTATTATTGATTTTTGGCTGAAACAAGTTGTTTATCTATGGAGTTATGGACTATAAAACCCAGTCTTTTTTTTGTCATTTTTTCTTATACGTCGTTTCATTGATCTTAACAGTCTTTTTGTCCTTGATTATTTTTTGAAGACAAATTTTGTATTTTCCATCAAATATTCTTTTTGGCAGCTACTTCATTTCAATATGGCCTCTTAGCTTTGATATAATCTTATGATACTAATTATGATATAACTTATTTATCTGTATGATATTATCTTATATTAATATTCTTGTTTTAGTAATTAATCATTTAACATATTCAATGCCCACCCCATCCCTTCTAACCGCAATATTAATTACTCCCTCTGTTTCAGTTTAGTTGTCGTTTTAAGTTTTAAATTTTGTTTCATAATAGTTGTCGTTTTAGGTTTTCAATGCAAATGTTTGGTGAAAATTCCAGTTGTATCCCTACTGTTTTAATGTTTTGGCCAATGAAATTTTTTATAAAATATATTAATAAAGGGTAAAACAGAAAATTTAATGTTTTTCTTAATTTGTGTGAAAAAACCTTAAACGACAACTAAAACGAAACAGAGGGAGTAGTAGATAAGTCTGAAACAATACTTGTAAGAGCGACGTTAACAGATAAATTGTTAGATATATAGACTAAAACCCCAGTCTTTTATTTTCTTTTTTCTTAAACGTAGACTTTTTTTTTTGTCAATTACTAATTTCATGTTGGACAAGCCATATTAAAAAAGAAACCCCACTTCATACATATCCTATGATAAGTTATATATATTTATATATGCCACTCACATCATTAGCAAAGACTTTTTGTTTTCGAAATACTAAACTCAAAGTTGAATTTTTTTTTATTTTTCCAGAACTAAACCATATATTTTTCTCCAAACCCTTATTATAAATAGACAACGAAACCACCCTCATAACTACAAAACACAAATAAACACATAAAGCATTTTGCTAAAGCCTAAAGACCCTCTACCAAAATGACTGATCATACTGAGATTCTCCGAACCTCTCCTATCGTAAAAGCTTCATACTGGTTTGTGAAGCCGGAAAATGACTTCCCGGCCGGAATCATTGACTCAACTCTCTTCACCCACCTTTTCTGCGCCTTCGCTGACCTCGACTCTTCCACCCATGAAGTCACTATCTCCCCCGCGCACTTATGCGAATTCTCCAGCTTTACCAAAACCGTCCAAGAGACAAACACCAACGTGCAAACTCTCTTGTCGATCGGCGGTAAAAGCGCAGACACATCTGTGTTTGCGTCCATGGCAAGTAACACCAAGAACCGGAAAGCCTTCATCGATTCTTCCATCGATATCGCTAGGAAGAAGGGTTTCTATGGCCTCGACCTAGCTTGGGAGTATCCGAGCAATGATGTGGAGATGTCTAACTTTGGGAAACTCCTGAAAGAATGGCGAGCGGCGGTTGAGGAAGAGTCTGAAAAAACTAATCAACTGCCTTTGCTCTTGACAGCTGCAGTATACTACTCCCCATATTACTATGGTGAGCAGTACCCGGTTCAAGCCATTGCCGACAATTTGGATTTTGTTAACATAATGGCCTATGATTTTTATGGACCGGGTTGGTCCCCAGTGACCGGACCACCCGCAGCGCTATATGATCCTTCCAACCCAGCAGGTATAATCCATATCTAAACCCGTAACATAATTGCAGTTTTACCGTACTATCAACATTAAAAAAAAACAAAAAAAAAAAAGAGAACGAAACTGAAGTTTACAGAAAATAAATACTTGCATCATTCATCTACGATTTCAGAATTTTAAAAACAAAATCATGAAATATGTTATTATGGTTTGATTTAAATAACAGGTTTCTGCATTATCTCTTTTACAATTAATTTTTTCATCATTTCTAAATTTTTATTTAAAAAAGGTTTGCGAGTTTTGTTATATTTACTTTACTAAAATAAAAAAAAATGGTATAGGATCTTTACTAAAATACTTTTACATATAAATTTTGCACTCAAACCCATTTTATCTAATAGAAATGTAAAACTGAATTATATAGGTCGAAGTGGCGACTCCGGGTTGAGTCAGTGGCTTCAAGCTAAACTTCCGGCGAAGAAAGCAGTGTTAGGGTTCTCATACTCTGGTTGGGCTTGGACTCTCGAAGACGCCGAGAATAACGGCTATGATGCACCCACCGATGGAGCAGCGATATCACCCGACGGTTCTATAACATATGAAAAGATAAGGAACTATATAGTCGATAACGGAGCAGCCACATTCCATGATCCGGCGGTGGTCGGATTCTATTGTTACTTCGGAAACACGTGGATTGGTTACGATGATAATCAAAGTATTGTGTCCAAAGTAAGATACGCTAAGCTAAAAGGTCTGCTTGGTTACTTCTCGTGGCATGTTGGAGCTGACTATAATTGCGGTCTCTCTCGTGCAGGTTCGTTTTCATTTTCACTTTTTTTTTTTACTATTTCAATGATCGCTTTCGGAAATTACCGTGCTGCAAGTTTTGGTGATACTATATATTTGAATCTGCTTAATATATTAATTGGAAAAAAGAATATTTAGTATCGGATCAGGTTAACAGTTGTGAGTTTTAAATGACTTTGGGTGGTTTTTACAGCATCTATAGCATGGGACACTACAGAGCTATTCTCCGGACATGGAAATGAAGCAGCCGCAGAATAAAAATCCAAGCCGAGTTCTCACAACGACGAAGAGTGAAGAATAAATTATTGTAAAATCAAATAATAAATTATGTGTGCTTGTCTAATTGTAAGAAAAATAAAGACTTTTGCTTATCTCTTAAAAAAAAACCATGTTTGCTTATATTATTGTAAAATCAAATAATGAAGACGTTTACTTTTTCTTGTACCACATGGTGGTTTGTTTGAACTTTGAAGTTGTGTTAAAGAATGTTACAATTTCATTTTTATGAAATAAGCATTCAAACATGAGTGAAATAATCAATTTTTCCATATTTTCGAAAAAAAGAAGAGCCTAGATATTTGCAACCATGTGAAGAACTGATGATGGCTATTCTGGTAAAAATGCGGAATAATGTTTTCAAATCGTAAAAACGTGAAAAATGGCCATGGTATACCATTTATCAGCTGAATGTTGAATGAAAATGTTATGCAAAATGATGTGCCAATTCTACACCTTATTCTGGACTTTGTGTTCTTCTTCTAGACCAAACCATCTCATGGTTTCATTTAGATGAGTTACGATTACGTACATATGGTCAGACCGGTCAGTTTCAGAGGTAACTTTGCTCCACTCCAAAATATTGCCAACGAGTTGATATACGATTTGCTTTCAAGAATCATTGATCAAAAGATAACGATTGGATCAATGAGCTCCTTTGCATTTTATAGTTATTGTCATCTGGTTGCATACATACAATCGATTTGATGGGTGATCAAAACAGTGTTTGGATACAACCGTCTCTATGCTTGGATACTAGTAGGCTACTTTAATGAACTCCAAAAATATTCAAAAAAAGTAGGAGATTTAAAAAAAAAAATAGTGATTTCAGACGGCCTAATTATTTCCAACGGAGTTCTGATAAAACTTAAGGTCAGCTCCATTGGTTACATTTTCACACACTTTTAATACATCTATCAATAAATAACATTAACATTAATTATAAAAAAGTTTAAAGATACTTACAAAAATGACCAATAGAGATGATCTAACGGTTGGTTTTGAAGCGTCAGAAAAAGATGTTTCGTCAAAAATCTGTTGGCCATTCCCAACGAATTTTCCATGACGACGATAGTTGTCAGAAAAAGTGTCGGGAATCCGTCAGGAAATTTCCTGACGACTTTTTCCATTATATCGGCGTAGGCCTGGGTATAAAAATTGGAACCGCCCCGAATAATACGATCCGAATCATAACCCAAAATACCGAAAATATAAGTACATTCTAATAATTTAGGACCCGAATACCCGAACATTTATTTGATTATCCGAAAATTTACAAAAAATCCGAATTTTATCCGAAAATCTAGGTATTTACCCGAAAACCCAAGTATTTATCCTTAAATTTTATGGTATTCATGTAAAGTTTCGGATAGTTATGTATCTGAAAAAGATCGGGTATTTAACTGTTTTGAAAATCTAACTTGATCCGATCCGAACTCAAAAAGATCCAAACTAAAATCGAACAGATTTTTTACATTTACTTTATTGGGTCCTATACTCCTTTACTCGAAAGACTCGACGTGAGTGGTTCATACCCGAACATGATCCGAGTACTCGAATGTCCAGCCTATCCAGACGAATTTGGTCGGGGTTCATATGAATTAGAGAAGGAGAAGAAAATAGTTAGCGGCTGCCGTCTGATAAGAAACGGTACACGAGTCTTATAGGAATTCCTCTATTAATTAATATCCAATGTAATGAGTAATGACAATAATATTGTAATGCATGTGTGAACCAGTAATACATTGTTAGACAAATGGACTTGTTAGATATGTATATAGACTATAGCCGAGTCTTTTTTTAATTATATATATGGACTATAACAGTCTTTTTTAATTATTCTTTCTATTAGTGGAACACTTTACTTTTGTTTTTCTTTTTTTTTTTGAAAAAAAATTTACTTTACTTTTTAGTGTATTAATTTCATGTTGGACAAACTATCATATAAAAATTCCTACTCTAGACATATCTATTAGATGTATAACTTGGTAAAATGTACATATGTTGTTGATTTAAAACATATATTGTTGATTTAAAACATATGTTGTTATTTACATATTCTTGCCAACATTGATTAAAAATGGGAGTAGTCAAACCAAAAAATTTGTCGTTATATTATATGTGTAAATCTTCAACCACTTGACTACCATAAATTAATTTTAAGCTTATGAGAGATTTGTAAAAGACAAAAAAAAATACATCAACTATGATATAAATGATGTGGTGTGGTGTGGTGTCACAGTCACAACATTAACAAAGACTTTGGCAGTCTTTGAACATCAACGAAAATCCACTAACCATTATATATAATCTTCCTTAATTCAAAGTTGAATTTGTCTTTTCTTTTAATATTTAGAATACCTCTTCCCAAATTCCCTATAGATAGAGAATGAAAGCACCCTCTTAGTTTGTATATCACTGCAAGGCACAACAAACAAAGTAACATAGAAAGCATTTCGTAAAACTCTTTGAGACAAAATGTTTACGGAAGTAGTAAAAGCATCGTACTGGTTCCCAGATGGTGTATCATCCCCAACCACCGAAAGCGTAGTCCCACGATCCTCAGCCGTGCTAATCGATTCAACTCTCTTCACTCACCTTTTCTGTGCCTTTGCCGATCTTGACGCTCAGACCAACAGCGTCGTTGTCTCCAGCGCGCACGAACAGGAATTCTCGAACTTCACTAAG
The DNA here is from genome assembly GCA_019202805.1 of Arabidopsis suecica. Lineage (NCBI taxonomy): Eukaryota > Viridiplantae > Streptophyta > Magnoliopsida > Brassicales > Brassicaceae > Arabidopsis > Arabidopsis suecica. The sequence goes on from CM032911.1 coordinate 8,815,630, forward strand.
ATCGTCAAGCAGAAAAACCCTGACGTGCAGACCCTATTGTCGATAGGCGGAAGAAACGCAGACAGATCCGCGTTTGCGTCCATGGCAAGTAACCCCACCTCTCGTAAATCATTCATTTGGTCTTCGATCTCCATCGCTAGATCTTATAAATTTGACGGCCTTGATTTGGCTTGGGAGTACCCAAAAGATGAAGTGGAGATGAAAAACTTTGGTAAACTACTTGAAGAATGGCGAGAAGCGATTGAGGACGATGCTGAACGCACCGAAAGAATGCCTTTGCTATTGACGGCTGCGGTTTACTACTCTTCGGTTTACGATTCTGTTTCCTACCCAATTCGAGAGATTGAAGAAAACTTGGATTGGGTTAACCTTATTGCCTATGATTTCTACTGTTCATCCACAATCATTGGTCCACCCGCCGCTCTGTTTGATCCTTCAAACCCGAAAGGTACAAACATAAGTGACTCACTAAACCAACAAAGGAAAGTAAGTAGTTTTTTTTTTTGGTTCGTCAAGGGTTTAGCTGTAATAAAATTTGGTAAATTTGGTTGATAGGTCCATGCGGAGACTCCGGTTTGAAAGAGTGGATTAAGGCCGGACTTCCAGAGAAGAAAGCAGTCTTGGGATTCCCATACGTTGGACGGACCTGGAGTCTAGAAGGCGGTAATGATGCGGCTAGTACCCCAGTACCTACATCAGCTAAGGGTTATATCAACTATAATCATATAAGGAGGCTCATAGTGGATCACAAAGCAAGACCGGTTTATGACTCGACGGTGGTCGGAGATTACTGTTTCGCGGGGACTAGTTTGATTGGGTACGATGATCATCAGAGCGTCGTGACGAAAGTGAAATACGCTAAAAAGAGGGGTTTGCTTGGTTACTTCTCATGGCATGTTGGAGCTGACGATAATTCTGGTTTATCTCGTGCAGGTTCGTCTTTTTGTATATTTTTAAATATTTCTTTTATTTTTCGTTTACATTTTCACCACGGAGATGCTGTTTTTTTTTTTTGTGAATTGCAACAAAAAAGTATATTTGGTGTCCTTGTTATAAGTACCAAGTCTTATATATGGATTTTTGGAAATTTTGCAGCATCACAAGCATGGGATGCTAAAGAGATAGCCAGCGGAGACAAAATGAGTTCCGAGTTAAACCAAAAGAAAAAGATTAGTTCCGACAACCACAAAAGACGAAGAAATAAATAATGACGAGTGAAGAATAGAACATGTTGGCTTATGTTATTGTAAGAAATATAAAACACGTCTGCGTATCTTGTTTTCACGCTTGTTAATTAAATCTTTGTAAATAAAAATAATTAAATAAAGTTTGATTTCTATAAAAATACGCATTATGAAAAAACATCATTTACGTGCAAATGTATGCAAGCATGTATATAATACTACTTGTAAAGCCGCTTGTAAATTTTTATCATCATAGTTTTCAGAAAAATGGTAGTACATTAAAGAAATCTTATAAGAGAAACTAATTATATTATATAACACCAAAACATAGATGTTTTAACTGCTCCTTTTTATTAAATAGCACATCGTTATGATTTGTAAATATTAAACAAATAAAACTCTATTAAAAAATCAAAACAAATCCAACAAAACTAGTTGTTATTGTACATGTTACCACAAAAACTACAAAGACCAGCAAAAAGTTGTTGATTCGTAGCTGATACTTTAAGCGGGAAGATAAATAGCAAAACTGATAATTAATGTAGGGGTTTTCTTCACCGGTTAAGACGGTGCACCGAGATAAGATGCGAGCCTTAGTATGTCGCTGAATATACCACCAGCCGTGACTTGAGCACCAGCTCCAGGACCTCGGACAATAAGTGGATGATCCTTGTACCTTGTCGTTGTGAATGCTATTATGTTGTCTGATCCTGCGAGCTGTGCAAATGGATGTTCTTTCTTGTATCTTCTAAGTTCAACGGTTCCCTTCTGGTTAACTGCGTCCACCACTCCAACATATCTCAGGACCTATATTCAAGTTTACATATATATATGGTTAATATGATCACATTGATCAAAAGGGAAATTAGCCGGATTTAAGATCATCAAAGTGAAAACGTTTGTTGTGTGAATAAATCTTACTTCCCCAGAGTTCTCAGCTTCTAGCCTTTCTTTTGCTAGGTCTCCATCGTACTGTGGGAGTTTCTCCATGAATTCTTCAGCAGAAGTGCATCCCTGAAAATAGTATTAGAAAGGAGACATTAGATGCAGACAAAGCTGATTTTGCTGTTAATGAGATGTACATATACAGAGATCTTTTACTTTTAGAGGTTCTGGTACGAGACTTCTAATAGGAAGATCAGAGAGGTCCAATTTCAGTCCAGATTCTCGAGCGAGGATTATCACCTGCATAAACAGAAGAGTTTTGGCTCAATGAGAGAGACTATCATCAGTTGCAGAACTTTGCTAGGTCAGTTTGATACATAGTAACGATAACGTACCTTCCTTGCAACATCAGTTCCAGATAAATCATCTCTTGGATCAGGCTCAGTAAAACCTGCGTTCTTTGCTTCAGCGACAACCTCGCTGAAACTTCGATCTCCAACAAAGTTGTTGAATAGATAACTCAAAGTACCACTGGAGGAAAGAACAAAAAAACAAAACCCAAAAGAGATTTCATCAGAATTGGCAGCAGAAAGGACCTCAGTGTGAAACTGTGGTGGAACTTTTAATCAACAGACCTGCAAATGCCCTCTATGCGTAGTATCTTGTCTCCTGTCTCAAGGAGACCACGTAAAGTGCTGATAATTGGAAGACCAGCTCCAACAGTGGCTTCATAGAAATAATGAGTGTAGGATTTCCTTTGAAGATCTCTTAGTTTCAAGTACTGAGCACACAAACAGAGAAACATCAGTGGAGTAAGAAACCAACTCAGGACAGAAACATTTCATATTGAGTTTCTCAAACAGAGATTGAAAACAAGTATACTTGATGAGAAGAATATATCACCTGATCAAGGGGACCTGAGTTAGCCTTTTTATTTGGGGTAATGACGTGGATTCCCTTTCGTAACCAATCATAGTAATGGCTCGCAATAGCAGAATCTGCTGTACAATCAACCAATACAGAGTTGGGGATAAAATGATTTCCATGCACTTGTTGAGTGAATTTATCCATATTGGCCTCTGTTCCCTTCTCGTTTAGAAGTTCTCTCCATCTTGACAAATCAATACCACTGCAATAAACAACATAGGTACAAGTCATGTGGTGTTAAAACAGAGAAAATCATCCGCAGTTTGAAACCAAGCTTAGGATTTACCAGAAAATATCAGCTATACAAGAATTGACTTTCAACTCATTAATACAGCAATGCTAGAGAAGAAAAGCGAAAAGGCATCTCTTGAACGGTAATAACGGATAGATAAAACACAAGATATCAATAAAGGGAGAGCCATGGGCCAGATATGCGAAATAGGAAACTAGGTAAATCTTCTACGATGCATATGGATTCTGATCAAGAGTTTGGGATATTTGTCTCTTTAGAGAAAAGTATAATAGGCAGTCATGCCATCAAATAATGGATCAGTGTGTCTTTCAAATAAAACCCTACAACGCGTCAAAATCAAACAACTGTACAGAAGAAGTCATTCTTACATGTCACTTAATAGCATAGTCTTTGAACCAGTGATTCCCATAACACGCAGATCAATATTAAATTCTTGTTTGAGAACAGCAGCCTGGAAAACATAATTAAATGCTTAATCAGCTTTGTAAAGGACGAATAGACCCAAAAGGAAGGTAATGTAGCATTTTGTATAGACTGAACAACATTATTAAGTTCACCTGGTCCCTCAGCTGGTCAAGTAATGTAGCACCTATCAAGCCCGGTCCTATGATTCCCACTGCTAATGTCGTTCTTGACAAGAAAAACCTCGAGTGCACAGCTCTTAATGCCTTAACGCTATCTTCACGTTTAATAACGACAGTAACATTGTACTCAGAACAACCTTGAGATATAGCACGGACATTAATATTAGCCTGCAAGTGAGATACAGAAACAACGAATTACAGGGGATCAATTTGGCAAAGGAGAGTGTATAAGATGGATGATCCCTTATCATGATGGTTACAGTATTGTGTAATAATCACCTTCGCCAAAGCACTGAAAAGTGTACAACTAACTCCAGGTGTACTAGCCATTTTCTGACCGACTGCAGCTAAGATGCTACAGTTCGGTATCACCTCAATCTGAGAAAAGAAATATAATATTGTTCAAAATAGTGAACTGGCGAAGAAAAAAATAATCAAATATATGCTTAATTAGATTACACAGAGATGACCTGTGCTAGGTAAAACAGAAATTAGAGAGAGAGAGACACCTGAGAAAGACGTCCAGCTTGTAAAGCTTCACTAAATCTTGACCGTAGTGCCTCAGAAACGGCATTTACTTCCTTCTCAGGCACAGCGAAGCACACAGAATGCTCACTGCTAGCCTGAACAATGAATATATCAATGGCATAAGCCTCTGCCTCTAAACTGAAGAAAATTACTATAATACTAAGGTTAAGTTTGAAACTAAGGCACCTGTGATATCATAATCACATTAGCTCCAACATCTTTCACACAGCCAAAAATGTCACTTGCAGTACCGGGTACACCAGCCATTCCAGTACTGTCAGAATGAATTGGAAGAGATCAGTCAATAGGAGAGGTATCAATGTAGCTTGTCATTTAAAAGAACAGAAATAAAACCCGGCAAATGTAGCTTACCCTTCAACATTTATGAGCGCCAAATTGTCAATAGTTGCAAACCCTTTGACAGGAGTTGTCAGTTTAAGGTCATAATCATCTTCAGGAGGTTGACAGATTATTGTTCCCGGTGCAGAGAGATTGAAAATATTTCTTATCACAATCGGAATATTATACCTCATCACAGGAATGATGGTGCGAGGATGTAAAACATTTGCTCCAAAATAAGACTGCATTAAGTTAAGAATTGTAATCAAAAGTTTGAACTTGGCATGATGAAGCTCCTGAATCTAGGATAACAAGAACACTAGGTTTACCATTTCCCAGGCTTCCTGATAAGAAAGTGTCTGGAGAATTACTGCCTCATTAACTGCAGCAAAAACTTATTGTTATAGTTACATCATAGAATAAAATGGATTAGAGGCAAAAGAACAGGACATACCTTTACGAGGATCCGCACTGTATACACCATCAACATCTGTCCAGATTGTTACTTGACGAGCCCTCAATAGAGCACCCATAATAGCCGCAGAGAAATCACTCCCATCTCTTTTCAAAGTTGTTGGAATGTTTTGCGGGGTGCTAGCAATGAACCCAGTCGCAATAATAATTTTCGATGGATTTAAGGAGAACCACTTATCGAGTCTCTTCTCAGATTCACCAAAATCAGGATCGACCTGATTAGAGCTGGTGGGATTAACGATGAGCACGTCTCTAGTATCCATCCACTTGCACTCAAGCCCAGTCTACAGTCAAAAGAATAGAGAGATGATAAGTGTACAACCTCAACTATTTCACATACAATCATCATACGCATAATTCAAACCTTTCTGACAACATATGATAGCATCTGAGCAGACCAAAGTTCTCCATGTCCTGCAACAAAATCTGAAAACGACTCTGATGCATGGCCGGCTGCAAATGAAAGATGTCAGTTTCTTCCTCTGAAGCAAGACTCAAAGTAAACAAGAAACATAAATAAGATTACTATCACACTACCTATGTATATCGCACGAAGCATTGCTTTAAGATTACTAATATCATTATGCAAATGTGACAAGAAACTAGCGAGATCATCCCCATCGAGAAGGTCACGAGCTGTCAACCGGTGCTTTTCCAAGACAGCTTCCAACGCAGATAAATAAGAATCATCTCTTGATTGTGCCTTGCGGATTAAGTCATACATCATATCCGTCACCTTCGACATTGCCGAGACAACCACAAGTTTCCTTTCCGAGTTATCATTGATTATAACCTCTGCTACATTCCTAATCCTCTGAGAGTTTCCCACACAAGTCCCACCAAACTTGTGAACACTCCACATTTCACCTTTAGGAATCTGAACTTGATCCACTGAATTCACCGTGGATACACCTGAAACTGTAATCAAATTAAGCAAAACATTTTGACTACAATTCCAAAAAGCTCATGTCTCAAGATAAAACAAAAAAAACTAACCAGTAGTTGCTGTAGCTGAGAGATGAAAATCCGGAAGCTCACAAAGAATCAAACCGCCGCCTCCGCCACCAATCGTTCGCCGAAACCTGGGAAATACAAGTCGTTGCCGGAGACAAGGCGGTTTCGGGACACGGAGAAAGCATTGCGGCGGAAAACATCCAAATCTAATCGGATTACTATTCGGCAGAGAAACAGTAAATGACGGCTTCAGAGTCGCCATGTTTATCGCATATACCTGCTACCAAAACCACATAGTTACAAGCTTTCAATACACTGAAGATTCAATCGAAACTCCTTACAATGCCTCAACGAATCAATCGACTAAGAACCAGTAATTCGCTACAACAGTGCAGAGCAAAACCCTATATCAGATTTTTGCGGCATGAAAAAGGAAGAGTAGAAGACTAACACAGTGATGATTTTCCGGCGACCCGGCGGCGGAGGAATGGGAAATAAATAAGGTGTACGGCTTTTCTCAGTGCGGCTAAATAGCACGACCACGAGCGATTTGAAATTGTTGGTCAAAAGGTTTAAGAGTTAACTGAGACCTCAAAGTGAAGCGGCTTCACGATTTTCTCTATCAACAATAAATTGCCACGTGTCTATCTGTTAATGACCTTCAAGTAACGTTTTTCGTTGCTTATAGTTTTGATTTAAAGGCCTTGTTGGCCCATTTATGGCCCATTGAAATTAATTTTCTTTGTAGGCTTACATAAGAAAGAAACCCTCTTTATTTGTTGATCAATGATTATTGATCAAGAGAGTTATGTTGTTTTTTTTTTCTTACATCAGGTTGTGTATTTGAGTTTTATGGCTAGAATCCGTAATCAAATCTTATTTCTGATAGGAGTAGTTGACAATTGAATCCAACTCGAGTCCGATGAATCTGATAAATGAGCCTACCTCTCGGTATTCGATAGACATGCCCATCATGTAAAAAAACTCCGAACCAAAGTTCAAGATGCAAGTGGTTCAAGCACAACTATTGAAAGCTAGTTTTTGTGGTCTTGTATACTATTTGAATTGGGTTTAACTTATATAATTTTTGGTAATGAGACGGATATAGTCATATAGAAATAAAAGCTTCTAAAAAATTTCATCAATGAAAAAGTATATATTAAAAGATTTAGTTTTTTTTTCATGATTTTATGTTAGACCAATCAAACCGTGAGCCGTTAAGATATATCCAACTTTATTTCATTAACAATTTATAAACCATCATAGTATTAATTAAAGAAGTAAAACCCATATATAAGCCGACCAATTTTAACTGGTTGAGCATATTAGCCCCAAAAAATATCTCACTGCAATGATCATATATGAAATGTTGACAAGATAAATAATATCTTCTTTTGTCATCAATAAGTACGTTTATACTTTAATTAAAACAAAGATAAACGCATTGATCTTGTCATAATAAAGTGGTGTTATTTAATTAATTAACTCAACTGCTAATTGAAAATGCTTGTTTTCTGTCACGATCCATTGGTCTCGTGAATGACCCACATGAACCAACATGGATGATGCTGATACAACTCGATGCTCTTTTTTAGTCTTTATACGTTAATTAATCTATATACACATATAGTATTACTTCACATTTTTTTTCTTTTTGGGCAAAACAGTATTACCCAACATATACAAGTAATAGAGTTGTTATTTATGAAGACAAACACAAAAATTCACATAGTAGGCGTCTATGCTATTAGGAAGAAAATAAATAGATTTAGTAACGAGACAATTTGCTTGTATTTGATTAACCAATTTGTTATATATTTATAACTTGTAAATGTATGCATGCATATCGAGGAATGATATAGTATTAATAGTCTCATCAACATATCGGTTGGGATGATTCACACTGATATTGACATTTAACTAAAATTATCCAAATCACATTTCCGTTGATTGGTTTTTTAGTCATCATAGCCGCCTAAGATTAGAATCTTCGGGCTGCTTAAAGATATTGACACATTTTTTATTCCTTTTCGGGTATAACAAAATTTTTAATAGCCCCTCTAATTCCAAACACTACATAGGTTTGGTTGGGACTGATCTATTCGTGTGGTGGGAGCCATTAGCATTAGCTCAGTTGGGTTGCCTACGCTACGGCTAATATCGTGTTCGTGACTACTTCGTGTCCCTTGTTTGGTTAAGCTAGATAGTTTCTCTTTAGTTGTTCTACTTCACCTTTTTTTTTTTTCTCAGATCATATGTAAATTGTTCTTGTAGAGATGTAACAAGACTTTTAAATCGAAAACTATATTGATTCTTAAATTGCTGTTGCTATTTCAAAATTCATGGTGGCTACAAATTTGCAGCGTAAAATAATTCTAATTTGTTTAGACTAGTACAATTATAACTCGCATGGCCATATAACAAAGTAGTTTGATTGTTCGAATATTTATAATCTTTATTAGTTTATAAGAAAACATGAATTGGTCCACAAGAGCGATGGAAACAATCAAAAGCCAAAAATAAACAGAAGACCCTCGTAGAACGTCTAATCAGTTTTGTCCTTATCTCCTATATATATTCACCTTTTAATTTAATAGTACACAGATGTATAAGAGCCCAAAAATTTTGTCATATCAAACGTACTCAACTTTAGAAAAAACATTATTGAAAATTTATTTGGACCCCCTCCTATGACATTTGTGGTTGAGCATTATTATTATTGTTGACAAATCTCGTGATATTAATTGCTATATATGGGACATGTGTATATTGTATAGTCACATTCACATATAATCATGTATTGACTAGCTATTATTGTATATAGTTTAAATATGTTGGCAGTTTTTATAACTTTTCTTCCCCTTCTGCTCATACTTTAACAATTGGTCTTCTTAGTAAGAGTGCATTATATTAGGAAATGGAACCATTCTTACGAAAGCATGAGATATGATTTATATAGACAATAGTTCAAGACGACTAAATAGTCTGGCGTGTTAGAATTGAATCCAAAATTAATATTTAAACAAAAATGTATAGCATTACTATATATGAGATAAATGCGAAAACTATGATATTAGTTCGATAATTGAAAGCTAATTGCAGTTCACATCGTTTTATCGTAATGGACTTAAAGTTCCATCTTATGAGATGATTATTGTTTACTGTTTTACTCGTAATAACATTGAACAAATTAAAACATATATGCTCACCAAAAGTTTACAAAGATATAACTGAGCTTAGTGATTTTTTTTTTTGTCTCAAAGAATCGATATAAGAGCTTAGTGATTTTAGTTGAAATTTTGTTTTTCTAATTTAAAAATTAAACAAAAAAAACACTAAAATATCACACATGTACAAAAACTTTTTTCAAAAATACCACAACGTTGTGAACATACCTATTCTAAAATTCTAGAAAAAGTTCCAGATGAAATTTATATAAGAGTTTAAAAATTAACACCTTTCTTTTTTGGGGCAAAATGGCTCTTGAATTAGCACTTTGGTGATATAACAAATTATTAGATTGATAATATATTTGTTTAAATTACGATTCTAAGAATATTTTCTTAAATTTATATACCCATGAAAAAATAGAAAGAAAAAATTAAATCTATCACATTCGATCATCTTTTAAAAGATATCACGCTAAACACACAAAGAATTGTGTATTTGGAAACAAAATGATAAATTGAAAACTAACACTAAAATAGTACTGTATTATTTATAATTTTATTTCGATGAAAAATAGATATAGACAGCAAAAACAAACACATTAATATTCATGTTCAATTATATATTTGAAGACTTTAAAAAACTATATATTTGAAGAGATATCTTTCGAGTTACGATTTAGAAAAACTCATGTAGTCATGTATACACGCGTAAGAACTACATACAGAACTTGTATGTAATTAGCTAGCGTGGCCGGTTATTCTTGTATTAATTAATCATTCAAATTTTAAAGCGTTCATCTAATCACGATATTATTATTGTAATGTAAACCAAGTTTTAATGCACCGTTGGACATAAATTTAAGGCATATTGAGTTCAAAGATTAGCACGATTGTCGATGTCTGTCCAAATCATGACAATGTAATACTTACTAATTCATTTTTGTTTTATAGTATGAAATATCTAATTTAATTAAAGATATTTGATAGAGTGAGTGTGATTAGATCTGATCAATGTCGTGGTCAAAACTTAATCGGCGGGATTGGTGGGGAAAAAAGAAATTGTGGAGTGCATTTACATGATTCGATTTTAGATAGGTGGCGATGATGATAATCATGATGATGAGTAATGACTATAAATCTAACCTAATTCGATTTTCTTTGTGACAATTACTCCTTCGTTCTGTAACCATTTTTTATTTATCAACTTCGTTTTCTAACCTTTCCTTTTATAGCATAGTCATCGATTTTTTTATTTTTTTTTATTTTTTTTAGTCATCGATTTTTGTCCTTAATCTATCACTTTTTCTTTTTATTTTCAAATATTATTTTTCGTGTTTTAAATATTTAGTTTTTTTTATGACCTTATGGTCGAAACTTTTGTATGTACATACATAGATTGATATATAAACAAAAGAAAGACGTATATATATGTAGATATCCATTACTCATTTAGACATTGGTCGCATTTGCAAATAAAATCAAATAAATTACTTTATAAAAGGAAAGAGAACAAGAACTTGTTCCAAAGTAAAATAAAAAGAAGTTTGGTGTCACGTTTGGAAAAGTAAAATTTAAAGGCGAATATCGTACCAAAACTTAATTTTTCTTTCTTATAATGGACCAAAAATTATTCCAAGTTAAACGATATAATATAAACATGAACAAGACACAGATAACAAAAACAAGTGTGAGTATTAAATACTTTCACTTGAGTCTGGGAGTCGACCCTTCTATAAATTGTAGACTTGTAGTTGATATATTGGTTTGAACTATTTGATCCGACTTCTCTCTTTATAAGATAATATTAAACTTAAAGAGGTGGAGCTAGAAAATACTAAAATTGAGAAAGCTTCTTAAGATATTTTAAATTAATTATATATTCTGTTAGACAAAAATATGAACCAACATTAATTAATTATAGATTTAGATTTGAGTCGATTCCTACAATTCTATACAGGGTCCGTTCGTTTCATCATCTACCATTTCCATCCAAATGGTCCATTTAAATGTTCCATTCAAATGCTCCATCTGAATGTTGTTCGTTTCAATTTTTGGATGTTCATTTGGATGGAACATTTGAATGAATTTTTGTTTGTTTGTTTAATTTTTACAAATCTTTATCTCCATCTAGATGACTTTAACAAGAAAATGACTAAAATACCCATCCTTTAGTTTACTTATATTTTAAATCTTAATCTAAGCTATATTAATTTAATTATTGTTCTAAAATATATTTTCATCTAAATAATTTTTAAATTATTATTTTAACATATAAATTAAGCTTACGGTTTTGACGAATAAAAATAATTTTACGGTTTAAGCGGAAAACATAATTTTGAGATTTTTGGCGGGAAAACATAATTTTGCGATTTTTGGCGGGAAAATGTTATTTTGCGGTTTTGGCGGGAAAACATGATTTTGAGATTTTGGTGAGAAAAAATGATTCCGCAATTTTGGCGGGAAAACATGATTTTGCGATTTTGGCGGGAAAATATGATTCCGCAATTTAGGAGGGAAAACATAATTTTTACAATTTTTTGGTGGAAAATTAAGTTTTGCGATTTTGACGGAAAAATATGATTTTACGGTTTTGGCGAGAAAACACAATTCCTCAATTTTTTCGGTTTTGGCGGGAAGACAAAATTCCGTAATTTTCCCGCCAAAATCGTGATATTGTAGTTTTGGCGGGAAAATATGATTTTACGGTTTTGGTGGAAAACACAATTCTTCAATATTTTCGGTTTTGGCGGGAAAACAAAATTCCGTAATTTTCCCGCCAAAATCGTGATTTTATAGTTTTGGCGGGAAAATGTGATTTTACGGTTTTGGTAGAAAACACAATTCTTCAATTTTTTTGGTTTTGGCGGGAAAACATAATTCCGTAATTTTTCCGCCAAAATCGTGATTTTATAATTTTGGCGGGAAAATATGATTTTGCAGATTTGGCGAGAAAATATGATTTTGCGGTTTTGATGAATTCCATAATTTTCTATCAAAAATCACGATTTCACTTTTTTGGCGGGAAAAAAACACAATTCCGCGATTTTATGATTTTGAAAAAAAATGATAATCATTTATTTCACGATTTTTAGAGATTTTATTTGGTTCAAATATGTAATTTTTAGAATATAAAATGAAAAATTTATGGAAAAGAAACATTATTTAATTTATGATTATAAATGAGGATATATTTGTTATTTGTTATTTTTGACTGAATCATCTCCATCCAAATGCTCCAATCATGTTCATCCAGATGAGTTTGACAAATTTGCCTAAAATTACAAACTCATTCAGATGATCCATCCAACTAATTCATCCAAATGATCTGTTAAATTGTAAAAAACGAACATCATTTTTCATCTCCATCAAGATGATCCATCTGAATGGAGAAACGAACAGGGCCACAGTCGGAAACAATAATCCGAATATTAGAAAGTAAACATCCAGATTGGATAGTAGATACTCATAATAAATACTAAGTTTGTGCACTTTGTTATTATTAGTTGGTTTACTTTTTATCTCACTTTTTCTTTTTTGTCCCAATGACTTAAGCAAACATGAAGGAAGGTTAAAAGGAAAAGGATGCTGAGAAATGAGAACATAATTGCCATTATCCCTTACTCTATACTTTTTAGTTTTTATAATTATGAAATTATTTTATAAAAAGGTCACTTGAAAATAAGGTTAAAAGGCAAAGTGACTTTTCTTCTTTTTGCTTTCTACAAGTGTAGTCCACCATTTTTGAATCCTTTTGTAACCTTTTTTCGATGCTTCTTCGCACCATTAAGTTTCGTAACTTAGGGCTCATTAGACTTAATAACTAATACAATACCATCCTTTTGTTTCTAGCTTCTTACATATATATGTGATATGTTCTAGAGCTTCTTAATTATATAAATGTATGTAGATATTAAATATGGTTGTTACTAAATCACTTAGTGAGTTATTGTGGCATATGATAAATTTTGTTTGTTTGCTGGTAAACACAGTCATGTATTTAAAATGAAAATAATATTTGCAAAGAAAGTAATCTACAAATTGGTCACATGATTAAGCATTTATAGGACTTTCTATTAGATGTTTAATAAAGTTTATAATGTCATTATCATAATACAGACAAATTAGCCGTAGGTTCTGATCAGTCTCCACTAATTATTCTTAAGCTTTGCATGTGTTTCTAAAAGTATACAAAAATCTTCACCTAATATGCCCTCCCTTCTCCAACTTAGCAAGCACTATTTAATTTAGTATATCTTATCCTACATCATGATTAATATAATTATCAATTCTCAAGTACTAGATCACCACCTAATTATTATAATATAGTTGTTAGATGAACCTTTTATTTTTATTTTGTTTGTCATAGATGAACCTTTTACTTTGAAATTAGATATATATATACATTGTAATTGGATCTTCCAAATTTAATTATTTAGTACTAGTCTCAACTTTATCTATCTTCGTGTTTTCTTTACTTACACGTTGCTTTAGTCCGGTTGTTACGTCTATGAAATGTCTTTTCAAAAAACCCAAATTCACATCACCATATGCACAATGTATCGTAAGAAATTTTCTTTTTATGCCGTATATATACCCAAAAAAAGTCCACAAAATAAAGTCATACTCATATGTTGACGTCTCGGCGAAATCAAGATGCCCTAAGAAATTAACCTTTTGCAAATCAAATTATCGATTCGGTTTTCTTATAACCACCAGGCACCAGAAACATCACGATTCCTTCTAACCAAATGGTTTTACTGAATAATATATAAATAATCATTTTATCATCAATGCAATCATGTAATAAAGGGAAATAGTGGTGGCTTCGGAGAATCAATCAATCAATAAATAGGACCCTTTCATGTTTCAGACTTATTTCATATTTATTTTATGAAATTAAGGTTTTGGTGATTTCTAGCTATGTATGGACAATATATATTTTTATACCTCTTATTTATTAGAAATAGTCTATAAAATAAATATACATTACTATACATTTCGAAATTATTAATATGTGTATATCATTTATATAAATTAAAAATATATATATCGAACTTATGATATAGAAAAAAGCAATGCTTTAGGGAATCTATCACCAATGCTAGGAAGTCTAAGACATATTACTGAGTAATCTAGTGAGGATCAACTGTTCATATATATTCTCTATAATATTTGTATTATATTGAATTTTACTTAATAAATATCTTTTTCCCTTATTTAGTGGTCAATAATGACCTAACAACTCTATGTAGTAGTCAGGGTGTTTATTGAAAATACGAGTAAGAGTCTATCAAGAAGTCAATCCGATCGGGTCTTGTATTTTACGGATTAGAATTGTAACGTTTAACCCATATCTTATGGATTTTCACTAGCTAATTTTAAGTATATAAATTATTATATATGTGATGATAAATGTACATGTATTAAAAAAGTTGCATATAATATACACAATATGTAAGAAATTATATAACTCTTGAAATCGTAAAGATATATTTTTAAATATCACAGATAAACTAGACTAATTCTGAAATTAGAATCTGATTAATTTTTTTTTTTTAAAACAATTTGACCCGTGAACTTCAAAAGCCGGATTGACCTAATATGTCATCCGTTAAACCCGTGATAGACCGAGCCGGGGTGGATCAATCTGAATGACACCTACTAGTAGTTGGTGCTGATAAGGATGGACCAATTCGAGTTTTCAAAAGTTTATATATTTGTCGTTCTTCAACTTTCTTTCAGCATTTTTCCTTGTCTATATGAATGTAAATATAAATGTCGTTATCTGTTATTAAAGAGAAAGTTATACATACATAACACATAGCATATAAAACAAAACGAAAGTGAAAAGGTTTAACTGCAAACGGGACAATATAAACATAGGCAAAAAAAAGTTGGTCTATTCAAAAAAAATATTCTTTGAATATATAGTTTGAGAACTATCAAGTGGATCAAAATCAAATATCAAGTTCGATCATCTATGGAAAATTGTTGTAGTTTTTTATAGTCTCTATGTTAGGTGATAAGAATATCTAATTTATTATAATTTTTGAAACTTAAGTTTTGATTTTTGCTCATGATCGATCTATTACGGCAATTACTAAAAAAAAATGCTAAGAAAGATTAAGGCGCAATCTATAATGTGTTTATAAAATAAAGTATTTGACGACACTATCTAGCTATATTTATACGATTAGAGAATTCAATTCACACTAGTTGTTTATTTTAAATAAAGTTATTAGTTTCTATCTTGTCACGTTTCCTTCAAGGCATGAACTCGGCCACGTACGTCCCCATCTATCTTGTTCGTTAGTCTAACTTACGAAATCAATATTTATTTCAGAAATCCACATAAATAATAGAAATTGAAAATGAATTTGAAAACGTATAATGGGACAAATAAGTAGTCTATTCTAAAATGATAAAAGCTCTGAACAAGCGATGATGTTAGGCGTAGTTTCTGACATTGGAGCAAAATCGAGAATTAGACAAGCGAATATGTCGACAAATATAAATGCAAATGAAGTTGAGCAAGAAAAGACAACCGAAGTTGTCTTTTTCGATGAGTTTGGTTTATCCTCAAAATTGTTAAGTAAAATAATCGTGTTTTGGTCTTATAAATTGTTTCTTTTTTTTTATTGGGAAATCTATTACTCCGTATAACACAAAAATCTAAATCTTCATAATTATGTTGTTGAATTCAAAAGAGATATGATATATAGGTTAAAAAACCAAAGAATATTGTTTGATATTTTTAAAATGATGCTATAATATTAAAAGTTAAAAACTAACATAAAAATAAAGGAAGATGCATAAAAATTGGTATGACTAAACATTAGATTCGCATCATGATAATGTTTGTATAGTGGATAAAAAAATTATTAACAATAAAATAGAGAAAGAGAAAAGGTATGAAAATAAGAAAAAGAAAAGACTAATCTTTTTCTTGTGGTCGACCTGTCCCACACCGAAGAAATCACACACTTATGACAACACCTACTTGTCCGTACTATAAACATTATCGAATGATTCCGATTTTCTCTTTCCTTTTCTTTTTCTTTATTACGGAAATTACTTATTAAAAATTAAAAAGCGACCAGACGACAATTCAAGAAGCAAACAAAATGGTGGTACCGAAACAATTAACCTTTTTATTTATTTCTAAAAATTAATAATTTATTGCAAATTTCACGAAGAAATGAAACAGAAAGTTTTTCTTGGTCCCACTTAGACGTGGCCTCAATCTTCACATCATGGCCCTACACGCTTCTCACGTGCAACTTTACTTCTTTTTTTAACCAGTTACCACAAAACAAAATTAAGAAAAACATTTCCTTAGAAATGTATTTACGATGGTTAAATTATTGTTTTGTGTCATTTCGTTAAAGTATTTAAAGAAAATGTAATACATGCACCGCTAAATGATCTAGAAACTAGCTCACGGAAAATTTAGAAAAGTAATATGGTCACAAGTCCCAAATATGCCACGGTGGAACATGACATGGCAAACATGTTTTAAAATTACGAAAGTAATCTTAGAGTTTGGTAAAAATAAAATAATGGGGGTGGTTTAAATTTTAAATAAAATAAAACTGAAAAAATGAAGAGTATGCATATTTAATACTATCTTTTGATATTAAAATTAATTACATTTATCACAAAATAAGGGAAACTTAATAAGATATATATGGGTTGACTAAAGAGATGTTTATTTGGAAATCTTTGTACAGAATACAGTGAACTAACATAAATTTTTATTAGGAAAAACAGCTTTACACATTTTTATAAATGCTTCTAAAGAAAAACAGCTTTGCACATTTTAAAAAATGTTTTTAAGGAAAAACAGCTTTGCACATTTTAATAGAATTTCCATCTTTAAATTTTAGAAATAATACAAAAAGGATGAACAAGAACATAAAATCTAATAGTTTTCTTTAATAAAAAAAAAAATCTAATAGTTTTTTCAACAACAAACAAATCTAATAGTTTATGCTAATACCATTAACATATTAGCAAAAAAAAAATATTGATTTTATAATGGCTCTTTGACTAGTCAAGCTCACTGTTACATACGTTTATGTGGCTGTTGCTAAGGAAACATACATGAGTGCATTGCATCAATAAAAAAAGAAAGAAATATTACAAAAAAATAATTACTTTTTACAGGTCCCAATATTTGCGAATTTCAAGAAAGATAGTATAATGTTGAATAAAAAATTAGTATATTTTATATACTATTTTCTAAATTATATTCCTTTTAAGCTCATAAAATTAGTTGTTTCATTTTCCTTTTAAAAACTTTCTACCATTTTATCAACATTAAATTTAGTAAAACTTTAATTACTAAAAACAAATGGTAAGATAACCATTAAAAGTCAAATATTTTGTTTGAATTGATACTTGTTTCTAAATAACTAAAATATTTAAATATTAAAAAGTAATAAATATGTATTTATAGAAAAATTAAAAATATTGACTTTTTCTCTCCCTTAAATAAAAGCCAATCCCATAGATTTCTTCACCAGTCGCCACAACTCCTCCCTCTTCTCTCTCTCTCTCTTTGTTTCAGAATCTCTCGGAGCTTTTTACAACAACAATGGCTGTTCAAGCTCATCACATGAACATTTTCTCTCAGTTGATATCATCAAACAGGTAAAAATCTCATTTTTATTTTCTTCTCATAAACAAATTTCCTCTGTTTCTTTTTTCTCTAATCTTTTTCTTTTTGTTATTTGCAGAGATTGTGTTAAATTTCAAGAAAACATGAATCACGGCGAGTTTGATTTTACCGGCGGTGAAGTTCCGTTAATAACCGGAGAATCTTTCGCCGTCGACCCTTTAGCTTCGAAAGCCAACTTCAACAAATCAGAAAGTGGTCTCAGTTACAACTTCACTGTTCCTCCTCCGTCTACAAAACGCCCGCGAGAATTTCATTTCCGCGACTCAAACGCTCCGGTTAAACGGAGGTCCGTCGCGTTTGACTCACCGCCACCGTCGTTGATTAACGCTGAACTCGTGTCTCAGATTCAAAACCAACAACAATCAGAGATCGATAGGTTCGTAGCTCAACAAACAGAGAAGCTAAGAATAGAGATTGAAGCAAGGCAACAAACGCAAACGCGGATGTTAGCATCTGCGGTTCAAAACGCTATAGTCAAGAAACTAAAAGAGAAAGACGACGAAATCGTACGGATTAGAAACCTTAATTGGGTTTTACAAGAGCGAGTGAAGAGTCTTTACGTCGAAACTCAGATTTGGCGTGATATCGCTCAAACCAACGAAGCAAACGCTAATACTCTTCGAACAAACCTAGACCAAGTTCTTGCTCAAATCGAAACGTTTCCAACCGCTTCAGCCGTTGTAGAAGACGACGTGGAATCGAGTTGTGGAAGTTGCTGCGGAGATGGTGGTGGTGAAGCGGTTACGGCGGTTAGTGGTGGTTGTAAACGGTGCGGTGAGAGAGAAGCGAGTGTGTTGGTGTTACCATGTCGTCATTTGTGTTTGTGTACGGTTTGTGGTGGTTCGGCTTTGTTACGGACTTGTCCAGTTTGCGATTCGGTCATGAACGCTAGTGTGCATGTTAACATGTCTTCTTGACCATTTTCTTTTTTTTTGTTCGTTAAAATTTAATTTATATTTAGTTTTTTTCTTAGGATTATATTCGCAAAGAAATAGCAAATTGATTATTTTCTTTTTGTAAGTACGTATAAATTACTTTTGGTAAAATTCTTGATTTTCTTACGACTTCAATGGAATCCAAGACTGGAAATTGCAAAAAAGACGAAATAATTTAAGTCGAAGAGAATTTAAACGCTCCTCCTCTCATTATATATGGGAAAAAATGAAAGAAAAAAAATGATAGAAACGAATTTAAAGTGATTCGAAATTGTTTGGAAAAGTAAATATTCGAGAGTTCTTTTGAAGTTGCACCGTTGTTTGGTTGCTTATTCTCAAAGTCGATCACATGAGTTTGAATTATCTATCCAACACCTTCTTTAGTTAGATTATCACAATGTCGATATAAATTGAAGAAAAGTATAAAAATTGTCTTATGGATATATACTATTGCAATTTGGAAGTATCCTTTATCTTTCCAACCCCGCAAACTATATTAAACCAGAAGAATCATACTTCGCTATCGAAACTAAAATTAATAAAGAAAAAGAAATAGTCTGAATTCGATTGTCTCAACGACATTTTCAGTTCATAGTCATTATAGTTGTCGTGTAATAAATATTTCATATTCGGATCATGTCATGTGCAGTGCATGTCTAGACAAAATAAAAATACCCCCACTAAAATGGGTTTTTAAAATTATATCCTATATTAAATCTATAAACGACGAAATTAGAACGATGAATACGATGTGTGAATTCACGAGTTACGATGATTGCGTCCAAGAAACGTTACCATGTCTCTATCCAATAATTTAGTTTAATTTATGCCTTCAAATTCAGATTATTGTAATAAAATTATATGGATCAAATGGCACGAAACCAAATAGTGGCGAAAATGAAAATGGTACGACTCTGCGATGATTCGTACAGAAATTCATTAAAGAGAGAGTTTGAATTCACATTTTTCCATGTCTTCGTTCTTACCCATACTTTTTTTTTTCCTTTTGGCCATGCCCCTACATTACATAGTTACTTACCTTCGCCAAAAGTTTTATGTTATATTCACCTAACCCTATCTTTCAATTTGCTTATACTAGTTTGAACAAGGGAATAAGAAAAAAAATAGTTAGGGATTGTTGCAAAACTATTGTTAGTGATTGATTGGAGCTTTGTATAAAAAATTACTTCTACAAATCATAGGTATATTTGGATTGTAACAATTGCACGCAAAAAAGAAAAAAATTGGATTGTAACAAATCCCTTATATATTAATAGAGAAACATTTAAAAAAAAAAACATTAACATCATGTGTTATTAACAAGATTGCCACGTTGATCTGTCGCTCTCACAATGATTTGGCTTCTATTTAGATAATTACCCAAGATTTATTAGACTATTTACAGAATTTGCCATTAGTCTCATACATCCATATATCCCATTAATAATTAAAAACATACACTTTTTGTTTATCTTATATTACTATATTTTTATATTTATATTTTTCTTTATATACATTTATATAAATTTTCTTTAGCGGATGGGTAAACAATCTTTTTATTTATATTTATATTTATGTTTATATTTAAATAATAAAATATATACATTTGGTTCAAGAATCTCGAATTCAAAACTACAAAATCTTTACATCTTTCATAAATTTTTTACTTAAATAAATAAGATAATCTCCTTTCTATATATGTTACGAATACTTAAAATCCTATTTTTGGAGGAGTTTTAACTTTTCGAAGAAAAACATTATAACCACATTTGTATATAAACCAAAATCTGGCCACATTATAACCATTTCGTCAATAATCTATTCATAATCTAAGAATCTTAGATTTGGAACACTACAAAATCTTAGCTTGGAAACTATCAAATCTCATCTTTGCTAAATTTTGGATTTCTTATACTTATTAAAAAAAAAAATTCTTTTTATACTACAAAATCTCGAAATCTTTAAAACATACGGAAAGACATATTGCCATAAATGGTAAAATTTCGTCAATACTTTTTTATCACGTTGAAGGTTTATTCAAGGTTCAAATATTTCACGGGTAAAACATATTTTTATATGAAATAGTCCCAAATTTGAATAAAACAAAAAAAAATTTGTAACATGTTTCGTTTTACACAAACGGATCTTGGATCCCGGATAATAATTTTAATCATAATAATTTTACTTGAATCACTTCATCCCGCACATCGTGCGGGTTGTTATCTAGTATTTTTATTATTTGTGGGGACTCTAAAAATCTGTAAAGCGTTTCCAAAGTTTTCTGTTTTATAAATTTTAAAAGAAATATCTAGATATTTTAAATGATAATTATCGTTTATTTTAGAATAATATCAAACATACAACCCAAGAATAGAAATTTTGAACATCACACAGCCACTTCTTTACATATATCTAAAGACAAAATAAAGTGAGTGGGATATTTAAAAATTAGAAACATAAAAAATCATATTTTATTCAATTTCTCTATATTCAAAATTTTAATTCAAAATTATCTCTAAATATTTCAAAAATTTTACTTTTGTAGATTTTTGAGTACGGATTAACTCTACTTCCCCGCAAATGATTGAGAAAAAGGTTTTGTAGACTAGTTAACAAAACAAAATTATAAGTATCTGACGAGTATATAAATATTATAGCGGAAAAATTAACTAAAATCGATAATACTGTTTAGCAAAAAAAAATCGATAATACTAATAATCGCCTAAGTTAAAAAATAAGAACTTATAATTTTTTTTGGCGTCTTACCATTATCGAGCCTAGCATAAATAAAAAGATTCGATTATCCCGGATAACACACAAAACAAAATTCACTAGAAGAAGTGTAAAAGGGCCGACTTCTCAAATGGGCTGTTCGGATACTTCCATACACTATCTATTAGGCTTTAGATTTCTTAATTAGTATTGGTACTCTAGATTTGAGAGATGGAGAAACATCACACGGCAAGACTACCTTGAGAATAAAAAGGAACATAGAAATACTGTGACTCGTGTGACCAATCCCATTACAAATCTACATAAAGACATGTTTTATATATATAATGTGATAGATCCATAAGAGAAAGACAAATCTACCAAAAGACATGTTTTATATAATGTGATAGATCCATAATAAGCTCGAGAGAATCGATATTACAAAGCACACGACAACAACATATCAAAAGATTCAGGTAAAATCAGTACCGAAAATAATCACATACTTTAGGAAAATTGTGAAATTACTTTTCGTAGCCATGAAGTTAATGGCTAGAGTGACTAGACCCGTAACATTGCTATGAATCATTTGAACTGAAATTTGTTGATCTGCGGTTTATTTTCAAGAGATCAAAACGAAGATAAGTGGTGGCACAAGTTTACTTTAGCGAATTTATCGCTATGTTATCAGGTCTAGCACTCTATCCACTGATTTCATGACCACGAGCCTCTATATTGCGCCGACTTCTTAAATGAGCTCATTCTGATATGTTTCCACAAATTGTAATGTTGTTATATTGTTGGCACAACTTTGCCAAATTTATATTTTTTATATCAAATTTCTTTACACTGCTCATCTAATCATGATCTTGAGAAAAACCAGAAAAGCGTATCGTAATTTACATCCAACATTTATACAAATTGAGTATCGTCCAATTAGTGATTCATCATACGTAGAAACAGATGACGCAAACACGGTGCTACCATTGATAAAAATGACGAAATCGTAGACAAAAAACTTTAATTTTGTCTTACAATAGGGACGAAAGAGCCATTTCAACCTTGAAACTAACCTCGACCATTTAAGGTATGTTGATAAGAATTTGCAAAATATTATTGTACATTAGTTCTTGGTTAATAATTTTTTTTTATATGGCGATTTCGAAGATAAAATTCCAAAATCCAAAATTATTTAAAAGACAGAATTTTCGAAGAGATAGATAAAAGAATCTGAAGACAAGACATGTAAAGTGAATGGGTCATGTTCTTCCAAAATCGTAGGTTCTTTTCTTCCATGGCCATTCCTCACACTCCATTAATTTTGCAAAATAATTTTTGAAATTTAATGAAAGTCCTACTTTTATAGTAAAGATTTGTTCATTTTGGCAGTATGTTATATATAATTATTAATATATGACATTCGAACTCTCATGAGGGGTTTGAAAACAGAAGCATCTTGCGTGTATTTCCAACCGTCCATAAGATGTATGAATAAAAAGAATCATATTTCTCCATCCGACTAAAAATATTGCATAGTCATTATTGTTGTCGTGCAATAAATATCTCAGATTTGGGTCATATCTTGTGCGTTGCATGTATAGACAAAACTATGAATACGATGATGTGGTGAATTCACGAGTTACGATCATCGCGTCCAAGAAACGATACCATGTCTCAATCCAATATCTTATTTATTTTTCCAAATCAAATTAGAATAGAAACAAGTCAATAACAATAATAATAAATATTTTAGTTTGGTTTATCAAAATATATTTTAGTTGGATTTGGATGAAAATGTAACAGTACATAGAGAGTGGCCATAATTAGTTGGATTTGGGTTTTGTTTAAGAACTCACTACAAAAAAATCATGTACATGACAAAATCTTACGACTTTTCGTACGGAAATTTTGATAGGACCCTTTTTCTAACGCAAACATACATTTTGACGAAAATAATAAGTCGTAAGAAATGGTTTACAAAAGAAAATCGTGAGAAGAGCCATGAAAATATCCTATATGACTGCATGAGCATGAACTATGAAGTATGAACATATCAGCCTTAAGAATGTTCCTCTTTATCCCACCATCATCTTAATTAAAAGAATACTGAATAATGTAAATCCATTTATATTGTGACACCGCAAACTTTATAAATTAACTTCAATGAGGTGGCCATGTTGAGGGAATAGGGACTAAGTGACTCCATTTGAAAAGGAAGGAGATAACCACGTAAAACCAAAATGAATCTACAGTTAAATTTCGATATTCTTTCGAGATGTAGGCCACCCAAATACGATACATATATTACAACATAAATTTGGAAAAATTTAAGTTGTAGCACAATATTGTGGAGTTTTGAGACTCTAAAATGCTTATAGCTAAGCTAGGAATGCCGAGAAACGTACTGCTTCCCTGAGGAATGATGTCTTTTCTTCACTACCTTCAATGATCATGGTCATAGTCATGAAGAGGATGGCTGATAAAAAAGAACATCAATGTCTAAGAGGCTTATCTTCATGTCCTAGTCATGTCCATACCCAAATCAAGTGAGCCTTCATAAATGGGCCGATAGCTTTTAGTTTCCAGCGAAGACCATACAAACAAAAATTCAGTCTTAACTCTTTACATTGAAATGATCATATCTATAATCAGTGATCTGCCTTTCTTTGGTTTGCCTTACTTTGTTGCTTTGTCAAATTTTTATTCTACCAAGCAAACTTTAGAATTACTAGAATGTGTAGACATTTAAATAAAACTCATTGGTATTGGGTTCAATTGGTAGACATATTGATTTTATCAACAGAAACGGTTAGAACACATTTTTAAATTAAATAATAAATTCAACTACAAGGATATCAACACCTAGTAATACTCAAAAATAAAATTGAGAATTAAAGCAGTATGGGACGAAATGCAAGTGATTGACAATGAACCAATACTGGCCTAGCTAGTATATAGACTATATGATTCTGATTAATGTTCCAATTATTGGTATGCCGGATGCAGATTTGTCGTATATAGATTAATGTTACATTGCAAAAAATATGTTCTTTTCTTTAATTTAATTATCTTGAAAAGTAACAAAAGTTTTATTTATATATATGAGATACAAAAACATTACACGATATGAACTATATTGCATGCCTTGACAAAATAAAGGAAGATAAAAAAAAAAACTATGAATCGTGGGACCTGTCACATTTACATATCTACCAAAAGACATGTTCCTTAAAATGTGATAGATCCACGCAAATCTTTTGTAAGGGAAAATGAAAGTACCGATAGAGAATCGAGACGTAAACCTAAAACGGTTTTTAGTTCGACAATGAAATCCACATGATTGCAATTCCTTAATATGTGGAGAATTAGTTAAGCCCATTTGGCGATAATCGACATTCCACCGCACCCGAGAAGAGCCGCGACTAAACACTTGAACTGCATTTTGATGCTACCTTGAAGCTTTGGTCCCATGAACTCAGCAGCTAGAAGATCGACAAGGGCCATGTAAATAAGCAATCCAGCGGAGCATGCATTGAGAAGTCCAACCGTGATCAAAGCTTTTGGGCTATTATCTTGGTAAACAGTTGATAGAGCGATCCCTAACGCTATTCCGAATGGTGTTGTCACCGCGAAAAAGAACGCCATAACAAACTTCTTCATATTCGTATACTCAGCCTGAAATTATCTCAAACATTAGATGTTTGTATATACAATTTCAACATTTGGCCAAAGATAAAATTTTCTTATAAATAGTCTGTTTACCTGGAGGATGCAACCGCCAAGACCCATTCCTTCGAACATTTGATGGAAGCAAAGAGCTGCGATAAGTCCTTTAATGGTGCAAGTGTCACTAGTTGCTCCTAGAGATAATCCAATGACCACCGAGTGAACTATGATCCCAAGTTCCAACACCTAAATATCCATAAAAATTTAATACGATCATATTCGGTAATATGTTATTTAAAATGATATTTAAGGTTTCTGAAATATATATAGGTACTAACCATGGCAATGACTCGGTATCGTAAGAGCTGTGTATTCGCCGAATCATCTTCTTTTATTGGTAAGGTAACATCATTTGCGGGGCCGTGACCATGACCATGGGGCATGATCCCAACTGCGTTCTTGCTGGTGTATAGGCTCGTGGCCATGGAGTCAATGGCTAGAGTGATTAGACCCGACAACATAGCGAGAAATCCGGAGAAAGGAAATTTATGCCACGGGTTTTCTTCAAGACATATAGATGACAACATTTCGAAAGAATCAGGCAAAACGTGCATAAAACCGGTTCCAAGGATGATCCCGGAGGCGAAACACTTAATAATAGTGAAGATGTTTCCATCTGGTTGGAGGAACGAAACGTTACGGCTAAAGAGAGGAGCTCCAACACCAATCATGCTTGCAATGAGGATTGCGACTATTGCTATGATTTTGAGAGGCAAAGCTTTAGCTTTGTTGACACACGGGTTCGCTGACTCGCTTCCGCATTCGTCCGGGGCAGTTGAAGTTGCCGGAGAGATTGCGAAAGAGACAAAAATGAGTACGAGGAAGATTGTTTTTATGAGAAGTGTTGAAGTTGAAGCCATTTTTGTTTTCTTTTTTCCTTTTGGAGTTTTGTGTGTTTAGATTGTTTAATGTTTGTGTGATTTTGGACTTACTAGATGAGTCGGGTTATATAGTAATGTGTGCCGGGTTTTTTCATGCCATTTATTGTCGATGATGACGAAAATTTATTGATTACTCGTTTGCTTCCAGTATTGAACGAGCAAATAAAGTACTAATCAATAGTTCAAAAGGAATAATGGGAGAATTATGAAATTAAAGTTACCTAGATTTTATATTAATCTAGTTAATATATATTCATAAATTGATAAAATGGGGTATATGCAATATGCCAATATCCAATTGCTCTGCAACTGATTCTTTTTCTAAGGGATTTTGATTAGTCAACTGTCAAAATGTCTTAAATTTTGCATTATATTATATTGTAACAATCACTTATATAAAGTTCTTCCATCAAAAAATATACGACTCAATGACAATTCGTTTGTTTTAAAAAATTCCATGGTATGTTTTTAGATTTCTAGAATATTTTATTTAAAACAATGTTCATTTAAAAATTTGATGGAAATTCAGTTTTCTCAAGTTAAAACTATTTCCAAGTTTCAGATTATAAACATAATTTCGTAAACTTTCGACTTTTTAAATTTGGAAAAGCCTATATTCGTAACTAAGGTTTTTGTTATCGTTTAAATGCATTGTTCATGCCGTTTGCCGAGCGGTAGAAGTCAACCCCATGCGTCTTCTATAGTTCTGTTAGTCAACTCTCACAAACGTTTACTTTTGATCTTGTACTATTTAAGTTTTAAAGCTTAATTAGGTTTATACTTTATAAGATTGCTATGAGCACAACATCACACGTGACAAGCTCGTGCTCAGTGTATGGTTGCAATCCAGTCACCAAAAACAACACATATGAATGTAGACTCCTCCTCATCTATTTGGTAAACAGATTCCTCTTTTCATAGCTTGCATATAGTTTTCAAAATATTATGTGTATCATTATTAAATAATATAGTTACTTCTATGTATCTATATATTAGTAACCATATAAGTCATTTTTCAATTTTGAATTGAATTTTTTCCAAGGTTTAATAACAACTTAAGTTTTTGGGAAAGGATAATGACAAACAGAATTCCATGAAATCGGGTATGAATGTTTAATGTGTCAATCCATGTGCTCCTAAAATTTGATATCTATGAATATTTTCGCATTTTTACATGATCATATAGTCACTGACTTCATTGTTATAACTTTTTTTTGTTGTGCGAAATCAACTACCTTGTTATAACTATATACACATTCTTTTGATTTTCATGTCGTTTCGAAATAATCTTCTTCATTTTTTGCATGGTTATATAGAAGAAGGCATAATTAATTTGATTGATTGTCATGCAAGTAATCATCAGAATCATAGAAACAATAGTTAACAATTTTTTTTTAATAGAAATCATAGTTATTTACATTATCATGTATACTCAATATTGTCCATGCCGAGTATGTATCCAATATTCCATGCCATGCCGAGTAACTAGTCAACTTCGGTTAGAACTTTCACTTTTATTTTTTTTATTTTAAAGAATGATTAATTAACTAATTAAGCATCAAACTGGATTTATAATATATTAAATTTTTTTTTAAAGGTATAATGTTATTAGTTTTGTGGTTTACCTCCCACGTTTTCATAGGGTTGGACGAGCACGAAACAAAACGTGCCAAACTCATACTCCACCGACGTGACAAAATGCTTATATGTTTATTCGTTAACTTTGATACATATAAAACAGAATGAACTTGGGGAGATTTTCCATAATGGTGAAATATCTTTTTTTTCCGGTCGGGAAAAGAAATATTTTTTTAATTTGTGTCAATGTCTGATTTGGCTTGATTCTAAACTTCGTTTGTTTTATTAAATTGCGCAAGAAAAAAAGAACAGGAATATATATGAGACAACGAAAATAGTAAAAATTATTCTAATTAAAAACTATAAACATTCAAAACCTACTATAGTCAGGATGAAGTGTGTATGATTTGACCATGATAATTTCAAAACTAGATTAAGGCATTAGTAAAATTGAAGACTATATGTCCTAAAAACTTATATACTCCAAGATAATGCATTTAAACTTTGAAAGAACTGGTTCAACCTGTTTCAAGAGGTTCAGAATTTACAAGTATTTGATATGATTCCAGGTGTATGGAATCAAAACCTGTATGGAAATTTACAAATTAATTAGTCTGTTATTGTATTTACAGTTTCAGCCTAAAAACATAAAATGGAATGAAATACCTACGAATTTATGTGCTTTTTAGTTTGAGCTATTCATACCTACAAATTTATGTTGTCATGAAATATTATGTAATTTAAATCTAACCAAAGTAAGTTAAGTTTTTTTTCTTTATTAAAAAAAACAGATAGAGTAATTATTTTAAATTGATAGTATTAATTCGTATAGTTTTAATATCCGTGTCACTAGTGTTTCGGACCTAATTTTTTCTATTTATAACTAACATTGACAATCAACAAACTCCAATAATTATATACATGTCATTCCAAAGAAGAAAGTAAACATCACATTCTTAAAAAATAAATTTACAATGTCATAAAATAATTTCTTTCAAACGCTTACAATGCCATATTGCCATGTGAATATCTCACTATACAAACTAATAAATGAATCAAACTTAAAAAAACTCTCAAATGTACAAAGGCGAAAGTATATGTCGCCTTGAATAATAAATCAAATAATTTAAGCCCACACGGCGACAACCGACATCACGGCGCAGCCAAGCAAAGCCGCCGCGAAGCACTTGATCTGAAGTTTGATGCTACCTTGGAGCATTGATCCCATGAACTCGGTAGCTAGAAGGTCGACGAGGGCCATATAGATAAGCATTCCGGCCGAGCAAGCATTTAACAATCCAATCGTAATCAATGCGGTTGGACTGTTATCTCTATAGATACTCGACAATGCGATTCCAAGAAAGATACCACAAGGTGTTGTTCCAGCGAAAAAGAATGCCATCAAGAACTTCTTCACATTTGTAAAATCTGCCTGTGTAACATAAATTATATACATATGAACGTAAATTTCTAATTGATA
This sequence comes from Arabidopsis suecica, assembly GCA_019202805.1. NCBI lineage: Eukaryota > Viridiplantae > Streptophyta > Magnoliopsida > Brassicales > Brassicaceae > Arabidopsis > Arabidopsis suecica. The sequence goes on from CM032911.1 coordinate 8,844,920, forward strand.
TCAGAGACATAAACTATATACATAAACTATATACCTGGAGGATGCAGCCACCAAGACCCATGCCTTCGAACAAGTGATGGAAGCACAAAGCTATGATGAGTCCTTTAATGGTACATGCATCATTAGTTGCTCCTAGAGATAGTCCAATGACCACTGAATGAAATAAAATCCCAAGCTCCAATACCTATGCATGAAATTCAAAATAGCTTAATTATGGTTATATATAACAATGTAAGATTTGAATTAAAATGCTACATTAAATTCAAGACCATTTCATATTATTTTCCATATGCACTAACCATGGCAATGACTCGGTGGCGCAAAAGCTGTCCATCATCTTTAGTTGCTAGCACTACACCATGACCGTGACTGTGATTGTGACCTACATTGTGAATTGCTTTTTCTTGATCAATGCCATACTCGTCAGGCACTGGCCCGACCGAGTTCTTACCGGTATAAAGGCTGGTGGTAATGGAGTCAATGGCTAGAGTGACTAGACCGGATAGCATAGCAACAAAACCCGCAAAAGGGAACTTATGCCATGGATCATCGCTAAGACATTTCGATGACAACATCTCGAAAGAGTCAGGCAAGACGTGCATGAAACCGGTTCCAAGGATGATTCCAGAAGAAAAACATTTTACAATCATGAAACCATTGCCATCGGGACGGAGGAACGAAATGTAACGGCTGAAAAGAGGAGAGGTTACACCTATCAAGCTTGTCGTAAGGATGGCTACAATGGCTACGATTTTGAGTGGTAAGGCCTTAGCTTTGTTGATGCACGGATTCTCCGAGCCGCTGTCACAATGTTCCGGGGCCGTTGCGATCGCTGAAGATACGGAGAAGGTGAATAGGATGAGGAGAATGTAGACGAGCTTCATGACTAGTTTGGTAGTAGCCATTAGTATTAGAGAAAGTTTTTTTATATAATACAAGATGTTTGATGAGATAAATGTTGTCTTTTGGTTGGTTTATATAGGAATATTTTGCCGGCTTGTTCTCGGTGCTGATTTGGAAAGTCAAGTTATAGATTATTGGACTAAATCAATACAAAAAGATTACACTAGAGAATCAGAATCCTGATTCTATTGATCATGTATGTACATTGTCAAATAGAAAAGTTTTTAAAAATTGTATTTGTATATTATCCTAATTTTGTTTAATTTGGTGGAAGGTGTGGATCATGCCAAACAAGGCATGAACTTTCGTAGAATTAACTTAGCGTTACAATAAAATTGAACTACCGACATCTCTAAATTAAATATGTTAAAAACATCCGACCAGTTTAGAGAATTATCTAAATTAGTTTTGTTCAAAGGATGAATCTGAAAAGCCCATCTATTTTATAGTGGGCCAAATTGTTTTGTCTCAATAAGCCCATATGTTGTCTTTTTCTCAAAGCTCATTCAAAAGGAAATATAGGGTTTCAAATGCATTAAAATAAAATAAAACTGATACAAGATTTCAAATAAAAGAGTAATCACATCTCTGTTCTGAATATTTTCTCTGTTTAATCACTGTTACTTTTGTTGCCACAACACTGCTATAAAGCTACTAAAAACAAGTCCATAATAATTCAAAATTCCTATCTGAACTAAGTTAAGATTTAAAATAATTAAGCTAATGATTGCTGTCTCCATTTTCAAACTTGTTGCTGCCACAAACTGTCCTTGAGTGTCTTCTATTGCAGCAATATAAATATTTAAAATATATATTTGTATTTCTTTTTGCTATCTTTATTGAAAGGAATATGACTATTGGATGTTGAAAGTCAGAAAAAGAATTTTTTTTTGTATGAAGTTACAGCTTTTTCTCTATTGAGAGGAGACAAAGTCCATGTGCTTGTTTGATTTCTTAAGCTATAATTCTTCATGCTCAGGTTCTAATCCAATTCCATTACAGTTTTAATTATTAAAATTTTCTTAATTATATATTTTAAATTAAATACTTGATGATTATTAATGTGAAAATAAATATTTCATTGTGGAAAATTGTAAAACTTACAACACAGTACGAGAATGACAGCAAAGTAATTGAGAAAAAATAAACAAATTAATAATAAAAAAGAGAGAATAAAGAAAGAAACAAAAAAGTAAAACTTTTCTCTTACGCCATTCGAAGAGAGAGCAAAACCAGAAAAACGGATGATTCTTCTTCTTCTTCTTCTCTCCACAAAACTCAGTAGAAACATCCAAAACAATGCAAACAAAGTAAAGTTTACTTTTTTTTGTGTTGGAAAAAAAAATCAGAGATTTTGAAGATGTTAGCCCAGTGTTTTCTTCATAATTTCGAAGTGTAAATCTCCCTCCACTGGTAAGAAAGCTACTGGGTTTTGTGTTCTTGCTTAATGATCTTTTTTAATTTAAACCGATCTTGTTTTATTAGTAAATCTCTGGTGGTTTTTGCTACTTAATTAAATTAGATTATTTTTTTCTCCCCTAAAATTTGTAATAATTGAGGGTCTGGTTGGTGTTTAGTGGGTCAACAAATTGAGCTGTTTCTTTTGTTATCTTCTGTATACTTCAAATGATTTTTCTCTGATTTATGCTGATCTGTTGATTTACTTCATCAAGATTATCTGTTTTGTTGATCTGTAATATAAAGTTCATATTTTTATTTTTGTTCCCTTTCCTTTCTCTTAGTATATGGTAGAATTGAGATTAGATGATATCTAAAAGGGACATTTTTATTCATGAAATTTGCAGATCCGATTTGGGTTTGCTTAGTTTGTTGCTAAGTTAAGAAAGTTTGTACCTTTTTGTAGTTTAGTTGGGTTGTTGCCAAACATGGAAAATCAAGAGGATTCTTGTGGATGTGAGGAGCTTCCATTGAATCATATAGGAGATGAGGAAGAGTTTAGAAGTTGTTGTGGTGATGAAGAAGTTTGGTTGAAGGAGAGTGATGATTCAGCTAAAGTTGCAGAGGAGGAGAAAAAAGATGAACTTGATGATGAGTTCTCTGTTAAGGTTTTCTTTAAAGGAGTTTCGATATCCGAAAGAGGAGATTCGGGTTCTGGTTACTCGGGAATTGGTGTTGTGTTGGAGAGATCTGGAGATTTTGAGTTATTTCAGGTTCAGAAGAAGTTGGATTTTTATGTTGAAGAGTCTGTAGCTAACTATTTAGCTTTAATGGATGGTCTTGAGGTAGCTTTACAGAACAATCTCCGCTCTGTGGTTGCTGTAACTGACTCCGAGTTGCTCTATAACCAGGTAAAGTCTCTCTTCTTTAGTTTGTTAAAGAAACTTGCTTTCAAATGTTTTCGTATCTCTTTGTATGTTTGACCTCATGTTTTCATATGAATTGGCTTTGCAGATAATTTGTGAGGAGCAGCTCGAGATCCCTCTTTTGGCAGCTCTGAGAGAAAGGGTATTGGAGAAATCAAGTAACCTTGATGGGTTTGTTCTAAAGCTTGCTCCTTTTTGTGATCTTGATGGAGCTCTAAGCTTGGCTCAAGTAGCGGTAGGAATCGTGTCTTCTAATTTCCATGGGGATACACCAACCGAGAATTGCTCGATCTGCTGTGAAGACCGTCAGTCTGAGATGATGCTAACATTGAAGTGCACTCACAAATTCTGTTCGCACTGCATGAAAACATACGTCGAAGGGAAAGTACAGTCTTCAGAAGTTCCCATCAGGTGTCCTCAAGAGCAATGCAAGCATTATCTCTCAGCCATGGAATGCAAATCATTTCTGCCCGTCGCTACTTTCAAATTATTCGAGGAAGCAAATGTGCTTAGTAAGAATAATGGCAAGATTTACTGCCCATATCCCAATTGCTCTTTTCTGTTAGACCCGCAAGAATGTCTATCATCAGGAAGGGCAAGCTCAAGCTCGTCTACTCAGTCAGAGAATAGCTGCTGTGTGGAGTGTCCGGTCTGTGAGAGGTTTGTGTGTGTGGACTGTGGTGTTCCTTGGCATGCTTCCATGAGCTGTGAAGAGTTTCAGATTCTTCCGGTTGATGAAAGATATCCAGATGATATTACATTGCATCGCTTGGCAAGGTATAAGAGGTGGAGACGATGTCAGCAATGTCGTATAATGATCGAGCTTTCTCAAGGCTGCAACCACATGACTTGCCGGTAAGACACATGTATATATACCAAACGTAGGTTTTTGACTTCCAATAAGATATAGAGTCTTGAATGCGGTATTATTATACCATGTGATTCTGAAGGTTGTTTTTGTCGCCCATGTTTAAATCTACTATTCTTGAGAAAATGTTGCTTTGCTTTGTGATTCTTACTCATATAAATGTCAAAAACTGTATGTTTTTTTCGCAGGTGCGGGCACGAGTTTTGCTACTCATGTGGAGCAGAGTACAGAGAAGGGCAACAGACTTGCACTTGTGCTTTTTGGGACGATGATGAAGAAGATCAAGAAAACGCAGTAGAAGAAAACACAATTCAAGAAGTTGAGCAATGGCCTTGGGACACATTTAACTCAATTCCAACTGTAATGGACGCTTACTCAGAGCAAGAAAGATCTCAGCTTGCTTTGATCCAAAGGTTCTTAGCAGGTGGAGGGTTTAGTCTCAGTGATCACCATACTTCTTATCAGTCACCGCCGCCTCCATGTACAGAGTCATCGTATGTTGAAGCTGCCATGAAAGATCTTCATCAGCTTCCTTGGCTTGAGAGGTTTGTGTCTGTTATAAGTGATGATTACTATGAAGAGTATAATAGCCAGTGAAAGGAGTAGAATGGTAATTTAATAGCTTTGAGGATTCGGTTTGGTTTGGTTCGGAGAGGCCAAACGAGAGTATCTCGCTCTCGAAAGAAATTGTTGGGGGGTTTTAGATTCTTGATGAACTCAAACAATGAATTGTGATGAAACTATTTGCAATTATAAAAAGAAGAGTTTGATCATCTCCATTCAACAAATCCTGCAAGAAAGATTAACGTTCTTACGGATTTATATGTTCTTAACTTTGGTGTTGTGCCGTTTAACGTAAAGGCTCTTAAGAGATGGAGAGAAGAGCAGAGAAGAGACAGAGTGCAGTTGTTTAGAACTTATATTACCATGTCAAAGCAATGGTTCATATGTTGGCTCATCAAATAGTAGCAACAAGAAGTTGTTCGAATTGGCATGACTTGGGGACTGTAAGCACAACGTCCCACCACAGAACCTTCCCACAAATCTCCTTATCGTTGCGCCTTTCAATCGCAATCTCAGCACACCAAATCATCTTCTTCTTAGTACTAGAACCAATAAACGCACATTCTCCTCCCATAAAACCACAATCTTTCCACCACAATTCTCAAATCTAACACAACCATCAAAATGCTTTATTAGTTTAGGACATTCTTCCAAACCCTTCAAAGCTCCCGAGGATTTTGGCTTACCATTCGATCAATCTAGACAACGAGCCGACCGAACCAAATATATTTTCGGTAAGACTTTTCAAAAACCGAAAAACAGAGAAAACCAAACCGTTTTAACCGAATAAACCGAATTCGAAAGCCTAGTTCTCTTTGTAGACTCAGCAAATTATTTTTAGTAGCATCAATAAACATATATTAAAAAATATTTGTCTTTCAAGAACTAATCAAAATGAATTTTTAACAAAAAAAACTAATCAAAATGAATTTGGGTATCATCATATATGTGTACCAAACTACCAAGTAAAGAAAAAGTTTGATATATTCAATTATTCATGCTCTTCAAATAAAAAACAGCAACCTTCAAATATACAAATACATGTATCTTGAGCTTTTGTGTAGACATAAAGGGTCCACTTATCATCAATCTACTTTGCATTTTGTGAATATATTTCAAAGCTGACGTTATTTAAGACGTCATCGACCCACTTCACCCCAACTCAAGTCGTCTTCAATTGCTGACGACATTGCTTACGATTTTTGCATCGTCGTCACAAAATTTAGGACATTGAATTGGCTCTTTCTTTACTATTCTCCAAAGACTTTACTACTATTTGGTCAGTCTTCTTATTTCTCACCTTTAGCTTTAGATAACCTCTGATTTTTTCTGAGATCGTCTTTTTATTCTTTCTTCGACTTTAAATCATTTAATTTGTGCAAAGCAATAAATTTGAAGAGTACCCATTTGTTCAGTTCTTTCTCTTATGATTCAAGATTCAATTAGGTTGTTTTTCTCATCCGCCATTTTCGTTGACTTTTTGAAGCATTTCTCGAATTGACTTTGTTCTTCACATTAGAAACCTTGAATGTTCTTTCATAAAGTTCGGATCTTTTCTTCAGGGCTTGATTAATTTCACATCTATGATCTTCTCTGTATTGTTTTTGATCCAATTACTGCTCAAAATTGATTCTTGTCATTGGCTTTAGATTTAGGGTTTTTGTATCCCTAGGGATTTGAAGATCAAAAACAGAGTCTTTTGAGTGATAGATATTTTTGGGGAAAGAAAATGGCTGCTACTGCAATGGAGCCATCTTCATCTATAAGTTTCACATCTTCTCACTTATCCAATCCTTCTCCTGTTGTTACTACTTATCACTCAGCTGCTTATCTTGAAGAGCTCAGCTCTAACTTGGAGCAGCTTCTCACTAACCCAGATTGCGATTATACTGACGCAGAGATCATTATTGAAGAAGAAGCTAACCCTGTGAGTGTTCATAGATGTGTTTTAGCAGCTAGGAGCAAGTTTTTTCTTGAGCTGTTCAAGAAAGATAAAGATAGTAATTCAAAGAGTGAGAAGAAACCAAAGTATCAAATGAAAGATTTGTTGCCTTATGGAAATGTTGGACGCGAGGCGTTTCTGCATTTCTTGAACTATATCTACACTGGGAGGTTGAAGCCTTTTCCTATCAAGGTTTCGACTTGTGTTGATTCAGTTTGTGCTCATGATTCTTGTAAACCGGCTATTGATTTTGCTGTTGAGTTGATGTATGCTTCGTTTGTGTTCCAAATCCCGGACCTGGTTTCATCATTTCAGGTTTGAGATTAAGTTTCTTTGTGATTTTGCTGGTAATAAGCTGTTCTTAATTTGTCAAGGCTTTAATGTTGTGTGTTTGTGTGTCTGCAGCGGAAGCTTTGTAGCTATGTTGGGAAGTCACTAGTCGAGAATGTTCTTCCGATCCTCTTGGTTGCGTTTCATTGTGATTTGACGCAGCTTCTTGATCAATGCGTAGAGAGAGTGGCGAGATCGGATTTAGACAGATTCTGCATTGAAAAGGAGCTTCCTTTCGAGGTATCAGAAAAAATAAAACAGCTTCGAGTTAAGTCAATGAACATACCCGAGAAGGAGGATAAATCGTTAGAGAGAACCGGGAAAGTACTCAAGGCATTGGATTCAGATGATGTGGAACTCGTGAAGCTTCTTTTGACTGAGTCAGATATAACTCTAGACCAAGCCAATGGTCTGCATTATGCAGTGGCTTACAGTGATCCGAAAGTTGTGACCCAGGTTCTTGATCTAAATATGGCTGATGTTAATTTCAGAAATTCCAGAGGGTATACAGTTCTTCATATTGCTGCTATGCGTAGAGAGCCAACAATTATCATACCACTTATTCAAAAAGGAGCTCATGCTTCGGATTTCACGTTTGATGGACGCAGTGCGGTTAATATATGTAGGAGACTCACTAGGCCAAAAGATTATCATAACAAAACCTCAAGGAAAGAACCTAGTAAAGACCGCTTATGCATCGATATCTTGGAAAGGGAAATTAGAAGGAATCCATTGGTTAGTGGGGATACACCCAGTTGTTCCCATTCGATGCCTGAGGATCTCCAAATGAGGTTGTTATACTTAGAAAAGCGAGGTATTGACCCACTCGATATATAGATCTCATAGCTTAAGGTTGATGATGACTCTTATTAAAATTCTGGATTTCTCGTGTATGTGTTATTGCAGTGGGACTTGCTCAGTTGTTCTTCCCAGCAGAAGCTAATGTGGCCATGGACGTTGCTAATGTTGAAGGGACAAGCGAGTGCACAGGTCTTCTAACTCCACCTCCATCAAATGGTACAACCGGAAACTTGGGTAAAGTCGATTTAAATGAAACGCCTTATGTGCAAACGAAAAGAATGCTTACACGTATGGAAGCCCTCATGAAAACAGGTAAAAGCATAAGGAAATTTACTTTCACGTTATATTCTCTGACCACGAGATTGACTGATTCAAAACCGTTCAACAACGCAGTTGAGACAGGTCGGAGGTATTTCCCATCTTGTTCTGAGGTTCTTGATAAGCACATGGATGAGTATATGGACGAAGACATCCCTGATATGTCGCATCCCGAGAAAGGCACTGTGAAAGAGAGAAGACAGAAGAGAATGAGATATAACGAGCTGAAGAACGACGTTAAAAAAGCGTATAGCAAAGACAAAGAGGCCAAGATCGCCCGGTCTTGTCTTTCTTCTTCATCACCAGCATCTTCTCTTAGAGAAGCCTTAGAGAACCCAACATAATCTGTCCCATATAAGTAAATGCTACTAGAGATAGTTCCTTGGAGGAAATTAGCTATTTTATAGGTTGATTTAGAAAAGATTGGAGACCCCATTTTGGGTATTTAGTTTTATACACATGCTTTAGGTTTGAAATGGTGTATTAAAGGAGATGGATTTTTGAAATGTATAAAACCAAAACCTTCCAACCACTTAAGAACCTTTTTGCTTTGCTTCTTTAGTCAGAAAATTGTAATATATGGAAGTGAAGACATTACACAACACAAGTTACAAATTTTGATATTGTAGTTTGATACTCACAGTGTGAGCAACCTCTGTAACACATTCTTTAATGTTAACCCTGCTTTTTAACCGGTTCTTAACCACTGATCTGACCGAATAATAATTGCATCCGACCTGACCCACCCGACCCGACCCGTTTAAAGAAAAACCTAATTCGATTTTTGTAGGTGAAGAAAAGCTTCTTCATCTTCTCTCACAAGGAACACAAGGAGCCATAAACCTTTCTCTTGCATTCTTCTGTTCAATTTCGTATTTTTTTGCATTGTGTAAAACCATGAATCGCGAAGGCCTGTACGAGGTTGACGATGATGATGATGATGATGACGACGACGATATCGGTGAAGATCTCGAAGAATTAAGACAAGCCTTTATCGTCACTGAGGCCAAAGGGCTGCCGTCGGATTCAGACAATGACGAAGAAGATGATTTGGAGATGCTTCGGAGTATTAAGAGTCAATTAGCTTCGTCGACGACGAATGTGGGTTTATCAGTGCCCTCGGATTCGGAGAGTGAAAACGATTTTGAAATGCTTCGGAGCATTAAGAGCCAATTGGGATTGTCGATGGACGAAGATGAAGATGAAGATGGTGCATTTGAAACTCTTCGCGCTGTTCGTAGACGATTCTTTGCTTATGAAAATTTCGGTGAGATCAATGGTGAAATATCTTTACTTTGTTTCTGTTTGTTACCTTTGAATTGTTGGTTCTATGGTTATCCAAACTTATGAATGAATATATGCACTGTCTCTAGCTTATGTTTGATTCTTATAATGACTTAAAAGGTCTCGTTTTGTTGCACTAGGCTGTACAAATTATGATGGATTCATGAGGTTTGCTTTTGTGTGTTTAATCATAATGTGTATGCACATTTGCTTTATTGGTGACTTTTCTTACTATTGTTTTGTAGATGTGGAAGGAAATTTCATGAATGATTCTTCACACGAGAAGAAGAAAACGCAGGTACATGCCTCGGATAATGAACCTTCAACCGAAATATTGAGTAGATCTAATACTTGTGAAAGCTTTCCAGATCACGGGAAATCAGCTGTTACAGAGCCACTTGACCATTTGGAGACATGCCAATCATCTCTTATGCCAGCTACAAGTTCAGGTTTCCCTGAAGCTGCACTAGCCTTTGTTGATGCAATCCGGAAGAACAGGTTATATCAGAGCTTTCTTCGAAGAAAATTGAGTGAAATCGAAGCAACGATTGAGCAGAACGAGAAACACAGGAAAAATGTTAAGATAGTTAAAGGTTTTCAAGCTTCTTGCAAGAGAATTACTAAACAGGCACTTTCTCAAGGGAAAGATCCTCGAGTCGAGTTAATCTCAACACCAAAATCTAGGCCTGATTCAGATAGCTCCAAGGTAATGAACGCAATTTGATCTAGTGTTACTTGCCTCTGCTCTGTTTTGTATTCATTAATAAAGTAGTGCCCTGACGCAAAATGTTTCTTTAAATTCTCTTGTAGGGTAATGATAAAAAGACATCTTATTTGACAATGGGTCCGCCGGAAAATGCTTGTGTTGCAAATTATAGGATGGCACTAGAGAAATATCCAGTTTCCGTGGATCGCGCAAATTGGACTACTAAGGAGAAGGAAAATCTTGCAAAAGGTCTAAAACAACAAGTTCAAGACACACTCATTCGTGAAGCTTTTGAACGGTCCAGGTACTGCTTCTTGCTCTCGTTTTCAAGTGCTATCATACATCTGGTGCATTAAACTTGATGCTTAAAGATCTATTCAGATGCAGAATTAGTTAAAGTTTTTTCTGTTTATTTAACAGTGACTTGGAAGGATCTACAGATGATATAAACACCATTCTTGAAGGGATAAAAAGTCTTGAGATCACACCAGAAATGATGAGGCAGTTTCTTCCGAAAGTTAATTGGGATCAATTGGATATCAAGAACCGTTCTGCTGCAGAATGTGAAGCCCGGTAAGTTCTTCCTCTAGTTGAACTTCTGGTTACTCAACTATGGATTGATTTCTTGATTTGTGTGGTCGCATTGTAGGTGGATGAGCTCGGATGATCCATTGATTAACAACGGCCCATGGACTGTAGCAGAGGACAATTACATACGCTTAATTACCAAAACCAAGGGTTTTACAGACTGGCTTGACATTGCGGTATCACTAGGGACAAATAGGACCCCATTCCAATGTTTGGCTCGATATCAGAGAAGCTTGAATCCAGACATATTGAGAAAAGAATGGACTGCAGAGGAAGATGACCAACTCCGTGCCGCAGTAGACTTGTTTGGCGAGTCAGACTGGCAATCTGTTGCAAATATATTACAAGGAAGAACTGGAACTCAGTGCTCTAATAGGTCAGTGATCTTCTTGATAAATAAGTATATCAAATTCTGTAGTATACGGACAATTTTGTCAGATGAATTCTAAGCTGATCGTCTAAACATGGGTAAGAGCTAGCTTGGTTGGGAAAAGACTCATGGGTTTATAAATCACCCATCAAGTCCATGTTTAGTCGATGTGGGATTATAAAATAACCTCAATTTGCATGATATTTCAGTATGATTTACGACTATTTAAGTGGGTTATTTTCTGTAAATTTTTTATGTTTATTCCTCTGTAACTTCAGATAATTGAATGGTGTTATCTTATTCCCTTCTTCTCTATACTTTCAGATGGAAAAAATCGCTCCACCCTAGCAGAACAAGGAAACGAAACTGGAGCTCAGAGGAAGACAAACGATTGAAAGTAGCTGTAACACTGTTTGGAACTAAAAACTGGCGTAAAATTGCTCAGTTTGTTCCTGGACGGACGGGTACTCAGTGTCTAGAGAGATGGGGAAATTCTTTAGATCCCAAACTTAAATTTGGGAAGTGGACCAAGGAAGAGGATGCAAAGTTGAGAGTGGCTATGAAAGAACATGGGTATTGTTGGTCTAAAGTTGCTTCATATATGTCTTGTCGAACTGACTGTCAGTGCGCGAGGAGATGGAGGAGCTTATATCCTCACCTAGCACATCTTAGACAAGAAGCTAGAAGGTTACAAAAAGAAACTACTATAGGTAATTTTGTTGACCGGGAATCAGAGCGTCCAGATCTTGTCGTAGGCGATTTTTTGGCATTAGCCGAGATATCTCTTGAGCCAGAAGAACCCGCTCTGAAGAAGAAACGCAAACCAAGGTAGTTTATCGAATATTCCTCAGCAGTTGATGCTGCATACACACAATGCTTCTGTGGATCTAAATTGACCTTTTTTTGGATGCAGACAGAAGAAGGCAGATGCAGAATGTGAGAGTGAAGCATTTTGTGCTGATACAGAGAGACAACCAAAGAAGCAGAGAAAAGGATTAGAGAGATGCTCAGGAGATGTATGTAGAAAAGAGAAGGAGAAGAATGAAGATAATGTAAAGGAGAAAAAACAAAGACGAAAATGCATAAGTGTTGCAGGAACATCAAGTAACAACAGCTCTGTGACCACCAACTGCCCTCAATTCGAAATTGGTATCCAGAAGCTTAAGCCTAGGAGGAAAGTGTCTGCACTAGTTCCTATTGAGAACCTAGATGCACAAAATTAGGGTTTTTTTTTTTTTTTTTAATGTTTGTTGTGCTCTTAAAAATTTGTATTTAGATTATCCTGGACTTTCTCACTGTTTTTCTCCGGGTTTAATCAAGTATCATGTAAGTTTTTTTTATTTGAAAGTTTAACTAATCAGAATAATCACCATCTTTCTCTCTCATATCTTTGCCTTGACTATATCTCCATTATTAAGAGTTATTAAGAGTTTTCAGTGCCTTGGAACTCAAGGTTGGACAGCAACTCCTAAGAAAGACTAAAATATTCTTGCTTTCCATATTTGTGTACCTAAAATTTAATAGTGATTTTAAAATATTGGAATTTCACTTCTGTATATAACCCTATTAGGAGTCCAATTGGGGTTTAGGGTTTAAGAGTTTGAGATTTCTACTTTTCGTTTGTCCAATATTAAAAGTTTTGGGGGAATTCAATTAGGGGTTTGGAGCGTTTAGCTATGGTTGACGATTTCCCAAAGGGTTTGTTTCGATTCTACAAGCGTGTATATGAGGTTGTGGATGATCCTTCATTGGATTCAATAATCTCATGGAGCAAAAGCAACAAGAGTTTCATCATTTGGAATCTCCAAGAGCTAAGGCGTAGAATGATATTTGCCAACTTCCACGGCCCCTTTTTCTCAAACTTCTTCTCCATGCTTAAGGGTTTTGTAAGTTTTGGATTTGCAAGATTAACTTATATATATATATAATCATCCCTCTCTCTCAGTTTTAACATCTTACTCTATATATGTAGGGATTTAAAAGAATCAAGAACGGGTCGGGGCAATTGGAATTTGGGAATGCTAATTTTGTGAGAGGCCAACCTGAGCTTTTGAAGAAGATGCAGCTAAAGGCTAATCATAAAAGATCGATGAAAATTATCGCCAAGGAAAAAGCAGAGGAAGCAGCTGATGGCTTGAAGCTTTTACGAATTTGATCTAAACCCATCATCATGCTTTGCTTTTGTGTTGTGTTTACGAATTTGAGAGTTTGTTCTTGTATTTTTATTTTTATTTTTTCAGTTGCTTTCTTGTATCAAACATTTTAATGTTTTGTTAATATAATGACATTTGGTATTCAAGTCTAATAATAAAAACCTGCCACTTCATTTTTGAAAATTGTGATGAATTATGTTCCATCAACATCTTTATTGCACCAACAACCAAATATTGACAGAATACTTCACAAACCAGATAATTGTAATATTTGCAATACATCTTCAAATGTGAAAACTTTTTTTATTTCCTTTAGACCTGAACTGAAGCAGTCAATTACAAAACACAAGTTACAAATAAATGATATTGTTGTTGCTAAAGCTCATCTGACTCACAGGTGATATAGCTAAGATAAAAGATGTGTCAGCAACCACTGTAACACACTACCATCAGTACTGTCTCATTCAAGAATGCTAGGCGTGTCTATCCGCTTACAGGAAAAGCTATTGCAGATCTTCTCCAGTACTGTCTAAACAACACTTCCAATGAATCCAAGCAGTTCTGGGGCAACACAGCAGGGCTAAGCTTTGAACTAGCATTTTAGATCTGCATCAAATCTGTAACTCAGCAGCTACTTTTGCTCTTTCACAAGCATCGGTTAACACTAATGAATCTCTGCTTTTCCATTCTTCAAGCCCTTCCTTTTGTTTCATTATATGGCATTGATATCATAAACTCACATCTGTAGCATTAGCGGATCATCCACTGTCTCAGTTGTACTAAATTCAAGAAATAGTGCCAATAACCTTCACTTCAGGTTGATGATTGGTTTATACTTTCCCAAATGGCTGGACCTTCAGGATGGACATTGACAAAATACTTCACAAACCGGGCATCACCGCAAGTGAGTATGGTGCTTGGTGACAGCATTGGCTTTGCTGCATCTCTTTCCCTCAACCATAAATACATTGAGAATCTGTGATGTATCCTCTGCATATCATAACACAGATATGCCGGGAATCTTACCAGGGATTCAATTGGGTAGCCAAGAAGTTCGGTTAAGGAATGTATCTTTTTCTCTATGACATCTTTAGACAGGTTAAGTATCATCGGAGCATGCCTGATGATCTCAGTAACCACATTATGGTTTAAACCGGCTTTCACAAGGCAATCAAATCTCTCCTGCAGCTGATCTCCCCTCCCTCGAAACTGTTTCAGAGCCTTCACCATCTCATCCGAGTTTTCTACATACCCTAGCCTCAACAAAAACGCAGTCTTCTCTAAGTATTTCCTCGAGTCTTCTGAAAGAGGTTTGCTTTTTCTCTTCTTTGTTGTAGAAACAAAACTAAACAATCTCAAAGGCTCTTTCTTTAAGAGCTGACATAGCTCGTCTTGTCTAACGTTCAAGCTAAGACAAGCAGTTCTAGGTGCTGGCAGAGAGCATGAACCAATTAGCTCCATATGACTCAGCAATATCTTCGTGATAAATTGCGTTTCCATTCTAATAGCAATCAAGAAATCCAACGTCTTTTGGATATTTTTTACGCATTTGTCTGACAACATCTCTGGGTTGTCGATAAATAGCCTATAAATCTCATTCACTTGAAGCCCCACTTTAAACAACCTACCAAACAGAACATAGAATTTCTTACCGGAGCCTTCGATTACCAAAGCTGGATACGTTTTCAAAAGACTACTCAACTTCTCATCTTTACATCCCACTTTATCAAGAAACTCTATTGTCTCCAGAATTCTGCGCCAGCTATATGTTTTCCGGTCAGACAAGTACCGCCCGAGCCAATCACATCCTACTTGTAACCCCTTCAACTTATCAACCACAGAAGCAAATTCAGCATCAATCCCACCAACCAGCAGCAAAGGGCAACTAGTAACTAACTTGATAACTGTAGCCTTACTAAGACCCAAATTCTCATAATCCCTGAGTTTCATCGCTAACAACCCAGCTTCATATCTAAAAATCTCTCGCGCTTCTTTATACATACGGCCAATCTTACCACGCGGGATCCCATAGTTGCAAAGAGCATGAAAATTCTCAAACATGATACAATCATCACTCAAAAACATAAGCTTCTGTGGAAGAAACGTTTCAAACTCATAAGGACACAAACCCAAACTCTCGAAAAACGGTTCAAACTCATTTATCGGATTGTACCTAAGGAACTTAGTCAATCCCCTGGATACATCCTTCTGATTATCATCAATCTTAGACAGCAAAGTCGACATAAAACAAGGAGAATTCTTACTTATATGCTCTGCATCAGTAAAAGTAAAGCTTCTAGTATAATGCAAGTAATCAAAAAGAGCTTCTTGAGCTTGATTCCTACTAGCCCTTGAAACCGGATTAACGAAAAACCTAGTTGGTAAGTGAGAAGAGTGTTGTTGTAACTCAGATTTATCCTTCCGAAGACAGCTTTCAATCTGAAAACTCCGCAATGTAAATGAAACACGAGAAAGGTCGGACCTTTGAACTGGGTTTTGACGAGGAATTGATGAGAAAGCTATACAATTGTTGAGATTTGAAATCATATTCAATAGTTTATGAACTCTTCTCTGTTCTCTGCACAATAACATCGCAACCTAACAACAAAGAGAAACAGGTGAAAGTCATAATCAAATAGAGAACTATGAAGAATTCTCAATCCAACAAGTAATGCTTACTCTTCCAAGCAAGGAAATTTACCTGAAAATTAGGGCTTGTTACGCGCTTGAATCAACCATTTTCCCAAGATTCTTAGGGTTCATAGCCAAATCTTAGTTACTTTGCTAAACCTTGCTGGGGGATTAACATTAAGGTGGAAATTTCAGAGAAGTCCCTCAACTTTTGTAATATAACAGAAACGACCATAAGTTTTTTTTCCTATACTTCTTTTTTTTTTTTTTGTGAACTTTTCCTATACTTCAAAATGTTAATATTTGTGTAATAGAATCTTACGGCTCAGAAAGTTCTCAAATGTGCCTAAGAGTTTCCGAAATATCATATAGACTAGATAACAATCCGCACTATGTGCGGGATGAAGTGATCCAAGTAAAATTATTATGATTAAATTTTTTATCTGGGATCCAAGTTCCGTTTGTGTAAAACGAAACATGTAATAATTTTTTTTATTTTTTTTAATTCAAATTTGGGACTATTTCGTATATGAATACGTTTTACCCGTGAAATATTTGAACCTGGAATAAAGCTTCAACGTGATAAAGAAAGTATTGACGAAATGTTACTATTTATGCCAATATGCCTTTCTATATGTTTTAAAGATGTCGAGAATGATAAAAAAAAAAAAAAAGATGTCGAGATTTAAGTATAAGAAATCCAAAAATTTATCAAAGATGAGATTTGATAGTTTCCAAGTTAAGATTTTGTAGTTTCCAAATTAAGATTCTTAGATTATGAATGGATTACTACGAAATGGTTATAATAGGGCCAGATTTTAGTTTATAAATAAATGTGGTTAGTTTTTCTTCGAAAAGTTAGAATCCCTCCAAAAAAATCGGATTTTAAGTATTTGTAACATATATTGAAAAAAGATTATCTTATGTATTTAAGTACAATAGATTTCTAAATTTATGAAAGATGTGGAGATTTTGTAGTTTTAAATTCGAGATTCTTGAACTAAATGTATATATTTTATTATTTAAATGTAAACATAATATAAATATAAATTAAATATAAAGATTGTTTACCCATCGGCTTGAGAAGATTTATATAAATATATATAAAAAATATAAATATAAAGATTTATTAATATAACATAAACAAAAAATGTATGTTTTTTAATTATTAAAAAATAGATCACTAATATAAATAAACAAAGCTCTCGTGAATTGTTGTTAAATACAAATATGAAAGTTAGTTGCCTAATTATTTATGAAAGATGTGGAGATTTTGTAGTTTTAAATTCGAGATTCTTGAACTAAATGTATATATTTTATTATTTAAATGTAAACATAATATAAATATAAATTAAATATAAAGATTGTTTACCCATCGGCTTGAGAAGATTTATATAAATATATATATAAAATATAAATATAAAGATTTATTAATATAAGATAAACAAAAAATGTATGTTTTTTAATTATTAAAAAATAGATCACTAATATAAATAAACAAAACTCTCGTGAATTGTTGTTAAATACAAATATGAAAATTAGTTGCCTAATTATTTATGAAAGATGTGGAGATTTTGTAGTTTTAAATTTGAGATTCTTGAACTAAATGTATATATTTTAGGGAGACTCACAAAAATGCCCCTTTTTCAATACCCCTTTTCAAAAATACCCCTTTTTAAAAACCTTATAAAAAATGCTCTTAAAAATATAAGATTTACCCAAATATGTATGTAATATTATTAAAACATACACAAACTACATTTCTATGTATCTAAAATCTTATAAATACTTTATAAATACCTTATAAATGCATTTTAAATACCTTTAAAAACCTTTAAAATATCTTGTAAAACCTTTGAAAAACTTTAAAAATCCTTTAAAATAACTTGTAAAACCTTTTAAAACACCTTATAAAACCTTATAAATACTTGGATCGAGTCTTCAAGTAGTAGTTACAATCCATAAGTACCTTATAAACCTAATAAAACTTTATAAAAATTTCAGATTTAAAAAGGGGCATTTTTGAAAATGGACATCTAAAAGGGGCATTTTTGAAAAGGGGCACACCAAAAGGGGTATTTTTAACAATTTCTCTATATTTTATTATTTAAATGTAAACATAATATAAATATAAATTAAATATAAAGATTGTTTACCCATCGGCTTGAGAAGATTTATATAAATATATATAAAAAAATATAAATATAAAGATTTATTAATATAAGATAAACAAAAAATGTATGTTTTTTAATTATTAAAAAATAGATCACTAATATAAATAAACAAAGCTCTCGTGAATTGTTGTTAAATATAAATATGAAAATTAGTTGCCTAATTATTTGTTTTTTAGTTATAATTTCGTTTTTTTATTTGTGTGATATATGTATGTATTAAGACTAATGGCAAAATCTGTAAATAGTCTAGTAAAATTTGGGTAATAATTTAAATGGATGAAAAATCACTCTGAAAACGACACGTCAGCATGGCAGTTTAGTTAATAACACGTAAAAGTAAGGTTTATTTTTTAGAGTGCTTCTCTATTAATATATAAGGGATATCAGTTAGAGCATCATCAACACTTGACCTTGAAACATTTAACGTGAGATATTATTCCCTACTTAATACCGAATTAATAGACTTGTCAAGTTTAGACGTGTCAAAAGTGATAAACATATCACACGAAATCGTGTTATTAACATGAACGTTACAAATTCTTCAATATATAACTATAAAATGACTTCAAAACCCATCCGAGTGGTGATTTCTTTGACTATGCAAGATAAAGGCAGCAAGAAACGGTGAGTTTTTTTTTCACAAGCATTTTTTTTTTTTTTCACAAGCATAAATGTGTTTGTTCGTCTTAATTTCTGATTTTTTTATTTTATAAATATGTAACTTTTTAGTATTAGGTCAATTTCAAGTGGTCCATGGTAGATTCAATTCATGTTAGGTCATCATCTTCAAGCTAAAACGCCTACCAAACATTCAATAACAAGTATTCTTTTAATCACTAGTTTCAATTTCAAAACATTCTGACTATCTTAAGACCATTTAGTTCAAGATGAAAGAAAAAAAAGATAACTTGAGTCTTGTTTAACTTGCATAAATGTTATATGTTATGTTTGAGAGGAATGATTTTGCTTTGTTAAAATTTTTTTTATAATAAATTAAACCTCCTGGCTTACTCGGATGAACTTCTACTAGTTTTGATTTTTTAGTAAAACAAATGTTTTTTCTTTTTCAGATTGGTTATAGAGTTTCTTCTCGATTTGATCATGCATATACATATTTTTTTTTCAGAACCTTTTGACAGCAACTTAAAAAAAAAATCTTAATTAATATATATATATATATATATATAGGTATGAGAAACTATTTATGATTCTTTTCCAAACATAATGTCTTATTGAGGTAAAATTTTAATTATAATTAGATATACATTACTATTATATATATATATGTAGATTAATCTTATTCACTAAATCTTTAATCATTTTTTTTCTCTCGTAACTTCTTTATTTTTTATTTAATAGATAATACTTGCAACACATTATATAAGCCAAATTAGCCAAATTTCTGCAAATAAAAAGAAAAATCCTTGGCTCCTCCTAAAATCCACCTACCTTACCTTTTATATGATCACAACCAAAAACAAGATGATTTGGTGCTTTTAATATTTAAGGATACAATATTTTCATTAATTAACTTTTAATCTTCTCCCTTAGGTTTTCCTGCACACTCGATTTAAATCGTCTAAGAAGGTTTTATACAACCAATTTTCTCCCCTTTTGTTTCCTCCCTAATTACATGTTAATAAACAATTAAGCATACCTTTAAACAAAACATGATTTGATTTTCTTTGTCAATTTTTGGAGTAAACAAAGGAAAAAAAAACTATCTAGGCACATTAGTTGTCTTCTATCTCGATTATTCTTTATAATTTTTTAATTAAATCTCTCCAATCTCTCGATTATTCTTAAGATAACTACTTTTTTTAATATATATAAATTACTGCCACCCTCTTGCGCTTCAAGTTACTTGGTAAAATCTCTTACTTGGATAATTTCTCGAAGTCTCTGAAGAAATAACCTTTTTTTCTTCTCTAGTAATCGTCTCTGTAACGTCCTTCTTCTTCTTCATCTTCTTTGCGTTTCTTCTGCAGCTTTTTGCGGTTCACGTGTTGATTGCCTCTGTCTCAACTTTTTGTCCGTTTTAAAGTTTAAACCTTTTTTTTACAAAATTGGGTTTTCTCTGATAAACTTAAAAAACAGAGTCTTTTAGTTTCTTCTTCTTGGGTATAACGAAGATTCAAGAAATTTTATTTTAAGATTGATTGTTTTGTTTCTTTGGTTTTCTGATTATCAGTATACCCATCTTTAAAAGATAAGACTTTTGTTTTTTTGTTCATAAATGAAGTTTCTTACTTTGCTCTTTGTTTATGTATTTCAGTAATGATGATGATGATGAAGCTTGAGAGAAGGGATTAGTGTGAAGAGTAAGTGTTAAAACCATTCACCAGAGAAGAAATTGAGAACTAGCTAGGACAGTCATGGAGATCAAATCTTACCAAACTCAAGCAGAGGAGTTTGTTGAACACTATTTACTAGCAGATCCATTTCTTCCATATACTTCTGTTCTGGCTGGAACCTTTCTCTGCAAATTGGTAAGTTTTGCTTCTCTTCACTTGCAATTGCAAGAACTACACTTTTGTTTTTCATTCTGTTTTTAATATATGCTCTTAGGTATATGATCTTACGGAGTTATTCAGCTCAATTCATATCAAATCATACTCAGCTCTCACAAAAATAAAGAGAATTGAATGGAACAACAGGTGAGTATAGGTTCCTTGTTTCAGCCTTTAGTATATGTTATGCTTTGTCTCTAATCACTTTAGCTTATAATATAACTTGACAGGGGAATTTCTACAGTCCATGCGATCTTTATCTCATTCATGGCATTATACTTTGTGTTCTTCTCTGATTTGTTTTCTGACCAAAGAAGCCTTGAAAGCCTTACGGTCCTTCGTACCTCGCCTCTCTCTAACTTTGGTTTAGGAGTAAGTTTTCATCTTTTGTCATTTGTCTCATAAGTCCTACTCATATAAACATTGATCAACCTATATAATACTTTGTTGTTATGTGTTTTCATGCATAGGTATCAGTTGGTTACTTTCTTGCGGATCTTGGAATGATCTTTTGGCTATACCCTTCTTTAGGAGGATCAGAATATGTAAGTTAAGACACAAGAAAGCTTCTGTGTTCTCCATTGGTTTCAATCACTTGACAATCTTGATTTTGTTTTCAGATTTTCCATCACTGCTTATCCGGAACAGCAGTAGCGTATTCTCTGTTCTCTGGAGAGGCTCAGCTTTACACATACATGGTTTTAATCTCTGAAGTGACTACACCAGAGATCAATCTTAGATGGTACCTTGACATTGCTGGTTTAAAGCGATCTAAAGCTTATCTTATTAATGGAGTTGGTATTTTCATTGCTTGGTTGGTGAGTTTCTTATAACCTTTTTTCGTTTGTAAATCCTAAAAATGTCTTAAAACTTGATTGGATTCAAGTTCTCTTTCTCTGAATCTTCATGTTTTGTTTGCAGACAGCAAGAATTCTTCTGTTCATCTACATGTTTTACCATGTCTACATACATTATGATCAGGTAACCAAGATTTCGGTTTAATTATGCATAGGAATTACTCTGTTTTTTTGCTGTTGTATTGGTTTTTAGAGATAATGAATTGATGATCAATGGATTTTCTGGCAGGTGGTAGAGATGCATACATTCGGTTATCTATTGGTTTTCGTTGTACCGATTGCATTGAGTGTCATGAACTTGATGTGGTTTGGTAAGATAGTGAAGGGATTGAAGAAAACTCTTGAGAAAACACTGTGAAGAAAGAGTTCTCTTCTTTTCTTATGTAAATATAAAACTCTTCTGAAGAATCTTACAAGTTCATAAGCAACAAAGATATGGTTTTTTTATTGTTACTTATTCCTTATACACTAATTCTGTTCAAAAAGGTCTGAAATTTACTTCAGAATCTTATTCCCACAACAGTCCCAATGCATACTGAATAATTTATTTGTAGTTTTATACAATCATGCACATAGAATAGAAGTATAGAACAAATTATGTGTTTACAATTTAAATTCGTATAGAGTTTTTTTTTCTACAAAACAATCCAAACTACAAAATCAAAAATCTCATTTATTTCACAATTAACGATTTAGCCAGTTGAGCCATTGGTTCGTGGGTTTTAGCCGGGCTAATCTGGATTTATCCAAGTTTTTTTGGTTTTTATTAGTAATCTGGAGTCTGGACCTAACAATCCGGTCCGAGTTTAAAAACATTGCATGGGCATGTTTTCAATTTCTATAGAGTGTCATGTAATTTTTTTTTTTTTTTCAAAAAAGCAAATGAGGCTTTATCCCAAAAAGGCTTGGGCCTGAATTTTACATTGGGCCAACGATACCAAATGTGCATATTCGTAGTTTTCGTGTCATATTTACTTGCCGTGTAATATTTGTTTCCTTCTAATTGTTTTCTTTTTTCGAAAGAGAGCAATATTATTAATCAGGAGGAGGAGGAGATTGGTTGTTGTTGACGACGCGTTTCCGCTCTCTAAAATATTTTTGCATATTTGTCTCCGTCTTCTTTTGATCTTCAAATCTCAGTTTTGAGCTGAAGATTATCGGCATCCGATTCTCTTCAGATCCATAATCCATGGCTGCAGCTGGAAACAAGAGCATTAACGCCAAATTGGTCAGTCTTATTAGCTCGATTCTTTTGAGCTCTCTTTTGAATTCTCTGATGATCGTGAAATTGATTGAATCTGCAGACCCTTTTGTTAGATTTTCAGTTTCCGGATGTGATTCTGTTTCTAATTTGGAGAATTTTGATATGTGATGTTTGAATTGGACAACTTTGATCGGATTTTGTTGTTAGGGTTTATGTTGGATTTTTATTTAGGTTTTTTCGTAATAGGGTTTTAGTGATTTATCTCGAACCAGGATTATAGATATAAAGATGCTTGCAAACATCGTTGATTGTTTTTTAACTTATTTTGTGTACTACTTGGTTAAGTTTTCAGGTGTTACTTGGAGATGTTGGAGCTGGAAAATCAAGTCTTGTGTTACGTTTTGTCAAAGATCAGTTTGTTGAATTCCAGGTTAATGGTTCTTCTATTATAATGATCATCTTGTTGGATTCACATTCTGGGTGTGCTTCTTGACTTTGATATATGTTTTTATGTTATAGGAATCAACCATTGGTGCTGCTTTTTTCTCACAAACATTAGCTGTCAACGATGCTACTGTCAAGTTTGAGATTTGGGATACAGCGGGTCAGGAACGGTACCATAGTTTGGCTCCAATGTACTACAGGGGTGCTGCTGCTGCAATCATTGTCTTCGATGTTACGAATCAGGTAAAGAGTTAGAAAACCATGCTCTCTATTGATCAGTATATGCAATTCAGTGGCTTTCTACTAAATTAAGTTTATTTGAATCTTTTGCTATCTTCTTAGGCCTCGTTTGAGAGGGCAAAGAAATGGGTTCAGGAACTGCAGGCACAAGGTATTGTATAGCTAAGTTATGGCTTTGATTTTTCTTTGTTAGTTTATGACTAACAGTTGCAGGCACTGTCTAGCTTTAGTTTCTGTCTGTTGGTTTTACTAAATAAATAATATATTATAGGTAACCCTAATATGGTCATGGCCCTTGCTGGAAACAAATCTGATTTATTAGATGCAAGGAAGGTGACTGCAGAGGTAAGCAAGTCCTTCTCTGTCCTGACTGATTTTTCTCATTCTGAGGTTTGGATTTTGACTGGAACCAAACCATTAGGTGATATGTCTTTGTTATAAAATTACAATCTACCTTAATGACATTAACCTGACAAACCAAGCCACCTAAACAGCCCCCACCCACTTAACAAATCATAGATTAGGCTTGTTGTATAGATAGTTAAGTTTTCATCAAGAAGTATAGAGCAGTTTTCTCTAACCAGCTTTGGAGACTGATTTAGTCTCTTTCAAAAAGACGTTACTTAGTTGTCATCAAGCAGAAAAAAGCGCCTTTTTAGTAACCAGCTTTGGAGAATGATATAGATGTTTTCATATGACCTTACTTATCTCGCAATCCGGTTTTTTTTTTTCCGTATTTTACTCTCTTATGCCAAAAGCCTAGATTTTAGATAGTCTCATTTCTCAAGACTGATCATTTACGTTGTGCATTAAAGTTCAGTTGCGACTTGCTAGGACAGAAAAACACGGTTTAGTTTCCAAATAACCAAACATCTGACCTGTTGTGTGTCAGATATATGCATCTCTAATGAAGTAGGCATTATTTACATAGACAATATATGAACCCTTTAACTTTGCTTCTGAATCTCACTGCTTAGCCTAGTTCCTGATGATATCTCACACTCTTGGATCCTCCTTTGCAGGAGGCACAAACATATGCTCAAGAAAACGGTCTTTTCTTCATGGAAACATCAGCAAAAACCGCCACTAATGTCAAAGAGATATTCTATGAAATCGGTGAGGTTTCCTTACACTCTGAGAATTAGTTCAAACAATTTTAGTTTCTCGTATTAAACCCTATCATACTTTTATCGTTTGACCCGTACAGCAAGAAGGCTACCACGAGTACAGCCAACAGAAAACCCAACAGGAATGGTTCTCCCAGACAGAGCCATGGATAGGGCAGTGAGCTCATCTTGTTGTGCTTAGTTATATATGTAATGGCACACACCTCTTTAAAAGAAATCTTTTGGTCAGTCACTGAAGTTATGGACTTCTGTGTTTGCGTCCCTTTGCTTTGTTTTGCGTATTTGAGATTTGATCTCCACTCTTTTGTAAATAAATCTAATACTATTACTCTCTACTAGTAACTAAATGCGTGAAAAGCAAGTTTCTATAAATCTATGGATACAATTGTCTTAACACAAATATTTCAAGTTATAGAAACTCTAAAATATAAAGTCAAACATTGCCGACAAAAGCAAGCTTTATCACTTTTGGTGACATTGTCAAAGAGGGTCTTTTCACAATCTGTTCTTCGTGTTTAAGGATGGCTGACAATTTCCCAAAGGATTGTCTGTGTTTCATAAGAGAATCTATACGGTTGTGGAATATCCTTCATCGGATCCAATAATCTCATGGGGCAAAGACAACAACAGTTACGTCATTTGGAATATGGAAGAGCTTATTCGCAGAGACATTCTTTCCAAGTTCGATTGCAGCAGATTCTCAGAGTTTCGCTCCGAGCTTAGTTTCTATGTAAGTTTTCTATAAATCTCCTCCGAGTTTAACTAGAATCCTCTCTGAATCTTGCTATGTATCATTTGGTAGGGCTTTAGAAGAATTAAGAAAGGGTCTGGGGAATTGGCATTTGGAAATGAAGATTTCGTGAGAGGCCAACCTTAGGGTTTGAAGACGATGATGATCAAAGCTTGGAGGAAGAGTAAGGCGAAATATAGAGCAAACGAAGCAGTAAAGGAATTGCAACGTTTACAGATTTGATCAGAATCATCATGCATGCTTGCATGAATTTATGAATACTCATGTAAAGATTACTGTACAACTTTAGAGAATATATTAACTAAAGTTAATTAAAATCCTTAATCTTATGAATATACGCATTAATAGATATATAAGTTGGTAGGGACGTTGTGCTCTGTTTTCACTTCAAAGTCTCTAAATCCTTTATCTTTTGGCTTTATCTTGTTGTGTAAACTGTTTATGCATGCCTCTTAATTTACTGACTTAGTGGTGGATCATGATGTGCTGTTATTAGAGAGCATCCTATATACAGAACGTGCTCTAGCTTATGTATTTGGACCTTGATTCGACGAATTGGGTTTGATTAATACTAGAATGTGTAAAACTTATCATCCTCTCTATAGTCTTTGTATAGCCTCCAATCGAGCCCAGACATATGTGGTCTAGTGGTAAGGGAGAACTGGGGATAGCTTGGAAGGAACTAACCCAAGTTCGATCCACCCTGGAAACAAAAATCATGTGTGGGAAGTCTGGGTTTGGGCCAAAGGCCCAAACAGTTTACCTGGTAGTCAGTAACAGGCGATCTGGCTATCCCCTGGCATTAGTCGGAAAGTATTCCAAACTCGGGACAGACAGTGTGGTGGCCCTTCGGGGAGAAGTCCACTCTGAAGCACTTCAGTGCGTTTCTACCGAGGCTGACCGGATCAGCCGATAGGGTTTATCAGAAAAAAAAAAAAAGCCTCCAATCGAATGGAACTGCTTCAGTCGATCTCGGTTTGATGCGCTCTATTCGTAGATTTCAGGATCTTTGACCTGGTGGATGACATTGACAAGTTTTCTTCTACTACTTGAGCTCATCGCTACGAGCTTATCTATGAAGACACATATCTTTGTAGGGTCTTTCTTGACCATGTTGCGGAATCGATGGCCCATTCAAGACCATTATTTATCGTGGGACGGATTTGTGCTAATGACAGCCCAAGTCTAAAAAGGCCCACCGCAGAAATTATACATAAAGTTTTAGGGTTGATTATTCTCACAATCAGGGTTTCTCAGAGAGCGTCAGATCTGGGACTCGTGTCTCTCAAGTCTCACCATCTTCTGTTCTTCGATTCTAGTGTTTTTGAGGGATGGGTCAAAATTTCCCAAATGGATTGGGTACATTCTACATCGGAATGTATAAACTCGTGGAAGATCCTTCATCGGATCCAATAATCTCGTGGAGCAAAAGCAACAATGGTTTCGTCATGTGTAATGAGGAAGAGCGAATCCGAAGTAAGATACTTTTGAGATTCACTTGCGAAAAACTCTCAGAGTTTCTCTCCGAGCTCAAGTATTATGTAAGTTTTTTTGTTTATATCCTCCGAGTTTTGGAATCATGTCTCTCTTTCGTACAGTTTTGAATCTTGCTGCTGCTATGTATTATATTTGGTGGTAGGGCTTTAGAAGAGTTAAGAAGAAGAAGGAGTCTGGGGAAATGGAATTTAGAAATGAGGATTTTGTGAGAGGCCAACCTGAGCGTTTAAGGGACATGATGCTCAAAGCTTTTAGGAAGCACAGGGCCAAATTCAAAGCTAAGGAAGCAGCCAAAGAAGCAGCCAAACAATTGCAACGTTTACAGATTTGATTTGTTATGAACTTGTGGTTTGGAACTTGCCACTTAGTGTATAGATTTAATAAAAAGCTTCATATTCTTGGACTTGTTATGAATGTTCCATCAAGATCTTATTGCACTAACGATCAAAAATCTTAGTGGCTGCAAACTGCTACCGGTGAAGATTCTACTTGGTTTATGAGGACTCATCAGTTGTGCGAGATCTACCTGATGAAGGCTTTCCCCAAGATTTGTCATAATACAAATATTTTCAAGTCTTAGAACACTCTAAAATGTTGTTTTTAAGATAAACCAAAAAAGAGAGAGAGCAGGTTTGTCTAGAAGATGATGTGACATGCTTTGTATTTGGGACCTTCCCTCTTTTACTCGTCTTCTTATATTTTCTTGATTGATGCTGTTAAAGATTCCCAGTTACATGAGTGTGTGTGATCATCCTTTGGTGCTACTATATATACATGGAACCTGAAACGTTTTTGAGCATTTTTGCGTTACACCTTGAGGCAAGTGACCCTCCTGAGGAGGTAAGAGTTTGGCTCTTCTACATTGTGAAGTACTAAATAGTTGGAGCTAGGACGGATAATTAAGCTTAAGATTATCAAATTTTGTTTAAAACTATTGCTTGGTTTCTTGAGAAGAGAAAAACCATAAGAATCAAAATGTTGTGTTAAATTGATATATGAGTTTGGTTGTAAAGCAATTGGTTTCTTTGGCTTGTAGATTAACCCGTTAAAAGGTTATTTTTTTCGCTATAGTGAACCTAGGAAAGTCTAGCTTTGATAATTACATAATTCACTTCAAATATGAATTTTTTTATAAAAGAAATTAAGATGCAAATAAGAAGTAATTATTATATAAAAAACTTGAATACAGATTTTAGAAAATAGGTGAAGAGTAGACAATGTGAAGAGGGATCATCAATCTCTAATGGACATTGTCTATAGTATGATATGCACTCAAATTGAACTAAAAGAAAAGAGAAATAAACACCATAACTAGAATTACACAAATGTAAAAATTAACAATATGATAGGTTTTGGTGAAGGTTGATTCTCGCGTTGAAACCTTGAAGACTTTTCTCACAGAAGAAACCGAAGCATTTGCCATGAAGCTTCTTTAGATCGTTCGAGACTTGCTCAGAAAAACTGTAAGTTTAAGTCTGTATATATGTTTGTTTGTGAGTTTTTCGTATAATGTATCTGATTTACGGTGTACATAATGTGTAAATCTGGGAATTTTTTTTTTTGATATAAAAATGTATGGATTATGTATTTTTCAGTCCACCACTAGAAGCCAAATCAGAGCTATGATACGATGTCTCCTCAGATGCATAGAGAGTTTGAATTCTACTTTGTTGCAAGAAGGATTCGAGGTAGAAAATAGCCCGAGGCCGATGATTCTGATGCACGAGACACGGACGAACAAAGGCAAATGACAGTTAATTTTTTGGAGCATTTGAAGAGCTACACATGGGAGTATTTTCTCACTACTCTATACCCCGATCCTACTGATTTGACTGATGATGCTATGCGTATTCTGAACATCATGAGAGGAGAAGTCCGCAATTGTGATGTGCTTATGGATCGAGTGAGGCTTGAAGGATATGATTGTAGACAAGAATTAAGTAATAAGGAGGCTGAGAATTCCAATGATCATTAATAATGAGTCCGGTGGTAAATGAGCCTACGTTTTTAGAATTATGATTTTTTTTTTTTGGACAATCATGTTTGTTCCTTTAATAGCCTAACTGCTCTGCTATTCTAAATAGTTACGCAAGTGTTATGCTACCTTTTTGGATAAGGATGGTTTGTTGATTTTATATGTTAAAATTAAAAAGATTAATATATAAAAATATTATAAAGTTTATCATTTAATATTTGTCCAGTTATATAATGACAAAGAGTCTTCAATGTTCTAACGTCATCACCAAAATTTGCATCTTCTTCAACATCAACGTTTCTAAAAAAAAAATGGCAAAGTAAACTACTCATAGTCTCATACTATTTTCTTCTATTTTTGTATTTATGTGTTTTCAATTATAAAAAGTAAACATCTTAATAATGTTTGAGAATTTCCCCACGTAGTTTTGTCATATAGAAAATTCTATTGTTTTGAAAAAATATTTAAGATAATGAATATCTTTGGAAAAAGTTTTAAATTGGCTATTTTAGTAATTTTTACATATTAGAAAATTAGTTTTTAAGACAAAAATAAAAAGAGTGTATTTTTCAAAACTGTAAACATAAACATGGCATTTCCCCAAATTTACTCATGTGTCTTTGGATCATGCAACGTTTATCAAGAATTAGGCTCCGACTGGTAACCATTAAAAGAACAAAAATAAAATGAATAAAAAGAACAATGCGGAATGGAACAAACAATTTTTTAGGAACGAAAAGGAAAAGATGTAGAGAATGAATAAAATGTACTATTATGATGAATGGTAACCAAACATTAAAAATATCTTTAAAGATATATTAAATAGTAAATAAATCAAATTTCAATGAAAAATACTAAATATTTTTTATATTTATTTAATTTGAAAATTTATATTTGAACCTAAATTTGTGAACTAAATTTATATATATCATTTTAAATAATAATATTTAATATTAACATAAAATAAAATTGAAAGAGTAATTTAAAATATATTATTCTTTTACAATATAAACATTTTTAAATTTATTTTACTATATATATATTTTTCAAGTGAAGTCTTAAGAGTAATTCAACATGAAATTCTTATCAAAAATATTTTTTCTGTTAATATTTTGTGAAGATATGAAAATTATTATATAATAAAATAAAAATATTATTGATAAAAATTATTTTTTATTTATTTTAAAATAAAAACGAATTTTAATATTTGTTCCTTTTTTTGTTCCATTTGTTCCTCATCAATTTTGGAGAGGAACATTTTTGTTCTAGTGTTCCTCTTTTGGTGAGGAATGTAGAGGAATGGTGTGGAAAAAATATTACATGTAAATGGTAAAAATATTGAGGAACAAAGAGGAATATCACATTCCTTCTCATTCTTTTCCTAAATTATGGTTACCAATCGAAGCCTTAGTATTTGGTTCACATTAGTGGCGTTCTTCAATTTGCTTATTATAATATAGTTTTGATTTCTTCAGGTAGGGTATTGTTTATATGATCAAGACACCACTTGTTAATTTCAGGTAGGGTATTGTGTTATATGATCAAGACACAAATGAAAAAACTAATATATAGTAGATTGGGCAAAATTTCAACCATGAAGAATTACAAAAGAGACCACACTCCAATCTCCATGGCATGTGAACAAACTATGGTCAATACAAACTATATTAGAGGGTATGCCTTATTCAACTATTATTCTCTCAAACTTCATTTTGCTTTTCATCAACAACTTTCGAGCTTTTCCTTTTCTTTGCATTATCATTTTCTTCGTCCAACTTAGCAGCGGAACGCTTCCTGATCGCTTCCATGCTATTGTCATCGTTGGCCCACTCGAGCACCTGAAATGGAGAGTTAGAGAATGCATTGAAAGGATATCAAAAGAACATGCTTGAGAGAGACAAGCGTACAGAATAAGACTTACCAAATGGCGTCCGTAGAAATGGGTGCTGGCTAATGCTTTTTTAGCGTTTAAGGCTTCTTGCTTTGTCACGAATTCAACAAACGCAAAACCAGCATATTGCCCGATATTCCTCTTTGGAAGCCGCATACTCTTGATCTGCATAAACAAGAAACAGGAATCTTGTTAGCTGTTTCTGTTTCTAAAACTTTTTTTATCCAACACAAAAGAGCGCTAATGTTTCATCCCCTTGTAGTTTCCTCTAACAGAAAGAATTTTTACACGCATAAGACCAAAACTTCAGCAATTGCACAGACTTGTACAAGAATGGTAGTGTGTGTTCATGGTTTGTAAACTAACTAATAAGCTGTGCCCATAACATCATTCTATCCTTAAGATAAGTGTGTACCTGTCCAAATGGACTGAATAGCTGTTTTAGTTCTTTCTTGGTTGCCTCAAAAGCTACATTTTTCACATGTAACTTTGTAGAAGGTTTGTCCTTGCCTGAATCTTTCCCAGCCTTGTCACTCCGCTTGTTTTCACAGAATCTCAAGATCAAAGCATGCCCATCCAGAACAGTTCCCTGCCAAAGAAGAAAGTGTCACTGTACTTCATCAAGTCCAATCAACTTTAAGTTTCAAAGAGACTTTAACTATTATATACCTGTAAATCTCTGTAGACATTGGTGGCTGTCTCTACAGAGTCGAATTCTACAAAACCATAACCACTTGAAAGATTTTTCCCATTCTTTACATGCTTTATTATCTGTTTATAATGGAAAATAAAAGATTACTAAAACAGACTCTCACAGTTAAGACCATATGTCAGTAATGAACAACAACTTACCTTGACACTGAGAATCTTTCCCTGCTTCACCAGTTTAGTCAAATGCTTCTTCAAACCATCATCAGTTGTCTTGAAGCTCAGATTCTTAACATGAAGGACATTTGACTGAAATATAATGCATTATTTAAAGGAAATGTTACGAACAGACCAATTCAAAAGATACATACGCAACTTTCTTTGTCTACAAAATGGATCAGAAAACAAATATATCTATATACATAAATCTAATGAACAGAACTTATATAGAACCTAACCTGAGACTTAAACCCATATATAACCCCACGAGGTAAGACTAAAATCAAATTTAGTTTCCTAAGCTAATCACGATTTTCTCAACTACCTTTCAGTTCTGATAGCTAGTATCCACTCAAACAGAAAAAAACATATGATTTCATAACGTTCACAGCTACAATAACTGGACATACCTCAGTTACATCTGGATCGATTTCAACCTGCTGCTCCAAGTTGACTCTTCTCACGCCATTTTCTTCAACATCACTCTTCTCTTCATTGTTGTCAGGAAGAGTTTTTGGCTCAAGAATATTTCCAGGAGCCCACTCCAGATACAAGGGAGCATCTCTGTAATCATAGGAAAATGTTATGAAGCAGTTTGGTTTTAACTAACATGATCATTTATCTCCAAGAAGCACTTAGGGAAAGACAAACGGATTTTAGACATTTATACAGAAGTTGTTCTTCCCCTCTTGATTTAATAAACATTTTAATTTTAAAGCTTACTTGTAACGCTTGTATGACATTCCCTTAAGAGCTGCGCGTGCCTCAGCCGGCTCAAGAAACACAACCTGAAGGTCATATAATTAAGGGCAGGTTAGAGAGCAATTAACTATTCGTCCGATCTATTGAAGTAGCACACATGGAAATAATAGTACCAAGGCCATCGTCTTCGTCGGAGGGAGGATAATTTTGTCTAGACTTCCAAATTTTCCAAACATTTGAGCCAGTTCCTTTTCAGTAGAAGCAAATGGCAAATTCTTTACTAAGAGGATATGTTTGCTTCGGTTATTCTCATCACCATTCCTTGTAGCAAATTCTTCCAAAGAAGTAACATTTACTCCAGCTTTAGCAAGGGCTTCTTTGGTCTCCGCAATCACTTTTGTTTCTCCCAAAGCAAGGCGTACAGCAGGATCTTCAGCTTCACGGTCAAGTAACTCACTCTTGCTTACACCATACACCCTGACTATGTTTTCTAGAATCTACAACACAAAAAGGAAAAGAAAACAAACATGAAGCAAGGGAACAGCCAGATTTAAAAAACATTAATGGATGCATTCAACAAGAAAAACGTACAGTATCGGGTCGCATGAATAAACTATTCCAAGCCTTTGTATTTCCACCAGCTTCAGATGCCTTTCTTTGTTCCTCTCTCTTTTGCTTGAATGTTTTTGGCAGGTTAGAAGTGTCATTCCTGTTGAGAAAGGCCATGTTAAACAACTAACAGAAAATCTAGTCCACAAAAATTTTACAAGTTGGAAGACCGAAACTTAGAAAGGGTAGGCCACTGACACTTGTTTATCAGATGTTTCACGGTGCTTGGCTGGCAAAACATGCAACAACCGGCCCTGAAAACTTGAGTTATCTAATTCCTCCATTGCCCTGCATCACCATCAAATGTTTTAAAACCTGAACTAACAGCTAGAGATTAACACAAGGCTACACCTAGAGATCAACACAAGGCTACTTCTTGAAAAGCATGCACTTAGACCAAGGGGTAACCAGCAGCAATAAAACAACTTTTGGACATGAATAATACCTTGCCGCACATTCCGGAATCGGGTAAAGGATGTAGGCAATTCCCCTGGACCTTTTTGTCTCCTTGTCAAGAACAAGATGGACTTCTGATATCTCACCAAATTTGCTAAAATGTTCCATAAGCTCTTCTTCTCTATTGCATGAGATTATTGACAACAATCAGAGATGTATAAGATGAATAACAGAAAGATAAACAGAAATCAGGTGTATAAAAAGAACAGAAGATGAACAAGAAGATCTAGTACGTTGCAGTGTAAGGCAGGTTACGGACAAAAAGGCGACCAGTGTCCAGAACATCATCACTGTCAGCTTTCAATTCTTGAGTCACCTTGCCATCAGCTTCTACTTCCATGGTATCGCCATCATCAACTTTATCAACTCCGCCAGCTTCAACATCGCCATCAATAGGAAAATTACGAATATCAGCATCATGACCATCTGCCTCAGCTTTACCATCATCATCACTAGCTTCATCTTCACTACTATCATCAGATTCATTATCACTGTCCGAATCCGACAGATTTTTCTTAACCCTACTCTTGAAGTATTCCATATCAGAAACATCATCACTGGCAGCAACAACTTTGCTCTTTTTAGTCTTTTCGGTATCAGATGACTTTTTAGCTTTGTTAGGCTCAGCACCATTGGAAATCATTGACTCATCCGCTTTCTTCACCAAGACCTTCTCTTTACCGGTTTCTTCAGGAGCAGGAGGAATCGACATGTCATTGGACCAGATTTTCGACTTACTCCTATCATGAACCTCAAGAAATTCTTGGAACTCAGGATCATCAACCTCTGCTTTCTTCTTTTTACCTCCTTTAGCATTACCATTGTTTAAGACTTCACTAGAAGATTTTTTACTGTTTTCATTAGCTTCCTCTTCTTTCTTGTGTGAAAGACGACTCCAGGGACGAGGAGCATTCTCATCTCCAACTTTATGAGCAATCTATATGCAAAAGGAGAATATAAATTAGATTACAAACTACAGTTTAAAGTAGAAACCTCAACAGAGTATCGAAGTTTTTAGTAGAAACAAACCTCAACAAATATACGAGAAGTATCAAGATAAGACTTGTTGAAGTACTTAATAGCTTCTTGAGCTTCTTGAGCACTACGAAATCCAATAAAAGCAAATTGTCTACTCTTACCATCACTGTAAGCAACAAAGAAAACAGAGAGTGATTCAAATTAAACAATCAATTAAAGTACAAAATTTAGTTGTGAAAACAATGGAGTTGGATATAGTAGAAGAAGTATACTTGGAACGCATCAATTTGGCGTCAGTGATTTCTCCTTTCTGTGAAAAGACATCTCGAAGTCGATCCTCTTTCACATGTTTTGGCAAATTCTTAACGCATATCCTCGACCTGCAATTTTACAAAGGCCAAAGTAAAGGAGACAAATTTCTTAGATTGGTTGATTTCTGTGAAACCTTAGTTAAAAACCCTAAAGAAAAAAAGTGTTTCTGAGAAACAAATACTTACATTCTTTGGCTTTGCAAGAGCTCCTTCTGGGAAATAACTGTAGACTTTAGAAACGGAATCCGAAACTATGAGAGAAGAAAAAGATGACTTTTTTTTGTTCTATTGAAATGTTTGTAATGACTACAGAGTGTCGGAACGATATGCTAACGATTTAATAATCTGCCGCCGACGACAAGAGAGAGCAAGGAGAAGAAGAAGAAGACGAGAGGGTTTTTAGGTCTTTTGTTGTTCCTTCTTTAGGTCGGCATTTTTTTTTTTTTTTTTCTTTCTGTGTTTGCTAATGAATAAACCGAACCAAATATAAATTTTGAGCAACTTAACCGAGTATACCAAAATTCGTTTCATTAAAATTTTTCATCAAACAAATACATATTTACATTTTTTTTAATTGTACATGTAATATTTGATTGAAAATTCGAAACTAGCAATTTTTTACTTTTATATCTTCGATAAAATTCCAAACTAAATCCAAATTGGACTAGACCAAAAGTTTAAACCGAA
This sequence comes from Arabidopsis suecica, assembly GCA_019202805.1. Classification (NCBI taxonomy): domain Eukaryota; kingdom Viridiplantae; phylum Streptophyta; class Magnoliopsida; order Brassicales; family Brassicaceae; genus Arabidopsis; species Arabidopsis suecica. Next base: position 8,879,982 of record CM032911.1, read on the forward strand.
CGAATTAATTCAGACCCATTTATTTTTAAACCTGGAAAACTGGAAAACGAATTGAAAAAGAAGTTTGATTTGATAATCGGTTTGCTCTTAATTTGACAACTAATCCGCCTGATTTGTGGCTAACCGGATTGGTCACGAAGCTAACCGATACATTCAATTGGACAATCGGAACTAGGGGGCTACAAATGTGGACTTGATATAACACAAACCTTACAAAAACAACTAAATATCAAAATTAGTGTACATTGACTCAATTGGCCACTCTGTTTTCTATAGTTATATCAAAACATCCTCAGGCAATGACAAATCACAAAATATTGACTTGGCTCTAAATAAATTCGTCAAAATTCTTTTTTTTTCCCGATATACAAAGGGAATGCAAATAAATATCAAAATTATAGAGACCCTAAAGCCTATGGGAGGTCTCTCTGATGGATGGAAGCCTGATTTAGTTTCTCAACTGTTGAATACAAGTGCAAAGAAAAAAAAAAAGAAAGATAATGAACATTGTAACTACACGGGCTCATCATTTCGCATCATGGTTGGGAATCAAAGTTGCCAAATGTCTCTAATAGACCATGAGAAGGTTTTTATCATCTACCTCTCTTGGGAGTGTCTTCTTGGCTCTCGGTCACCATGACTATGACTACTTCCTCCTCGGTTTGTCTTGTGACCTTCTTCTACATTCTCACTGTTGTTGTGTCGCCTCTTTCCTTCTCCTAACTGTTTTTCACAAGGGCTTCCCATTTTTCTCTTCCGGCTAGGCACTGTTGAAGAAACATCATCTACCATTTCACCTTCCTCGGTACTGACCACCAACTTGTTTCCATCAAGAATCTCGCCGTGTTCTGTACCCATTTGATTGATTTTGGAGCTCTTGTTTTGTATATCTTTCTCATCCTCAACAGCTAATTCCACGTCTTCCAGTTCTCTTTCGATTAAATCATCCTCATCCACCAAGTCCTTTTTCCTCGTCTTTTCACCTTGGACCTTCTTAGCCTCTAGTTTGGCCTTCACCACCTTATCTCTAAGCAATTTAATGTCTTTTGGGGATTGGCTGACTGGGGTATCACCCGTACCAACAATTCTAGATTTATCATCTTCTAGGAAATGTGCACCTGCTTTCGCTGTTTTTTCCTCCCCAGATGCTTCAACTCCTGATCTAGACTTATGGGCTGGATGATTTTCAGTATGCAAGCTATCTTTCGTTTCTATATCTCTTTCCCCCTTCTGCTCGGTAATGACACTACCTGCCTCACCACTCCCATTATCATTGCTCCGGTTTTGTGTAGCTTTTGACGAGCCCCCATGATTATCAGAGTTTGAATGTTCATGAGTTGGACGTGCTGATATTGGCCTAGACCCAACATGATGAGCTGATCCTCCACCTACACTACTTTCGACTTCGCTTCCTTGAGATGCAGGAACTCGGTTTTGCTCATAGAGCTCAAGCATTTGGTTGCTAACATCTGCAGTATACAAAAGGCAGTAGCTCTTAGCATCAGATCCAAAATAACGCATACAAGTCAAACAGAAAAAGTGGAAACAGTCTCATAAATCAATTCGAAGACAAAGATAGTTCTCTCACCCTCTAGTTGTCGAGGTGTGACATCAAATTCTTGCCACCAAACCTTCTCTCCATCTGATGGTAATTTCACTTTAAGAAACTTCGCAGCAAGAAAAATTGCTCCCGCCGCAATGTGGTGAGGCTTAAATTGCAGGCAGAGTGACGTCCGCAGACTGCAAGCATCTTTTCATTGTATGAAGACGAAAATACAAGACAGATAGATCTATCTGAAGCTTTTCAAGGAAACAGACTTTTAACGTACCCATCGTTAACAAAATTCCATGCAACTTGGGCCAGAGCATTCTGTGCGACCTTGAATTTCTTTATCGCTTCTACAAGAGGTTTATAAGGATGATAAACGTTGAAGTCAAACCCCAGCGTAGAAAGTACAATCTTTTCTCCACTTAGTATAAGCTCTTTTTGTTGCTCATATACTTCCTGCAAAAGTGTAATAAGTTCAGTACAAAGAAGATAAATTATAGAGAAGGTAACCACTACAGATGAGAGATCCAACGAAAAGGACAATAATCAGAGGAGGATTGTTAACAAAAAAAATCACAATTCTGGGGTTAGTACAAATTTCATGCCATCGTAAAATAGAATATGTGAGAAAAATGTGCAAATTCACGTATAACTAACTAACAGGAAGCAATAGAGTAGAGAAAAGGTTTAGTAGTATTCGGACCTTTTGCTTGATTTTCTGTGCAGTAGTAGGATCCTTCTTGTGTATTATCTCATAGGAGACAACAATAACATCTTTTAACGGCCTTGGAGTTTCTTCAACTTTTCCAGCAAGGAACATGCAGACTGTAGCAATCGTCTGGGTGTGGAGGGAGGACAACATGGAAAAAGGACTCAGTAATAATCTTAATACTGTTCTGCTCTAGTCTCTAGACGGATAAATATGTACAAAGAACTAGATGCATTTATACCAAATAGACTAAGAGAACGCTTAATATATATCAAGGCAGAAATCTTCGCAAGAAGTCAGTGTAAATTTATCTACTGCATCAGCTAGTTTGCTTTATATACATACAAAGGAAACTGGCAGAGAGATGGAGACAATGAATATAAACAGGCACCAAGGACAAGGAGCCATTTCAATGCTTCAAATTCATGCAAACAAGACACCAGCAGTCTGGCTCGAACAACAAAGAGTAGACCAATGTCTATAAGTATTCAACTATGTCATGTGCAAAAAAAAATATACTTACCCTTCTGTCATTCCTAGCATGTGACTGGCGAATGAAGAATCGATGACAGAAGATTATTGCTGTAGCTATTGTAACCTGAGGACTGTATTAGAAAAATATATTAGCCACGTTTACTGGGAGAGCCAAAAGTGAAAGCTATCAGTGCAGATGAAACCATGTCAATATGAAGATAATTCAGACCGAGTACTGAGTTCACTACTAGATACTAAATTTTGCAAAGCCATTAAAGGACTGACTATATAACTCAAGATGAACTCACCAGTTTCATCTATTTGTTGCCAATAATAATGCCTTTAATTACCTCTACCACATCAAATTCTATAAAATTTCAAAGCTTTGATCCTACAAAACCTACATGTAAAGGGATCACTATACTCTGTAAGAGAAATAGAGGCAATGATCAAGGTTGGAGGATCTATCATGTCCAAGACCAAGCTCGCAAGAAGTAATCGAATGGAAAAAGCACCAAAATCTAGATATATATATAACCAAAGATAACTCACCAGTTTCATCTTTTTGTTGCCAATAAATATGACTAGATTATTCATGCGCTAAATGACCTCTACAACATCAAGTTCTATAAATTTTAAAACTCGATCCTATGGAACTTACAGGTAAGGAGATCACTAATTCACTATAACACTAACAGAGGCAATTATCATGGTTGGAGGCACTATCATGTCCTAGACCAAGCTCACAAGAAGTAATCAAATGGAAAATGGAAAATGTAACATATAAAGCTGAATTATATGGGTCAGAACATTATACTTACACTTTTAATCTCATGCCTAAGTCCTGCAAAAATGTACAGTATGACTTGCGGAGGTATGTTTCCTTCTTTAAGTCAATACTATCCAACCTTGATGGTGAATTTTCTTCTATTTCTTTCCTTCCAAAATACCAGCGGGCAACCTCGTCCTGCTTTTCATTGGAATTCCTGGAGTAAGATGAAATGCCACTCTCACCGAATGAACAATCCCCAGCAGCTAATACTCCAGCCATTGGTATCTTTCACACACGGTCTAGCAAAAGCAGAACCAATGAAACAAATGTATGTCACTTCATAAGAGGAATCAGCTTGGTCTTTCAACTGGTATTGTAAGCTAGAAAGGGTATAAATCTAAGAGATGTAAGAAAAACTACTTTGATTTTCCATGAGCTAAGATTTATACCTGGTCAAATTGTGTTCCCAGCGACTGAAGTATGATACCTACTGGCAATAGGATCTTAATCTCTAGCGTCAAAACTTTATAGTTGAATATCAAATGTAAGCTCTTTAGGAATCTGAAAGAAAAGGAATCATCAACATAGTCAATGACAAAGAATTGAAATAAGAATTGAAAAATTACTGATTAATGGAAATACAAAAAAATGGCATCAAAACAAACAAATTCACATATAGTCTAAATGAGTAAAAGGGGCTAACATATGCAACATAATAACATGAATCATGAAAGAAAAAAGAACATAATTGTTCCTATCCCACGAAAATTCTGTGAATTGAGAATCATGCAAACGAGCTAGACCGACGTTGTTCATAACCAAGCTCACACATCCAGAAAAATACAATGAAATCGAAAATTTTGATTGCCAAAGAGCTAAATTAGAGATTATCGAGCAATTCTCCATGGAAATTAAAACTCTTTTCACAGAAAACGCCGTCACAAACGAAGGGAAAAGCATACAGTAGATCTAAAAGATGCAAAAGTTCGTGAAAAAATACCAAACCCGAGAAGAGCAAGAAAACAAACGGAAAATAATACAACTAATCGGAAACAAATAACAAAATCGATAATTACGAACCAGATTATGGCTTCTTCGATGGCGAATTGAAGCTAAACGCGAAGAACAGCTGCGTTCGTCGAACCCTAACCCTAGAGAAGAAACGCGAGAAAGGAAAGAACAAAAAAAAAAAGGAAGGAAGAAAATAAAAGGGGATTTTTTTTAACGAATATCCCGATTTACAAGTGATATAATATGACCCGAAGTAGGAGGACTAAATCTTCTCGTTAAAATATTTGGGGGAAAAAGTGAAAACTTTTGAGAATTAAGGGACGAGAAAAAGGAAGTGGAAACGTGACAATTTTAAATGGTTCCACTTTGATTCATTGGCTTCACGTTGTCAACCAAAACATTCAATTCCGGTCTAGTTTCGATCATATAAAAAAACTACAGAGCACAGATTGTTAGCAAAAGTTAAATAAAGTTATGACATTTCAGATTCAACATTGAAGATGACAGGAGGAAGAACTAACCTTGTTCCACTGTACATTTTCCTAGTCTAGATGCAAAATATTCATATATATCATAATCATAAAAGCATCAATTGTTAAACTTCTACATATCATAGTTCTTCAAACCTTGATTCCACTACTTGACTCTGCATAATTATCTGTCCTCAGCTTCTTAAAAACTCTCTCTTCTACTTTTAAATCAGAGTTTGCAATTCCTCTACCAGCTTCTTCTTCTTCATCCTTTTCTTCTGACTCCCTAACCTCTCTTTTAGAACCAACATTAACAGTCAGTGAAGAATCTCTATTACAAGAAGAAGCACCATTTGTGTTCTTCTTTGTTGCTTGCGATGTTTCCTCTTTCTCAGTTGGTGTTTCCTTTTTCTCAGTTGCTGTTTTCTCTTTCTCAGTTGCCTTGAAATTCACACGGCAATTTCGACAAAGCACCGTCTTGTTAAGATAATAAACCCTAACATACTCATATTGTGTCCCGCATTTGTTGCACATTGTCCAAAAGGTAGGAACTTTGGCAGTGGGCTTTTTGCTTCTAGCTCTACCATTAGTACTTGGTTGGTTTGGTGGTTGTTTAGGCTGGTTTGGTGGTTGCTTCTGCTCGTTTGGTGGCTGTTTCTGCTGGTTTGGTGGTTGCTTCTGCTCGTTTGGTGGCTGCTTCTGCTGATTTGGCGGCTGCTTTGGTGGTTTCTTTGGTGGTTGTTTCTGCTTTCGACTCCTTTTCGGTTTAACTTCACTCAACTTCCTTTTCTGATCATAAGCAATTCTCTTAACCTTATCAGATAACAAACACCAAGCAGCTAAAACAAGTTTAAACGCACCCTCTGCGCCTTCACAGTTGTTCTTGTCAGGATGAAGCAAAAGAGCTAGCCTCTTATATTGTTTCTTGACTACTTCCTCATCAGCCAATGGATCAACACCAAGAATTCCATACCAATCAGATTCTCCTCCGATGATTTTGTTTCCTGCTGAGATATAAACATCGATCAACATCATCACTTGTCTTAAACCATCAAGCTTCGGATACAAATCCTGAGCCTTGTTAGCAAAAAGTTTCGCCCCGTTGTAATCATTCTCTGCAACTTTCCTCTTGGCTATATCCATTGCCCTTATAGCTTCCTCCTTGTTGCATTCCATATCTCTGAAACAGGAGAATCTTTAAACGATTGTGCACCTGTCTCTACAGAAATCAATCAGAGGAGCCAAAGAAAGAGATAGATTCAGAAGAACATAAAACAGAAGCAAAACCATAAATGCAAAAGTTCTCTTAGCCGTAAATTTCTGAAGCTATTGTATCTAAAGCCACAACATAATTACACACAATCAATCACAAACAGGTATGCAACAATCGAAGAATGGATACACAAAACTCATAAAAAGAAGAATCTCGTGTAAACTAAACACATCTTAATTCAACTAAGCAAAACCATACATGCAAATCACCAAGTCAAAAGAACAAGTCCATGGCCCTAGATTTCTAAAGTTACTGTATCTAAAGCAACAAAGTAATCATACAAATTACAAAACAGATTTGAAGAAATCCGACAATACACAAAACCCATAAAAAAGGAAGAAACTTTTGGGATTCTCGTGCAAAGCAAAGCAAAATAATCTTACCAAGAAGTGTAAAAGCCAGATTTTGATGGAGACCCACTTGTTAACCCAGCGACATTTTAGTGCGAGTGAATATCAGAAGAATGCCCTAAACGGTGGAGAAGCGAAAAAATAAAGAAGAAGATCCCTCGTGTGTAAAAGATGTAATTTTAGGGGGTGTTATTCACTCATGGAGTTAAAGTCAATTCTTAAAGGTTTAGATTTGATTTCTGCTATTGTTTTTAACAATCTGTTTGTGTGGAGTTCAAAATCTCTGCAGTATATCCCGGATTATGATTCTAATGATTTGATATACAAAGATTTTACAAGTCTTTTAGTTTTTAATAACACTGGATTAGTGTTGGATTTCAATTCTATTAAAATCCATCATTGAATAACACCACCTTAATTTCTGACTCGAAACAGAAGGGTTATTTTTACATTTATAAAAACAATTGGGGCAGAAATAAAATTTTTTGAGACCTCTTTTTTCCCTCCTCCCTTTCCCGCCTTCTTTTTTTTTTCCCTCTCTCTCTCTCACTTTCCTCATTCTTTTACTAGTTTCAGTTCATCTCATAAATAAATCATTTGTTATTTGTTTTTACTAACTTTAGAGTTCTAAACGATAAGTATAATTTGGTGATATATATATAGTTCGAGAACTTCTTCCTAGATTATTAAGCAAGGATCAACAATGCTTTAGTTTTAACAAAAAGATAGACTTTCTCGCGCACTATACGAAAACACACCAAATGTAGAAATTTTGTTTATGTTAGCACCTCTTAGTTTGTTTGGCTAACATGCGATGCAAACAACATTTTTCCTTAATCAATGAAAAAAGTGCTTATGTTGTAAAGAAAAATAGCCACATTAAGTTTTTAAACACCACTCTTTCCTAGTGTACAAGATAGATGATGAAGTCACCACTCACCACTGCAATTTTCTTTTTAAGACAGCAAACAAATAGAAGATGAAATAGAGTAATAACAGAGATATATCAGGCTTATAATAATGGTGATTTCAATTCGTGACTCTGATCTCATTTACGTAAACATTACCTTTTATTTTATGTGACTTGTATTTTTCTTCAGTTTCCTATAAGTTGCTTCTCACGTGCCAAGGACAGAGCATTCTTATTCTTCCTTGTATAAACTATCAAGGATCAATCACAATTATCACAGGAATCAATCAATGTTCCTAATATGTAAAGTGTATATATTGTCATAATGTCGTATTAGAAGTCTCTAGAATCATTTAGTTGTATATATACTCTCTGTACTCAATCAATAAGAATTATCCAATTCACAATACAAATTCTATATGGTATCAGAGCAGTAAAAGATACCTAGAAACCTAATAGCAGCCGCTCCTCTCATTTTTCATTTTCTTCTTTGTCTTCTTCATACTCTGTTTTTCTTCTCCAACAATGGCTACCCCTGCTGCCGAAACCATCACTCTCGCCGCTACCTCCATTGTTAACATTAACATGTTCAATGTTACCAAGCTCACGGCCTCCAACTACATCATGTGGAGCCGCCAAGTTCACGCTATCCTCCATGGTTACGGTCTCGACAAGCATCTCGATGCCTTTACCACCGTACCAGATAAGGAGATCACTGTCAACGATGTCACTTCACCAAATCCTGCTTTTGAAGCTTGGACCAGACAAGATCGCCTGATCTACTCTGCTCTCGTTGGTGCCCTCTCCATCTCTGTTCAGTCCACAGTCTCTCGTGCCAACACCGCCGCTGACGTCTGGAATACGCTTGCCTTAACCTATGCCCATGAGAACTCAAACTCTTCCAACTCGGCCCAGAATGAAGCTCACTCAAGAATTAATTCAGAAACAGGCCCAATAGAGAATTCGGCCCAGTCTGGAAATAATGAGAACACGACTTCGTCTTCAACAAGTGCTTCTTCCACGGCTTCTGAGAATGAACCAGCGGCAAATCCGAATCAACATTCCATGGCAACACGATCAAAGTCTGGCATCATCAAGCCAAACAAGAAGTATTCTCTTGCTGTATCGCTCGCCAACTCTGATCTCGAACCACGGACTGTCAATCAAGCACTAAAAGATGATCGATGGCGTAACTCAATGTCAGACGAGTTCATGCTCAAATCGAGAATCATACATGGGATCTCGTACCTCCACCACCACCAGACACCAATATCATCGGCTGTAAGTGGATTTTCAGAACTAAATTTAATTCGGATGGCTCAATTCACAGATACAAATCACGGCTCGTCGCAAAAGGCTACACTCAACAGCCAGGCCGTGATTACTATGAGACTTTCAGTCCCGTGATCAAGTCATCAACAATCCGACTGGTTCTTGGAATCGCTATCAAAAGGGACTGGCCAATTCGCCAACTCGATGTCAACAACGCTTTCTTACAGGGAACTCTAACAGAGGATGTCTACATGTCGCAACCACCGGGTTATGTTGATAAAGACCGACCACAGCACGTATGTCATCTCAAGAAAGCTTTGTACGGTCTCAAACAAGCTCCTCGAGCGTGGTATCTTGAGTTAAAAACATATCTCCTCTCAGTTGGGTTTATAAATTCTATTGCCGACACGTCGTTGTTTATCCTGAAGCAAGGGTCATCTTTCGTCTACATGTTAATCTATGTTGACGACATTTTAGTTACAGGTAATGATCCAACTCTCCTTCAATCAACACTAACCTCTCTTGCGACTCGGTTTTCAGTAAAAGATCATGAAGAGCTCTCATACTTTCTCGGCATCGAAGCGAAGCGTGTTCCCACCGGTTTACATCTCACGCAAAGACGATACATACTGGATCTTCTTGCCAGACATAACATGCTTGCTGCAAGTCCGGTCGCAACACCAATGGCAACATCACCAAAGTTAACACTGCACTCGGGATCAAAACTTCCTGATCCGACTGAGTATAGACAAGTTGTAGGCAGCCTTCAGTATCTAGCGTTCACAAGACCGGATATCTCATATGCTGTGAATAGACTCTCTCAATTCATGCATTCTCCAACCGTTGACCATTGGCAAGCTGTGAAACGGGTTCTACGCTATCTTGCTGGCACACCAACGCATGGAATTTTTCTTAGCCGCACCAACACTGAGACGCTTCATGCTTTCTCTGACTCGGATTGGGCTGGAGACTCCGATGACTACCTCTCAACAAATGGCTATGTCGTGTATCTTGGAAACCAGCCTATATCGTGGTCCTCAAAGAAGCAAAAAGGAGTTGCTCGATCTTCTACGGAGGCGGAATATCGAGCTGTTGCAAACACTTCATCAGAACTGACTTGGATACGCAATCTACTCACGGAACTTGGAGTTCAAGTGCCACAAACTCCAGTAATTTATTGTGACAATGTCGGAGCGACATATCTCTGCGCAAACCCGGTGTTCCACTCGCGAATGAAACATATTGCATTAGCATATCACTTCATTCGGAGTCAAATTCAGTCCGGTGATCTTCGTGTGGCTCACATATCTACCAAGGATCAGTTAGCCGATGCTCTTACAAAACCGTTATCCCGCGCAACATTTCAGTTTCTAATGTCCAAGATTGGAGTTTCGAAGACTCCTCCATCTTGAAGGGGCATATCAAGGATCAATCACAATTATCACAGGAATCAATCAATGTTCCTAATATGTAAAGTGTATATATTGTCATAATGTCGTATTAGAAGTCTCTAGAATCATTTAGTTGTATATATACTCTCTGTACTCAATCAATAAGAATTATCCAATTCACAATACAAATTCTATATAAACTTGTCTTGGCATGTCAATTTCATTATTTTTTTTCAACTTGGAAACGTGACATAATTGGTGATTAGTGGAGCCACTTTGATTAATTACATTCTCTAATTACAAAGATTACAAAAAAAAATTCCCGGAAAGATTAAAAAAAAAAAATCAACTTGTAATTGTCTTCTTATTTCACGTTTGTCATTGGGTTCTTGAAAAGCCTCTCTGCTTCCTGAGTAGAGTTTGCATTTCCTGTTTTCATTGGGTTCTTGAAAAGCCTCTCTGCTTCATGAGTAGAGTTTGCATTTCTTGTTTTCATCGGGTTCTTGAAAAGCCTCTCTGCTTCATGAGTAGAGTTTGCATTTCCTGTTTTCATCGGGTTCTTGAAAAGCCTCTCTGCTTCATGAGTAGAGTTTGCATCTCCACTTATCTTGGGGCTCTTGAAAAGCCTCTCTGCTTCATGAGTAGAGTTTGCATCTCCACTTGTCTTCGGATTCTTGTAAAGCCTTTCCTCTTCAAAAGTAGATTTTTTCATTGGTTTCTTGGAAAGTCTGTCTGCTTCATGTGTAGTAGAGTTTGCATTTCCTCTAGCAACAGCAGCAGCAAGCTTTTCCCGGTACTCCTCAAACCATGTTTTCACTCTTTCTTGTCCTTGATTTGCAGCCTTTGTGCTATCAGATGCTGAAGTTGTTGAAGAAGAACCATTCGTGTTCTTGTTTGTTGCTTGCGGTGTTTTCTTTTTCTCAGTTGCCATAAAATTCTCAAGGCATGTTCGACAAAGCATGGTCTTGTTAAAGTCATAAATCCTCACATACACATATTGTGTCCTGCATTTGTGGCACATTGGCCTAAGGGTACTGTCTTTACAAGTGGGCTTATTGCTTCTAGCTGAACCATTTCGAAATCCATTAGAACTTGGCTGGTTTGGTGGTTGTTGCTTCTGGTTTGATGGTTGTTGCTTCTGGTTTGGTGATTGTGTTTGTTGGTTTGATTGTTGTTCCTGCTGTTTCTCTGGTTGTTTTGGCTGGTTTGGTGGTTGTTTCTGTTGATTGGGCGGTTGTTTCGGCTGGTTTGGTGACTGTTTTGTTGGTTGTTTATGTTGGTTTGGTGGCTGTTTCGGCTGGTTTGATGGTTGTTTCTGCTGGTTTGGTGTATGATTCTGCTGGTTTGGTGGTTGTTTCGGTTGGTTTGGTGGCTGTTTCGGTGGCGGGTTTGGTGGTTGTTTTGGCTGGTTTGGTGGTTGTTGGTTCTGCTTTGGTGGCTGTTTCGACTGGTTAGGGGGTTGTTTCTGCTGGTTTGGTGGCTGTTTCGGCTGGTTTGGTGGTTGTTTCTGTTGGTTTGGTGGCTGGTTTGGTGGTTGTTTCTGCTGGTTCGGTGGCTGGTTTGGTGGCTGTTTCGGCTGGTAAGGTGGTTGCTTCTGCTGGTTTGGTGGTTGTGTCTGTTTAACTTCTTTCAATTTCCTCCTCTGATCATAAGCAGTTCTCTTAATATTATCTGATAATAAAGACCAAGCGGCTAAAACCAGCTTAAACGCACCTTCAGCGCCTTGACAACTATTCTTATCAGGATGAAGCAAAAGAGCTAACTTCTTGTATTGTTTCTTCAGTGCTTCCTTATCAGCCAATGGATCAACACCAAGAATTTCATACCAATCAAACTCTCCTCCGCTGATTTTGTTTCCTGCAGAGATATACACATCGATCAACTTCGACACTTGTTTCAAACCATCAAGCTGTGGATATAACTTTTGAGCCTTGTTAGCAAATTTCTTCGCCTCGTTGTAATTATGTTCTGTAACTTTCCTCTTAGCAATATCCATTGCTCTTATAGCTTCATCCTTGTTGCATTCCATGTCTTGGTAGATCTGAGAAAAGAAAAAAAATGGTTCATAAGGATATAAACAGAAGCAAATTAAAACCACATATATGCAAATCACTTAGCTAAAAGAACAAGTCCTTAGCCACAGATTTCTGAAGTTACCGTTTCTGAAAGCCACAAAATAATCTCAAACGATTACAAACAAGTGTGTAGCAATCTGAATGAATACAAAAAAAATAAGAATCTCTGGAAAATGTTACGAGTAAGTAAAGATCTTAGATTCAACTAGGCAAAACTATACGTGCATGCAAATCACAGAGTTAAAAAGAACAAGTCCTTACCCCAACATTTATGAAGTTATTTTATCAAAAAAAAGATTTATCAAGTTAATAAACCTAAAGCCACAAATATATCATACAAGACTAGAAACAGAATTTGCAGAAATCCAGAGACGATAAAAAGAATCTTTGGGATTAATATCGTGCAAAGCAAAATCGTCTTACCAATAAGTAAAATCCAGATTTTAATGGAGACCTAATTTTATTAATTAACCTGCAAAATTTAGTTAGGGTTATCATATATGAAACTCTTAAAAAAGAACAAAAATCAAAAAACAAGATTTGCAAAATTTCTAGTACGATTGAATATCATCATTACCCTAAACGATAGAGAATCGAAAAACGTAAGATGAAGAGCTCGGTGTTAAAAAAAAGTAATTTATATGATCCGAAGCAGGAAGATTTAACTTTCATTCCATAAGCAATTGGTTGTTTTATTTTTTTGTGTAGCCTTCTTCCATACCAAAAAAAAACACCATTAAAAACAATTGGGCCAAAATAAAATGTCAAAAAAAAAACATTTAAAAACAATTGGGCCAAAATAAAATGTTGTAAGTCTTGCGGGGTGGAAAAGGAGACTGTGTCACTGTGAGACCATCCTCATTGATTGGTTCTTAGGACAAATCTTATGGTAAGAAACATTTCTTATCACTAACAAAAGTCTCTTATATTTACGTGACACATTTATAAAGGAAATTACACTATGATACTTCATCATACTTTTTCCAGTGCTATATATAGCCCTCTAAATAGTCTTATACCTCTCTTCATACTTGATTTTTTCTAACGCCTTCTGATGAATTCAATTTTATTTATTCTAGTTTCAAATTCAATTCATCACATTATCATTTGTTATTTTGAATTCCTTACCTTTAGAGTTCTGAGTTACAAAAACAATACGTAGTTTAGTGATAGTATATTAGTTAGTATTCTCAGTAAGATCCTTTTATTTTTTTCATTATTTTTACAATATGGAAACGTGAAACAATTGTTGATAAGTGTGGAGTCACTTTGATTAATTTACCTTCATCTGACTAGAAAGATTACAAAAACAGTTCCATATAAAATGCAGGATTCTTCAACTTCTAAATGTGATTGACTTAGTTCTTGTTTTCACATTTGTCATCGGCTCTTGTAAAGCTTCTCTGCTTCATGAGTACAGTTTTGCATTTCCACTTGTCTTCAGGTTCTTGAAAAGCCTCTCTGCTTCATGAGTAGAGGTTGCATCTCCACTTGTCTTCGGATTCTTGGAAAGCCTTTCTTCTTCAAAAGTAGAGTTTTTCATCGGTTTCTTGGAAAGTCTCTCTGTTTCAAAAGTAGTTGAGTTTGCATTTCCTCTAGCAGCAGCTGCAACAGCAGCAGCAAGCTTTTCTCGGTACTCCTCAAACCATGTTTTCATTCTTTCTTGTGCTTGATTTTCAGCCTTTTCCCTATCGGATGCTGAAGTTGTAGAAGAAGCATCACTTGTGCTTTTAGATGTTGAAGAAGAAACATCACTTGCTCTTTTTCTTGCAAACTGAAAATTGGTACTCAATCTGATGTTTTGCCTCCCATTGACCATCTCTGGAGTGATCTCGGTCGCAACGAAATCCTGACCGCAGTTTTGACAAGGCAAGGTCTTGTTAAAGTAAAATTTCCTTGCATATTCAAAACATGTCTCGCATCTATTGCACACTGTCCAAAAGATAGTGACATTCTCTCGTTTCCGTGAAGAATCTGGCGGCTCGTGTGGCTTTGGTGGTGGTTTCTGCATTCCACTCTTGTTCTGTTTAACTTGGTTCGATTTCCTCTTTTGATCATAAGCAATTCTCTTAGCTTTATCAGATAACAAACACCAAGCTTCTAAAACCAGTTTAAACGCGCCTTCAGCACCATTAAACCTGTTCTTGTCCGGATGAAGCAAAAGAGCTAACTTCTTGTATTGTTTCTTTACAGCTTCATCATCAGCTAAAGGATCCACACCGAGAATTCCATACCAATCAGCTTCTCCTCCTTCTCTGTTTGATGCAGAGACATAAACATCAACCATCATCAACACTTGTTTCAAACCATCGAGGTTTGGATACAAACGTTGAGCCTTGTCAACGAATTTCTTAGCACCATCGTAATCATTCTCTGATATTTTCTTCTCGGCAATATACATCGCTCTTCTAGCTTCTTCCTTATTGCATTCCATGTCTTTGACAGAGTTTCCTTAAACAATAGGAAAAGCAAAATAAATAAAAATCCAGAGAATTGTTTAATTTAACAAAACCCTAGATTCTGAATAGAGGAAACTAGTGGGGAAGACTCACAAGTTACAAGTCAGAGCGATTGTGATATAAATAATTACAAAAGAAGATTGATTTCTAATTATATGAACCCTAGGGCTAGTCCAGCGTATATTACACGCAACGCTTATTTTTTTTTTCTACAGTTGTTGAAAATTGATGGACAGAAAAAACAAAAAGGAAAATTTATTATTTAGCGGAATAGAAACTAAAAAGGAAAATATTAGCTAGGTGATTTTGTAAATATTGTTTTAAACTTGAGAAATACTGATTTCATGATACAAATTTGAAAAAACGATTTAACCTGATATTCTTAAAATTGTTTAACCTGATATTAATTTTGAGTCTTCCCCACTAGCCTCACAAAACTTGCTTGTGTTGTTTTCTCGGTTGCACTAGTAGATGGTGAAGAATGTACTCTCCCTGAAGAAGTACCATTTGTATTATTGTTTGTTGCTTGATTTTGGGTACTTCTTGTGGAGTTGTCCCGTTGCACTAACAGATGATGATGAATTTCTCTGAGAAGGAGCTCCATTGGTGTTTTTTATTTGGTGCTTTATTTTTGGGCACTTCATTGTTGTTGTTGAGGAGTCAATGATGAGAGGTTCACTGGCCTCACAATACTTGCCTTGTAGAAAATATTTCACAATGACATACTAATTGTCTCTTCTTTTTACTTATCCTAGTGTACAAGGATATAGATGATAAAGTCACCACTGCAAAACTTATTTTGAGTAAAATGAGTAGAAGATGAAACAGAGTAATAACAGAGACATATCAGGCTTGATATATATAGGCTTATAATAGTAGAGACTGCACTATGTGATTCTTACTAAACTATACAGGCCTGCAATATTCACCATTACCTAGTTTTAATACTTACTCTTATCCAACTCAATCTTAGAACTAGACAATCCGATTTTCCGATCTTATGTAGAACGTTCTACATTTTGATACCCCATTCTTTTATCAACCATGCAAAAGAAAAATTAGACAGCAAAGCAGGTAACAATGCCATGGAGATAAAATAATTCGTCAGTGTTACTTATAGGTCAAGAAATGAAAGAAGAAAGATGTATTAGTCTCTTACGTACCTTCATAGTAAAGAGAAGTGTCTCCATTTCTGTAAATCCAAGTTTCATAAGATCAAATTAAAAACTATTACTGATCCACAAAAATAGAAAAGAAAACAGATATAAAACTTTTAAATGCTCATGTCTTACTTGTTAAAAAGCCTCTATGCTTCGTTTGCATTTCCTCTAGCAGCAATAACATGAACAATCTCTTCTCGTGACTCTCTATCTTGTTCTTGATTTTCACTATCAGATGCTGAAGTTTTCGAAGAAGAAGAAGAAGCATCACTTGAGCTTTCTCTTGTTGATTGAAAATAGGCACTAAAGCTATAGACTGGCCTCCCATCGACCATCTCTGGAATAATCTCGGTCGCAACGAATTCCTGACGACAGTTTGGACAACGCACGATCTTGTTAAGATAAATACACTTCACAAATTCACAATGTGTATTGCACCTATTGTTTTTGCACCTTGTCCAAAAGAGAATGAGTTCCTCCGGATTCCATAGATTCTCCTCTTTCCATGAAGAATCAGGATCAGGATCAGGCTCAGGCTCGGACTCAGACTCGGATTCACACCTGTACTTGTATTTGTGTTGCTTTGGTGGATCACTGCTCCTTTTCCGTTTAGCTTGTTTCGGTTTCCTTCTATGATCATACAACATTCTCTTAGTTTGATCAGATAATAGACACCAAGCTTCTAAAACAAGCTTAAACGCACCTTCTGCGCCATTAAACCTGTTCTTGTCCGGATGAAGCAAAAGAGCCAACTTCTTGTACTGTTTCTTGACAGCTTCATCATCAGCTAAAGGATCTACACCGAGAATCCCGTACCAATCAGCTTCTCCGTTGATTTTGTTTGATGAAGAGATATAAACATCAATCATCATCAACACTTGTTCCAAACCGTCGAGCTTTGGATACAAATCCTGAGCCTTGCTAATGAATGTTTTAGCTCCATCATAATCATTCTCCGAAAGTTTCTTCTCGGCAATATCCATTGCTCTTTTGGCTTCTTCCTCGTTAGATTTCATGTCGTTTACTTTCTTCTCTACAAAAGTCAAAAAAATATCGGAAAAAACAAAATTATTGAAGCAATTCGGTGGATATAACAAAATTCATGAAGGAAGAGACTTTGCAAAATCTAATGCCAAAGCAGAAACTTCTTATGATAAGAATCTTATCGAACCCAATAAAACCCTAGAGACGACGCAAGAAGCAAAATAAGAGGATTAGGGAAAAATACAAGCTAAGAGCGAACGCTTGGTATTTGATGATATAAGTAATTTTTTTTTATTTTCTTTAACAAAAAGGATATTGATATGACGCAATGCTTATTTTCTTTGTTAAAATAAATGTTTCAAAATTGATGAACTAAAAAAAAAAAAATTACGTCAAACAAAATAAATGAATTCCATCAGGAATTGGAGTGAAACAATTGTGAAATGCAGAACTATACATTCACATGTGTACAATTTTTAATGCTTATACTAGAGAAAGAAAAAAACAAGAATCCAAGACATGAAAACTCTTCCTTGAATCAAAAGGATCTACCACAAATCTTGAACTATATCACAATGTTTTAGAGAAGTTGAGAAGTTACCTTTTTAGTCTACAGATGAAAAAAGGTTCATAACATATCGTCAAGCATTCATGAAAGGCAACCATGTAAGTCTTACTTCTTATCTCACATATGTCCACGGCTTCTTAAGAATCCTCTGTGCTACAGCAACCATTTTTGTGTGACTCATCTACCATCTTTTCGAACTTTCTTGCGCTCGATTTGCGACATTTTGACCAATATTGAGCAATTCCAATGAAAGCTATAGCTAAAGAATAACTCACTGAATAAGTACCATCACATGTGTTTTGGCGTTTTGACTGATTTGGCCACTCCATTGTTCTTGTTATTGAAGAGATGATGATGAAAGGTTGACGAATGACGAGTAGCCTCACGAAACTTGCATGTGGAGTTTCTGCGGTCTGCGGTCGCTGGAATTTTGGTTACAGTAGTTGAAAATCATCTCGAGTTTAACTTCAATAGCAAAACTAAAACCTTTAATCTGCTTTCAATTGCACAGCATATTGACAACACCTTTAACCAACATCAATGCGTTTACTTTAAAAAGTGCAGTGTAGACCTATATATGTTTGAGAACCGATTGATCCAAAACATTATTAGTGTTTTAAGAAAAGAAAAAAGAAAGCTGTATCATTCTCATACCTTTATAGCAAAGAGGAGTGTCTCCATTACTGTAAATCCAAGTTTCATAAGATCAAATAAAAAACTATTACTGACGCAAAAAACGAGAGAAAAAAGATATGGAATTTTACTTCCTCATGTCTTACTTTTACTTTCGCATCCGTCATAGGTTACGTGAAAGGCCTCTATGCTTCGAGAGTAGAGTTTGCATTTGCCGTTGTCATCTTGTTATAAAAAGCCTCTATGCTTCGTTTGCATTTCCTCTAGCATCAGGTGAAGCATTAGCAGGAACAATCTCTTCTTGTGACTCTCTATCTTGTTCTTGATTTGCGCTATCAGAAGCTGAAGTTGTAGAAGAAGAAGCATCAGTACTTGTGCTTTTGCTTGTTGGTTGAAATTTAGCACTAAAGCTGTAAACTGGCCTCCCATTGATCATCTCTGGAATTACCTCTGTCGCAACGAATTCTTGACGGCAGTTTGGACAAAGCAAGGTCTTGTTAAGATAACCAGCCTTCCGTAATTTACAATGTGTGTTGCACTTATTGTTTTTGCAAACTGTCCAAAAGGTAATGACTTCCTTCTGTTTCCGTGGTTTCTTCTGTTACCATGAAGTATCAGGTTCAGGCTCAGACTCACACTCGTACTCGTATGGCTTATGCATTCTGCTCCTTTTCCGTTTAACTTGTTTTGATTTCCTCTTTTGATCATACGCACTTCTCTTAGCATTGTCAGATAATAAATCCCAAGCTTGTAGAACAAGCTTAAACGCGCCTTCCGCGCCATTAAACCTGTTCTTGTCCGGATGAAGCAAAAGAGCCAACTTCTTGTACTGTTTCTTCACAGCTTCATCATCAGCTAAAGGATCTACATCGAGAATTCCATACCAATCAGCTTCTCCGTTGATTTTGTTTGATGCAGATGAGATATAAACATCAATCATCATCAACACTTGTTCCAAACCATCGAGCTTTGGATACAAAGACTGAGCCTTGCTGATGAATGTTTTAGCTCCATCGTAATCATTCTCCGAAAGTTTCTTCTCGGCAATATCCATTGCCTTTTTGGCTGCTTCCTCGTTAGATTTCATGTCGTTTCTCTACAAAAACAAATTGGAAAAACTAATCAGAAACAGAGTTATTGAAGCAATCAGCTGAATATAACAAAATTCATGAACGAAGAAATTTTGCAAAGTCTCTGATGTTTATGGAGATCAAATGAAACCCTAGAGACGAGACGACGAGAGAAACGGACGAGAGAAACGAAAGAAGAGGAGAAGATATAAAAGTAATAGGGCTTGCAATACAAGCAATTGGTAATTGATGAACCCTATAAGTAATTTCTTTCTTAAATTTCTTAAAGCGTGAGGTTTTCCCTTTTTGTTTTAGAGATATCTCTTTAAAATACTCCAAAATCTTATTAATTTAATATTGTAATAAATCTTATCAAATCACCAATAATATTTTTTCAAAAAATAAATTAAACCTAATTAATCAACCAAATATCCTTAAAATTAAAATCCAAAGATATTTGTAGTGAGATTTAGGAAGCTAATAACTATAAAATATGCATAGATTATATCTGTATAATTTACTTTTAAAATTCTTTAATAACTTAAGGAAAATTTTAGATTTTCAAAGATATTTAAAGGCATATGATATCCTGTAATGTATAAATATAATCAAACTAATTATTTTTCTCCAAAACATTACCTTTTTCATGTATAGTAGATGTGTCAAAATTGATGGACCAAAAAAGGAAATTTCGTCAAACAAAATATAAATTCCATCAGGAATATATTGGAGTAAAACAAATTATGCAAAGCAGTACAAATTCTAATGAAGTAAAAAACTAGAGAAAACCAAGAATTTCCTATTCCTCAAATCTTGAACTACACCATAATGTTTTAGAGAAATAGGAACGGTGTTACAACTTACACATTGACTATGAAAGGAGATATCATAACAAAATAATATCCATGAAAGGCAAAAAGCAGAGTACTCTGTAACTTCTAGGAACATTTAATAAGTCTTCTTCTTGTCTCACATGTATCAGATGTAACTGAAATTAATCAAAAGCATGTCTTAAAAGTAACATTTGAGAGTGAACATAAAAAGAAAGAGCCTTTATGTTAAATGGAGAAAGGACAGAGAAGCACAGATTTACCTTTAGAAAAAAGCAGTGTGGCTATAGCAGCACATTGAGATGAATGAGTTCAAATGAAAAAAGAAATAGATTTGAATCAAAGATTAACTCGCAGCACAGATTTAAGTTTCTTAAGATCAAATAAAAAACTATTACTGATGCATACCAAGAAACAAAAAAAGATATTTATTAACTTCTAAATCCAAATCCCTTACTTCTTATACATTGAGTCATGTATTCCTCGAAAAGCCTCTCTGCTTCAAGATTAGGGTTGGGGTTTCCCAGTCTTGTCAGCTTCTTGTAAATCCTCTTTGCTTTGTTTGCATTTCCTCCAGCAGCAGCAACAGCAAAATCAGCAGCAATCTTTTCTCGTGACTCGGTAAACAATATTTCTTCACTCAAATATATTTCAGGATCAGTATTCTTACGCTCAGGCTTTTCAGGCTTCTTAGGCTCAGGTCTCTTAGGTTTCTTAGGCTCAGGCATCTTAGGCTCATTCTTAGGCTCAGACTTAGCCCCATAAGGCTTAAACTCAGACTTATACTCATGTCTCTTTGGTGGTTTCTGCCTTGCACTCTCTTTCTGTTTAACTTGGTTCAATCTCCTCTTTTGATCATAAGCAATTCTCTTAGCTTTATCAGATAATAGACACCAAGCTTGTAAAACCAACTTAAACGCGCCTTCAGCACCATTAAACCTGTTCTTGTCCGGATGAAGCAAAAGAGCCAACTTCTTGTATTGTTTCTTGACAGCTTCGTCATCAGCTAAAGGATCTACACCGAGAATCCCATACCAATCAGCTTCTCCGTTTGATGCAGAGATATAAACATCGATCATTATCAACATTTGTTCCAAACCGCAGAGCTTTGGATACAAAGCCTGAGCCTTGGTGACAAATTTTTTAGCTCCATGGTAATCATTCTTTGAAAGTTTCCTCTCAGCATAATCCAATGCTCTTCTAGCTTCTTCCTTATTAGACTCCATGTCGTTGAAAGTTTTTCTTCCTCTACAGAAACAATCAGAGAAGCAAAAGACAAAAAAAAAAAAGGTTCAGAGGATTGTGTACAGAACCAAAACAGGAAATAACAGAGTTTCAAAAGCAGCCACGAAATATCACACAAAATCAGAAACAGATGTGCAGCAATTTTGTGAATATGACAATATGATACAGAACCACACGTGCGAGCTCACACGTGCAAAGTCAAGTTGAATTAAATGGAATCTCAGATAGACGCGTGGCAGGGGACGATTGGTTGGCGCAAGAAGGCCGTTAGCGTTTATAAGAGTAGTGTGTTGTTCACTTTTCCATTATCGAATAATTTGTAAACAAACTTTGATTCTCTGTAATCGTTTACGAGCTGGGTTTCTCTCATCTTGAGAGCCGGCGATTATCGTATGGGTGTTTTATGAACATCGATTCGATTTGTTTTGAGTTTGGATTTGTTGATCGGAGATTTGATTTCGTTATCGGAGGAATTGTGAAGTTTACTGTATTAAAGGTATCAGAGCTGCGTCGTTTCTCGGAACTATGGCTATCACGAGGTCACATGATGAAGATCCAAAGGGAAAAGGAGCAGAGACAGATGATCCGATGGAGGTGCGTATGAAGAGGTTGGAGGATTTGGTTGTTGAACAAAACAAGGCGATGATGAAGCACATGACGGAGATGTTTGGTGCGATGAGTCGATCTACAACTCCTAAGCTGGCGGATGATCAATCAAACTTAGATCGGAGTGCTCCGATGTCATCGCAGTTGACGGAGAACAGATCTGGTTACTCCGAGCAGTTTCACGACCATCGCCATCATTCAGGACGAGGAGAGGTGCGTAATAACTATGGGAATCTTACACGGTTGGGAAAGATTGATTTTCCCAGGTTTGATGGCACACGGATCAAGGAATGGCTCTTTAAGGTGGAAGAATTTTTTGGTATTGATCGTACTCCGGAGGATCTGAAGGTAAAAATGGCTGCGATTCACCTTGATAGTCATGCTTCTACATGGCATCAATCGTTAATTCAGTCTAGTGTTGGCCTTGAGGTGTTATATGATTGGAAAGGGTATGTGGAACTATTCACTACAAGAAAACATGGATTTAGCGACTACAAGAAACGTCACTAAAGAGTCGCTAAACACATAATAACGACTAATTAGCGACTAATAAACGTTGTCGCCGAACACTGCGTCGCTAAAATTAATAGTAGCCTAATAGTCGCTAAATAGCGACCATTCTGCGACAACTATTTAAGTCGCCGTTACGTCGCGTATGCGTCGCTAAATTGGCGACTGTTTTGCTACGAATAGGTCACTATTAGGCGACTGTTGTGGCGACTAATTGGTGACTGCGGAATCGACAAAAAGACACTACAAGGCGACTGTTTTATGAATGCTTTAGTGACTGAATTGCTATCGTTTTGCGACTTACTGGAGGTTTATTTATCGATTTTGCCTGCTTATTTTGATTCCAATTACGTTTGCAATTACTAATTAAAACCAAACATACAAAAACAACTTTTGAATTAAAAGAAGTTCTTAATAAACATAAAAACATAAATACAAGTCCAAAATATCAAGTTCACAAGACATAAATACAAACATACTTGTACCATAAGTACAAGACCAAAAGATCAAGTTCAAGTTTTTGAGTTAAGAGGAGAGAAAACTAAGTAGCAGGAGTAGTACCATCAGCATTAGCAGCAGGAGTTGGATTTGGTTGGACCTCTGAATGATCATCCTCCGCAGCAGGAGTTGATTGGGAATTGAGGAAGGCCAGGAAATTAGGGTCAGTTTGACTCAGGTACTTCTTCACCATAGACAAATGCTTGATCTCAGCTGCTTGTGATGCTGCGACCCGCAATGCCTCTGCTTCACGTGCTGCTTGTAAAGCTGCTTGTTCCTCTATCTTGCGGTTAGCATCCTCAAGCTGTGACTGCAGGGTTGTGAAAGAAGAGCTGCTTCCTGCGTACTTGCGCTTCCCGTTGATGTAAACCCCTAAGCTGCCAATTCCAAAGTAATCCCCTCTATCATTTGTGACAGTAGACTGCAAAACAAAGTAAAAACATTAGTGCTTAACAGATAAAAGTAGACTACAGAGCAAAAGACAAGACTACTACCTGAAGAAATATCTCATCATCCTCCTCCTGAGACAGCTCAGACTGTCGCGAATTACCATCATCCTGTTCATCATTCTCTTGCAGGGCAGCCAACTTAGCTGCCTTGTTCTTGAGATATGCCTCATGGATTTCCTGCGCCTTCCTATCCACAAATGTCCCATCCTTCTTGGTATGAGTTCTGATGAACACTTCTCCAATAGTAGGAGGTCTTCCCAATTCAACTTCCTGAAATATAGTAACAGAGATGTCAGCAAGTAATAAACAAAACAAGTATTTAAAACAGACATGTAACTTACCATCTCTTGCTCCACTTGTAAAAAGGACTTTGGACCAGAAACATGCTTGTGAGGACCAAGACCATTACGGTCAGACATCCTAGCTGCTGATGTGGTTGAACTCTTGGCTTGGGCTTCTTCAGTATCCCAATACTTACACATCTCTCTCCACAGAGTTTTCTCAATCCAATACGGCCTCACTCTTGGGCTTTTTGACCCTGCCTTACTAACCATGTCTTTCATACGATTTGCAATGATCTTGTAGAACTTGGCTTCAACCACACCTGTAACTGAGGGATGCCAGGTGTGTGTTTTCTACCAAAACAAGAGGACAGTGAAGCAGATGTTAGTTATCAAAATACAATATGAAAATACAGTAGTAGAAGAGGGATAGAAGCTTACAGCGAATTCAAGAAAGTATCTTTCTCTTCTTCCAGTTGGCACACAACTCCAACTGTAGTATGGTCCATCAAACTTGTTAGTAAAACACTTGGTGACCTTCCGGGTCAGCTTACCCTTATCCTTACCAAACCTACAAGAAAACATAATACAGTTAGCTATGAATTCCAATTGATAACAAGAAGACCTAATCTATATGTAGACCTAACAGACTATACTAAAACAGACACAAAACAATACTAAAACAGACACAAAACAATACTAAAACAGACACAAAACTATACTAAGACAGACACAAAACTAGATGAAGACAGACACAAAGTTAACCTAAACTATACTAAAACAGACACAAACTATACCTAAACAGAGACAAAGTATACCTAAACATATCTAAACATACCTAAAAAGACACAAACTATACAAAACCAGACACAATCTAGACCTAAACTGACCTAAACTATACCAAAAAATACACAAACTATACTAAAAATACACAAACTATACCTAAACATATCTAAACATACCTAAATGACCTAAACTATACCCAAAAGGATACAAAGTATACCTAAACAGACATAAACACAAACTATATACTAACTAACACACCTAACAAGAACCAGAACCTATACACAAACAGACCTAAACCATACCTAAACCTATACACAAACCATACCTTAACACAAACAGACCTAAACCATACCTAATCCTATACACAATTCTAGACAATCCTATACACAATTCTATACAAACAATCCTATAAACATTCAGAATCCTTACCATGTCGTCCCAGGCTCTAAAGTCGGAGAGATGAGAGTAGTATAGAGCTCACGGCCTGGGATGAGAAGCGTATCATGTAAAGTCGCGAGGACATCTTCTGGGAGTGTTGAATCCCTCAACACATCTTCTTCAGATTCACCTTCAGCTTCCTCATCTTCAGATTCCTCGTGTGAGTTTTGAGCCTGAGAACTATGATGCGATCCAGAGGCTCGAGGTTGAGGAGAAAGTCTTTGTTGACGAGATGGTATTTGTCGATTTGACGCTGCAGGCTGAGTCGACGCTGGAGGTTGAACCGGCGCAGGAGGTTGAACCGGCGCAGGAGGTTGATTCGACCGAGAAGCTAGACGATGAATAGATCCTACAGAGCCTCGTCCTTGAACAGATCCAGACCCTCGAACTTGAGTAGATCCAGATGCCCGAAATGGATGCGACCCAGAGCCTCGAGGAGAATCATCGCCGGACTGGAACAGCTGCGTCGGAGGAGGATAGTCTCTATGAGTCGGAGGCTGAGACTCTAGGGCTACAGGATTTACCGGACTTTGCTGAGTCTCTGGGGCATCAGGATTCGCCGGAGTGAAGGTATACTGGCTAGGAAGAGTACTGGGTCTTCGATTTGACGTCCCAGAAGCAGTGGGTCGATTTTGGGGGGGAATCTTCGATCCACTTCCTCTTCCTCTCTTGCCTTTTCCACCACGAGTCTTCATCATTCAATCGTTCAATTGAGAGATTGAGAGGATTGATGACGAATTAGGATCGAATCGAGAGAGAAGGAAAGGGGAATAGGGTTAGGGTTCGTCGGGTTCGTCGAGAGAGAAGGAAAGGGGGATTAGGGTTAGGGTTTCGCGACTACGAGTTTATATACTCTAGGGCCAACGCAAAATATCTAATGGACCGAGACCAATTAAAAGGCCCAATAAGAAATTATAGTCGCTATACAGTGGCTAATTAGTAGCCCAGTTTAGAGACTAAACTTTCAGAAGCTATTTAGTCGCCTAATTTGGCGACTATACAATGACTATTTTTATCCGTCGCCAAATGCAGACGGATTAGCGACTAATGTTGTTTATGCAACATTCAGTCGCCTAAATGTCGCAATTCAGTCGTCATATTCAGCGACTAATTTATCAGTCGCTGAATATCGTCGCTAACAACGTGTTTTCTTGTAGTGATTGAAAGAACGATTTGAGGATGAGTGTGATGATCCTATGGCAGAATTAAAAAAATTACAAGAAACTGGTGGTATCGTGGAGTATCATCAGAAGTTTGAGTTAATAAAAACAAGGGTTAACCTCTCTGAGGAGTATTTGGTGAGTATATATTTGGCAGGATTGAGGATGGATACTCAAATGCATGTGAGAATGTTTCAACCAAAAACTGTGAGGCATTGTTTTTCCTTGGGCAGGATGTATGAGAAGGCTCATCCAACTAAACTGGCTTCCTCTTCTTGGACTCCTAGAAATGATAATGGGACTGGTTTTGTGAAGAATACTAAGGTGGGAATGTCACGACCAGAACAACCTACTAAAGCTGTTCTTAAACCAGCTACTCAACAACCTAAGAAGATGTCACAGCAGGAGATGAGTGAGAGGAGAGCAAAAGGCTTGTGTTATTTGTGTGATGAGAAGTATACACCTGAGCATTATCTTGTTCACAAAAAGACACAACTCTATAGGATGGAGGTAGAAGATGAGTATGAAGATGCAGCTGAGGTGTTATCTGAAGATGAAGAATACATGCCTCAGATTTCAGTCAATGCTGTTTCTGGTATCTCTGACTATAAGACCATGAGAGTAAAAGGAACTTATGACAAGAAGATTTTGTTCATTTTAATTGACTCAGGGTCTACTCATAATTTTGTGGATTCAACAGTAGCCAATAAATTGGGTTGTACTATTGAGAATGCAGGACTGACAAGAGTGTCTGTAGCTGATGGCAGGAAGTTGAAAGTTGATGGTATGATAAAAGGATTTGAGTGGAAGCTTCAGACTACAACATTTAAATCAGATATTTTACTAATTCCTTTACAAGGTGTTGACATGGTATTGGGAGTTCAGTGGCTGGAGACTTTGGGACATATCTCGTGGGAGTTTAAGAAATTGGAAATGCGTTTCAAGTTTAATAAGCGCAGAGTTTTGTTGAATGGAATTAAAACGGGGTCTGTTAGGGATGTCAAGGCTCAGAAACTTCAGAAACTTCACGAAAATCAGGTTCAAATGGCAATGTTATGTGTACAGGAAGTTCCGGAGAAGGAGGATAGGGAACTCTGTACTCTTAACGCTGTGACAATGGATTTGGGAGAAGAATCTGTTGTAAGAACCATTGTGGAACAGTTTCCGGATGTGTTTATAGAACCAACTGAATTACCACCATTCAGAGATCAACACGATCATAAAATTAAATTGTTAGAAGGTTCTAATCCGGTGAATCAGAGGCCATATCGCTATGCTTTACATCAGAAAAATGAGATTGACAAAATAGTGGAGGATATGTTGACTGGAGGGACAATTCAAATCAGCTCTAGCCCCTATGCTTCTCCAGTGGTTTTGGTGAAAAAGAAGGATGGAACATGGAGACTTTGCGTTGATTACAGAGAGCTTAATGGTATGACTGTGAAAGATCGTTTCCCTATTCCCCTTATTGAAGATTTGATGGATGAATTAGGAGGGTCACAAGTCTACTCTAAGATCGATTTGAGAGCTGGTTATCATCAGGTACGCATGGATCCTGCTGATATACATAAGACTGCATTCAAGACACATAGTGGTCATTATGAGTATCTAGTAATGCCATTTGGTCTTACTAATGCTCCTGCTACATTTCAAAGCTTGATGAACTCTGTTTTTAAAGCTTTTCTGAGGAAATTTGTACTAGTCTTCTTTGATGATATACTCATCTACAGTTCATCATTGCAAGAACATGTACAACATTTGCAGAGTGTGTTTGCTGTCATGAGGCAGAACAAGTTGTTTGCTAAAATGAGTAAATGCGCTTTTGCGGTATCAAGGGTTGAATACTTGGGACATTTCATTAGTGCTTCAGGTATTGCTACTGATCCTGCTAAGGTCCAATCTGTTCAGGAATGGCCAAAACCCACTAACCTGAAGCAGTTGAGAGGGTTCTTGGGGTTAGCAGGGTATTATAGGCGGTTTGTAAAAGGCTTTGGCACAATTGCAGGGCCATTACATGCTTTGACTAAGACTGACAACTTTGTGTGGAGTGAGAAGGCACAATTGGCTTTTGAGGAGTTAAAGCAGGCTTTGTGTAATGCTCCAGTGTTAGCATTACCTTTGTTTGACAAACCGTTTGTTGTTGAAACAGATGCATGTGGCCAGGGTATTGGCGCTGTGTTGATGCAGGAGGGACACCCTTTGGCCTACATTAGTCGGCAATTAAAAGGGAAGCAACTGCATTTATCTATCTATGAAAAGGAGTTGTTGGCTGTGATATTTGCAGTAAGAAAATGGAGACACTATTTGTTGCCTAATCATTTTGTTATCAAGACTGACCAAAGAAGTTTGAAGTATCTCTTGGAACAAAGACTCAACACACCTATTCAACAGCAATGGCTTCCGAAACTATTGG
The DNA here is from genome assembly GCA_019202805.1 of Arabidopsis suecica. NCBI lineage: Eukaryota > Viridiplantae > Streptophyta > Magnoliopsida > Brassicales > Brassicaceae > Arabidopsis > Arabidopsis suecica. The sequence goes on from CM032911.1 coordinate 8,908,328, forward strand.
AGTTTGACTATGAAATCCAATACAGGCAGGGTAAAGAAAATTTGGCGGCTGATGCTTTATCTCGAGTGGAAGGTTCTGAGGTTTTACATATGGCTTTATCAGTGATGGAGTGTGATCTTCTTAAGGAAATTCAGAGTGGTTATGAGAAGGATGATACTCTGAAAACAATAATTGAGTCCCTCAAGTTAAAAAAAGATTCTAAGAAGCATTACTCCTGGTGTAATGATGTTTTAAGGAGGAAGGATAAAATTGTGGTTCCTTTGGATGTGAAGTTAAGGGATACCATTTTGCAGTGGCTTCATTGTTCAGGTGTGGGTGGTCATTCAGGCAGAGATGTGACACATCAAAGAGTGAAGGGGTTGTTCTACTGGAAGGGAATGGTGAAAGATATTCAAGCTTTTATCAGGAGTTGTAGCACATGTCAACAATGCAAGAGTGACAATGCCGCTTATCCTGGTCTGCTTCAACCTTTACCTATTCCTAATAATGTGTGGAGTGATGTCTCTATGGATTTCATAGACGGGTTACCTGTGTCTGGTGGGAAATCAGTGATCATGGTAGTGGTGGATCGACTGAGTAAGGCAGCTCATTTCATTGCATTGGCACATCCTTATAGTGCTTTATCCGTGGCTCAAGCTTACTTGGACAATGTTTTTAAATTACATGGATGTCCAAATTCAATTGTGAGTGACAGGGATTCAGTATTCACTAGTGCTTTCTGGAAGGAGTTCTTTGTTTTACAAGGGGTGGAATTGAAGATGACTAGTGCTTATCATCCTCAAGGGGATGGTCAGACTGAGGTGGTGAATAGATGTTTGGAAACATATTTGCGTTGTATGTGTCATGGGAAGCCGGAGATGTGGAGTAAATGGTTAGCTTTGGCTGAATATTGGTACAACACCAATTATCATTCTTCTAGCCGTATGACACCTTTTGAGATTGTGTATGGACAGGCACCACCAATTCATCTACCTTATTTACCTGGTGAGTCTAAAGTTGCTGTGGTGGCTCGTTCCTTACAAGAAAGGGAAAACATGTTGCTCTTCTTGAAATTTCACCTTCTGCGGGCTCAGCACAGGATGAAACAGTTTGCTGATCAATACAGAACAGAGAGGAACTTCGATATTGGGGATTTCGTGTATGTGAAGCTGCAACCATATAGGCAACACTCTGTGGTCCTGCGCAACACTCAGAAGCTTGCACCAAAGTACTATGGTCCGTACAAAATCCTGGATCGCTGTGGAGAGGTAGCTTACAAGTTGCAGCTACCAGCTCATTCACAAATTCATCCGGTCTTTCACGTTTCGCAGCTGAAGATTTTGGTTGGTAATGTGACTACTACTACTCAATTACCAACTGTGATGCCAGATGTTTTTGAAAAAATGCCAGAACAGATCTTGGAGAGGAAGATGGTCAAACGTCAAGGACGTGCAGTGACAAAAGTGTTGATCAAATGGGTTAATGAACCAGTGGAGGAGGCTACTTGGGAATTTCTTTTCGACCTTCAGAAGAAATTTCCTTCTTTTGATTTGTAAACCTTGAGGTCAAGGTTCTGTTGGAGGGGAAGATTTGATACAGAACCACACGTGCGAGCTCACACGTGCAAAGTCAAGTTGAATTAAATGGAATCTCAGATAGACGCGTGGCAGGGGACGATTGGTTGGCGCAAGAAGGCCGTTAGCGTTTATAAGAGTAGTGTGTTGTTCACTTTTCCATTATCGAATAATTTGTAAACAAACTTTGATTCTCTGTAATCGTTTACGAGCTGGGTTTCTCTCATCTTGAGAGCCGGCGATTATCGTATGGGTGTTTTATGAACATCGATTCGATTTGTTTTGAGTTTGGATTTGTTGATCGGAGATTTGATTTCGTTATCGGAGGAATTGTGAAGTTTACTGTATTACAATACCCATTAAAGAAACTTTTTGCAAAATCTCGAGCTAAGCAGAAGAACCCTAGAGACGCCGCGAGAGACTAGAGAAGAGAAAGAAATTAAAAGACGTAAAATAATGGTTTGGTGTAAGTAAATTTATAGGTTGTTGATTTTCCTTTTACTAAACGAAGATTCGATTTCCTATTTAATATAGATTTCCTATTTTGCTTTAACACGTAACGCTTAGTAGAGGAATAAAAAGGAAAATTTATTATGTCTCAAACAATTGTATCTCAAGCTTTATATATAGATTTGTATAAAACCACTAGGGCGATTCAAGCGTGTAATACACGTAACTATTATTTCTTGTGGAAAATTTATCAGCTCGGTGAATATTTATGTAATTATTATTTCAAGTGAAGATATGCATCCAAAACTGAAATGTTATAAATAAGCCGCTTCATTCTCTAACTATAATCTCAATGTTGTGTAGTTGGTTAGGTCATTATATGAATTATGAGAGTGAACATAAGAAGAAAGAGTCTTTATGATAAGTGGAGAAGAGAACAGATTTACCTTAACAGCAATGCAGTTGTGGCTAGCAGCAGATTGAGATGAATGAATTCAATAAAAAAGAAATAGATTTCAATCAAAAGGTTAACTCGTAAATTCAAGTTTCACAAGATCAAATAAAAAACTATTACTGATGCATACCAAAACACAAAACACAAAACACATATCTTACTTGTTAATTCACATCTATCATGTGTTTGAAAAGCCTCTCTACTTCAAGAGTCGAGATTGCATTTCCCGTTGCCATATCCTCAAAAAGCCTCTCTGCGCTTCGAGATTAGAGTTTGCATTTCCTGTTGTCATCGGCTTCTTGAAAAGCCTTTGAGCTTCATGAGTAGAGTTTTCGTCTCCTGTAGACATCGGCTTCTTGAAAAACCTCTCTGCTTCAAGACTAGAGTTGTCATTTCCTGTTTTCATCGGCTTCTTGAAAAGCCTCTCTGCTTCAAGAGTATAGTTTTCATTGCCTGTTGTCATCGGCTCCTCGACAAGAGTCTCTGCTTCAAGAGTAGAGTTTTCATTGCCTGTTTTCATCGGCTCCTTGAAAAGGGTCTCTGCTTCTTTTACATTACCTCCAGTAGCAGCAGACGAAACATCAGGATCAATCTTTTCTCTTTTCAAAACTTCTTCTTTTTGATATGTAGTCTTTGCGTTATCAGATGCTGAGGTTGTGGAAGAAGCTTCACTTGTCCTTTTGCTACTTTTGCTATTTGACTGAACAGAGGGACTCAATTTTATGACTGGACCTCCATTGATTATCTCTATAATCATCTCGGCCGCAACGAATTCCTGACTACAGTTTGGACAAGGGAAGGTCTTGTTAAGATAATCAGCCCTCACTAGTTTACAATGTGTCTTGCATCTATTGCACACTGTCCAAAAGGTACCGAGTTTTATCTCTTTTTCCGTCGAAGAATCAAGCTCAGGCATAGGGTCAAACCATCTTTTCACTCTTTCCGGTGCAACCTTTGCCATTGCTGAAGTTGAAGAAGTATCACTTGTGCTTTTCCATGTTGACTGATTAGAAGGACTCAATCTGATGACTAGCCTCCCATTGATTAACTCTGAAGGTATCACGGTTGCTATGAAATACTTACCGCAGTTTGGACAAGGTACGCTCCTATTAAGACAACTAGCCCTCATAAACTCACAATATGTCTTGCATCTATTGCACACTGTCCAAAACGTTCCGACTTTCACCGTTGTCATTAAAGTATCAGGCTTAGGCTTAGGTTTAGGCCTAGTAGGCATAGGCATAGGAATATCAGGCTCAGGGCTAGGCTTAGGCATATTAGGTCTAGGCCTAGGCTCAGGCTTATTAGGTCTAGGACTAGGCTTAGGCTCAGGTGTAGGCGTAGGTCTATAAGAAGAAGCTGGCTTGTCTGGCTCTGTTGGTTTATGCTTCTGTGTTCTGCTAACTTGCTTTGATTTCCTCTTTTGATCATAAGAAAATCTCTTAGATTTATCAGATAATAAATCCCAAGCTTGTAGAACAAGCTTAAAAGCGCCTTCCGCGCCATTAAACCTGTTCTTGTCCGGATGAAGCAAGAGAGCCAACTTCTTGTATCGTTTCTTGACAGCTTCATCATCAGATAAAGAATCTACACCAAGAATTCTGTACCAATCAGGTTCTTCTGTTCCTCCGTTGTTGATCTTGTTTGATGCAGAGATATAAACATCGATCATTACCAAGACTTGTTCCAAACCGCAGAGCTTTGGATACAAACGTTGAGCCCTCTTAGCATATCTTTTCGCTCTGTTATATTCATTCTTTGAAAGTTTCCTATCAGCAATATCCAATGCTCTTCTAGCTTCTTCTTCCTTATTAGACTCCATGTCGTTGAGAGAGTTTCTTCCTCTACAGAAACAATCAGAGAAGCAAAAGACGGAAATTAGGTTCAGAGGATTATTTACTGAACCAAAAACAGGGAATCACAGAGTTTCAAAAGAAGCCACGAAATATCATATCACACAAAATCGGAAACAAATTAGCAACGATTCGGTGAATATAACAGTACCCATTAAAGAACCCTAGAAACGTCGCGAGAGACGAGAGAAGAGGAAGATATTAAAAGATGTAAACTATGGTTTGGTATCTGTAATTTTATAGGTTGATTTTTCCTTTTACTAAACGGAGATTTGATTTCCTATTTTAGATTTATATAAACCACTAGGCGAGTCACGCGTGAAATACACGTAAAGCTTATGGATGGAAAAAAGGAAAATTTATTAGTTAGTGGAATAAAATGGAAAATTAATTAGCTCACTGACTAAATAAATTATCACTTAGTCTCAACAATTATATCTCCAGCTTCACTTTCTGAGTTCTCCTCTCGAATTACTTCAGGCCTAAACAAATTGTTTACAACAAACGATTGTTTTTCTTGAATTGTGTGGCTGTAATTAGAGCAGAAAATCAGCAGAAACTGTCCTGTAATGATTTAAGCATGCTCTATAACAGATTTGGTCTCTTTGTGGTATAGGTAAGCATCTTTGTCTGATGGTGATCTTGCAAGGGACTTATCTTATGTCTCTATCCAAGTTCAATCTAATTCCATTAGTAATTGGAGTAAAACAGTTGTTCAAAACAGAGAAAAGCAAGGATTCAAAGTCATGAAACCATATGTTTAAAAGAAGTTAGGACATTTCACATTACACATTGACGATGCAAGGAGAACTTGCTTTTGTTCCAGTGTAGTTAAAGTCTTAGAGATGGAAAAAGATTCATATCATATCGTAAAGCATCTTTAAAAGCCAAACAAAAAAAAAAAACAGAGAACTCAGCAACTTCTAGAAACGTGTGATAAGTCTTTACTTCTTATCTATCTTCTGTCCTCGCCTCCTCGGCTTCTTAAGTACCTTTTCTGCAGCAGCAACCGTTTCTTGTGACACCTCATGTACTCTTTTCGAACTTTCTTGTGCTTGATTTGGGGCATTTCCGCTACTAGAATTGGCGGTTACTGACACTGAACAACTCCATTGATAACTATAGGTGTAACTAACAGATGATGAAGAAAAACTTTGTGAATATGTATCACCACTTGTGTTTTGGGCGCTCCATTGTTGTTGTTGTTGTTGTTGTACTTGAGTTGATGATGAGAGGTTGACGACTGGCTGCACAACACTTGCCTGTGGAGTTTTCGCGGTTGCACTAATATATGGTGAATAAACACTCCCTGGAGAAAAGGCACTTGCTTGAGGAGTTTTCTGAGCTGCACAAGCAGATGATGAAGCAAAACCCTGTGAATAAGTACCACCACTTATGTTTTGGGCGCTCCATTGTTGTTGTTGTTGTTGTTGTTGTTGTACTTGAGTAGATGATGAGAGGTTGACGACTGGCCGCACAACACTTGCCTGTGGAGTTTTCGCGGTTGCACTAACAGATGGTGAATAAACTCTTCCTGAAGAGGCACTTGCTTGTGGAGTTTTCTGAGCTGCACTAGCAGATGATGAAGCAAAACTCTGTGAATAAGTACCACCACTTATGTTTTGGGCGCTCCATTGTTGTTGTCCTTCAGGGGATGATGAAAGGTTGATGACAGGCCTCAAAACACTTACCTGTGGAGTTTTCGCGGTTGCACTAACAGATGGTGAATAAAATCTCCCTGAAGAAGAGGCACTTACTTTCTGAGCTGCAGCACTAGCAGATGGAGTAGAATTGCTCCCAGAAGATAAAGCTCCATTAGTGCTTTTGTTTGTTGCTTTATTTTGGGAACTATATGGAAGTTGTTGTTGTTGAGGAGATGATGAAATGTTGGCTGGCCTCACAACACTTGCACATGGAGTTATCTCAGTTGCAATGAAAGTCTGACCACATTTTGGACAGAATATGGTCTTGTAAAGATAAACCATCAGATATGAACATTGTGTCTTGCATCCATTGCACATTGTCCAAAACAATTCACTTTCTTTCCTCTGTTTCTGGGCAGGGGCAGGGGCAGGAGCAGGAGCATGCTTATTACTTTTAGCGCTCAGATCCACACAGTCTCTAGCATTTTGATGCCACCCGTTAGAAGATGCTAGCTTGTGTGGAGTTACCGGTTTTGGCATCCCACTAGCAAGCTTATCACTTGTAGCCGCAGCACTCGGATCCACACAACCTCCAGCATTTTGATTCCCATTATGAGAAGCAGGCTTTTGTGGGTTTGTTGGTGGTTTCTGCATTCCTGTATTCGCTTCTTTCGACTTCCTCTTTTGATCATAAACAATTCTCTTAACCTTATCAGATAACACACACCAAGCTTGTGAAACCAGCTTAAACGCACCTTCCGCGCCTTTGAACTTGTTCTTGTCCGGATGAAGCAAAAGAGCTAACTTCTTGTAACGTTTCTTCACAGCTTCATCATTAGCTATAGGATCAACACCGAGAATTCCGTACCAATCAGCTTCTCCGTTGATCTTGTTTGTTGCGGAGATATAAACATCGATCATCAACAACACTTGTTTCAAACCATCAAGGTTTGGATACAAATTCTGAGCCTTGGTAACAAATTTCTTCGCTCCATTGTAATCATACTGTGAAAGTTTCCTCTCAGCAATATCCATTGCCCTTCTAGCTTCATCCTTGTTACATTCCATGTTAGGGAGAGTTTTTTACTCACTGTAAAGAAATAATCAATGGAGAACGGTTAAGAGGAATGTTTCCATAAATTGAACAAATCAAACATTTTTGCAGGAATCCATAAATAAGAGTTCTAGGTCAAAATCATCAAAGTACCGACTGCAATGTTGTTAAACAAGAAACTAAACAGATTTTATACGGACGGAACCTAATTCTAAGTTGCGGTAAGAAATACAAATTCGATAACCGAAATTCAATAGAAAACAGTACAATAAGATTCTCATGAATCGATGATAGAAGAAAGAAAAAAACCCAAAAGTAGACCAATCAACATGAAACAGTTAAAAATAAAAACAGCCAACAAGTCTTATTGTAGATTTATGCAAAATTCTAACCTTTTGCTAGAATTAGAAAAGCGAGACAAAGTAAAAATGGAGGAAGTTAGGAAAATGAAAGGACGTGTATTGTGAGACTTATGACTCCAAGTGACAGAGTAGTTTCCTTATTATAGGTCAACACCATTTGTATTCACTCGTAAAAGTAGGAAAATTTTCCCATTGATCATGAAGTTTCCAAATCTTACAAATTTCGAATATATTCATATTTCCTAATTAAATCTCTTCAGTTAGAGTAATATCCATGTATATATCTTCATTTAATATAATTGTTATGGAAAAGAAAAAATAAACAGAAAAGTAATTGTTTCCAAAATCTGTGGAGAATCAAAACAACTAATGGTTACTCTGATCTTGTGTAAATTTAATTTTTTGTGTGAGCGGGAAAACTTTAATGGAAGAATGATTATTTTTTTTATACGAATTATATGATTTCTATACACATTAAAACAAAACAATAAAAATAATTACCAAAAATTTTCGATATAATACAGATTAAACCTTAGTGTAAGGAAAAATACAAGATTTAAAGTCATGATCTACCACAAATCTTGAACCTAAACCATCATCTTTTGGAGAAAACATATAAAAGTTGTCTTTCCAAAACTCACCACCTAGTTAAAAAGCTTTTCTCAATGCCCAAAAGGGCCAAAACCGGTTCTCTTCCACAGCTACTGAGCTAAATTTCTAAACCACTATTTCACCATCTTCAACGACCATTTCCTTCAAATCACTGTCATTTATCAGGGAAGTATCAGGCACCAATTCACCATCAACAGCTGAGTGGTTTGCATCTAGAATCTCACTGTGTTCGACACTTGTGTTGTCATCAGGGTCTTCTGACTTTCATAAAGCTTTGTCTTCTCGTCTGCGTTGTTTTGTTATCCTCATCGCGCAATTCCTCATCTTTTACTTCTCTTTCAGTCAAATCCTTCTCATCCATCAAGTCCTTTTTCGTTGTATCTTTGTCAAATGACTTCTTCTCTTTTTCTTGTTTAGCCTCCACCTCCTTTTGATGCAGTTGCAAGTCTTTCTCCAATTGGATGACCCCAACACCATCACTTGTCTCAACCATTATAGTACCAACAGAATGGTCATCTCGATTCTTTTCAGCTTCACTTTCTGAGTTCTCCTCTCCAATTCCTTCAGGCCTAGACCCATCGTGGACTGAATGATCATCGCTCTGGCTTAGATTGACTTGCGATGAGCCTCCTTCAATATCAGAACTTGCACACTTCTCTGTGGAAGCCATATCTCTGGATATAGGTTGATGCACTACGGCTACGCCACCACTACTTTCAACTATGCTTTCTTGAGATGTAGGAATATGCTTTCTCTCATAAAGCTCAAGTATTTGTCCTCGGATATCTGATCAACGCAAATGATAAATAGACCGCAGCAACAAGGTCTAGAGTCATCAAAGTCATTAACTTTTAAGAAAAAAAAAAAGATAACACATACCCTCTAACTGACAAGGTGTGATATCAAACTCTTGACACAAGACCTCTCCGTAAGATTGTAAGTCCACTGCTAGCATCTCAGCAGCAAGGAGAAGAGCACCTGCCGCTATGTGATGAGGCTTATACTGCAGGCAGAGTGTCGTTCGCAGACTGCAAGAGACTTGTGATTGTGTGAAAAAGGGAAACACAAGGCGTATAGAGAACCATCAGAATTCAAAAAGCTTTCAAGTTATATAATCAAGCATACCAATCGTTGACAAAATTCCATGCAAATTGGGCAAGTCGGGTCTTAGCATCATCAACCATATATTTCTTAATTGCTTCTACAAGAGGTTTATAAGGGTGGTGAATAAAGAGATCAAAGTTCAATGTAGAAAGAACAAGTTCCTCTGCGATTAATACAAGCTCTTTCTGTTGCTCATATACTTCCTGCAAAAGTGAAATAACAAATCTTTTCAAAAACCTCTTAACGTAAAAACGAAGAAGAAATATATGGACAAGGAGGGTTGTAGGATCGGTAGTATGAAAAAAAAAAACCTTTCTCTGAGCACCAGCAAGATCGTTCTTGTGCATTCTCTCATAAGAGGCAATAATAACGTCTTTTAATGGCACTGGAGTTTCTTCAACCTTCCCAGCTAGGAGCATGCAGACTGTTGCAATCGTCTGGAGAGCAAATGTAACAGGCAAAGGCATAAGGTTAATCTAGTTGTTCTTACTGCTCAAGAAGAATACATCATCGCAAAACAAGCACAAATTTATTAACCATACACATCTATCCAAACCGGAAGAAACAGAGAGCTTGATCTCTATCACAGACAGTTTTATCTTGAATAAAATCAGGTAGACTCATCTGATCAATCAACTAATACGCTTTGCTAGCACTAGCAAAGAAGATGAAACAGAGATGGATATCTATAGAGGAATCTCAGAAGCCAGGATGTTTTAAATCACCAGACAGCTAATAGGCTAATAGACTCATAGTTTCACTAAAAACAACAGAGACTAAAAGACATATACACTTCCTAAGTAACCATTTTTCACATACAACTAAACTCACCCGACTGTCATTCTTTGCGTGAGATTGACGAACGAAGAATCGGTGACAGAATACTATAGCAGTGGCTATCGTTACCTGGGGACTGCGTTGAGAAATTCATATTAGCTCACATTCATCAAAGGAACCAAAAACTGAAAAGCTTCATAAACTTGGTAATAAGTATGCCATTAATGGCTTTTAGCTCTTAAGATTCATGCTAATAAACATATCAAGATACAAGGATGTATAAATCTCATGCTCAAAGTAAACTAACTTAGAGTATCAATGTCCCTAAATGACTGCAGTACATCACATTATAGAATTTATAACAGACTAAAGCCTATAATATGTCATAAGGATACATGTCCTTAAGATGATGAATTTACAAAATACCAACACAAGATAGAAACTACGCAGCATAACAAATGCAGGTAGGAGAAAAGAAACTTACACTTTCAATCTTTTGCCGAGATTTTCTAAAAATGTACAGTAAGAGTGGCGTAGGCGAGTTTCCTTGTCCAAATCAATACCATCTCGCCTTGACGGTGAGTTTTTTTCGATATCTTCTCTTGAAAAAAACCAAGGGATAATCTCATCATCATGGAGATTGCTCGTGACAGAGGAAACATCGCTCTCATTGCCAGAAGCATTCCCAGGCAATGCTTCTGCTTCTTCCATTGGTATGTAAAGACTAAAGAGTAATAATCTTAGACTGTTACACAAATTCTGAAAAAAAACAGAGTAAATTGTAATGCTTTTAGATTGATCAGAGACAACAACAACAACAACAACAACAACAAAAACTAGTCTGGGAAATGCAGTAACAAAGAGATCTTTCTCTAACCAAAGATAAAGATTGCAAATTTCCATGAAAGAATGATAATAAGTTCATGAAACGATGACCCAGAATGAAAATTGCGTAGCAAAATTCACCAAACCCGAGATGAAGAACGACGGAGAAAAGGAAACCTCAAATTCGGATTTAGCAGAAGAAAATATCGATACTTACCTAGAACAGTTGCACTCAACGAGAAAAGGAAACGCGTAAACGAAAACCCTTGCGCTAGAACAGTGCCAGAAGGAAGTGCCAGTGAGTCACCACCGCTCCGCTCGTTTCTCGAAATTTTCTTTTGGGGGAAAATCGAAGCTTTTGATAATAAGAGGGTTTAAACAAAAATATCTTATTATAAAAAGTGTATGTGCTTACGTGGTAAGTCTATAACCAATTTTATTAGGACACGTGTTAATTCAGAATTAAAATTAAATATGGAAAAATGTGAAAGGAAAATTATAAATAAGCTTTTCCCGATGCCGATCTCGTTCATATAAACAGAGGCGTGTTCTAGGTTTCTGATATTTAAACCCAGATTCTCACCGGCGATCGATCTTTGCCACATTGGGTTCGTGAAGATGGTAAAATTTTCTCTCTTTATTCGGGTTTTGATCTGATTCTAGATTAAATTATAGGGCTTTTGTGATCTTGAGTGGATTCATGAATCTGAATCTTTGCAGAGAAACCCATGTTTTGAATGTTTTTCTAATCGTTCGTGTACCAAATTTCAGGTGGAGAAATCAGTAAAGAAGTTATCCTCTAAAGACGTTACACCGGTTGACATTATTACTCAAGCTTTAGTATCTTCTAAGTCATTGGCTAGAAATCGAAAAGTCTGTGGCAACAAAGGTAAACATGCAAAGACTTTCTCCATGAATCTTTTTATGTTAAAGATTAAGCAGATGGTAAATACTTACACGATGATGTGATTGTTTTTTTTCAGGAGTTTTTCATTGTAGACAGTCTAAAGGTGATGTTGCAGAGGACTTATCTGATATCAGTGATGCTGAGGTAAAATAAATACTGTCTACCTTTAACGCTTAATTGATGCTTATTGTAGTTCCCACACATGTATTGAGGAGGATATAATTTGTTCTTGTGGATGTTTATCTGATTTGAATCCCATTTATGGTTTTAGTATCTGTAAACCACAACAATTGTTCCTGGATTGTGGCGAACCAGCATTTTCTTAACATGTAAGTCGACCACGCATTGGTTTCACTGAATTCCCGACCATATAAGTTTATAACTTAGTCAATACTATTTTTCTTGTGTTTGTCTTCCGGTTTTTACATTCTGCTCTATTCTATAATGTTAATTTATATATATGAAGCTTCTGAGAACAAAACAATTTGTATTCTTGTTCTGATTTTGATGGTTATTGCTGCTCAGGTTGCTGATAATCTAAGTAATAAAAAGGAATTCATTCTGAAGAAGAGAGCATGGGAATTGATGAACCCTGAATACCAAAAGGTTTTTGCTCTTAACCTGTCTCTTTGATCTTCTTAACTTCTGTTTAAGTGAACTTCATGTTGTTCCTCACATGCTTTTGTTGACGTTCTTGTTAATGATTGATTATCAGGGAAATTATAGGAAAGTCACCACTGGGAAAAAGAAGGATCCTGCTAATAAGACTGCTCCTAGTAAGAAAGCTTCTGTAACCAGAACTGAAAGCAATGCAGGGAGTGAAAATAAAAAGGTCAGTGATACCATTTCTTCAGCTCGCTCTCTGAAACAATGTCTTCATATTATGATATATTGCACTTTTTTCTTCAGATTTCTTTGGATCTTCCGTATTTTTCATATGTATTCTTATTGTCTGACAAATTCTCTTACTTGTCTTATTTCATGCAGAGACCGAGTTTGGAAATCAATTACGATGTCTTGGATAAGCTATTTGATCCTGTAAGTTTACCCCTGTTTCCATTTGTGAATTACCTTTTATGCAGAATCCAAAATTTAAGAATAGACCTCTTGTTTCTCTGCCTAGTATCTTATGTGTATTCACATCTTTGTAGGAGAACTCTCCGAAGAGGGCTAAGCTAGATAAACCAGTTGTTGTTGCTGACCAAATGGAATATTCAAAGCAAAGCAGTGAAGAAAGCCTTTTGAAGCCTCAGTACTCTGAAGAAGAAGAAGAACCAGACTGGAATGAGGATTACAGTAATGAAGATGCGTATAAAGGAAACGAAGAATGCTACGGCGATGAGGATCTTGAATTTGAAGATCAAGATGAAGAAGAAGATAATGAAGGGGTAATTTGGTGATCTTAACATGTTTTACTCAGAAAAGTGAATGTTCTTTTTTTCTTCTTCAAAATTTTGGCAGAATTATAAAGTTATCTCTACATGTCTGATTTAGATTCATCATCTTCCTATCTAATATATGAAAGTCACCACATTGATCTGCTGGTTCACATGGTTCATAAACAGTGACTGGCTCTATTGCTTTTATCATCTGCAAACATTCTCTTTGGTACAAAAATCTGAGAAAGTGAGGCAGCAATATATAAGTGTTTCTCATGACTTGTTCTATGATGAGTGGCTAGAATGAGGAACATTTAGCTTCATCTGAATCTCATTATCTGGATTATCTCTTAGCTCCTTGAGTCCTTTCACCACGTTTAGAGCTAGATCTTCATAAGCTTTTGACACTATAGAACCCGGTGAAGAAACAACCACAGGAACACCTTCATCAGAACCTTCTCTGATCGACATTTCCAGTGGAATCTATATAGACAACCAAATAGTATTTAATGTACGGCCACAGAGAGAACCAACAAGGGTCTTAAAAGCATTGATTATTTACCTCACCGATAAGTTTCAAACCCTTCTTTGCAGCAGTCCGGCGTGCTCCTTCTTTCCCAAATATGAAAGAAGGTTCATTACAGTGAGGACAAACGAAGCAACTCATGTTCTCCACAAGTCCCAAGATCTAGCAGAAAATTGCAGAAAGGTTAAGCAGGTAGAACGAAATATATGTTTCCCAGCAGGCAAAGATCATAAAAGAAGATGACCATACAGGTACTCTAACTTTGTCGAACATGGAGATTCCTCGATTAGCATCAGCAAGCGCAACATCTTGTGGAGTTGATACAATTACAGCACCTGGAAACAAAGCCACACTCTGATAACTAACACGACTCATCTAATATGCTAACACAACGAAATCTGTATATACACATACCTGAGAGTTTCAGGTTTTGGGATATGGTAATTTGAGCATCACCGGTTCCAGGAGGCATATCGACAACAAGAATATCAAGATCTCCCCAATCAACCCCTCTTGTCATCTTAGTTAGAGCACTCATTACCTGTAACAATACCACATAGCTTAATTACCAGACGAAATCTTTTTGTGTCCAGAAACTCTAGAAAGGATGTAAAAAAGAAACACACCATAGGACCTCTCCAGACAAGTGGTGCATCTTTTTCAACAAGAAGTCCCATTGACATGCATTTAACTCCATAGTTCTCAACTGGAATCATCTTCATATCTTCAAATACAGAGATTCTTCAAATGATGCAAATAGATACTTTAAACGCTAATCTAAAATGCAAGAGGTATCTATCTATCTGACATACCTTGGTTAACTTGAGGCTTTTGATTGATATTCATCATGATAGGAACAGACGGTCCATATACATCCGCATCAAGCAATCCAATCTTCAGTTCACATTTGTTGGCCAATGCAACAGCTAAGTTTACTACATCATCAACCCAAAATTCACAAATTTCTCACATTATCATTTTCAATCTCAAGACCAATGTTTAGGAGATACATAAAATTGAGGAGGTTCCAATGATGTACCAGCTGTCGAAGACTTTCCAACTCCGCCTTTACCAGACGCAACGGCGATGATATCTTTGACTCCATGTAACCGGAGCTCCGTCGTCCTCCCGCCGGCGCTAGCAGAACTCTGCGAAAAAGAAAATGGCAAGATAAAACTCTGATCTCAAGCTAATTAGATACCCGCGAAAGGAATAAGATTAGAGGATCATTTCTTACGAATTTATATGCAGAGATGGGAGCTGCGTGGAGTTCACGGCGGCGGAGAGACCTAAGAAACGCGACGGTGGCCATAGGGAGAGAGAAAGGAGAGAGAGTGAAAGTGGTGACGAGGGCAATTTAGGAATTGCGATAAATTTAAGCTAAATCACTAAAACCCTGAAGGAGGATCAAATCACTCAATTGTCAGGCTCGACGGCGAAGACGACGGAGGGGTTGGAAACAGAGGTGGGTTTTCTCGTAAATTACAGTAATCGACATGGGCAAATTTGCCCGTCAACTTTATAAACCTCCCAGCGTCTAACCGGATTGGTCTCGCCAGTCCGGTTATTGAACAAATTATTTCAAAATAATTGAATCTGTTTAAATTTTCATGTGATCATCTGACTTTTGACACACACATGTATTCCTTTACTCTGTACTTTCATATTATTATACAACAGTTGCCCATCATTCTCTTGAAAGTCAATGCCTTGTAGCAACAACAACAACAACAACAACAATGTTGGGGTCGGATTCCACCCGCATTAGGTCCGTGTTAAGACACAACGCCTCGGGACGTATCACCTAACCGGCTCGGAGAACATTGCCATAACAGCTCGGGATTAAGCACCGAATTGGCTCGGAGAACGTCGACAGATGCGGCTCGGGACACCTCATACCGGTTCGGGTGCATTTGTCGGATAGCTCGGGAACCGCTACGTCACTGCACCCGAGCTAAGCCTCCCTTTTACCCCGAGCCGACCTCGCGGAATTACCCGAGGCAACAGGGTCACACCATCATATCCGAGCTGGGTCTCCTTTCATCCGAGCCGACTTCGCGAGTTGCCCGAGCCGTCTCTTCAAGAACCCGAGCTCAATCAACGAAAGTGTCCGAGCCCAATCTTCTAAAGGTCTCTTCAGCTCGTCTCGAGCGCTATGCCATCGTCTATACTGCCCGAGCCGAGATCTTCGAGACATCCGAGGCAAGTACTTAGCATGTATTCGTCTTCAAAGGTATCATTTCCAAGCAAGGCATCATTTCCGATATACCCGGAAATGATAAAGGAGAATCTTCGAGGATCGACTCAAATCAGGAAATCTTCCGGAAAACTCCGAAGAATAAGGAAAGTATCCTCATCCGCGATATTCTAAGCCGACTTCGAGATAAATGGAAATCTTCCGAGAATATCGCTGGAGAGGCGGCCTATCATCCCTATATAAAGAGACTCAAGGCTCTCACTTTGGGGCGAGCAATATCGCTCTAGAATTTACACTACCCAAAGCTCTTACAGCAAAGACACCTTTTTCTTTTACGATCAAACTCTTGTACGATCAAAACCACCTTTTTCTTAATAGAATCAAGAACACCATCTTTGGTTTCAATCCATTCTGTTGTTCTTTGAGAATTCTCGCAAATCGTATCCCTAAAATAAAACCCTAGACAAATCTTGATTGTGTTAGTTTCGACTTCCACAGTTTGGCGCCGTCTGTGGGGATACTTTAGAATTCTCTTACCCTAGGAACACAGAACTCAATCACCGAAGCAGACGATGAACGAGGACGGTCGTCAGATACCACCACCAGCCGGAGGAGGCAATCCTAACCCTCCGAACCCTCAAGCCGATCCAGCAATCTCAGCGACCCTAGCCGAACTGAAGGATATGATGGTCAAATTCCAGAAGAAAGCTGACGATCAAGAGAAAGCTAACAAGACCTTGGCGCTACAAATCGATGAAATCGCATCCCGTGGGCAACACAAAACCACGCGTTTCCAGACTCGACCGCCGCGAGCCCGGAGGGACTTGCCTGGTCTCAACCCGACGAGACTCACGTTCGCAACGCCAACGGACAACGCCAGAGCTGCAACCCGAGCCGATCCTGCCAGACGCGAGGATCAGGACGATCCCACCGAGCCAGACGCAGTGGACCCGACCGACGAGCCGGACGACCCACAAAACGAGCGAACCCGAGCTGGAGCTAACTCCGACGAACGAACCGACCTCACAGATGACGAGGAGACTGAAGAGAACATAAGATGGGCCGAAGAATCCGAAAGAGAAGACGAGCTCAGCAAGATCCGAGCCTCCCTAGCCAAGGCGGAAGCTGATATGAAGCTCGTCAAAACCCAGATACATAGCGTTTCATCCTCCGCACCTAACATCGACCGAATTTTGGAAGAATCTCGGAATACGCCTTTCACCAAAAGAATTTCCGAAACGACGATGTCCAATCTGGGAAAGTTCAAAATCGACACCTACAACGGGACAACCGACCCAAAGTGTCATATTAAGTCATTCGTGATATCTGTGGCCCGAGCCAGATTCAAACCCGGACAGAAGGATGCCGGTCTGTGCCTACTGTTCGTGGAACACCTCAAAGGACCCGCGTTAGAGTGGTTTTCAAGATTGGAGCGAAACTCGATCGACAGTTTCGACGAGCTGTCGACACTCTTCCTCAAGCAATACTCCGTGCTCATCGACCCCGGAACCTCCGACGCAGATCTGTGGTCTCTGTCTCAACAGCCCACCGAGCCGTTAAGAGATTTCCTCACGACCTTCAAATCAACGCTAGCCAAGGTTGAAGGAATCACCGACGTAGCCGCCCTTTCGGCCCTGAAGAAAGCTCTCTGGTACAAGTCCGAGTTCAGAAAAGAGCTGAATCTATCCAAACCTACGACAATCCGCGACGCGCTGCATCGAGCCTCAGACTTCGTCGCCCATGAAGAAGAGATGGCGCTGCTGGCAAAGAGGCACGAGCCAACGAAGCAAACGCCCCGAACTGAGAAGACTCAAGCAACTCCCCCGGTGCAGAAGAAAGCTCGCGAGAGCGGGACATATACACATCATGAAGGGCGCAATTTTAAGGGAGCTCACAATTACCAGATCGACACTCCTCGTGGCCGAGGTCGCGGCAGAGGCCGAGGTCGTGGGCGAGGAAGAGAAACCTACACTTGGACAAGAGATCAGCCACCAAGCAACGATCAAGAATACTGCGAACATCACAAAATCTTCGGCCACCACACCTCACGATGCCGGAGCCTCGGCGCTAAATTAGCAACGAAATTCTTAGCAGGAGAGCTCGGGACGAACGTCACGCTCAAGGACCTGGAGCCAGAGCCAGATCAGCCCGAGCAGGCCAACACCGCAGGGAATCCCGAGCCGAGGAACACGGACGCCCAGAAGAGAACTCGGGAAAATCAAGACGAAGACCGAGATAATACACGGCAAAAAATCTTTACCATAATGGGTGGATCGCCGTACTGTCCTGATACCATAGCCGCAATCAAGGCATATCAGCGCCGAGCCGAGGCGCCTAGCAACTGGACGAGACCCTTTGACCGACCCAACGACATAGTTACATTCGAGGAAAGTGAGACGAACGGGCTCGACATGCCTCATAACGATCCCCTCGTCATCACGTTAACAATAGGAGATCACGACGTTTGCCGAATATTAATTGACACCGGTAGCACCATCGACGTGATTTTCCGTGAAACGCTCCGACAAATGAACATTGATATGTCACAGGTAACACCGACCCCGAGGCCTGTCCTCGGATTTTCGGGGGAAACTTTGATGACGCTCGGAACCATTCAATTACCAGTCCGAGCCGGCGGGGTGACAAAGGTAGTCAACTTCTCAGTCACCGATCAACCTACCATTTACAACGTCATAATGGGCACACCGTGGCTAAATCAGATGCGAGCTGTCGCATCGACCTATCACCTCTGCGTCAAATTCCCGACCCCCAGTGGCGTGAAAACAATCTGGGGCAGCCAGAAAAACTCACGGATGTGTTACATGGCAGCGCATAAACTCCGAAACCCTGTCACCGAAGCGAAGGCTGAAACCGATCACAAGAAATCAAAACTTGGCCGAAGTGAAGAGAAGGCTATATCTAAACAGTTATAGCAATTACAGATCGAGGAGGCGCGCGAGGAGAAGAAGCCTACCTCGGATCCTGTAATCTCCATTTGCCTCGACGACGAACGGCCTGAACGATGCGTGGAAATTGGCAGCGACTTAACCGAGGAAATCAAGACCAAGCTCATCTCATTCCTCAAAGAGAACATCAACACCTTCGCCTGGTCAGCTGAAGACCTACCTGGAGTGAGCATCGACGTAATCTGCCACGAGCTGAATGTTGACCCATCTTTCAAACCCATCAAGCAGAAGCGAAGAAAATTGGGTCGGGATCGCGCAGATGCCGTGAACGCCGAAGTAGAAAAACTCCTGAAGATCGGCTCGATCTCCGAAGCAAGATATCCGGACTGGTTGGCGAATCCTGTCGTGGTTAAAAAGAAGAACGGCAAGTGGAGAGTTTGCGTCGACTTCACCGACCTGAACAAAGCTTGCCCTAAAGATAGCTTTCCGCTCCCACACATCGATCGCTTAGTGGAGGCAACCGCGGGGAACAAGTTACTATCGTTCATGGATGCTTTCGCGGGATACAACCAGATTTTCATGCACCCCGACGATCGCGAGAAAACAGCGTTTATCACAGACCGAGGCATCTACTGTTACAAGGTCATGCCCTTCGGACTCAAGAATGCTGGCGCAACGTATCAACGGCTCGTCAACAGAATGTTCTCCGAGCAGCTCGGGAAGACGATGGAAGTTTATATCGATGACATGTTAGTCAAATCGCTCGAAGAAAACGATCACATAGCCCATCTACGCGACTGTTTTCGCCAGCTCAACAAGCACAACATGAAGCTCAACCCGGCAAAATGTCGTTTCGCGGTAAAGTCAGGCGAATTTCTGGGATATCTCGTAACTCACCGAGGCATCGAAGCAAATCCGAAGCAAATCGATGCTCTACTGAACATGCCCTCACCGCAAAACAAACGCGAAGTTCAACGTCTCACCGGGAGAGTCGCAGCCCTGAACCGATTCATCTCGCGATCAACAGACAAATGCCTGGCTTTCTACGATACTCTGCGCGGGAACAAGAAATTCGAATGGACCGATCGCTGTGAAGAAGCATTCCAGGAACTGAAGAAGTATTTGGCTAATCCACCGGTGTTGGCAAAACCAGTCCCGGGCGAGCCGTTATTTCTGTACATCGCCGTCTCAGATACAGCAATAAGCGGAGTCATCGTTAGAGAAGACAGGGGAGAACAGAAGCCGATATTTTATGTCTCACAAACTTTCACCGACGCGGAAACACGCTACCCGCAAACTGAAAAGCTCGCCCTCGCCGTAGTAATGTCAGCTCGGAAGCTGCGGCCGTATTTCCAATCTCACTCAATCGTCGTCATGGCGCCCGTATCACTTCGAACCATCCTGCATAGTCCGAGCCAATCGGGACGCCTGGCCAAGTGGGCAGTAGAACTCAGCGAGTATGACATCGAATACAGGAACAAAACGTGCGCGAAATGTCAAGTCCTGGCCGATTTTATCATCGAGCTACCAACGGAGAACGCCCGAGAAGAGTCACCCGATGCCGTCTGGACCCTCCACGTTGACGGATCGTCCTCAAAACAAGGTTCTGGCGTCGGGATCCGCTTGGCGTCACCAGAAGGTGAAATCCTTGAGCAATCTTTCCGGCTAAACTTTGACGCAACTAACAACGTGGCGGAATACGAAGCGCTGATAGCCGGACTAAAGCTGGCTCGGGGACTTAAGATCAACAAGCTACGAGCCTTCTGCGACTCCCAGCTTGTGGCTAACCAATTCAACGGAGAGTACGTGGCTCGGGATGAACGAATGGAAGCATATCTGGCTCTCACACAAGACCTGGCAAAACAGTTCGGAGAGTTCGAGTTAACCAGAATCCCGCGAGGCGAGAACACATCGGCGGATGCCTTAGCAGCTCTAGCTTCGACCTCCGATCCAAACCTGAAAAGGATCATACCGGTGGAGTTCATCGAAAAGCCGAGCATCGAAGACAGTAGCGAAGATCAAGTACTAACAGCTCGGGAGACGGAAGAACCGGAGGAAATGGACACCGAACTGCCAGACCAACAGACTACAGACACAATTGAGCCCGAGTATGGAAGCGATACCAAATGGATCGGAGCCATCCGGAGTTACATAGCCGATGGAGAAGTCCCCACTGAAAAGTGGGCGGCTCGGAAGCTTAAGGCGAAAGCAGCTCGGTATACCCTGATCGACGGAGAACTCTTTAAATGGCGGTTCTCCGGACCCTTGCTAATCTGTGTCGAAGGGAACGAAGCTCGGAGAGTCATGGAAGAAATACACGGCGGATCTTGTGGGAATCATTCTGGCGGGAGAGCCCTAGCCATAAAGATCAAGCGCCACGGATACTTTTGGCCGACGATGGTTAAAGATTGCGAGAAGTTCTCTCAAAGATGCGACAAATGCCAAAGACACACACCAACTATCCATCAACCCGCCGAGCTCCTTTCTTCCATCACCTCGCCTTATCCCTTCATGCGCTGGTCCATGGACATTATCGGACCTCTACACAACTCCAAACAGAAGAAGCTCGTCCTCGTACTAACAGACTACTTCTCCAAGTGGATCGAGGCGGACTCCTATGCCACCATCAAAGACGCGCAGGTCGAGAACTTCGTCTGGAAGAACATCATATGTCGCCACGGGATACCTTACGAGATCGTCACAGACAATGGATCGCAATTCATTTCGGCTCGGTTCGAAGGATTCTGCGAGAAATGGGGTATTCGCCTCAGCAAATCTACGCCTCGGTATCCTCAGGGAAACGGACAGGCAGAAGCAGCAAACAAGACGATTCTCGATGGAATTAAGAAGCGCCTCGACGCAAAGAAAGGCCGCTGGGCCGACGAATTGGAAGGAGTTTTATGGTCGCACAGAACAACGCCGCGGCGAGCCACGGGAGAAACACCTTTCGCCCTCGTTTACGGTACGGAATGCGTGATTCCCACCGAAGCCGAGATCCCGGGAATAAGAAGGCGTTTGCTCCCCGAGCAGGAAAGCTCCAACACTCAGATGATGCTGGACGAGCTGGACTTAATCGACGAGAGAAGAGATTCAGCCTTGGTCCGCATGCAGAACTATCAGAATGCTACAGCTCGGTATTACAATTCACATGTCAAGCAGCGCCGCTTCCACGAAGGAGATCTCGTACTACGAAAAGTGTTTCAGAACACTGCCGAACTAAACGCTGGAAAGCTCGGAGCAAATTGGGAAGGACCTTACACGATCGCGAAGGTCGTACGTCCCGGCGTCTACGAACTCGTCAACATGAACGGCAAAGCGGTACCTAGATCCTGGAACGCAATGCATCTAAGGAGGTATTATCGCTAAAAACCTAAGGTACGCATGTACTTGAACTACGGGGTGGCTTGATCCCTGAAAAGGGTACGTAGGCAGCTCGTCTTCGGACGAGTTCAGCTACCCCCCCTAATTAAAAAGGGGGGGAGTGGGTCCGTATACATAAATACTCCCACTTAAAACTTTTTAAAGTTCTACCTTTTGGAGTTTCAATTTTATCCACCTCGAGATCAATCCCGAAACTCGCCTCGGAAACATTTGCGGTCATCTTATCGACCTCCAAAGCCAATAGTTCGTTCGGACGATGGCCACGCCCACGAACAGAGAGCTCACTACACCGCTTCGGTTAACAGCGCGCTATATAAACATTCGAGACAATCAGGTCGGAGATATCCTGCCAACGGAAATTGTCTTCAGAAAACCCAGTTGACTTCAACACTGGTACCCCAGTTCGCTTCTAAGCACTGGCATCGACTATATCAGCTCGGGTCGCAACCGACAAAGATTAAGTCTCACATGACCGAAACCCAATAACATTAACATTGGTGTATATGTCGGCTCGGAAGTTTAAAACGTTTGAATTCAACTTCTCGACGAGCAAATCATAAACCCAGTTAACTTAGCGCTGGTAAACGGTCTTTTTCGTTTTGGGCTCGGAAGTTAAAATCATTATGCGAAATCTTTAAACTTCTCGACAAACAAGTCAGATTTACGAAAACTCAGTTACCCAACACTGACATCGAACCTAGCTCGGATAAAACGAAAAACAATTCAAGTACTCAAAAAGAACACATGTTCAGATGGATAAAGCCGTCCAGGCATAAGTCTTACAAAAAAAAAAAAGAAAAAGAAAGGAAAAACGAAGCGCCTCGAGATCAATCTTCCCTCTCTGGAGTCCGCGCGGCCTCGGAAGTCAAACTTAGTCCGACCGGATCAACAACTTCAGTCTCGACCACGCCTTCTATCGACCTATCCCCGAGGACATTCGGAACGAGGTCGGGAGACACCGGAGCCACCTCCAAATCACCAAGAAGCTCCGCCCCAAGTCTAGCGTACTCGGCTTCGGCATCCCCATACTCCTCTTTCCATTTCAGCACCTCCTCTTTCTCCTCCTCGATGGTCCCACCGGATTCGAGCGCCTCAATCAGCTCGGCGTTGGCCTTGGCTTGCGAAAGATAGATGTATCGCTCGGAGACCTTGTCAAACAGCCCCAGCTTCGCCTCGGCCGCCTTAACCTTTTCGGCAAACTCTTCAGTGAGCTCCCTCTTGGCAGCCTTCGTGGCTCGGGCCACCTCAGCCTCACGAAGGGACTTCTCCTCGGTCAACAGGCGGTTAAGGCTCTCAATCGCCGCCTCGGCCTCCCGCTGGGCACGAAGATGCTCCTCGGCCATTCTCTGTCTCGCATCTTGCTCGGCAACAACCAACGCCTCAGCGCTCTGTATCGCCAAAGCCGCCTCGGCTGCCTTCGCCTCGGCCTCAACACGGGCTAACTCCGCCTGCTCCTTGGCCGCTTCGTACGCGCGAGCCGCAGAATCGTAGGAATGAACCATCGTGTTCATCGAGGAGAAGGCCTGGGGAACAAAGCAACAAAGATATTAAGACATGAAACAAGAAACTTATACGAAAAGGAACCTAAACACGTACCTTTAGGAAGTTGGCCGCGGTCTCGCCGTACCGCTCCGCCTCGACCAAACCCTCCGGGGCGGGAAGCAACGGCCAGGCACAAGAGGCAATAAGATTGGCAGAAGCAACCCTGTCTTTGTAGATAGGCCGAGAAGAGCTGTGAGTTTTCTTCGACCTCTTGCGCGTATCCCCGGAATGCTCCCTCCGAGGGCGTTTTCCCTTAGATTTAGTTTGCCCTCCAGCAGGCAAACCAACCACCAACGTACTCCCAAACTCGGGAGCTCGGCCGGCAACGTCCCCAATCGGTATACCCTCGGGAACCTCGGGGTGAGCCACAGAAACGGTTAGGTCAACCCCCGGTCCTGCTGGGTCAACTACCGCCTCGGGGTCAACAGTCACCTCGTTGCCTCCAGTCGCCTCGGAAATGGTCAAAGGCCCAAAAGCTGCCCTAATCGCCCTTTCCTCCTCGCGCGCCTTCTTCTCGGCGGCCTTCTTCTCTCTCAAGGACATCTTCACTCCTTGCATTTCTGTCAGAAAACCTAACCTCTGATCCGAAGAGGATGAAGAAGTAGAACAAGAAACGCCGTGAAGAACCCTTAACGCCTTTTCGATCCTTGCTTGAGAGAAATGCTTGATCCAGTGACACTTCCTAGCAGCTAGCTCCTCGCGTACGCTGAAAAGGTCCTCGGGAATACGATCCAAAAAGCTCGGGCCTCGGTCTGCAAAAAAAAGGATCGAGGCGAATTAGTCAAAACAGTCAAGTTGTAACACAAAACGAGCAGAAATTTTGGAAAAACTACCAATCTTCCTCCATTTCCCAATCATTTTCTCAAGACAGCCCTCGGGAACACAATCCTCGTCAAGGGCAACGAAGAAAAAATGATCGGTGTATTTCTCGTCTTTGCTCGGAAAGCCACCAATAACCCTTCGCCTCGGACTAGGAGAGATGTAATATCTCTCCATGGCACAACCCGGAACGCGTCGAATCTCCAGTAGATTCCTCAGGTGATCGAGACCGACATTGTTGTACGTCTCAATCCCCCGCACCAGAATACCGATCAAGTGGCGAAGGCCTCGGGTTGTAATCTGGGCCAAAGCGAGCTTATACGACCACAAATACTCAATGATTGGCCTCGGTATTGGAAACCAAAGGAAGCAGAAGTAGAAGAGTCCTTCGTACAAGGTGAAGAACCCCTCAGGAGGATCATCGGCTCTCTCATTGGGGGTCGGCAACCGCAGAGTCACCCCTTCGCTGAAATTAAAACGTGCTTTTAATTCCCGAAGAGAGTCAGAAGTCGATAGAGTAGAACCAGGAGGATCAGGCTTCTTCACTTTCTTGGCTCGGGTTTTCTTCCTTAGAGCCTTGGCACCCTGAATCGCCAGCTGAAGTAGCCTGGCTCCCTCCTCGGGATCATAAGTAACCATCTCGCCCTTCACCTCGGGCAAAACCGGCAGCTCGGGCACATCCTGCCAGCGAGAAACACCAGCTTCATCCGAAGCCGGAGGACGCGTCCTCCTATTTAAAATCACCTCGGGATCGTCCGGAAGATCCTCATCCCGAACTACATCAGCAATTGTATCCTCCCGAGCCACAAATCGATTCGGATTTCCCCGTTGTTCAGATGACGACTCCGCACCACTGCTCGGATCGGCTCGGCCTGATAAACTGGCCTCGGATCCGTCCGAACTGCTCCAAACCATCTTTCGCTTATGAACTGGAATATTTCTGCCTCGGGAAGAATCACTCGAATCAGAAAGGGACATCAATCTGCTCGGGTAAATCGAAAGGACAACCGGAGAAACAGAATTACGTCGCCGGCAAAATCAACCTAGATCTAAACACGGCGGCGCTACGAAAAAGTAAATCGGAAGACGAATAAATCAAGATCAGAGAGAAAAGAGACAAACCTTAGAAATTTTTGCTTGCAGATTGCGAAATGAGAAAACAAGGTAGGAATCGAGTATTTATAGAGCGCCTCGGCGCGTCGGGCACACACGAGTTTAGGAGTATTTCGCATCCGCCCAAGTCTCGAGCGCGTCGGGTGCGCGTGACCAATATTAAAATACTTCGCATCCGCACGAATCTCGGGAACCGGCAGGGGACCCTTCCGCTTCTCGAGGTAGAAGCTCAACCGTCGTGCGTCTGGAAGAAGACGAAGCGTCAAGGGAATTCGAATCGACGAGAAAATATAAATCGCTAAGGAATACGAATCGTCTTCAAAACACAGATAGCCTCGGCCTATAAGGATAGGCTCGGAACAAAGTTTAGATTGCTTGGACTAACAACCGTGAAGCTCGTCACTTGCTCCTCAAGGCAACGAGCTGGGGGGCTAACTGTTGGGGTCGGATTCCACCCGCATTAGGTCCGTGTTAAGACACAACGCCTCGGGACGTATCACCTAACCGGCTCGGGGAACATTGCCATAACAGCTCGGGATTAAGCACCGAATTGGCTCGGAGAACGTCGACAGATGCGGCTCGGGACACCTCATACCGGTTCGGGTGCATTTGTCGGATAGCTCGGGAACCGCTACGTCACTGCACCCGAGCTAAGCCTCCCTTTTACCCCGAGCCGACCTCGCGGAATTACCCGAGGCAACAGGGTCACACCATCATATCCGAGCTGGGTCTCCTTTCATCCGAGCCGACTTCGCGAGTTGCCCGAGCCGTCTCTTCAAGAACCCGAGCTCAATCAACGAAAGTGTCCGAGCCCAATCTTCTAAAGGTCTCTTCAGCTCGTCTCGAGCGCTATGCCATCGTCTATACTGCCCGAGCCGAGATCTTCGAGACATCCGAGGCAAGTACTTAGCATGTATTCGTCTTCAAAGGTATCATTTCCAAGCAAGGCATCATTTCCGATATACCCGGAAATGATAAAGGAGAATCTTCGAGGATCGACTCAAATCAGGAAATCTTCCGGAAAACTCCGAAGAATAAGGAAAGTATCCTCATCCGCGATATTCTAAGCCGACTTCGAGATAAATGGAAATCTTCCGAGAATATCGCTGGAGAGGCGGCCTATCATCCCTATATAAAGAGACTCAAGGCTCTCACTTTGGGGCGAGCAATATCGCTCTAGAATTTACACTACCCAAAGCTCTTACAGCAAAGACACCTTTTTCTTTTACGATCAAACTCTTGTACGATCAAAACCACCTTTTTCTTAATAGAATCAAGAACACCATCTTTGGTTTCAATCCATTCTGTTGTTCTTTGAGAATTCTCGCAAATCGTATCCCTAAAATAAAACCCTAGACAAATCTTGATTGTGTTAGTTTCGACTTCCACAAACAACAACATTCTCTTATAAACCCTTCTTGGATTCTTCATTCCCTCTACATCTCCTTCTCCTTTCCTTGCCAGTTTTCATCAGTTTTACATTTGTTTATTTAATCTCTAAGCTTTTAAGCGATGCTCATCGTGTATTTCTCGCTACAATTGTTCATTTTCATGGTGTTCCTAGCCATTGGTGGTTGTGTAGGATGCTTCTACATGGGTCAAAATCAAGGGATAACTAAAGTCGGCGGTGGAACCGGTGGCCCGACAATGCCAACCGCACCACAAGCCAATCAAGGATACAATGCTGGAGCTCAACCTTACCCTCCTACGGCGTGTGCTGTCTAATCATTCTGTTAGTTCCATGTGCGATTAAAGAATTATTACAAACGGACATTGTCGTTCTTTTCTCTTGTCTTTTGTTCTGCATGTGGTTTGATTACATTTTTATGATTACTTCAGCTTGATCATTAAAGTTTAGTTCACAATCATTCTTTTTTCTTTGTCAACGTCTATTATGCGACAACTACCTTATCAAGTATATTTCACTAATTCACTTTATAGTATCATTTATGTTATGACTAATAATTTTTTTTGCTATGATGACTAATATTTTGACATTTTGTAGAATATTGTACGATTGCACAGTTCTTTGCCAATAATACAATTATGCGAAATCGTGATTTTGATTAAGCTATTATTTTGTTCTGAAAATTGGATTAGACTAGATAAATATCTAACTATATATGTAAACTCATTCCACATCCTATTTATGTAAACAAGAAAAAAATATACAACTGAATCATGAAGTTTTAAGGAGCTTTTAACTTGATTTTCATATTACATCATTTTCTTCATCATCCATGTTCGGATTTCGGAAAACGTAAGTCAATGAAGTTCCTAGAAGCTTTTTTTCATTGGAACTTGCGTTCACAAAACTGATCAAAGATAGATGAGGAGTTTTCGCCTAACAAACCAAAACAAAGATGAAATTTTGTAATAGTTCATAACATAGCATCACAACAATGCTTCGTTCTTTAAGATTATCAAATTAACACATTAAAAAGTCCAAAATTTCATGATCTCACAAAGCCGCTAGGGGATTAGTCCAGCAACTGAACAACAACAAAAACAATAAATCATTAGTCCAAAGATAAAAGAGAGAGTGATAATAATTCATAAAGTGAGTTTTGATAGATCCTTTGCTAAAGCTTTGTCCTTCTCCTTAATAGCCATAATCTCCGGGGAAGCAGTTTCTGGTAGGACTTTAGGAGTCCTTTAAACATGAAAGGTTGTCCTGTGACAAAACTTTTCAATCTCGTGATTTCAATATCCAACGTAAGCTCAGGTTTACCTCTCACAAAATCATCGTTTGCATATTCCCATTCTTGCTCAGACTCATCAACTTTTCTAAACCCAAAGGTCTTAAGCATGCAGGCAAAGAACTGAAACTTGGTTAGCCCAAACTTGTGAATAACGACTCTGCAAAAATCTTCCACGTTCCAAACGATGAAACTCTTGCCGTCTTGGGACCATGAGGTGATTGAATCCGTTGATGGATCATCAACTGTTGTATATAAATAATACGGCCGCGAAATAATGCTGCCCTTTTATACATGACAAACCATTCCTAAAATCAAAACACGCCAACAGTTATCAAATTTAGTTATGAAACCAATATCATAAGAAAAGAAAACCACACAATTGAGACAAACTGTCAAGAGTTGATTGAATAATTTGTGTTATTGATTATGTGACTAAAGGTCTCTATTTATACAAGATACAAACTCAAAGATATGTTAATATATCTAACAAAAATGGAAATCTAAATATATACATAGTTTCCTAATCACTTGGCTGTCAAGTTTATCCTAATTACAAACAGAAAATTAAATAAAGACTTTGGAGAAATATATAACAAAATAATTTTAAAAAGTTAAAGTTGATCTCTCCTGCAACTTCCTCCATCAACTTTCTTCATATAATAATTTTAAAAAGTTAAAGTTGATCTCTCCTGCAACTTCCTCCATCAACTTTCTTCATATTCCCCTTCAATTTCCACAGCATTTTTTTGACAAACATCTTATCAAACCATGAAAGCCTTTTGGATTCCACCAAAAATTTGTCAACTGAGGATACATGTGGTGTAAAGGGAGAAACAGAGTTTGAAGAGAATACTCTGTTTTGTCTTTTGGAAGTGAGACAGACAGTAGATGTTTAGTGACGACTTCATCAATTAGCTTCAAATGGCAACGAACCAGTTACATCCAAGGAAAGCTCAACATGAATCTTCAGCTAGATAAGTAGATAGAACTCTCCTTTGACACACCAAAGGGTAAAAAGCAATGCAATGTCTTCGAGTTCCTATGTCAATGTAAATTGTGTTTTAACATATACAAGTTACTAAGCATTCTACTACCTATTGTTGGTTTCAAGACCCAAGATCTCCTATCCTGGAGGAAATACTCATATCAAGGATTTCATCTCTTATTCTGCCATTCTTTCGTTCTTCAATCCGTGAGTGGGACTGACCTCGAATGGTCACAAGAGCCTCAATAGATGTACGCTCAACGATGTCTGTAACCCTCATTCCCTGGAAACCACGGTCACTCTCATCTGGAGCATATAGCAAACTCATCCCACACCTTGTCACCTTGCAGCATTCTAGCTTCCTTTCAGTGGCATCAGTAAGGTAGAACTCGAATGAGGCACTACTGGGATGACATCTGTTACCGTCATTACTCTTTTTACTCCATTCGAAGATTGGCACGTTACAGTTGTTATAACTGATAAACACATGGTCAGATCCAAGTCGTCGTGGTTCATGGCAACTAGATGATCCACATGACTCGTTCCATCCCCCAAGAGAGAAACTAAAGCTGATGGACTGACCATTTTGATTTTTGAATGTACACTTGCATCTTACAGATAAACGGTTGGCATGATGACCTTCATGATCCTTGAAGGTGACAACAACAGATAAGGAAGCTCCAATAAATTTCTTGTTACACCAGTGTGGAAGCAGGTCGGTTTCTATCGAAGATCCCATTCTCTGATGGCAGAACCATGAGGGTATGTCACCTCCTGGAAAACAAACAGCAACCAGAGGATCCAGAACTAGCCCCTGAAATGGGTTACAAGAAAACCATTTAAGAATGAGCGTATGATCAAAAAGCTCACCAGAACAACAGAGTAAAACTGAAACGAACCTTATGATTATGTTGAAGAGATGTCCTTGCCAGTGACTGACTCTTGCGTTGGGCATGAACTACAATAGCTTCCTGCTCAGCTCGATTCAGCTTGAAGCAATCCGTGAAAATGTAAGTAGTATGCATCCTTTCAGTTACTAGGGGAAGCGTCACTGGTTTTGCGACTTTTTCCAGAGAAATACATCCGTGGGCATCTACATACTGTAGATTAGATGGAAGCACAGGAAGAGATTTGAGCCCCCGACAATGCTTCAAGTCAAGCAACAACAGTGAATAAAGTTTCTCAATGCTTTCAGGTAGGGTCTCAATATTGTTTCTGCTTAAGCACAGACACCGCAATGAGTGTAAGGAGCTAAAGTTATCCGGCAATTTGTCGATATAGCAATTTGTGAGATAGAGGTCCGATAAAAAGGAGTTTCCTGAGAAAGGCAACAATACCAACCCTGTGGAACCTTTGATGCTAGATCCACAGAACGAAAAAATCTTGAGGTTGCTCAAACATATCGTTTTAGGTGTCTGTTTGATGGATGTTCCATCCATAAGCAAAATCTCTAAGCATTCCATCTCCTCTTTGATGGGTGGAAGACTCTCCAACGCCGAACAGCCAGAGAGAATCAGTTCTTGTAGAGATTTGAGCTTGTAAAGATCGTTAGGAAGATACTTCAACCTGCGACAATTCTTGAGATTCAGCAAAATAAGGTTGCGAAGACTCCCGATGTGTTCAACAACTTGTTCAATTGCTGTGCCTTCCAGATAAAGAGATTCAATGTTTTCTGATATAATATGAAACTCCTGAAGGTTTGAACAACCACTGAGGATCAGAGTCTTCAGATATTTTAAATTGATTCCCTCTGGGAGACTTTTCAGGCTTGTGCACTCTCGGAGGTTCAGGTAAATAAGCTTGTCAATATGTTCAATTGATGGGCTCAGTAGAACCAAACTCGTACAGCCTTCGAGATCCAATCTTTCAAGATTTTTGGCCCTGGACAAACCTGATAAATTCAGCAAGTCTCTTGACTGACTGAGGTCGACCCATCTTAAATTTTCTGTATTCTGTGGAACGTAGACAAAAATTAAATAACTAATCAGTACAAAAACTAAAGAATAATATGTGTAGATAAGAAAATATATAGCCGAGGATGCACCTTCTCATCTTCCCACAGTTGTTTGATGTGACTATAACGCAGATTAAGATCGACAAGTTCCTCCGGATTGAAATCTGATGGCAGGTACTCGTATGGATAACCCTGCCAGTGAAGGTACACAAGCTCATCTGGAAAGTGATCGAGCCCTTCGCAGAACTGAAATTTATGGTCACTATCACACCACTGAGAACAATGAGAATTGTGGAATTTCAGGAATTTGAGATTCGACATCCTCATGAAAACATCAGGACTTAGCTTGATCCGTTCGACATTAGACATGTTGAAGAAGATGCCTCTAACACATTCAGTACCCTGGTAGCAAGAGCAAGAGATTAAACAGGGAAAAGTTGACAGAAAACAATACCAGAAAGACCATGTGTAGATACAATGTACTCTAGGAAATCAATGATGAATTATTGAAATATCTAGCTCACCGTTTTCTGCTCTAGCACAAAGCGAATATCTTTGTGGTTCCATAACCTACTACGTTTGCCTGCCCTTTTGATGGATGATTCATATCCAATTTCCTTCGCCATTGTATGCATTAGATCATGCATCTCAAGCCGATTATAAGAAATGGTAACCATGCACTTATCTTCAAGCTCCTTCATCACAGCTGCAGCATTGACACGGTCTGATTTCAGGATGCTCGAAACGAAATCTGCTTTTTCTGATCTGAAAAAACATGCTATGTCCAGAAATATGCGCTTCTGATCATCATCCAGTTCTTCATAGCTCCTTTTTAGCACTTTCTGGATCTCCTTGTCTGGCATTACCCTTAATCTCTCCCATTTCTCCATCCAGTACATCTTTTCCTTCTGACATAGACCTGAAGCTAACAACTTCAAAGCTAACGGATGCCCTTTAGCGTAATAAACAAAATTGTTTGATAGCTCCATGAATTCTTCCGTGGGGTAAAGGTTGTCAGAAAATGCATCTAGGCAGAATAGCTCCATAGCTTCCCTGTCATTTAATCTGGGAACTACATATGTAGCATCAGCGTTTTTCTGCAGCAGTCTCTTGTCTCTGGTAGTTATAACAATCCTACTTCCTTTACGGTACATCTCTTGTTCTCCGATGAGAACTTCTATTTGATTTTCTTCAGTCACATTATCCAGCACAATAAACAACTTCTTGTTCCGAAGAAACTCTTCCAATCTTCCATGTGCTCTGACATCCAGATTTTCTTCATCCAATAATTTACAAAGAAGTTTCTCGTGCAAATAATGTAATCCATGCCGCTTCGAGTCACTGTCAATGTCTTCAAGGAAACAGTAACCATCAAACTGACGATGGTTTCGTTTGTATACGCTATCAGCAACCGTGGTCTTGCCAATTCCAGCCATCCCAAGAACCCCAATGGTACGGATACAGCTTGCATCATCAAACTTCAATAACTCCTCCAGTTCCTTTGAACGTGATACAATCCCTGGGAAACCACTGATTTCACATGGAGACAGATCATTGAGCATCCTAAAAGTCTCCTTGACAATTTTCTCAACAAATTCAGCCTCCGGCCTGCCCAATTGCACATAAGTCCATCAATATGTGAAGATTGAAGGAAATTGAACAAGAAAGACGTTTATGGAACAGTTGAATGCATTTTAAGAACAACTAGACAAAAGGAAAAGTCGAATCTGCTGTAGTACCTTTCCTCAGGAAGTACAAAGCCGAGGATATTGGAAGAAGTCCTCAGAGCTTCCTTCCATGCCCCAATTTTGAGCTCATCTCCCTTGAAACTCTCCTTAGGGTTCAGGAAGGGAGCTCCAAAACTCCCTTTTTGATTCTCCACATCAGATTTCTTGACTTTGTAGAAGATCGGTATAACCCCATGACCAAATTTTTCCCTGCACTGCATTATCTTACAGAGTTCCTCCAAGCACCAGTTGGAATTGGCGTAGTTCTCTGAGAAGACAATGATTGACATCTTGGATTGCTCGATCCTGTCAAAGAGGACCGAGATCTCATTGCCTCGCCGGATTTTCTCATCAAAGAAAGCATCGATACCTTTTCGGTGTAGGGACTGAAGGAGGTAAGAGGTGAAGGTATTACGCGTGTCTGCGCCTCGGAAGCTTACAAACACGTCAAACTGACGCTTGGAAGAAGAAGAAGAAGCCATTCCAGTGAAGAAGAAGCTATTTTTGGAAGACACGATGACAATCGGAATCTCTCTTCTTTTGGTGGATTCAGCACAACTTGTTGACTTTTCAAAAAGCTTTACCTGAAAAAAGTTACAGAACTTTTTCTACTCTCGTTTAGTCGTTTTTGTTTACCTCTCTTGGATTCACCCGCAATGGACAGATACGACAATACCGACATTTAAAATCTATATTCTCCGAATCCGTTTAGTCGAAACGCTTTTTATTATTTATGGTATGCAGTGCTTGCTGATAAGAACAATGCTGCTAAGCATATGAGAGATCTAGA
Organism: Arabidopsis suecica; assembly: GCA_019202805.1. Taxonomy (NCBI): domain Eukaryota; kingdom Viridiplantae; phylum Streptophyta; class Magnoliopsida; order Brassicales; family Brassicaceae; genus Arabidopsis; species Arabidopsis suecica. The sequence continues at coordinate 8,941,943 of CM032911.1, forward strand.
ATTTGAAGTTGGTGCATTGTTATTTCTCAAACTGAGACCATACAGACAACAATCAAAGGTAAAGTGGGTCTACCAGAAACTGGAAGCTAGGCATTATGGTCTGAGGATCGGTAAAGTAGTTGTGAAAGTTGCAGCTTTCTTTGGAGTCTTAAGATTCATCATGTGTTCCGTGTTCCTCAATTAAAGCTTAGCGTTGGGAGCTGGACATGTGGTCAATCTTTTGGCTACTGCTATGGTGGATGAGTTGATTCTACAATCAGAGGACATTCTGTCTTCCCGATATGACAATGAAAGTTACTTGGAGGTATTGGTAGGTTGGAAGGAATTGCTGGCTCATGAAAACTCTTGGTTGTCTTGTGGTGGATCTGACGAAGCAATTTCCAGCTTTTTAGCTTGAGTGCAAGCTGAATTTCGGCAATGGGGGTCTTGATAAGCCCTTAATAGCAGTTTTTCTGGGCTTGTGAGTGGAAGAATCTGACAACCTGTCAAGAGAATAAAGAAGAATTGTGAGGACCATTTTTTTTTATTACAGATAAACAGAATGACAACAGTATAAATAGGGATACTCTCCATGTGTAAGAGAGTGAGAGGGTTATCCAATTGTGTTTGGTGTTTAGTAACAAACTCCTGCCTCAGTTAGAATTGGGAATCAAGGCCTAAAACCTTGAGTTCTCTTCAGTTGTAACAGCTCTTTTGATATCAATAAAGAAATCGGTCTTTGTTCTTATCAACTTACCTTTTCCGCTTCCGAAGCCGAAAATGTGACAGAAGCGGTGCTCCCATGCTTATGAGCCCAAGACTTGTGCAGCCAAACAGCTTAAGCTTGACAATAGATTTCGAGATCTTTATTCCAAATGGCAGTTGTTGAAGACTTTTGCAGTTCTCCAGATCTAGCGTAGTAAGTTCAGCGAGATTCTCGATTGACAATGGGAGTTCTCTTATGGCAGTCCCAGCTAGATACAACTCTTTCAAGTTTGGTGCCAGATCCTGAATCTCCTCGAGCTCCAAGCAACCAGACACATTTAGAAGCTTGAGAGATGTTAAATCGACCATGGAAGGCAGACTTCGCAAACGAGAACAGTCTTTCATATTCAAGGAAACAAGCTTCCCACACCGAGGAATAGATGCGCTAATGTCAACCAGACTCGTACATCCTTCGAGATCAATATATTCAAGGTTCAGGGCTTCTGATAACATCAGGATATCAGTTAAGTTTCTGGAGTGACTCAGATTGATTTTCTTTAGCTTCTCGAGATTCTGTTTACAACATCAATAACTAAGATGAGTCATCACATGCAAGCTTATAATTTCACTTAAAGCAGCTTAAAACACCATAATGTCAACACTTACTTTTTTTCCTTCCCATAACATCTCCATGTAACTATAAGGCATGTTTACCTCTACAAGATTCTCAGGATTGAATTTTTGAGGCAAGTATTTCAAAGGATAATTCTCCCAGTGAAGTAGTCTTAATTCATCAGGCAAAGTGTTGAGCCCTTGAGGTACACTTAGCATACACTGGTTCCCAGAGGTGGAACAATAGAACTTCAGCAATCTTAGTTTATACATCTTATCAAACACAGTAGGACTCAACTCACAGGTCAAGTCAGACGCATTCAGGAAAATGCCCTCAATCGCTTCTGTTCCCTGACAAAGACAACCACATAAGCAGGGAAACATTAGTTTTGCCAACTAAAGAAAAAAATAATTATGAGTGTGAAAAGAACAAAACACAATTCGACTTACTGAATTGTTTGTCAATACATCAACAATGTCGTTAGAGTCCCACAATCTGCTACGTCCACATGGATCTTCGTCTTCTTCATGAACAATATATCGACCAATATCTTGAAAAGGAACAGGGACCTCTATCCTATTGTCCACAAGGCTAATGAGGGACTCGTCAATCAGATCACAGATTCCCAAATATGTAAGAAACCCACAAGCATCAAGTAATTGCACCACATGATCTTTGCTCTCCCCTCTGAAAAAACATGCAAGGTCCAAAAATATGTTCTTTTCGTTTTCATCTATTCCATCAAAGCTTCTCCGAAATGCTTTCTGAATCTGAGTTGGAGGATTTCTTCGCAATCTTTGAAGATGTTCCTTCATATTGTTTATAGGCTGCTTTGATACAGAGGAACCCAAAACTTGGAGAGCCAAAGGAATACCACTACTGCAGCTAATGAGCTCTGAGATGACCACACTCTCTCCATTCAGAAATTGTTTGCAAAGACGAAAAGATTCAGTTTCACATAATTTCTGGATCTCATATGACTCTTTAACCTTACACTGTACAAGAACTTGTTTTCGCCTAGAGGTTAAGATGATTCTGTGTCCATGAGAAAACCAGCCAAACCCTCCAACTACAGCTTCTGCATCTCTGGCATTGCTCACGTCATCGAGAACAACAAAAATCGTTTTATTGTGGAACCAGTCCCTCATGAAACTTGGTTTTAAATCATAAGCGCTTATACTTAGTTTGTCTTCTCCAAATACTTTAGAGAAGAAATCATCACGTATTTGCCTCAGCCCTTTCTTTTGACACATTAGATAAAAGTCTTGCAGAAAGTAACACACATCATATCGTGGAGCTAGAATTCCAAAAATTTCTCTAGCAATGGATGTCTTACCTATTCCTGCCATACCCCAAATTCCCACAATATCAGCGTCTGAAGGCTGGGAGTGATTTAACAATGCTAAGATTCTGACTAGATTCTTGCTATTTTTCAAATAGAGCTTTAAGCATGCGTTTCTTACAACTTCCTCGGCAAGCATATCCTGAGTCCTGAAAAAGAACACACAAAATAGATGTACCGAGTTAACTCCATACTGATAAAGCACTCCTCCGAATATTAAAAATATTAATAAGGCCAATGGATGTTTCCTAGAAATGCAGATGCCACATTGAACAAAGAGTAAAGGGGCAACTAAGATAAGTCAATTTACTCTTTTGTCCATTCATGTCCATCCATGGATGCTATTTCAGCCAGAGCCGCCTTCCATTTCTGAACACTGCCTGGCTGGGCAGAATTCAGATACTGCAGAAATGCTGCTTCAAACCTGCCTTCCAACCCACAAATGTCTAAAAGTGTTACCTTAAAATATATAGGGATAATCACAAGGTTTTTTGCTTTCCAATGTTCCAAGATGGCCACGAGATGATCCATGGACTGTCTGGTACAAGTATAACTATGTGAAAGTACCATAATACCAACACTAAATCTGTGAAAGATCTCTGTGTCGATGTCCTTTCTCCATGATAGATTATATATCAAAGGGGTGACCTCTCGTTCTTGCAATTTTTTTGAAATGGTTTCGATGAAAAGTGTCTCGTCCACATCTTTGTCATTGCAAGAAAAGACTAGTATACATTCTGTTTCTTGAGTCATCTCTTTCGCCGCCTTCAGGTATGCTGTTACAGCTACGTTATGGAAAGGATTGTCCTGAGGTTTTATGCCGAATACCTCACACGCAGCACTGAGGCGGCCAACGAGGGCTTCTACGTCGCCTGAAGCCTGCTGCATGCGGAGAAAATCAATGGCGTCTTCGGCTCTGCACCCAGAGAGATCCAACGGAGGCAGGCGGCTGCTAAGGAACTCGCAGAACGAAGACAAGTCATCGTTTGGATAACTTAAGCTCCTCATGTTGAGAGTTATAGTAGACGGCTTGCCTGCAACAGTTGTAATGATGGACCCTGAACCTGATTCGCCTGATCCTTCAGTTGATCTTGAACGCTTCGCATCACTCAAAGATTTAGTCACAACAAACGCCAACTCATTGTCTTCTACTATCTGTTGCTTGCTGCGACTTTTTTCTGAGTCCACCTTCGTCGAGGACTCAACCACCTTAGCCCGCCAATTTGTAATTAGCTCCGTCTGTGCATCTTGTGGATTCATTGTCGCTATCAAGGGAATTTTAGCAGAAGGGACTCCTAGACATGAAAACAACAGAAGAGGGAAAATTAGAGAACTCGTTGATAACAACCAATACACTACAAATACAAAATCTTCCAATCTTCAATGAGAAGCTCACTACTATCAAAGTAAAGTGGAAAAACTAATTCCAAAATGCAAATCACAATTACAGTTCACAAGGAAAACAGCAACTCAATGGTACTGTACTGCCAATTTTCTTCCTAAGTCCTAAAACAAGAGACGCATATGTCAGAATGGGCCGTGATTGTTCATCACTGTATTATTTTTTCAAAAAAAGCCGTCTTCCTGCTGCTAATGTTATCGTCTGAAAGATAAACACATAGAGTTATGTTGTTGGCTAATCTAGGGGAGAAATTTGAGGATTTGGTACCGTGGGAAAGGTGCGGAAGCTGTATCTTCTTCCTGTGAGAGAACGGAGGAAGATGGTCTGCAGGCATGTCCGATACCAATTCGACTAGCCATGGGCTTACCCGCTTCACCTTTTGCACCACCAACTCTGGTTTGTCCCACACTACCTTTAACCATAACCGCAACATCTTCATCTTTTAGTAGCGTTTGCAAACGCAGATTAGAGATTTTGTAAAGGAAGAATATTGATACCTCGAGGAGACGCCATGGGGAGTTGGGCCAGCGGATTGGATCAACGACTTGAACAGTAGACACAGTGCCTGTGGTCATTCTCGAAAAACCCTCTGCTTCAAAAATCATTTTAAACCTCATGCCACTGCACCATTTTATCCGCATTGCTGCTCTCACATCAGCCGCTTTCACGCAGAACGCCGGCGTGCTAGCCTGAGGGTAATAGACCACCTCGAACGCTAGCCCACACGCCGCACGTTCCACTGCTTCCGTCACTGCTTCTACCGTTACCCTCCTAGCCGTGTCGCCGCCACCGCCTTTGGTGCGGCGGACTCCAACGTAGAGGTCGCCGGATTCATAACGGAGGAAGACGATCGAATCGCCGGCGATAAGCTTTTTCTGCTCAACGAAAGTGCTCCAGCCGGTGGTCAGCATGTGACGTCGAGGCGTTCCCCTGATGTGTCGGAATTTCCATGTCTTGCCGCGGATGTCTTTGACGATTAGGGTCTGGTAGGGACACTTAGCTGTGACGTCAAGCGGTGGGAAGTTTTTCTCGGCCCACCTACGCGGCACGGAAAATCCGGCGCCTTTGTTGACGTCATTATTCTTCAGTGTTTTGACAAAATACGCCGGTTTTGGAGGAGTAAGATCCACAACGGTATCATTTTCCAGATCCAGGTCGTTTTCCGGCAGTGGCAGAAGCCTAATTTTGGCGTTGAGGTCATCCGTTTCTGCGTCGGCGAGGAACTTCACAGCGACGACGCGGCAGAGGACAAGTGGTGGTACGCGCGGCGCGTGGAAATCGGGAGGCGCGTGGGCGTGCTCGGTGTGGCCTTGAGCGAAGTAGAAGACCTTTGAATGCACGGTGGGGATCTGAACCATTGATCCTGCACAAGCATGCCATAGTTGTGGTTCCAAGCTTCTCTCTTGCTCCATTTCTTTTTTCTCTTAGCAGAGTCCCTGCAAAAACGGAGGTGAGTTTTTGAAAACAAAATTCGATCCATAATTGTTCCTTACTGGGGTACAGAGGAATGATCAATCGTTTGGCATACCTTTTTGGACTCGGAAAATTGAGTTTCAAGACATGAATATCAACAACAATGTCAAGTCCTTCTCCTGCCGCAGAGATTTTAAAGAATGCATTAACATCTATTGGATTATGTATAATTTTGTTTGATTTAATCTAATTTATCAAGACAGTTGTTATTCAACATTCTTAGATTTTAGTTAAAATGGATTTACCTTATTCTTTTATATCCAAAACATGAGTAAAACAAATATGAACATTTTGGAGTATATCTTTAATTAGACCGAAAAAATCAAGATTGATTAAAGAAAAAATGGAACAGAATTGATGCGTCTTGCATAAGACTTTCAAGAACAAGGGATAATGCATTCAATTTGGTGTGTAGGTCCGCCGCAATAAACAGTAGAGAAAACATGTCATATCGTGAATGTGGCGAGAGCTATCCTGTTTCAATCATTGCTCTGGGCGAAGTTTTGGGGAGAGAGCTTACCAACAGCTGCGTATCTAATAATAAACTGAACTCCATCAAAATTATTGCAAGGGAAGAAACCATATGAGCCTCGGCCTTCGTGTGAAAACTTGAGAATTTTTTGTTGAGTATCCAAAAAAAATGAATCACACCGCAACAAATGCGTTTACATTATCCATTGGGCAAGTGTCTTAAGAGTTGGTTTACTGATTTTGGAGACGTACTTTCACAATACGGATTTGACAACCAAATGACTGATATTTAGAGTAGTAAGAACTAAGAAGAGTAAAGACTGTTTCCTTCCGAGATATTATATATACGTCTACATCTACTGCTTACCTCTTTCAAAAACTCTCTCCAAAACTCACTCGTAACTCTTACAATTCAAAAAATTTAAATAACAAGAGCAATAATTGAGTTAAATGAGAAACTCCAAACAAGAGATTGATATAACAAGATCCATCCGAGCCAAGAACTGTAATACGCCTGCAGTTGAAGGTCCAAACCATCAGAATTCTCTTTGAGTTTTTATGCAGTAGCTGAACTAAACGTAGGTTAGGTTTGCTTTTCAGGAATCAGGATACTAAATTGGTTAGCTTCCCGAAAATCATGATATAAACACCGATGAGAATATGACATATCATATTTTTTGTATTTGATTTGGTAAACGCCTTTGGTTGCAGATTGGTTCATAGGTAATGGATGCAGAGTGAAGGAATTTGTTACCTGTAAGTTAAATCTACAGAACGAGTAGTCCATCCTCATACTCAAGTTCTGATTTTTACTGTATAAAGGAAGTGAGAAGAAACAAATTGCTGTACAATGAAGACTTCATCACTCAGCTTCGCCTGCTTCTTCTTCTCTAAAATGTTGTGCAAAGAATTCATCTAGTTGTCCCCAGTTTGGGATGCCTGATTGATTGGCATTGTCGGATGGTAACGACCGGATGCATTTGAGGATAAGCTCAACATGAAGCTTCAGCCTGATTAAGACAGGGAAAAAAATTAATTACAAAGGCTAAGTTGGCTCTTTTTGTTTGAAAGGATATGGAATTACCTTTTCTTTGCCTCTGGGGAGTTTATCTCCAAGTTCATAAGTGTTTGAGAGGTTTGTGTATGGATAACTGAAATCACCTGCCTACAAGAATCATGAAAATGTATATGAAGAAGGTAACCTAAGTGACTTCAGAACCCGAAAAACAATTCCTGCCTTTTAACATTTACAAGAAAGCAACAATAATTTGTTGTGCTATACAAGAAAGCTAAAGACGAGTACTGTCCTACAACTACAATAAGTCGGCAATGCTACTGCAAATAACAAATTTATGCAGGCCAAGATGTCATTCCTATGAAAGTTGCATATATGCTCACCTGAAGATTGCTTGAACATCGGCTTCATGCAATGTCTCAGACAACACACGGTGAAGGTAGCCAACTTCCTGTTAAATTAAATGCGCATTAGAACATTTACTATTATCTTTATAAGATTAGTGAGCGAGAATAAATCACCCTTGTGAGTGGCCATGCAAACTCTTTAGTTTGTTTATTGGTGTCTGGAGGTCTGTTCCAGCCCTCAACAACTTTGGGCAAACCATGAAGATGTGCCAATAGTCTTTCTCTCATAATCTGAACCAGTTTTGTGTATATTTCATCTCGATGAATTCTATAATCCTGAGAATTGTCAAGAAATCGAAGTTAATGGAAACGGATATTAAAACACCAAACAAGAGATGACCACCTGGTGTGAACTTTTTTCCAACTATTTTCTAAACCTTAAGACCTGTAAGAGTAAAGACACAAACGCCAGAAGAAACATACCTGAGCAACTTTATCCATCTCTACTGACAACAGAGGCTTTCTCGTCTCAGGTACTGTTGAAAACAGAATTCTTCTGGTTTCTTGGACCACAAAGAAAAAAAAAAAAAAAAAAAAAAAACTGTTATGCAGGAACCCAAGCTTACATGGAAAATGAGCTAGGGATTTTATCAAAACAAAAAAGGAGCTAGGGATGATTCAAAAAACCCCAACAACAAAATAACCATCAAACTTATATTTTGGACAAAAAAATTGAGTAAGCAAATGCTTGGATAACAGAAAGTAAAACACTTCTACAGAGGAGAATCAAATGATGTCAAGACATTAATCCATTCGAAACATTATAACTGCAACAGTTAGAAAAAGAAAAATAGTTATCACCTACCAGGAATAATAGTGTAAGTGAAGTCGATTACTTGACTTGCAAGCGCCAAGTGTTTCGCCTTTATGGACTTCAAACCAGATACCTATAGCATGAATATGGCCACTCAAAAGATCAATATTAATGCAGTTTACATCTATTTTGAGTAAATAGAAATCATATTTCTTTTGTGTCAAAAAACTAAATTCCAAAAGACAAGTACGTAAGGTGATACATCTGGTTAAGATATGGATCACAGGTTATTGGTTAGAAAACTCAATACAGCTAATCAGCAATGAAAATTACAATTTTTTTTTATGTAAAGCATATTTATACCTGCATAGCACCAGCACCTAGAACAAGTTGGCATGTCCGAGTGTTGAAAAATCTCAACACTTCAACAACACGACGAACAATTTCCGAGGACAGAGCTGGCAAAGAATTGTTCATATCAATGTATTCTGACAACATCTTGAGCAATATTAACCCACTGCAGACATAAAAGAAATTGCATCAGCATAACTAAAAATTTCCAGCCTGGATAGCAGCCAAACGTTATGCAATCTAAACCTAGCAAACAGTACATATATCTTGAGAGAAGACTGCCCACCCAGGCATGCAAGAAAGAGAAAATATAACAGAAGTCATCGATCAACAATATTAAAATGCATAACAAGAAAACTAACCAGTTTACCATGTGGTAACCAACTCCTTGATAGAAAAGGTTAGATTTTCCGTGCGCCTTCTGATTACTTTGATTATTCGTAACTGAAGATACACCAGCCTTGCTTCTTTCAAGAGACTCAGGTGAGACTGTGGATTTCACTTGTGCATCACTAACTGCAGGACCTTCGCTAGATTCAGATTTTTGATTTCGCAATTCAGTATTTTGATCCCCAGTTCCAGAAGTGAGAGACCCATTGAGAGGGAGCCGATTACTGTGATATGTTTTAAGATCAGCATCATCAACTTTCCCAGAAATCAACTGTTGGGATGCAAAAAGAGAACTAATTATGGATTGGAATTCTTCAGGAACATCTATCTCATCCCATGTTTCTTGATCAAGCACAGCTTTTAGTTTTGTCATCTACAGCAAAACAAATTAGAACAAAAACCAGAACTCTTGTTAATGAAAGAAGTTAGATGATAAAAAATAACAGAATGTGCATCTATGGGATGAAGTTAATATAGTTCAACACTACTTGGTTACCAAAAGTAAGTTTAACCTTTCTGCTAGAGAAAGTATAGATCAGATGGCTTGGGCTTACTGCTCTTGGTATAACTTTTTCGCCACTATTATTTTTTTGAAACTAAACAAAAGTGGAAATGTGCTTGCTGTAAAACTTATAAACGTATCCATAATTCTGTACAGAGACTAACCCGAGCTTCATGCTGGGAATCAACAAAGGCTTTGGCTTGTGATTGCAGCGTCCCACGAATACTAGATCCCAACCTTCCACCAATCTGTTAAATTCAGTAAAAATGTCAACCAAGAATAAGCAATGCAATTTCTTATCTCTTTCATGAAGAAAAGTTTAGAACAAATACCTTCTCCGTAGCTGTTATAAATTCTTGGGTCAGATCATAAATGCTCATGAACTCCTGCAATTTCAATTTTGGATGAAGAAGAGAGCGAACTCCTAGTAGCTTTGCCCACCTACCATGAGTAACCTCACAAGCCGCAAAGACAGCTTCAGTGTTTTCTCTCAAGACATCGGCCCTAATATAAATTAAAAAAAATGCCTAATTTAGTTCCTCGTATAGAACAAGAGCCTGTGTCACAGACAACTGCGAGAATTTGGAAAATGCATTAAAAAAAAAAAAAAGAGAGAAACTAAGAAACCTGAAGTTTCTCGACATGTTCATCAAGCTTGATGCGTCACTCAATTTTCCCTGCAATGGAGGGGCCTTTGAGGTAGCCTTACCCAATGGAGAAGACACTAATGATCCACCTTGAAAACCTGTTTCCTGAGCTGTTTCGGCCGCTACAGCACCAACAGCAATTGCAGCTGCAACTGAATCAGCGGCATAATGTCCATCGATATTGCAGAGAATCCATTCAATTGCTTTTTTCACTTCCGAAGCCCGGACTAGATGTGCCTGCATTCACTAAATGAAATGAAATCATATTACATCTTATTCAAACATCTAACTGCTTCAGAGAGTGAAAATTTCCAAACCTCTATTATATGGTAGATGTATCAAAACAAAAATAAAAAGGCTGCCAGAGGTTTAACATAAGCAAAATATATATGTATAACTTCCTATAGTGCTTGTTTAAATAACTAAAAGTTCCATGATTGATGCATATATTACCTGGACAATCTTAAATATAGCAGTTAAGAGATTCACAAATGCCTCAGATGACAGAGTCCTCAACTTGCTCGCGAGAGATAAGCCACCACCTGTATATGCACTAGGAATAAGCATAGTTTCTGGAGATCACCGAAGTAATATATCTTATCCGAAGAGAAGGATAATAAAATTCTATTTAATCCTTAAAAATAAGTTTTCAGCCAACATTCTTCATCAGTTGACCAATTTCCATGTAAATTACTTCCAAGTCGGGTCTCAGATCAAATAAGAGATTAAAAAAGAAAACAAGTAAATGGGAATATCCAGTAATATTGATAAAAGCATTTGCTAAAACAAGAATCCAATACTGTTGTTTCTACGGGGTTGAACTTGATGAGAATGTGTATTAAAGAAATATTACACTTTTCAAATACAAACTTCTGTTCAACACTATGTTCTCATGCACCAACTAAGTCGCATGACAATCTGTATACATAGTAATAACAATTAAAATCTCACCATCAACATCTACAGAGCGCTCCCCATGTGAAAAATCAGATTCGAGCGATCTTGCAACAAGAATGGGAAGCAGCTCAGCAACTGCTTTCTTGATTGCATTTTTCATTTCGGATGTGAGTGTATCACGATACATCCTCAAAACTGAAGGGAACTTTGCCTATGAAAACAGTTCAAAGAACAACACATGAAAAACTGAATTCAGACTAAACACTTAATGAGCACTATGAACCAACAATAAAGACCAGGAATGGCATAATCGAAGAAATTAAAACAAGAAAGCATTGTCAACTTCAGTGGAAGCATATGTTAGAAAAATAATCAGGTTCGGTCACTCACCGTTCTTAGCAATCCAATAACTAGAGGAAGAAGCCGATCACATAAGGTAGAGGTATCCTCTTCCTCTAGCTTAACCTGAAAAGGTGTAAGCCCAATATTCAGAGTCAATCTAGTCATTGTTCCAGTTTTTTTTCTGATAGTCTACCACTTCTCACAGTTTAGGATCTTCTATTCAGTTTTACACCAACAATAGAGTTCCACATAGTACAAAAATAAGCGCCCATATTGATTAAAATATATGCATTAGTATCGGATGAGACTTACTTCTTCACCGGTCTTCCCGTTAGATGAAATGGATCCCCGTAATTTTGCTGCAGATAAAATCAGTACATCTATCTCCCCAGTATCATGTATGGAGATACGCATGAATTCTGATGTGAGAATACTACAAAGAAAAAATCAATGAACCATCAGACACTAGACCAAATAAACAAATAAAATAAAATAATAGAGAAAACAGGACTGGTAGATAACTACATATAGAAAGTGAACTTATATTATACTAAATCTTCACGGGACAGCACTACCAAAGAAAATCAATATACTAAACATTTAATTGATACAAATGCCTATAGGTTGTATACTGTTTTAACACCTTGTGGAGGTAACAAAATATGAATGAAGTATCCAAGCAAAGACGAACACAGTACATTTCAATGCAAACCAGGATTTATCATAATAAGGGGAATTCAGCCAGTAAGGCATTACCGCAAGAAAGACACAACTTGAGGGGCAAGTTTTAGAGTTCAGAAGTTATGATTGAAACTAATAGGATACTACAAGCCTGGATGCATGCATAGTCACCAGACAGCCACCGCAGTTGACAGTTATAAAATTTAACATCTCAACAAACGGCCCAAGCACAAGAAACATGAAAGGATTGATTCACAAAGAAACAGTGATCTACGCAAATTATAGAGCGACTATCTGCTATATATAAACCAGAGCAGTAAAAGGATGTTATAGAAGGGGAAAAACCAGAGCTGCAAAACCCTGCAAACATTTTTCAAATATCGACTGCCTTCCCTATCTCAGAAATTTCAAGAGGCACAACAGCTAAACTCAAAACATAGTCAATAAATCACATTTTCACCACTTCTCTAAAAACTTGGATTCAGGATTAGTTGGTTTCTTTGGTAAGGTAATTGGCACAGTTAAAATCCGACTAAGTCTCCTTGTGTTCCCAATCAATCCATCCTAAAAGAGCATTATAGGCAGACTAAATACAGCCTATTTTAGTCAGTTATCATATAGCCAGAAAAGAGACACACCTGTTTATGGAATCTATGGAACTAGTAACATGATCGCGAAGATGGCGGAAGCAGTATAGACCAGTTAGCTCATCCCCAGCCTAAAAAAGATAGAAACCCATTTTACCTTCATAAAAAAGAGCCACCTAATCGTCTAAAAGTATCCAACATCAATAGCAGATAAACTTACCAACAAGTTTTGGAGATCGTCAGTTATATCCAAAGCTCCAGCACAATCTGCGGACGCAACGAGCTGAATAATAAAGAATCAAACTTCCATCAAGAAAAGATAGGAAAGACACAAAAGTAGCTAACTTGACAGTAGTCTAAGCGAATCAGTAAGAAAAAATTACCAATTTGAGTGCAGAGACAGCTTGGTTAACATACAAAATAAGTCTCAATTTACGTTGCAGCTCCAACATATTAATCCTAGTTGAGCTCAGCTCTTGAATCTGTCGAGCTGAATCTACCAAATTCCTGTCCAAGAGCCGAATTGTCTCTTTCAACTCACGAATCCTACTACAACCCTCAACAATCTTCACATTCAAATCCTGTAACTGCCCTTGAGCCTCGAAGAACGAATCAGACCTAACAGATATCTCCTTAACAAGATGCAGCTCCACCACATCAAGATACTGTGACAACTTCTCTTGAAGCGCTAGATTCTCATTCAAGCTCGAGAAAGGGCAAGCAGAACGAAATGTAGCTCCATCCTCAAGAGCAAAATCCTCCTTAAAGTAAAGCGAAGGAACCTCACGCAAGCACGCAGCTAAACCCGATACATGGCTCTCCTGATCAAACCCAGAGCTCTCTTCCCTCGTATGCTTCCTAATATCTTCAAATCTACCATGAGACTCAGAGATCGAAGAAACGTAGCCATGGAAGTCGGATCTGGTAAGCTCCGAACCCGGTAGCTTCGTTGAAGCAACAGGCGCGAACTCAGACGGAGCTACAAACGTAGACGAAGACCACCAACCAACCCAAGATGCATCGGAACCATAAACACCAGACTTACCTCCATGTGGATTGTTAAGGATCGAAGAGAGACTCTGACTACTTGCATCGGAGATCGATTTGGTTAACGGTGAAGGAGAAGAAGACGAAGACGAAGAAGGACGACCAAGATCTAAGCTCGATCGGTTCGAATTGGTAATGGACCTTCCCATTAGGGAAGGGTGAGAATCCATAAGACCTTCACGAAATCAAAATCATGAACCAAAACTGTGGAGAAAAATCACAATCGAATTTTGAAATCGGAGGGATCTTTGGGGATTTGAAGAGTGTGGATCGAATCGAATGTTGTGTGTTGTGAGAAAGTTTGGTGAGAGTTTTGGATCTGGAAGAGAATCGAAGAACGGAGGACTCACTAAGGAAAGCCCTCTCTGGGTCGGGACTCGATGGTTCGATTCGAGAGGGAGGTGGTGTGATCAGTGCGGGGTTTCTCTGCAGAGATTTAATCGACGGTTGATTAGGTACCCACGTCATCTAATAAAAAGGATAAAAGTTTGATGGTGTTACTAATATCTGATTTCTGCTTTTCATTACTACTAAAACTATATTACTGATTCACTACAGTGATAGAAATAGTCATCAAGGTAAGATTGGTGACGTAAAACTGTAAAAGTTTGTTATCGGTAAACAAAAACAGAAACGATTTCATGTTCAGACAGAGGTTGATCATCTTCCTATATTTCTGTAGTTTTGATCAATGCTTAGGATTTCATGAAAGCATAAGCCTTTATTTTTTTCCTCAGATTTTACAAGAAAACATTTGGTCTGTTTCGGCTAAAAGTGTAATCAGACATGAGATGGTTTCTTTTTTTTTACATGAGATGGTTTCTTCTTGTCCTACCTTGCCTCTTATATAGCCTTCCTCTCCTTGTTCAAACACTTGCAGTTAGCTCTCTTCTCCTTTAAAATCTGAGTAAACCAACGAGATGTGTAAAGTAATGTAAACGATTCGTACTTAAACCAGTTCTCTGGTGTTTCAGAATGATCAGTAACTTACATTTGACTGTCTTTCTAAGTTTTTGATGTAACCCACAGCTACATCCAACATATCCGCAAACCCCATTTGCTGATAAAACATAATAAAAACCAAAGAGCATTAAAACGAATCAATGCATGAGAAACAATTCTTCTTCAGAGCAGAAGTCACAAAAAGAATTTGCTTGAAACTGTACCATGTCCATGTTAGGAATAACATCTTGTAATTTCTCTATACACTCACGTATCCGTCTTCTTCTACTTATCTGACAAGTGATAAAAGTATATGTAAGGAAAGAAGAACTTTCAGGTGTTAAATACTTTTTCACTTGTCAACTCAAGACGACTGAAGCATTTCCCAGTAGGAAACCAAAAGGGTTAAGGAAATGCAATTGGTGAAAACACCCGTTATGGAAGTAGGGTCAGAAGCAATCTATGGTACAAAATATGACCATCTTCGTGAAATGGATATTCTATCAAAAATATATATCAAAACAAATAACACCAAATCAATTTGATTTGAGTTTAAAGTAACATCAGAAGCCTACTAACAAGTATTTGCAAATGAACATGTTAGATGTTTACCTCAGCAAGACTACGGGGAAAAGAGCGGAACTTGGCTGGTACCATAGGACTCAAACTAGAAAGCTCCCCTGGATCCATGAAAGAAGAACGTTTTGCACCAAGTGTTGTATCACATGTGACCTTTGGCCTGCTTTCTTGTGGTATTTCGTTGCTTGATGGGTATTTAAATGCAGGTAAAAAATCTTCTATACCATCTCTGCTTAAACATGAATCATTAATATCTTGTTTAAACTAAACATTTTAAAATCTTAAAAGGGTTTCAGAGCCATCTAACCTTGATTCTTGAATTGCAGAGTGAAGTTTTAACGGCACAGATTCTTCCATGGTTATCTTTTTGTTAAGACACTCTGGATCTCGTAAAAATAATGCACCAAGAGTTGGATGACTCTTCAAATTTGAACAGCCCGAGAGCTTAAGTGTGAGCATAGCTTTCAAGTTACTTATCCCCGGTGGTAGATGCTGAAGTCTTTCACAATTGTCCAGATCTAATGTAACAAGCCTAGTGAGATCCTGGATTGAAGCTGGCATTTCTGTAATGGCAGTCCCAGCTAAATATAGCTCTTTTAGATTTGGTGAGAAATCCTGAAGGTGCTCGAGCTCTGAGCAGCCAGATAGATTAAGAACTTCAAGAGATTCTAGATGAACCGTGGCAGGCATTATCCGCAAATGAGAACAATCTTTCAGACTCAAGAAAGTAAGCTTGTGATGATGAAGAATAGATGAGTTAACTTTAACCAGACTCGTACATCCTTCAAGATCAATATGCTCAAGGTTCATGGCCTTTGAAAGCCTTGGGAATTTAGTCAACTGCCGGGAGTGACTTAGAATGATCCTCTTTAGCTTCTCAAGATTCTGTTTACAAACAACCAAAATGAGTCACCGAGAACAGACTAATTACCTCATGTATGCAGCAGAACACTATAAATGTCAAGACCTTGAGGTAGACAAACCTTTGTTCCTTTCCATAAGTTAGTCAAGTTGCTATATGACATGTTCAGTTCTACAAGGTTTTTAGGATTGAAGTTCCGAGGTAAGGATCTGAGAGGATATCTTTCCCAGTGAAGTAGCCGGAGCTCATCAGGCAAAGAGTTAAGACCTTGAGGTAGACAAACCTTGCAATGGTTAGAAGTTGGACAGTGGAGCTTGAGCAATCTAAGTCTATACATCCTCTCAAATACAGTAGGACTCAACTCAAATGCCAAGTCAGACGCATCCAGAAATATGCCTTCAATTTCTTCTCTCCCCTGAGAAAATTGCAAAGATGTTCAGAAACATCAGCTTTCTATGTGAAGAAAGGAGCCTAAGCAGTAATCCAAAGTTTTACTAGAATTAATAGATATATATATTTTCTAAGACTTACTGAATTGTTTGTTAGCACATCAACAATGTCATTAGGATCCCACAATCTGCTACGCTTGCCTGCCTCATTGTTTTCTTGACAAACAACAAATCGACCTGTGTCTTGGAAAATGTTGGGCATATCTATCCTATTATCAACAAGGCTGATGAGAGACTCATCAATGAGACCGTAGATTCCTAAATCTGTAAGAAAACCGCAACCATCAAGGATGTTTACCACATGATCTTTATCCTCCCCTCTAAAAAAACATGCAAGGTCCAAAATTATGGTCTTCTCGTTGTCATCTAGTTCATTAAAACTTCTTCTAAATGCATCCTGAATCTCGATTGGAGGATGTTGGCGCAATCTTCTCAGATGTTCTTCCTCATCGTTAACACATTGACTTAGTACAGACGAACCTAAGACTCCCAGAGCCAATGGAATGCCACTAGCGTAGTTCACCAGGTCCGAGATGGACGACATACTTTTCTTCCAATTTTCTTCAGTGGAAAAATAGCAGCAAAGGCAAAGAGATTCAAACTCGGACAGTTTTGGGATTTGGTAAAGCTCTTTGACGCTACACTGTACAAGAACTTGCCTATTCCTAGATGTAAAGATGATTGTATGTCCACCAGAAAACCAACCAAACCCTCCAAGCAAAAATTCTGCATCTCTAGCATTACTCACACCATCAAGAACAATGAGAACCCTTTTATCAAGGAGCCTATCCCTTGTGAAACTTGGTTTTGTATCACATATGTCTGTGAAAACTTTTTCTTCCCCAAAGATTTTCGAGAAGAATTCATCGCGCAAATGACTAAGCCCTTTTTTTTGACACATTATATGAAAGTCTGGCAGAAAGTAGCACACGTCATATTTCCCAGCTTGTGTTCTGAAAATGTCTCTAGCGATGGTAGTTTTCCCTATACCAGCCATACCCCAAAGTCCAACAATATGTGGGGTTGAAGATTGAGAACAATTCACTAGAGACAATATAATCTCGAATGGATGCTTGATTCCGTTAGTTTCAGAACTGAGAAGGAAGCAGACATCTTTGAAGATATTCTTGGCAAGCATAACTCGATGCCTGCACATAGAAAACATCAGAAATAGAGAAAGTACCAAAACAACATACTTTTGATAATTAAAAAAAGGCTCTGCTGCTGTATTGTTGAAATGTTGGATAGGCAAATCTTTCGAAGGATTCCCTTTTTGCAAAGCAAATGTTACTACTTTGTACAAATGTTGGCAGAGCAAAAAAAAAAAAAGGTTTTCTGATCTAGTTAAGATTGTCTTATTGAGAATCTTTTTAATGAATCAAAATAAGAAAGTTCATATATTGCTAAATTCCTTCCATTAATTTACGAAGGGCAGAGACAGTCACTACATGGTACAGATAGAAGATGATGATGGCACAGTGAAAGAAGAGAGAAATCAATTTACCGCTTCATATAGTGATATCTATTGATGGAAGTTAATTTGATCATAGCCGCCCTCCATTTCAGAATTTGAGATGCCTGGACTGAATTCTCAAGTCGTGAGAAAGCTTTTTCAAAATAGCAACTCTGGCCACTGACGTCCTCAAGACTAACTTTAAAAAACACAGGAATAAGCAAAAGGCTGTTTGCTTTCAAATAGTTCATGGTTGCCACAAATCCATCCAGGCACTCTGAGGAACTAGCATAGTTCATCGAGAAAATGATAATACAAACCCGTGATCTGTATAGCATCTCGGGGCATCCATTCACAATGCTCCTGGTTATATCATATCTCAAAGGGGCAAAGCCACGGAGACACAACTCATTGAAGATGTAGTTGATGAAGTATGTCTCCTCGGAGTCTTGGTTGTCATTACAAGAAATGAGTAAGACTGGTTCAAACCCTGTAATGCTATGCTCAGGAAATTTTAGCTGGGGAGGAGTTTCAACTTCCTCGGAGGATGTGACCGAGTTTCCAAGAGCATCGTCAACGCTCTTCTTCCCACCATATTCTTCTTCTTTCAAAAAGTTTCTTACAATTGGACTGCCAAAAGGATTTTGATTTTGGTTCCCGTCGATCTCTTTGAAGGTGGTGGCGCTGAGGAAGCCGACGACCTTGTTGATTCTGTCGGAGGGCAGGGTAAGGAGGAATTCAATCGCGTCGTCAGCAGTACTCTCAGAGAGCGAACGCGGAGATTTTCTGTTGCTGAGGAACTCACTGAAAGCTTCCCAGTCTTCCATTGATTTCGAGGATCGATGTGGTTTCTTTCCTTTAGCAAATTTGGTTTCAGATGGCGGAAGGGTCTCTGCTTCATAGTTGGTCAACTCTTCGAATCATTCTCATTGGTATCAATTTTTAAAACAAACACCACTTGAATTAATTTGATTTAAAATAAGTCAATGATTTTTGGTTTTAACCCCAAATTTATGCTTAGTCCTCATTTCCTAACCTCGATTTTTTTTGCCATGGCTGCTGCATCTTCCTCCAAATCGGATCATTCCCGCCGGGAATATGACGTGTTTCTCAGTTTCAGAGGCGAAGACACGCGCCATTCCTTCACCTGCTATCTCCACGATTTTCTTCGCCGGAAAGGTATCGATGCTTTCATCGATGAGAAACTCCGGCGAGGCAAAAATCTCTCAAGGCTTCTCGAAAGGATCGAGCAATCGAAGATCTCCATCGTCGTTTTCTCAGAAAATTACGCGAATTCCGCGTGGTGCTTAGAAGAAATCGCGAAGATCATCGAGTGTAAGGAAACCTTCAATCAGATAGTTTTACCGATCTTCTACAAAGTTCCTACATCTGATGTGAAGTATCAAAAGGGAAGTTTTGGAGCTCCATTCGACAAAGCCGATGAGAATTTCCCGGGATTTCAACACAGAGTCCCGGCATGGAAAAATGCCTTGCAAGCTGCTTCTGAAATCGCCGGCTATGTACTGCCGGAGACAAGGTACCTAAAAGGATTTGGTTTTGACTTTTGAGTTTTGGTTTAGGATTTGGTTAAATCTCGGTTTACTGTTTTGAAGGATTTTTGGCTTTTGAGCTTCTTATGAATTCCGGTTTAGTAATTGGTTAAGCTTCGGTTAACTGTTTTAATGAAAGGATGTTTGTTGGATTGCGTTTTCATTGGGTTCCGGTCAAGGATTTATTTGGTAAGGATGGATTGATAATTTAATTTAAGCGTTGGCTTCCTGTTTTAAACTTCACTTGGTCTAAAGGCAGAATGAAGTTTGGACTAGATACTACTATTGTATAAACCACAACTGTTCTTTGTCTTTAGTTTCATGGAAATTTTTCAAAATTTTACTTATACTTTTGTTTATCAACATGATGATGCATTTGGCAGCCCGGAATGTGATTTTGTTGACAAAATTGCCAAAGAAACGTTCAAGATACTGAACAAGTTGTCTCCATCTGAAATTCGAGGTCTTCCGGGGATTGAATCGCATATGAAAGAACTCGAAAAGTATTTGGAATTCAAAGAGAGGAGTTGTGTGCGAATTGTCGGGGTTCTTGGGATGGCTGGGATTGGTAAGACTACTGTTGCGGACTGTGTTTATAAGCGAAACTACGGTCAATTTGATGGTTTCTGCTTTCTTGCAAATATTCACAATGAGTCAAAACTACATGGAGTAGATCATTTGCAGCAGAAACTCCTTTGTAAGCTATTAGATGAAGAAAATCTTGATGTTGGAGCTCCTGAAGGAGCACACGAAGCATTGAAGGATCGTCTTAGGAACAAGAAACTGTTTATTGTGCTCGACGATGTGACTAACGAAAACCAAATAAGACTTCTTATTGGGAAAGAGAGAAAGGAGCTGTACCGAGAAGGAACTCGGATTATTATAACAACAAGGGACAAGAAACTGCTAGAGAAGGTTGTGAATGAAACATATGTGGTTCCAAGATTGAGCGGAAGAGAAGCTTTGGAGCTTTTCTGCTTGAGTGCATTTTCTAGTAATCTCTGCACCACCGCAGAACTTATGGATCTGTCAAACAAGTTTGTGGATTATTCTAAAGGGCATCCATTTGCTCTGAAGTTGTTAGGTTCTGATCTTTGTCAAAGAGATAAGTTATATTGGATTAGGAAATTGGAGAGACTGCAGAGAAGACCAGATGGAAAGATTCAAGAAGTGTTAAAAATGAGTTATGAGGAACTATGTCCGGAAGAACAAAGCATATTTCTAGATGTTGCTTGCTTCTTTAGATCAGAAAAGTTGGATTTTGTTTCAAGGATTCTAAGCACTTACCATACTGATGCTATTAATGTGATAAATGACCTTATTGACAAATGCTTGGTAACTGTTTCGGATAATCGGCTTGAGATGCATGACTTACTGCTTACAATGGGGAAGGAAATTGGTTATGAATCATCCATCAAAGAGGCAGGTAAGCGCAGTCGGTTATGGGACCAGGAAGATATTTGCCGCGTTTTAAAGTACAAAACGGTGAGCCAGAATGTCTCATTTGTTCTTACGACTATGATTCTTGTACTGTAGTTTTTAATTAACTTTTTCTTTTCCAGGGGACTGCAGAAATTAGGGGCATCTTCTTGGATATGTCTAATGTAGAAAGCATGAAGCTAAGTGCTGATATTTTCACGGGGATGTTGAGTCTCAAATTCCTGAAATTCTACAATTCTCATTGTTCCAAGTGGTGTGAAAATGATTGTAGATTTCGTTTCCCGGGTGGGCTTGATTGCTTTCCAGATGAGCTGGTGTATCTCTACTGGCAGGGATACCCTTTGGAGTATCTGCCATTGAACTTCAACCCGAAGAAACTCATTGATCTTAGTCTGCGTTATAGCAGCATTAAGCAACTATGGGAGTATGAGAAGGTACAACCTTTGCAGTAAAGTCTCCCATTCTATCAGATTTTAGTGTGATCAAGTATGTGATTATAAAATTATTGATCTTGCAGAACACAGGAGAGTTAAGGTGGGTTGATCTCAGTTATTCGAAAGACTTGCTGAATCTATCTGGCTTGTTGGAAGCTCGTAAACTCGAGCGATTAAATCTTGAATGCTGTACAAGTTTAGCCAAGTGTTCATCAATCCGGCAGATGGACAGTCTTGTTTTGCTGAATCTCAGAGATTGCATAAATCTCAAGCGTCTTCCAAAGAGCATTAATCTGAAATTTTTGAAGGTTCTTATCCTCAGTGGCTGTTCAAAACTCAAGAAATTCCCAACTATTTCAGAAAACATAGAATCTCTGTATTTGGATGGCACAGCAGTAAAAAGAGTTCCTGAATCCATAGAGAGTCTCCGGAACCTCGCTGTCTTAAACCTAAAGAATTGCTGCAAGTTGATGCGTCTTCCCGACACTCTTTGCAAGCTGAAATCTCTTAAAGAACTTATTCTCTCGGGCTGCTCCAAGCTAGAGAGTTTTCCGGACATCAATGAGGACATGGGAAGCTTAGAGATTCTGCTCATGGATGATACCGCCATCACACAAACTCCCATAACTATGTGTATGAGTAATCTCAAGCTGTTTTCGTTTGGTGGATCTAAAGTCCAAGATTTCAAAGGTTTGGAATTGCTGCCTTTCTCAGGCTGCTCTCGGTTATCAGACATGTATCTCACAGATTGTAATCTGTACAAGTTGCCGGATAACTTTAGCTGCTTATCCTCGCTGCAGTCTCTATGCTTGAGCAGAAACAATATCGAGAATCTACCAGGAAGCATCAAGAAACTTCATCATCTCAAGTCTCTTTACTTGAAGCATTGTCAAAAGCTCATTTCACTGCCAGTGCTTCCATCAAATCTGCAGTACTTGGATGCTCATGGCTGTATCTCACTCGAAACAGTAGCAAAACCCATGACACTTCTTGTGATAGCTGAAAAGACACATTCTACTTTCGTATTCACGGATTGCTTCAAGCTAAACCGAGATGCACAAGAAAATATTGTGGCTCATACTCAACTCAAGAGTCAAATACTGGCGAATGGATCTCTTCAACGTAATCATAAGGGACATTGCCATTCACATATCAGTCGTAAATGGGTTTTTCGGTTTTATCATTTTCAGGAACTAGTTTTGGAACCTTTAGCTGCTTTAAGTTTTCCAGGAAATGATTTGCCATTATGGTTCCGCCATCAGAGAATGGGATCTTCAATGGAAACCCACCTGCCTCCACACTGGTGTGACGATAAATTCATTGGCCTTTCTCTCTGCACTGTTGTCTCTTTCAAGGACTATGAAGATAGAACCAGCCGTTTCTCGGTAATATGCAAGTGCAAGTTTAGAAACGAAGACGGTAATTCCATCAGCTTTACTTGCAATCTTGGAGGATGGAACGAGTCATCCGGATCATCAAGCCACGAAGAACCAAGACGACTTACCTCTGATCATGTGTTCATCAGTTACAACAACTGTTTTCATGCCAAGAAAGGCCATGAACTCAATAGATGTTGCAACACCACCGCCTCATTCAAATTCTTTGTTACTGATGGAAAAGCCAAAAGAAAGCCAGATTTCTGTGAGGTAGTGAAATGTGGGATGAGCTATTTATATGCACCGGATGAGAATGATTATAGATTGCAGGGATTACAGGAGAATAACCTCGAGAAAGCGGTATCTAGAAAAGAAACAGAACTAAATGAAACCACCATGGATGAAGCTGTTATGTCCAAGAGAGCCCGTTTATGTTTACAAGAGGAAGAGCTACTGAACAGGAAAAGAAAGAAGGATGATATCTCTTTTTCTGATCATGAGTGTTCTGTAACTTCTGTTTTTAGTTACGTGGAGCCAACACAGCCTCATCTCTGGAAATAACTAATTTCAGAAAGTTGATTTCAATCAAGGTTTGGCTTTAAAACAGAGGTCGAATCTATCTTGTTCTTATTCTTGGCTCCATCTCTTAAGTGAATTTCAGAAACAGTATTTATAGAGTTTCTCAAGTTTCAAGTGAATTGGCTACTCTTAAGCAATTTTCAAGAAGATATATTTGGATCTCTGTCTCACAAACAAATATCTTCTACAAAGATTGAAACAGTTTTCTCTACTGTCACACAACAGATTCAGAATCAGATCTTTTTAGGTTTTTTTTTGGTATTCTTAACTGTAAAAGCTTAAGTTTGACTTGTAATAAGATTCACTGAGACTTGAAGTTAGGTTCCAATGCAAACTTATTGCGATATCTCGCTGCACAATAATTAATGAGATTCTTTGAGACTTGACGTAAAGTTCCAATACAAATGCATTACTAGTTCATTTGCCACCTCGTATTTGTTAACTTTGTCCACAAGCTTTGATATTATACAACAAAGTATCATATTGCAAGCCTTTGAGTGATTTGGTTTACGTCTTCTAATAATAAGAAATAAGAATAAGTATTAGCCTAAAAAGTTAGAGAAGTCAAATGCTTAAGTTGTACAATACCAAAAATTCCGCACTAAAAGAATGAATATCACACAATCAAAAGTCAAAAGTGGACGCCAAACACACTAAACGATAGTATTCTATTTTGCTTCAAACCTTACCAATGTTTTAGACCATTGACCTAAATTTACTATTTTAAAAAAGTTTCATGAGAATTAGTAGTGTTCACATAATGTGTTAAACAGTCACGCAACAAGTCACATGAATAATTTCCCATATATACAACCAAAGTAACCCCACAAGATTAATTGAAGCCTCACGTTTCTTTCTTGGTCATTTTTTGACGTTACCAAACCCACTGAATAAAAATTTTAAAATAATGAAAACAACTTTATTAGATCGTCTCCACTTTATCATTTTACTTATATTGGAAGCTTATAATGAAACTCCCCAAAAGATGAAAAATGACACTTTACTTTTTATGAATCCTTTAATTGAACAAACGGAATCAACACAACAACACATTGTGAAGAAGAAAGAAAAAACAATGGCTTCACAAACCAAACTCAAGAAGCCTAATTCTCATTTTAGTCTTTGTACTTTCCTCTTCTTCACCGTCCTCTTTACCATCCCGGCTCTTTTCCTCCTCCGCACCTCCTCTTGCTCCTCCTCCACCGCCGCAGTTTCCTCCTCCTCTGACACAAACCAGCCACCGTGGTCTGGCGACCTCCAAACCGCCCAATTTGCTTGGAACCGTCTTGATTTCTCCTTAACTAACCCTCCTCCAAAAACCCTAAAACTTGCTGTTTTCTCCCGGAAATGGCCTACTGGGCCCAATCCCGGTGGTATGGAACGCCATGCTTTCACTCTCTACACTGCTTTAGCTCGCCGTGGACACCGTGTCCACGTTTTCACCTCTCCTTTAGACCAATCCCCTGAAACCAACAAAATCCCCCCTGTTTCCGACCAAATCCTATACCCTATAATCCATTCCCACGGTGACGCGGAGCCTGGAAAATGGCGGTACAACAAAGCATGGGAGCTTTACCAAGAAGAAAACAAGAGAGAACCTTTCGACGCGGTTCACTCCGAAAGCGTGGCTTTACCTCACTGGATAGCCAGGGAGGTTCCAAACCTCGCAGTCTCGTGGCACGGCATTGCGCTAGAGAGCTTACAATCAAGCATATACCAAGACCTGATCCGTAAACCAGACGAACCAAGATCACAAGGCTTCAATGCAAGTCTATACGGTGCCGTGCTTCCCAAGATATTAGACGAAATCAGATTCTTCCACAATTACGCTCACCACATCGCAATCAGCGATAGCTGCGGAGAAATGCTTAGAGACGTTTACCAAATCCCGGAAAAGAGGGTTCACGTGATCCTCAACGGAGTCGACGAAAACGGATTCACATCAGACAAGAAGCTACGTACTCTGTTTAGGTCAAAATTAGGGCTACCAGAAAACTCATCAGCGATTGTTTTAGGAGCTGCTGGGAGATTGGTTAAAGACAAAGGACATCCATTGCTCTTCGAAGCTTTCGCGAAACTAATCCAAACGTATTCAAATGTTTACCTAGTAGTAGCTGGATCAGGGCCATGGGAGCAACGATACAAAGAATTAGGTGAAAAAGTTTCCATTTTGGGATCTCTAAACCCAAATGAGCTCAAGGGTTTCTACAACGGGATCGATTTGTTCGTAAATCCGACGCTTAGACCACAAGGTCTTGATTTAACGTTAATGGAAGCGATGTTGAGTGGTAAACCAGTGATGGCTTCTAGGTACGCAAGCATAAAGAGGAGTATAGTGGTGAATGATGAGTTTGGGTTTATGTTTGCGCCGAATGTGGAAGCTTTGACGGCGGTCATGGAGGTTGCGGTGGCGGAAGGAGCGGAAAGATTGGCGGAGAGAGGGAGAAAGTGTAAAGAGTATGCGGCGGAGATGTTTACGGCGAGTAAGATGGCTTTGGCTTATGAAAGGCTTTTTCTTTGTATTAACGATCAGAAATTTTGTATCTACCCTTAATTAGTAATTTACTCAACATTTTAATTTTTAATTATTGGAAAGTGAGTCATACTCATAGCAAAGGCCAAAGGTAATCAAATACATATGCGACCCTTACATAATCTAAAGTTACACAAATATCTCTAGTCTATTAGATTTTGTTTTCCAATATCCACAAAATGACATTTATCTTTCTAATAAACTAAAAATGTATAAAAAAATTAGTGTCGCAGAATAAATCATAAAAACGGTTAAAAAAAAAAAAATGGTGAGATTTACTTTTCCTTGAGGGTTTTGGATTTTTATCTGTAAGATTACTTGTATAAATATATAATTAGCTCTGTAATCTCTTGATCAACACAAATAATGTCGAAAAAACATTGCTTGAGAAAGGAATCGCTACTACTCCACGATGTCGTAGAGAATATCCTCGAGAGACTTTCTGTGAAAACTCTGCTGAGATTCAAGGCTGTATCAAAGCAATGGAACTCAACGATCGAATCTCGATACTTTCAAGAAAAACAGTTGAAGCATCGTCAACAATCAGGAGATCCAGATGTTCTCATGGTGTCTGTATGTCCTTACGATGTTAGAAATCCGACCATAGAATCTTTAAGAACATTGCAGTTGGGATCATCATCAACGGTCAAGATCCCTACTCCTTGGGAGAAGGATAACATATGGTACTTAGTTTCATATAGTAGTTGTGACGGTCTCGTTTGTCTTTACCATCCCCACAAATCCGGTTATGTGGTCAACCCGACTACTAGATGGTATCGGCCTCTTCCTCTATGCGGTTTTCAAAAACTCATGAACGACTTAGGAGACGGTTACAACAAGCTTGGACACAAATTCTTTAGGCTTGGATTCGGTAAAGACAAATTCACGGGCACATACAAGCCCGTTTGGTTATACAACTCTTTAGAAATAGGCCTAGAAAACGCTACTACATGCGAAGTTTTCGACTTTAGTACCAATGTTTGGAGGTATGTCACTCCCGCTGCTCCTTATCGGGTTTTTGCTTACCCCGAACCTGTGTATCTAGATGGGTCGCTTTATTGGTTCACCGAGTGCGAAGAAACCAAAGTTTTATCTTTCGATCTTCACACCGAAACTTTTCAGGTCGTCTCTAAAGCTCCCTTTGACAATGTAGATCCTTACAATATCTTCTTGTGCAACCTTGACAACCGCTTGTGCGTATCCGAGATGAAGTGGCCTAACCAAGTGATATGGTCGTTTAATTCAGGCAACAAGACATGGGACAAATTGTGTTGCATAGTTTTGGATGTAAAGTTTGATACTCGACTATGCGCGGTCTTGCCACTGGCACTTTTTGATGGGAAGAAGAAGAAGAAGAGTAAGTTGATGTTTTGTGGTCGTGAGTTAACTCGAACACTAATCACACACGATCTTGAAACCAAATCATATGATGTTACTTTCACTGCTGAATCTATCGGATTTCCTGTTTTGTATTTCCAGAGTTTAATCTCTATTTCATAAATTTCGTAATGTAATGTAATCTTTGCTTTTTCAAGATATGATTATGTGTTAGAGTCTTGTGTTTTAATTCAACTAATTACCAAAATCCCAAAAAACAAAATCAACCTCAGCCAAAATCCACTAAAGTTCCATTAATCTGTCTGTTATAATTTAGATCCTACATATACACAAACCGTTGGGGTTGAGGCAAATTTCTAAGAGTCGATGATGTTTGAACTTATGCGAGCTTGTTCAAACCGTTGATAAGCTCGTCTCGTTCTAATAAACAACACAAGACTCGAACCTAGCCCAAGTAAAGACAAGCAACCCCACCACACAAAGGTCAAGTAATAACAATCTCGTCCCATACACACCACCGACTCCACCGTCATCGATTTGGTCCCGGTGAAACCATGTGAGTCATAGACCAATGCAGCCAAGAATCCATAGATCAATGATCCTATCGGTATGTTTGTGATCAAGATATTGTGGTTAACTCCAACACTGTTTGGTCCAAAAAGCTCTGATGTGATGGAAACCGCTGCTGCGAATATAAACCCTGAGCTTAAACCCATCAGCGCTGTTCCTGCTTGTAATGCTGATGCATTTCCTGATGATGCAAGCAAGAAAAGCGCGAATGGTGTTGGTAATAGCGCGATAGCTAACCACCCTGTTCTCGCGAAATAAACCTTCCTGCACAAATTAAAACATTCAAAATCCCGCAATCAACCATCCGGTGTTGTAGAAAGCAATTTTCGACTAATCAAAAATCGATGCACTTACGCTCGAATATAATCAGGTGTTGCAGAAAGCAATCTTCCAAAGAATGAGAAAGAGGAATAAAGTGTGACAAGAGTTGTGGTGTTTGAACTTTGTCCTAAAGACTGAGCAATCTGTCCGAGGTTGTTGCTGTACACAAGTCCAATGGTTCCACCGCAGAAATAAGCGATATAGTATAACCAGAAATCTGATCTGCTTAAGAGCAGCGACAAAGAATGTTCAATTCCCAAACCTTCAAGCTGATCTCTTGTAATAAGCTTCTTGCAACAAGACTCATCAGTATCATCTTCCTCAACAGCTACGGTCTTAACCGGGTTTTGCACCACATCATCATTCAGCAATTGGTAGCCTTCACGATTTGCTTCATGTGCAAGCATCCCTTTATGCAACTCAAGCTCATCAGGATCAACAAGAATGAACCCGGAACCTTCTAGACGGAAACTAGTGTGGATTGTGCGGTTATACCAATTCCGGGCGATGACTAAACCAGGAATACATAAAGGGAAGATCAAAAGGACGATAGCACCACCAAAGAGGAGACGAGCAGAGGTTAAATCAGTTGAGTTTGACCCAAAAAGAAGAAGATAAACACCGTTCAAAGCAGCGAGTATGTTGAGCAATAAAAACATGAGAGAGTCACGGCGAACTCCATCTGGTGGAAGAGGCTCAAAAGGCGGTTGGCGAAGAATCGGGATGATTGCAGTGAAAGAGACAATAAGCGGTATAAGAGCGTTTAAAAGAAGATATAGCTCTGGAGAGGTTGGATTGATTGCGTTATAAGCCAGAGTATATAACGCGGCGCTTACGCCATTGAAGCTCACGGTGAGGGAAAGAGCAAGTGATCTGTTTGCAGGGAAGTTACTAATGCAGAGCACAAAGCAGACTGTGTTGAACCAACAGATACTTAGACCAGCAAGTAAGCAACAGAGAAACACCTGCACACAAGCTAGCCAAACTTAATTGACTTGTGATTTAAGTAAAAAAAAAAAACTCACATCCAATATTTGTACATTTACTTTATTAAATTATGTTAATAACAAAATTCTATGTTATCACTTAGTCATTAGAAAAAGACGTTTCAGAAAATCGTGGTTGTCATTATTTAGCTTATTTATACGAACAATAAGAATTATATGCAACTGGATCAATATATAAAATATCGTACTTTAAATATTTTTTGACGTCATAATTTATAATATAGATTTAATTGCAGATTTTCGAAACAGCCATCAAACGTGACACAAAACTCGTAAGTTGTTGCCACTTGCCACCAACCAAATAAATGGAAGACAAATTCTAAAAATAATGCATATACCAAAGAAATAAGAAACTACAAATCGACAACAACAAAAAATTGAACTAGCAATCTACCAATCAAACGTCACCCAATCTGAGATTCAAAATCTTATTTTCGTCTCATTTGTCACAATTTCAACATAAATTAATATATAAGCTGTTCTTAAACAATTAGAAATAAAATTGCATCAAATCCTTATTAAAAAAAAAGAATCATTCTTAAATAAACTAATTTTGAATTTTAAGACAAAAATATTCGACCCTTAAAAATATTCCAATCTCTAGATTTTTTATTTTTTATTTTCCAATCTTTTTTTTTTATATGAACATTTATAAAAAGAGCAAAAAAAAAAAGTAGAAAAGTTAGTTACGTTACCATAATATAAGGCAAAGAGATGAAATGAGTGATGACGAGCCACTGAACTCCATAACCGACGAATCCCATAAACGCCGCCGCGAAAAGCACCGTCCAAAGCGGGAAATACATAAGCGCTAGCCCCGACGACCATCCGAAAACTTTTCCGAGATCCGAAGCCACGGCGAGGTAGTTTAGCTGCACCTGTGAAATCCCTAAAACCGATTTCAAATCTGATGAGTAAGCTGAGAAATCGAAATTCGTCCCGGTGAAAGCTTGAATCCATATCGTCGCCACCAGAATCATCCATTTTCGTGATTGTCCCGCCATAATATTTTCGCCGGCGTTGGGTTCTGAAAATCGAATCACCGAGCGAGAGAGACTTTGTGGGTTTTTTTTTTGTATGGTAGAGAGAATTGGAGGTGGTTTGTGTGAGTGAGCTTTTTCTCTTTTGGTGTGTTTACATTAAAAATAGAAGAAAAGGATTCTTCTACTTTTTTAGAAAATTATTAAGAAATCAATTCTTCTATTTACGTGGCACCCTTTCTATTTTCTTTTTATAATAAATAATTTACTTATTTTCTTAAAATAAGATATGATTGGTTTTAAGAATTTTGATTGTTTTAATAATTAAAAAGACAAACGGTGTCTTTTGGGGATGATTAAAGATAGCAAGACTATGATTAAAATAGTGAGCGAAAAAATTACTACGGACACATTATGATTGTGATATTGATTACCTATATATATGCGCATATTTATACACTTAATTGAATCTCTACTTATTTAGTAGTACTACTGCAAGTGTTAGTATTTTATTTTATTTTGAAAGGTGTCTTAGTAATTTTATTCAAAAAATAAAAATAATCAACTGGACTTGTATCTGTCCTCTTAAATGTTTCCATTTATGTACTTTTAATGCAAGTGTTAGTATTTGTTTTTTAAAATAAAAGATATTTAATGAACTTGTGGTGACAGCTTGTGTTACTTACTACTGTCAATGCTTTGTGTCTAGTCTAATAATCTTTTCACCGAATATGTTCTACATTTATAATAATATATATGCAAATGCAATCGTGAGTGAGATTCGTGAGGAATTATTGTATTAAATATCGATCAATTACTAGAATAAAATGAAGGATGGATCGTGACGAAACATTATTACTTCATCATTCACGTTTACCTTCTCTATTTTCTTTCTTTTTTAGTTTCACCTTTTTAGTCTAGGATTTTGTCAATCATTCATACCCGATTACCCGTTATTTAATTGTATGATACTTAATACGTACGAAACTATAAATGTTACTATAGTAGATGTAATCTCTGAATAATTTTGCTTCCACGTGAATCGTAAGTTTTTTTTTTTTTTTTTTTTTTTTTGTAAACCCACGTGAATCGTAAGCTAAAAGTTTATTCTAAACAGTGATAACATGACATTATATATTAATATTATCTTGACTTAAATTATAGTTACAATGCGTGGGTCATATATATTCGCACCAAATCAAAGATTTTGTTTAGACACAATTTTCATTGTTTAAATTGTTTTCCTATGAACGCATTGTTGACAATTTCTAGCTACGTTATTCTACAATTCTTTTGTTTCTTACGATGTCTCCATCCGATTACGTCTCTATAGTTCTATTTAAACAAGTGGTTGCATTTTAATAAAACACAACAATATGATGAAAAACATAAAAATAAAAACGAAATTTTTGTATATAAAAAAACAAAAAACCGGAAAACATTACAAGTTTGACATTGGCTTTTACCAAAAAAAAAAAAAAAAAAAGTTTGACATTGGGCTACAGTGTTGCAGCTTCCAGCCCAATCATTAAAAATCCTGGGCCCATAAAAGGCCCAAATATTTTGTCGACC
The DNA here is from genome assembly GCA_019202805.1 of Arabidopsis suecica. Lineage (NCBI taxonomy): Eukaryota > Viridiplantae > Streptophyta > Magnoliopsida > Brassicales > Brassicaceae > Arabidopsis > Arabidopsis suecica. The sequence goes on from CM032911.1 coordinate 8,973,533, forward strand.
CCGTTCGTGTCCCCCAAGTCTGAACCCTGGGTTTTTGCCCAAATCGCCTCCTCTCGAGAATTTCTCCGTCTCTCTCTCTCTCTCCAATGGCGTGGCTCAACAGCATCTTCAATTCTTCTTCGACATTGATCAATGACGGCTCTCCTCTATTTCCCTAAAATCTCTTCACAAATGACTTCCTCACATTTCCTCTCTTTCTCACCAATGGATTTGAGGAGACTCTCTCGCACAAGCTATTTATTCACGCGCCGCCTGAAATCCTCCCGGAAAAGCTTCCATTCAACTCGATACCTGCAACAGTGCGTTCATCGGCCGGATAAATCGGAAGAGACTTCCTCTGATCGGCATTTACACGAACGGTTATCTTCAGTTTTGTCGAAGAGATCTCTAGATTACGAGCAGTGTAAACAACTCATAACTGTTTTATCGCCTCACGAATTCGATAGGTTGTTTCCTGAGTTTCGATCCAAAGTTAATCCCAAGACGGCTTTGGATTTCTTCCGATTAGCTTCTGATTCATTTAGTTTCTCCATTAGTCTCCGTTCGTATTGTTTATTGATAGGTTTATTGCTTGATGCGAATCTGTTGTCCCCTGCTAGGGTAGTTTTGATTCGTTTGATCAATGGGAATGTACCGGTTTTTCCTTGTGGTAATGGTGGTTTGAGAGATAGTCAATTTGCGATTGCGGATGCAATGGCGAGTTTGAGTTTGTGTTTTGATGAAGAAATCAGAAGGAAAATGTCAGATTTGTTGATTGAAGTTTATTGCACTCAGTTCAAGCGTGATGGTTGTTATTTAGCTCTTGATGTATTTCCTGTTCTTGCAAACAAGGGTATGTTTCCTTCTAAGACGACTTGCAATATTTTGCTGACTTCTCTTGTGAGAGCTAATGAGTTTCAGAAGTGTTGTGAAGCTTTTGATGTTGTTTGCAAAGGGGTTTCTCCGGATGTTTACTTGTTCACTACAGCGATCAATGCGTTTTGCAAGGGTGGGAAAGTTGAGGAGGCCATTGAGTTGTTCTCAAAAATGGAAGAAGCGGGTGTTGCACCAAACGTTATTACCTACAATACTGTTATTGATGGGCTTGGGATGAGTGGAAGGTATGATGAGGCATTTAAGTTTAAAGAAAAGATGGTAGAAAGAGGCGTGGAACCAACTCTTATCACTTATAGTATTCTTGTCAAGGGTTTGACTAAGGCTAAGAGGATTGGTGATGCTTATTGTGTCTTGAAGGAAATGACAGGGAAAGGGTTTCCTCCTAATGTTATTGTATATAATAATTTGATTGATAGTTTAATCGAGGCTGGAAGTTTGAACAAAGCTGTTGAGATAAAGGATCTCATGGTTTCAAAGGGGTTGTCTCTCACATCGTCGACGTATAATACTCTCATAAAGGGATACTGCAAGAGCGGTCAAGCAGATATTGCGGAGCGTCTCCTGAAGGAAATGCTGTCGATTGGTTTTAATGTAAATCAGGGCTCCTTTACATCTGTGATTTGCTTGTTGTGCAGTCATCATATGTTTGACTCAGCACTTCGTTTTGTTGGAGAGATGCTACTACGCAACATGAGTCCTGGTGGTGGATTACTTACTACATTGATTTCTGGTGTCTGTAAGCATGGAAAACACTCAAAGGCAGTAGAACTTTGGTTTAAATTTCTAAATAAAGGTTTCCTAGTAGACACGAAGACTTCAAATGCTTTGCTTCATGGACTCTGTGAAGCAGGGAAGCTGGAAGAAGCTTTTAGGATTCAAAAGGAGATATTAGGGCGTGGCTTTGTTATGGATAGAGTTTCCTATAACACGTTGATTTCTGGATGTTGCGGAAATAAGAAATTAGATGAAGCTTTTATGTTCATGGATGAAATGGTTAAGAGAGGACTTAAGCCTGACAATTATACTTATAGCATATTGATTCGCGGGCTGTTTAATATGAATAAAGTTGAGGAGGCCATACAGTTCTGGGGTGATTGTAAACGGAATGGCATGTTTCCAGATGTTTATACATATTCGGTGATGATAGATGGATGTTGTAAAGCTGAAAGAACAGAAGAGGGTCAGAGACTGTTTGATGAGATGATGAGCAATAACGTGCAGCCAAATACTGTTGTTTACAATCATCTAATTGGAGCGTACTGTAGAAGCGGAAGGCTATCGATGGCCTTGGAACTTCGTGAAGATATGAGACACAAAGGAATTTTACCTAATTCTGCTACATATACTTCACTAATAAAGGGGATGTCGATCATTAGCCGTGTTGAGGAGGCAAAACTCCTCCTCGAGGAGATGAGGATGGAGGGTTTGGAACCGAATGTCTTTCATTATACAGCACTTATTGATGGATACGGTAAATTGGGTCAGATGGTCAAAGTTGAATGTCTTCTGCGTGAGATGCATTCAAAGAACGTACACCCAAACAAGATTACCTACACTGTGATGATTGGTGGGTATGCTAGAGATGGGAATGTAACAGAAGCTTCTAGGCTTCTAAATGAGATGAGGGAAAAAGGAATTGTTCCAGATAGTATCACATACAAAGAATTTATATACGGATATCTTAAGCAGGGAGGTGTTTTGCAAGCTTTTAAAGGCTCTGATGAAGAAAATTATGCAGCGATCATTGAAGGATGGAACAAACTCATTCAGTAACTGATGAACAAGTAGAACAAAAGGTCTCTATTCTGGTTCTCAATTTACCTATTAGTTACTCTGACTGCTTCAGTTTATTAAGGTATATTGTTCTAATTTGTATAGTTGTGCATCCTATTGTTGCAGATGGAAAATCGAGATCCAGTGGCGTTCTCAGTTTTGATGGTCTTATTCACGCCGGGGATCTGCATCTTCTTCTTAGAGGAACACGTTAGGATGGAGTTACGTGGTAAATGCATATGGTCCATTGCATCTTACAAGTAGGTTAGTGTGTTCTACTTGATTCTCCAGCAACATTCAGTTAACAGCTTTGGCCTGCTTCAATCTTAAGGAGAAAAGTTGTTGCTTTTAGCATCATAGGCTATATGGCTATATGGGTTTATGATTACAAATCCACATTACTGGTGCTCGTCAGCTTTATGATTGAGTGCCACAAGATCAAAGCCATATGATAGATTCTGGATCAGAGAAGGCACTTCAGACAGCAGTCCTGAAAAGATTATACAGGTACAATAATGTTCACACACCTTTGTGCCTTTAGTAAATTGCCACTTACAATTCTATGCTGAGACCACTAGGATTCTTTGATACTGTTTGTTTGTTTTAAAGAATCTCTTAATACTGTTTGCTGAATCCAAAACACTTGCCCTTATGTTAGATTCAATGAAGATGCACACATCATGGACAGTCAATTAAAAGTTTACACATGGATATTCATGTGAGCGTGGATCAATAGGAGGCTCCTCTATTTACAGGCCACATAAATGTAAATACTCCTTCAAACTCCACATTTTTTAATTCATCTTCTTTTACTATCTGTTTGGCTCAAGGTATTGATTTTTCTCACCCTTTTGTGCTTCAGAGAGCTTAAGCGAGTTCTCATCGGAGTAGTTTAGAACTAATTCATGCCTGACATGTCGCTTAGGAAAATTTCCTCAGCCGTGCAGAATTTTTGCCCACAGAGACTAATGGATTGATATGAAAGGTAACATTTTATAACGGTATCAACTAATTCAACAACATTCACCGTAGAGTAAAAGACTTACGGTGGGGTGAATACTGTTTATTCTTCTTGTATACGATTCTTTTAAATTGTTAATTTTCTCTCAAAGAGGTGAAAAAAAAGTGTTTTAGATGTACATAAAAATAGTAGAAAGAAAAAAAGAATTAAATTTGAAATACTTCCACTGTTCATGCTTTTTGTTTTTACTTATCCAATTTAAGATACCCTAAACAGAGATTGTTTTGAGAAAATTATAAAAGCCAACATGAAACCTGATTATATTAGGTCTCACTAAAGTTTCATCTGCTTAAGATATCTATCGATTATGCATTTTTAAGGGGTCACTGACTGTGAGCATCGTTTGAGAACTTTCAGATATTCAATCTGGTTTAGATATAGATAAATTAACTTGATTTCTCATATTCAGTTTAGAAGATACAATACTTATGGTCACAGATTGCTTATCTATTAGTACCATTACCAAATCTGAGTTTTGCGATTAGAGATTTGGTAAATTGACAGTCAATTACCCGAAAAAGCCGGGATCTCTGAAAAAATCATGATACATAAGATCACCGCCTTTTAGTGAAAAGAACAACAAATGAAAAATATCGATACCAAACAGTTCCCATGCACGTGGGTATGGACCATTCTTATTTCTAACACCATTTGATTCCCACAGCTAAATTCCATAATTCAGTTCCATAGATTCTGGGTTTCTTCCTTATTTTTATTTCTCATTTTTATCTTTTTTATTAAATGTGTGGACTGTGGATCATGAAAACTAATGTAAATTCGTTATTTAACTTGTAAGAAAATTTGTGTGAAGTGGAAGAGGTAAAGTCACTTGTTTAGTGGAGGTACATATATCATTTTCATCCAGCTTTCATGGCCCCCTTTCTTTTAACCAATTGAGATTGAACAACACTGACCATACGATCATAGTATGTTCTAGAGAATCATTTATGTAGGAGCTATGTTCCGTTCCGTACAGTACGGACTTGCTAATTGCATCTTTTTCGTTTTCTTACAATCAAAACCAAAAAATTATCAATATGGAGCCAATAAACTTTTCGGAAAATGTTACTTTATGATTATATAGTCAGTATATCTCATATATATATATGGAAGTTAATCGTTTTATCGATGGATTAGCTAACTATGCGTTTTCATTTTTTTTGGATTTTTATTCGCAAGAATCTGTTATGACTTTTTTAATTTGTTAACTTGTAAGTTTTGCTATATACATAAGAATGTTCGAAGTATTTTTAAAAATATCATAAATATCAGTATATCACGATCAGAAGAAAACGATCCATGATTAAGGTATTCTTTTTAGCTTTCGCCTTTTAATTGTTTGGCAACATACAAGGAAAGATTGCGAAAGCTCTAAATGAAACTTTATAAACATTGGACGGTTAAGCAAAATAATCTCTTTAGTTTGCACCCTTTAAGATTGTGTGTACGCATCAATCGGCCCAAAAATTTTGTTTTATCAAAAAATTCAAAATATTTAGTTTCGTGTTAGGACTTATACGCTAACATATATGTAATGTGTATGTATAGATGTGTGCATATAAATATGTTAAGCAAGGAGTGAAAGAGCAATCCACAAAACAATCACTTACTATATATCAATCTCTCTCATATATAGTCTTATGGCTACTAAATTCGTCATCCTCACTCAAATCCACCGCCCTAAAACCCTGATTTCAACCTCAAAATCTCGTCGATGCAGTCGAAACAAACCCAAACCATCCAAATCCCAAAGCGAAAACATGTTGAGCAACGCCTTTTCTGGCAAAACGCTAACAGAAATCTATCATAATAAGACAAATTCACACCCTCTTACTAATCCACTACTGTTTATTGAAGATCAGTCCTTAAAAGACGAGGAGACGAATCAACAAGAACACGGGAAGGTCTCGAACTCCTGCTGCAAAGATGGTAAGTCGATAACCGCGAGCAAATACGGAGATTTGAGGCGTGACGTTGCTCGATTAAGCTTGCTGTGGTACATGAAATGTTCCATAAGCCATATATTAAGGAGGGCAAGAGCGTTTTACAATGAGTTTTGTTGTGATACTTATGTTGATCAGGGTAGCCCCATGGCTGTGGTAGATCCATATTTTTCTATTCCGGTAATTAATTAATATCTCCAATTCTACGTAATTAAAAATTGTATTTAATCATAATTAGTAAAATGTTTCATTGGCTTTGTTGTGTTGTAATGTGTTGTACGTCCACTTATGTGTAAAAAGACGTCCATTTATGTAATTAATGTTATATAAAATTAATTCCGTTTAGTGAGTGTTGTGTTTCTACGTTACGTATTATCATCTTTTTTTTTTGTCAACGTATTATCATCAGAAATGCACTTAAAATCTCACAACTATTGAATAAAAACTTAAATAGTTACGTATGTCCTAGACAACAAATCAGAATATTTCGGGATAAAAATTTCTATTATGTTTCTGTCAATTTTATATTTCTTTTTTTTTTCATGGTAAGAACTTTGAGCATGTATAAAATATAGATCATTTATTAAGGGAAAGTGATTATTTCAATCTGTAAAGAGAAAACAATTATGATGTGGAAATTCATATATATCTTGTCATCAAGTTTACAATATTTTGTCAAAGACATTAAATTGAATTATATTTCGTGAATACTATTGACCACGATCCTTTTCTAATTGTAGTGATTAATCCATTGATAATACATGGAATTCAGAAATAACATAGAGCCTTATAGCTAGTTTTCGAGTATGTTCCACTAACTAACTAGCGGATAGGGTTGGGTTGGGTCCTTCAACTCCAATATGGCACGATTGCCTTTTTGGTTTTTTCAAGGAAGACAATACTAAAGTTTATCAGAAAAAAAAAAGGAAGACAATACTATATATGCCTCAGAGCTTTAACTACCACTAGAAAGTTTAATTAGGGAACATGTGATGAATTCAGGAGGTCATTGGTAAGTACTTTAATTAACTGTATAGGATTTTACTTTTTAAAAAACTAATATAGAAAATTAAACTTATAAAAATAAACGACGACATGAACAGAAAAGAGAAATTAGACTCTGAAACTTCTTAAGAGAATATTTAGTAACTGTAAAACAGCAAAAGTGTCAAAATATGATCAAGTAAAAAAAACTTTAAAGACTTGAATCATTTGCTGGTAAGAAACTAGACAACTTTTCGAATGTACAAACCAAACTGTAAATTTTACACAAATACATATATTCGCGAATTTAAACTAATCAACACGTCTTTTTTTTTTGGGACAGCCTAACCCACATTTCTTATTGTCATCTTAATAAGCCTATATATATATATATATATATATATATATCATTGAGAGAGAGAGACTAGCTAGTACTGTAGTATACAGTGCCGTGCCTATTCAGTTAAAAATGGGGCAACAGCCCTAAGCCACAATACTATATTCAAATTTTAGGCCACATTAACAAATTTAAGTGTTTTAGCTTACTTGTTTAATTTTTATGTTTAGTTTATTTTTCCTATTGGATTTTTATCATCACAGTCATTTATCTTTTAATTTTCATCTTTTATTATTTTATAATTTATCTTACATATTTTCTTACTCTATTGAAGTTATTTCTTACCAAAGTTTTTGATGATATTTTGTTAATTGAGTTTTTTTTAATAATTAAAAAGGCCACAATTTTAATTTAGCCATAGGCCTCTTAAGTCATAGGCACGGCACTGGTAGTATACTGAGTGTGTACTAATTTAATGGTGTACGTATGAATAGTAAGATAACTGTCCATGCATGCAGAATCACATGCATATAACGTTGTAATTAAATTATTAAATTGCATGAGAAGGACCACTCAATATTAAAATACATCGTTATATATATGGTCCTCTACACCATAAATGTTTCTGCACCGTTATATATGGTAACTTATGTTGACTCTTACCTGTCCCATTCATTACGAATTACATATTCTTCTTCGTTACCTCTAGAACTATATAGATATATGGGGATTGGGGCAATGGGCATGAATCATGATGCTGTCATGTTGAATAACTGATATTTGTAAACAATAAACTGATAATGATGATCGTATGATCAGTGATCACTAGAGGTTAACTAATAACTTATATAGTTATATTGACGGTGATATGCAATGATGATTAGTCTTAGTCATGTTATTGTTTTTGATGATGAGGACGAGGATTGAATTTTCTTGTTTTGACCAAACTAAACTACTGCGGGTAAATTACGTGTGATTTCACAAATCAATTGTGGAATCTCATATATTTCCATGTACAATTAAGAGAGTGGATTAGTATATTGAAAAAGGTACTAGTATTTAATTGACGTGAAAATGATTGGTTTTTTTACTTTTTAACTTTTCATGTGTGGATTTGAAAAATGGGGAAGAATAGAAAAATTGTTTGGACACAAAAAAATTAAAAATATTAAATTCCTAAAGCCCAGTTGGTTTTTTTATTTCGACCCAAATTTCAAACTTGGCTCATCAGCCCAAATTCAAATTCCCAGATAAATCAGGGTAACTGAAAAAAAAATCGGACAATACATTTTTTTAAGGTGTTGATTCAAATTGCATTTACATCTTTTTCCCTACAAGATCATGAATTTCGAACCATGTCCAATCATTTTAAACTTTAAAAGGTGGAAAAAAATCGAGTTTTAACACAGAATCTGGTTCGAAATTCATGGGCTTTAGGAATTAAAACTCGATTAATTCCACCGTTTAACGTTTAAACTGATTGGACATTTTTCTTTGTTTTTAAATTTACAGCAACCGATTGAACAATTGAATTTACTATTTTGTCAACCAAAAAAATATGCACTTCATATTTTTCATGTTTATAGGATTATAATTATGTTGGATAATGCTTTATATGCCTTTGGCCCTTTGCATATTATAGTCTAATAATGTTTTGATCTCAACACGGATGGCCTATAACTTTCCGTAATCATGGATCATGATTAGTAAAATCAATACCGATGATGGGTGCCAGAAAATATATTTAAAATTTAGAACTTCTCCTTAAGTCAAACAATGATCTATGATTAGAATTGTACTCTATATTTGGTATAATTGAGTCTTATATAGATAAAAAAAAACTTATACTATAGCTCATTGCTAATCAGTAGAACATAAAAAAAAATCATTTTGCGATTCTGCACTCTTTATCAGTTAAATCATTTATAAAATATAAAATTTCAGCTATTCTACAATATACTAGATCATGACCCGCACATACGTGCGGGGTTTCATATTTTAAATTTTATTTAACAAAATTTAATTCAATATAGATTATTTTGTTGTTTTATGATATATATTTTAGTGTATTAGATCTGGATCCACGTACGTGTAGAAATATTTTTATAGAAATTGTTATATAGATTTTATAAATATAAAATATTTTGTTGTATTAGTGAACTTCGTAATAATATAAATATTATAAAGTTAGAGTAATGAACAAAAAATTCAGTTGCGTTAATGCATAATTATATTTTAGTATCCATAATGCATAGTTGCAAAAGTTAAATGGTGTTACATTTTTATTTTCTTAACTAATCAAAATAGTTCTAACAGTTTGATTACATATGTTAAATAGGATATGAATTCGGTTTTAGTTTGGGTTATTTCATGTATATTAGCAAGGCGTAACTATTTTGGAACATGAAGCATATCCCGTCCGGTATCTGTCATAAATTCTTTGTCCCATAACCTGTCACTTACACGTAAAATAAAAATATTACGGTCCCATATCTGTCATAAATAGAGTATGTGTAACTGAAAACGTATGTACATGGTTATGTGTGTAAACAAATTTATTTTATATAGTGCTCATAACTCGAACTCATACCAGTTGGGTATTTAGTTTGATTTTTAATATATGTTACCCTTCCATTTCGTAATTTTATTTCTATTTTATTCCATTAAAATTATGTTCCAAATTCTTGTTTGCTTACCTTTAAATACCATACAATATTACAATATATACTGTGAGTTTTGCGGATTAATATGTATGCTGTTAAAGTTATAAATATATTTTAACAAATTTATTAATGTTTCTAGCTAAATTTTGCATATTTTTCTTTTCATTGTTTAATCATAATGAATTCGATTTTTTAGACTAAAATTAAAATATGAGATATATCTATAAAAGGGATATGCTATTGCTGCATAATTTGTTTTGAATGCAAAATATATAATTAGTTCACATTATTTCGAAAACTGTGTGCAATATATTATGGATTGGTTTAAGGTAGATCCGGTTGAGAAAAAAAAAATACAAAATATTTCGAAATTAATATGTACAATCTTTTGTTTAGATATTTCCGAAACTTGCTCTAAATGAATGCCAATATCGTTTTTTTAGAAATTGTGAAATATAATTTTGTTTTATATTTCAAAATTTGTGGAAATATTATAACAAAACTGAGTCTTAAATATTTGTATTTATTTTTTTTACGAAAATTCAAATTCAATCTTAAAATCCTCCATTGATAAAATTTTTTAAACTATAGTGTTATTAATTTTGAATTTAAATGGTATTATTTTTTTTTATTTTTTTGATATAGAATAGTTTATTAGGATTGGTTTAGATAAAATTTTAGTTGGATATCAAATCTTAGTTTTTCAATTCTCATTGGTTAACAACTTTTTAGAAAAAAAATTTAAAATTTCGTCCATAATTACTAAGAGAGAGAAAGTTAGTTTAATTTTTTGAAAACTAATAATTACTTTAAAGAATTGTATTATTTTTTATTTAAATATATTATTTTGTGATTCCTATTGTATCTTTAATGAATTTATTTAAAAACTAAAACCAATGCCATTTTTGTAATACTTTACACTTTATAAGGTTATTTATGTTTGAGTGCTTCCCAATTAATAGTATAGATTGGAAAAAAAAAAACCCCCTATCATTCCACCGTATCTTATTTAGATTAATTTTTTTGTAACAATTATGTATTGTTACTAATCAAACAATTATATAAGTTAGAAGTTAGAACCAACAGACAACAAGTTATTAGTCGTGAAACAACTCGGTTTTTTTAGACAAGTAGTCAAGTACATTTAAAATTTGGCCGACAAAAAAAGTTTTCAATCTTAATTTTTGTATACAGTCGAATTAAAATCTAGCCACCATAAAAAAGGCTTTAACTTTTTTAGTTGTCTGGAATCTTTAATTTGGTAACACCAAAATCTTCCATTATATATTAAACCGATCTAGTTGAATAAATAGCCAAGTATGGGGGAAGTAATCATACTCGTGTAATCGTTGGATCATAAAGTATACATTCATATATTATTATTGTTTTGTTAATTATGTATAATAATCATGTGTTTAGCTTAACTGGCTTTACATAATAATGTTAGTTGATGGTGTTTCTTGGAACAACCCACATGGAATGTTTTATGTATATTCACTGATACAATGTTACAAGTTGCAAACATCTTTTAAATGAAGAGTATTTATTTTTCGTCCTCATATAATTGGGTTTTTTCTATAAATTAACTTTTGTGTTGTGTTTTTTTTTTTAATATGTGTATCAAAACCTTAAACGGTATTTATTTATAAACAGATAGATGGAGTATTGGTCTACTGGATAATCATCAATAACTTCATGAGAGAGTTTGTGGCGCTTCGCTGCTTCTGAATCTTTATCTCTTCTAACGTGAACAAAGCTTCAAAACTAGCTTTGTGGTCCGCTGAGCAATCAAAACCCAAAAGCCTAATAATGATAACGCTTACCTTATCCACCGATGTAAGAAAGTAACGATGGTGACTCTTATAGGCTAATTGTTCGTTAATGGAATTCTGAAGGCTTGTAGTGGGAAAAAAAAAGGTTATATTCTCTTGAATAGAAAAAAATCAATTCATGAGAGGTTGATAAATAACGACAGGTGAACAAAAAAGGATAAATAACGACCAATCTCTGTTGAGCATGGACCAAACTCCTGAAAAATTATGATTTTCGTATATTAACCCAATCACTTCACGAAACTTGGCTAATTATATTGTTTTGTTGAAAATGAAATTAATATTGTAACGATTAAATATTGGTACATAGTTGGCCAGCTAATGTTTTCTTAAATGCGAACATGTTCTTGTTCATATTGATGATACTACTAAAAATGCTTTTTGAACGGGGGCAGACACTTCTTGTGTTTTCTGTCAAAACCCGGTGGAGTCAAGAAACCACATTTTCTTTCACTGCAGCTACTCACATCAGATTTGGAAAACACTTACTAAAGGGCTCCTTGGAAACCACTTCACATCAGATTGGGAACAACTTAGATCGTTAATATCCGGCACTGCTCTTGAAAAACGCTACTTGTTGCTCCTAAGATACTCGTTTCAAGCCACGGTTCACTCCATATGGAGAGAACGCAACAATCGTAGACACGGTGAAGACCACATCCCAGCTCCTCGCCTTGGCCAAATGATAGAGAAAACCATTCGGAACAAGATCTCTCTCCTCCGCTGCTCGAGGAATCAGAAGTACCAAGACCTCCTCATTATTTGGTTCTCTACTCGAACTTAAGATTGTAAACAAATGTCAAAACTATCACCTTCAAAACTGAAGCACTTGATGTAACACTGGTTTTTTTGATGAATAAATTTTACATTCATTCAAAAAAAAAAAAAAAAAATGCTTTTTGAACATATTTATCTTATGCTATTCCATATTCGTATTTCTTCCAACTTAATTAACCCGACTATTATATTCTAATGTAAGGCTTTATTGAATAAATCATAAATATATATTGTTAGTAAAGTTTGTACCTTGTGATACTTTAATCCAACTCCAAGTTGTTGCAAGTTTGTAACACATGACCAACTTGTAAAGATGATACAATATATACATCAAAATTTTATAGTTTTAAGTCAACTTATCTATGAAAATGTATTTTTAAGCAGAATTTACGCGTCGCCCTAGTTTCTCTCCCAAACCCGCAGTTCGAGGCGCCGTTTGAAGATTTCCCTATGTCTTTTCCCACCGGCGAGGCTCCTCCGGCGGTATTTTTCCTTTACATTGGCGATCTCCGGTGTTTTCTGGTTTCATTCTGACCTTTTTTCGGTGTTGTTACCGGTTCGTTTCTTACCGGCGTAGTCCGGCGCTCTTCCGATGTCCTTCCGGTCTGGTGTGTGTCTTCCTCCTGTTTCCGGGGAGATGGCTGGTTCCTCTTGGGTGGTATCCCATAAGCCTTCGCATCTTCTTCTGTTGACTCTCCTCGCCTCTCTCGGACTGAAGCTTCCTCCGGAACCGATAGTTAATCCTCCTCTACCACTGACCCCTCCAAAACCCCAAATCCACCAGATCCTCCGCCAAGACGTAGATTCTTAGATGCTCTCGTCACCATTTCACCGTGTCCCTCATCTCACCTCATTTTCGATGCATCTCTCGCTGTATTCTCCTTGGATAAGGGCCAGACCTGTACTCTCTTCAGCGAGCAACCTCGGCTTCCACTGTCTCCCCTCCCCTTCATCTTGACGTCAGAAGGTTTTGGTCTCTATTGCCCTCTTGTGCGTTGTCCAATGGTATAAAAACGATCTTCTGTTAGTTTCCTTTTACCTCTGTATGAGGTTCGTACCTCAGTATGAGGATGATAGACTTATCTGATTTGATCAATGCTCTGTTGGTATGGATGTTATGTCTCTTATCGGAAGTAGGCATCTTTGTAGACAGTCTTGGCGATTGTTGGTTCATGCTTTGGTGTGAATCTGTGTGTTCCAGGTTATCTCTCGGATCATTTCTATGGTGAATCCGATTTTCCTTGTATTGAGGACGATGTTAGACTTATTTTAACTATCTCTGTAGCTCTGGATGGTGGTAAATTTGAGGTCTTTTGTGATAAATTCTCCCAACTATTATAGCAATCTTTACAGAATATAGAAGAGCATCATGACACATTTGCATGTCTTCCCAACGCATCATGGATGTATAAGTCCATTGGCTACAGAATGGGATGGTTCATGGAGGACCCACTTAAGGCATCGATCCAACATAGATCATCTTTTCGATCCGTTGTCTCCTTTGCTCTAGTAGCATAGGAACTTGCTTTGAAGACGGCGATTTGCGCGGCCTTAGCGGTGGGTATTTCAAGGATGGCTTGTTATTCGGATTGGCAGAAACTTCCCCTTCTTCTCAATGTCGGTGGCCATGCATTTGTAGTTGACGATATCGTTGCTGATATCGGAAGTATGAAGACCAAGATTCTTCCTCGTCGTTTCATTATGTGTTTGCGTTCTAAAAACGCCTTTGTTTCATATATTTTCTCCTCCTTCTGTAGAGTTTGAGCTACCTTAATTTATGAAATGTTTTACAAAAAAAAAAGTCAACTTATTACGCTCTAAAGTGGATTTATAATCATAGTCATTAAGAGCATCATTAGTATTAATTGACCCATACTATATCACCAATTATATAGTATTACATGTATATGTAGGTGGAACCATTATATAAACTATGATAAGAAATAACATATTTAATTGTCATAATATCTCCATTAGGCTCAAACAAATCTAATTTGTTCATGATGATCTACAGAACATGATCTTCTTCACGGCAACATATAGTATATCACAGCCAAAGCCCAAAGCATCCCCACTTTATTAATGTCACACTCCATTTGTTTTCTTAAACTTCTTAATGGAAAACAAAGTACTCGATTATGTAACTCCACAAAACTACTTATAAAATATCAATTCTAAACAGAACAAATTCTCGGTTTTGTGCAATCACTTTCAAGTATCAATCATTTGGTAAGCAAAACACAATAACTGTGCATGAGCAAAAAATAATTAGCTACTCCAATCTTCATACGAGAAGCCGATATATATCCACAAATCTGTTAATTCACAATTATGTTTTCATTACAACTTGCTATATTGATGTGATTATACGACGGATGCTGATAAACTAATTTAATTTTGGAGCCCACTCGTTTCGTGGATTGTAGTCTTATCTTGAAAGCAGCCCTAGTGACCAAACTAGATGAAGACCAATTAAAATTGGTTGGACAAACTTTTACATCCCATTTCAATGTGACGTATTTAAATTCTTCTCTTCATCTATAAAATTATAAGCGGACAATAAATGCTATACTACAAAAATATATCAAATTTTGAAAATCACGACCTATTAAGTAAAAGTTTTCTTTTTTGATAATTGATACTCGAAAGTTATAAACAGGTTCTCGGTACTATTCTCTTCTTCTACTTTCTTTCTTTTTCCAGTAATTTTGTAACTATCAACATATACTTAATCATTCAATTATGTTTTATGGATTCAACAATATACCTTTTTGATATTAGTTGAGACAATACTACTTAGTAATAATAATTTGATTTTGATTTTTTACAGTAGCTCAAAAACGTTTGGTTCATGGTAGTGTAAGATTAATTATGGCTTTATACTCTATAATTTGTAGGTGAGCTAATCCTAAAAAACTAAAATTTGGATGAATAAATTGTTAACTTGCCAATAACGGATTGTTTCTACACAACTATAATCACGGACAAAAATGTTTTTTTGGCAAATAAGTTATATTAAAACTTACACTCCAAGGGAGAAAGAGTTTTAAAGAATTTATAAAGTCACTTTTCACTAAGGTACAACAGCTGTTGTGCAAGAAGAATCCCACCGTCAATCACGTGTTTCATCTCTCCATCTGCCGCCACGCGTCAGCCACACACTCGTTATCCAATCATATGCTTCTAATTGCTCCTCCCGCCGATTAGAAAAATAGAACGGTAATCAATGTTTTTGGTCACCGGAATCTGTTTTGGGGATATAAAATTGAAAATTTCTATTTGAGCCTTCTTTGTTTTACAGTTGTCACAAACTTTAATTCTTTTTAAGAAAATATTATCATATGCAATATGCAAATGGTAATAACATCATAGATTCGTTATAAAATAAAAACAAGATTTGAATGTGGCACGTTGCTTCCATCCAATTAATCATTTGATAATGATACATGAACCATAATCATATGGCATGTTTAGTGATTGATACCTTCTCTAATGTCGCCTAATCTGATCTACTATGGTCCGATAAATTTATAAGAACAGTACATGAGATTAGTTTTGAGAATGATTTACGCAATAGTTTTCATTAGATCGACCTTGTTCATTTGATATTACAAAGTTTTGACATTTTTAGAAGAAAAATATTTGACATTTAATTTTGAAGCTAACTGGCCTTTATGAACAAAATAACTAAACTTATAAGTGAGATTTCTATTTCGTGGTTGGTCATTTCAAACATGTATATGTCAGAAAACATAATTTCAACATACTACTTCTCTGCCAGCTTTTATACCAAATTTCATTTTAAAATGTTTTTTTTTTGTTTTGTTTGGTTTAATACCAAATTATGGATGTTAATATAAGAAATTCATGTAATTTAGAATAATGATTATATATTAAAAAAAATTGACTATTGTGTGAGATAGGTAGAGTTTTAGTTGACAAAAAAAAAAAGATAGGTAGAGTTTTATTTTATTTAGTGCTGTAGGTAACAACAAGCTCCATAAGAGATTTGACAATGACTAATAAGAATCTAAATAAGTTTGAATTATTGAACACTTAACAATTGTTTTCGTAAATAAAATATATTTTGAAAAGATAAGATAAGCTTCGAAATGCATAATCATAATTCCCTTTTGAGGTTCCGATAGACCGAATGGACTTTGTTGTTACATCACTTTAGTCCTTTTCGTTGGTTGCTTCTCTTCAACACCTATTTTTTTTTTTAAGACTTTAATTGATAAATGCATATGTTATGATGTAACATAATATTTTAATATGAAAACCTATCCACCAATCGTTTAGTCTCTAACAATTTTCTGTCTATTCTTACGAATTTATATAATTGTTATAAAAAAAAAACTAGAATCGTTAGATTTCTAATTATGGACTAGGTTTCCTTTTATTTATTTTATTTTATTGAAAAGAGAAGGAGTTGGCGATCACCAAAACTACGGTGAGGTTGCACACAGGGAATAACATCACTTTTACAAAATGAAAAGACAAAAACAGTCCATATCCCCGAACAACTCGGCAGCCGTTTGTTGGCTGTGGAACGCGTAATTCGCAAGCCGATAGAGATTCGTTACATAACATTTCCAACAACACCATTAGTCCATTACATTACCAGTCCGACCGGATCACGTCACCCACCCCGACATTCGGGTCGGATCCTATTCAACCCATTTTCCTTGTGTGACGTGTCAACTCACTATGCTATTAACATTTCTGAACTCAAGTCTTCTTCACGTACGAACCC
The DNA here is from genome assembly GCA_019202805.1 of Arabidopsis suecica. Taxonomy (NCBI): domain Eukaryota; kingdom Viridiplantae; phylum Streptophyta; class Magnoliopsida; order Brassicales; family Brassicaceae; genus Arabidopsis; species Arabidopsis suecica. The sequence goes on from CM032911.1 coordinate 8,990,495, forward strand.
CTCATTTTGTGTCAATCTTTGATATCTCACCCCTTACATTAATTTTTTTCCAGTCTACCCCACAATCATCAATGTTATTTTTACCAAGTAATCAATGCTTTTATATACCTTATAGTTAACGATCTTTAATTTACTTAAATCAAAACACCGGTGGGTTTAAAATTGAAATAATTTTTTTTTGTTAATGTTTGCATTTTTTAAAAAACTATAGAACGGTAAATTTTTAATGAAAAACTGCATATACTAATTAGAATTGAATATCTGATTATTATTTTCTATGATAATTTATTATGTCAGTAGTATATACTATATAATTATATAAAAGGGGTTATTCTATCGCAAAAGAAGAAAAGGGTCAAGTCTTTAAAGAAATAATAATGTCGGGTAAAATCTGAAAACATTTTAGTATATAAACACATCATCTTCTCGTACACACCACAATTCTTTGTTTTATTATACTTTTTTTTTTTTTTTTTGGTTTCACGAAAACAAACGAATCAGTGTCGGCTCTTGGGTTCCGAACAAAAACACATTGTACGTCGGATCCAAACCGCGCGTTATACAAACGCTTAATTTCTCCAGGATTCTTCTGCTTCCACCATTGCTCGAAAATCGCGTCTTCTGACAATGTGCTGAAACTGAGTCATCGTCCGAGTTAGCAAAGTGAAACTTCGAAGTTTCTCTTACACTAATCTCAGGTTTGGGATTTTGTAAGAAACCGCGTTTACAAGTAAGTGCGTTTGCGGCTGAAACTTTCTCTCCAAGAAAGATTTATTCTTTTCCCAGTTTGCAAAAGCAAAACTGATTCTTTTTCGTTGATTCCTTCTACGTAGAGGGAAAGATTTCGAATTTCTTTTTGCATTGCCTTTTCGAGAAAAACATTTCTGACAAAATCGAATCCATAGATGAAATTTTCCTATCTGTAAAATTTCTGGGAAAAAGTTTTCTCTTTTGGTTTGATTAGCTGGAAATTGAAATCTCAGGTACCGCAAAAATCTACTAAAAACTGAAAGTGTCGTTTTTTAGATACCAAATGCTATTAAAATGGTGTTAACATATAGTTCGGATCTAATTTAAGAATTTTTTTCTTTTAAGTACTATAGTGTCATTTTTGTTAGCTATTTTCTTTCCCCTGTATTTCAATTTTATAAAGTTCTTTAATTTATTTATTTTGCTTTGTTTTCTTTCACCAGAATGTTCAACTTCAAGCAATGGTTGATTCTTTTGGTGTGTTCGTTAGTAATAATGAACACAGAAGGACTGTTTGTTAATATTACATTTGTTCGAAACGCAGTCGCAAAAGGGGCCGGTGAGTTATAAATTCTATTTATATATTTATTTATAATTTATGTTCCTATAATTTATTTGTGTTTTTTTATTCTTCATTTATGTTTGTTTGGTTTTGCAGTTTGTTTGGATGGAAGTCCACCAGCTTATCATTTAGACAGAGGTTCTGGAACTGGAATCAATAGCTGGTTGATACAGCTTGAGGTTTTGTTCTGTTTTTTTTCTTCTTCTTGTGTTCTGATGTTGTTCTTGCTTTGGATGCGTTTATCGAATAGTTTATGGCCTTTATCGGTTGCTGGTTTGATCTTTTGGGGCTTGGGAGATGATTTTTGAATGAAGTTTTTGTGGAAGTTAATTGAGTATTTTTGGAAATGCTTTGATTTTAGGGAGGAGGATGGTGCAATAATGTAACAAATTGCATTAGTCGGATGCATACTCGGTTAGGTTCATCGAAGAAAATGGTGGAGAACCTTGCTTTCTCAGCTATTCTTAGCAATAAGAAACAATATAATCCTGGTATGAATGCTTATAGCTTTTGACCAGCTTGTTGATCAAACATAAAGTTAAGTTTTTTACTTATGGGTTTGGTTTGTTCTTCTTGGAAATGGCAGATTTTTACAATTGGAATAGAGTGAAAGTTAGATACTGTGACGGGTCATCATTCACAGGAGATGTGCAAGCAGTGAACCCTGTGAGTACTAAGAAGAAAACATGAGATTTATTTAGTGTTTTCTTACTTTATTCGATAATCATAATGGTAATTTGATCAGGCTACTAATCTTCACTTCAGAGGTGCTCGAGTTTGGCTAGCCGTTATGCAAGAGCTGCTAGCTAAAGGCATGATAAACGCCGAAAATGTTAGCTTTTCTTTCCTTCACCAAATTTCTCCAATCTCCATTAACTCTTGCAAGCTTTTGACCCTTCAAAGTGGTCTAAAACGTTTATGAAACTATGGCAGGCTGTTTTGTCTGGATGTTCAGCTGGCGGGTTAGCTTCGCTGATGCATTGTGACAGTTTCCGTGCTCTATTACCGATGGGAACCAAAGTAAAATGTCTTTCAGATGCTGGTTTTTTTCTCAACACGTAAGACCATTACTCTGTTTTTGATCCTTCCCTATTCATCATCAACTGACTGAAAAAAGTTAGAAATGACATTTCATTGGTATGTTTTCAGAAGAGATGTCTCAGGAGTTCAATACATTAAATCATACTTCGAAGATGTGGTTACTCTTCATGTAAGCTTTCCATTTGCTTTATCTTATCTAGTGACAGTTAATTCAGTTGTTCATTCTTGTTATTGGAACTTTTCAATGATATGTGTTTGCAGGGATCAGCAAAGAACTTGCCGAGGTCATGCACATCAAGATTAACTCCTGCAATGGTAAAAAGCATTCATGTTATCTCTTTAAAGCCATTTTTTGTTTCTCTTCAATTTTTACTCATATAATCAATCACCAAAAACTCTGCAGTGTTTCTTTCCGCAATATGTGGCTCGCCAGATTAGAACTCCTCTGTTCATTCTTAATGCCGCTTACGACTCTTGGCAGGTAGGTTATCTCTTTGTCACTGCAAGATTTTTCCAAAGAACAGATCTTTCAGCTTGAAAGAAGTATTTTCCTAAATTTAATTTCAAAACTCATCATTCGTCTTACATTTCTTTATCAGATAAAGAACATTTTGGCTCCGCGAGCAGCTGATCCTTACGGAAAATGGCAAAGTTGTCAACTAGACATCAAGAATTGCCATCCAAGCCAGATCAAAGTTATGCAAGGTTAGCCTTAGAATCAAAACTTATCATCTGATTTTGCTGGATCATTTCTTAACATCAAATGCAAATGCATGAAAAGGGTCTAAAACTTTCCGGGTTTTATGGTCTTTTAGATTTCAGGTTAGAGTTCTTGAGTGCAGTGATAGGTTTAGGGAGATCTTCATCAAGAGGAATGTTCATAGATTCTTGCTACACTCACTGCCAAACCGAAACACAAACTTCATGGTTCTGGCAAGATTCTCCAATTCTAAACCGAACGGTACAAAAAAGCAGACTTTCTCCAAATTCTTGTCAAACAAAATGTCATTAGAATCAATGTTACATTGTGTTCTTATAATTATTATTTCTTCTTAATTTGCAGACAATAGCAAAAGCTGTTGGAGATTGGGTTTATGACAGAACATTGTTTCAGAAGATAGATTGTCCTTACCCTTGTAACCCTACTTGCCACCACAGGGTTTTCACTCCTCTAGATGCTCCTCCAATTTAAGAGGTTCTACTATATAACATATATATAGATTTATTATTATTTTTGAAAAGAAAATATGCTTATAAAGGATTCATTGGTCAGATATAGTGAGATATTCATAGGGTTTAGCTATAGAAGAAGAAAAAGAAAAAGAGTGTGATTAATTCAAGATTGTTGAGAATAAGCAATAGGAGTAATTTTCTTCGGCACTTGTTATGTGCTGTTTATGTTGCTCTTCCATTCTTATGTAAAATGCAAAATTGTTACTTTTACTCAATTAAATAAAGTATAATTCTTTTCTCAGCTATATATGTTTGGAGATTTTTTTTTTCGTGTATCAGTCAGTTGTTTTCACACTGAATTAATGAATTCATTATTTAGAGAATTAGTAAATTTAGAACTTTTTTTTTTTTTTTTTTTTTTTGCTAAGCATATTTCATTAGTCCACATTATTATTCTGTGTTTTTAAATTTCATTAGTCCACATTATCAGTCAGTTGTTTTCACACTGAATTAACGTGTTTTTAAATTTCATTCAGTTTTAAACTTTATCTAAAAACACTGACTGAAAAATATTTTTCAAATTTCATAAGTTGTATTATTCTGTGTTTAGAGTCAGTTTTTGAATAATATTATTGTGGACTAGTGGTTGAGTTTAGATCAAATATAAATAGTAGTTGAGTTTAGAGTCAGTTTTTGAATAATGACGTTATATTTTTCAGTCACTGAATTTAAAAACACTGACTGATAATGTGGACTAGTGGAATTTAAAAACACAGAATAATATTTTAAACTTTATCTAACGACACAATAATCCTCCGATACGCTACAATAAGTCATCCACTACTAATAATACGATACGCTACAATTAAGTCATCAAGAACTGGTTAATACAACTCTCATCGGATTAGATAGGCTAAGTGTCTCCTTGATCCGCTGGTGGAGGCGTGGACAAGATCTTGGCAGCTTCAGAATTGCACATCTCAATGGTATTCAAAACAAGGGTAAGAGTAGCAATGTCGGTGGCATTAGCAACAACATCTTGCAACTTCGAAAGATGGTTACCAATCTCATCAATCATAGAATGAGCTTCTTTCCTTAGTTGAATTCTCTTCTCATTATCATCCATCTTTGCCTGTAACAAAACACAATAAACACAGTTATTTACCTCATATCAATCTTTAAAATTGCTACATTATTGGATCTCACTACCTCAGACAAAGCAAAAAACAAGTTAATCAATTTAAGCAAATCCAGTATTTTAATAAAATTTTGCTCAGAAAAATCAGGAGATTCTGTTGTTTACAGAATTTTAACGTAAAAAAAGGCTCTATAGAGTCATAAACAAAGCAAAAGAAGAATTACCTTTTCAATGGATACTTTGATGATCAGATCTCAGGTTTTCTTCGGAGTGGTCGGTGGCTAAACGCTACTCAGATCTTATGAGACGACCACTTTATACCAACATTAAAAAAAACCCTAAATTCGACTCTGTTTAAATGTTTGGGCCCTTTACACTTTTCTCCTTTTGGCCCAATTAATATAGGTCCAATCAAAAACTGTCCACACTTTAACGTCAAAACATAAGTTGAATTTTTCAAAAACTGACTCTAAATTCAACTACTATTTATATTTTTCAAAAACTGACCCTAAATTCAACTACTATTTATATTTTCAAAACATAACGTCATTATTGGTTTACTGGTTTGATCTTTTGGGACTGAGGAGATGATCTTTTGAATGAAATTTCTCTGAAAATAAATTTGAAGTTTTTAGTTTTTTTTTTTTTGTAAATGCTCTGATTTAAGGAGGATAGGGCAAGAATTTATCTGCCGCCCAATAAGTTGAATTTCTTAGAGAACAACTTTCTAAATAAACCAGCCGCATGATTCTCACCGATCGAAAACGTCATGGAAAACTATAAGGTTTTTGTTTTGTTTTATTTAAAACGTCATGATGGTTTATTCAGGCAAATTCTGGTAAATTTAGAATATTTTATCTCTTTATTACAGGAAAAAAAACTACAATTGACAGAGAGACAGAGCATTAATTACACATTATCCAAGGGAGAAATGTGACTCACATATTATGTGTGATGTGTCTCTCTGCTGCTTGAGAGAGAGAGAAAAGGCATTTTAATAGTAGTAGAATCAGCATAGATTAATATTTAAGGCATTTTGTTTATTTAATATGTGATAAATTAGTAGTTGACTCACATAAATAGTAGAATCAACTACTAATTAAATAAGTCATTCACTACAAATCAACTACAAATCATATAAAACTACTAAATCTCTTAGTTCAACTCCTCATCTGTCATCTGTGTCAGAATGAGCGTCTTCTTCGTGATTCTCTGGCGGAGGATTCGGCAGCGGCAAATTGAGGATACTAGCCGCATGATTCTCACAGTTTTCGATCTGTGTGATTGTACATGTATTGCTGGCCATGTCTGCCAAATCATAGAGTTGACTCAAATTGATCGCAATGTCATTGAGCAAGTCGAATGCGACATTCTTGAGTTGTTGTCTCTGCTGGTTAGGATCCATTGAGGCTGTAGCAAAGAAAAAAAACAAAGTAAAATAATGATCTCAATAATTAATAAAGCAGTTCCTAAATCTAAGCAAAATAAATCGGATCACAGTATTATGTTTGTTTCCAAATAAATCACGAAATCAATCTAAGCAAAATAAATCACGATTATGTTTGTTTCCAAAAAAAATCACGATCCAAGTCTGACATTTTGGATCACGATCTCTACAGAATCATAAACAAAGTAAAAAAAAAAAAAAAAAGTGAGAAATAGAGAGCGAAATGTACATTTGCAAGGATGTTCAAATACTCGATCTAGATTGTGCATAAGCAGTACATGACAAAGTATATGGGTTCCTTAAGACAAACTTGAGAATAAAATTTTAGTACTCGAATGGTTGACCAATTAAGTAATGGTGATAAGAAAAAGAGCAAATGAAAAGTATATGTAGATATTATCGACCAAAAAGTGGTCTTCATCACTGATAAATGAACATATTGCTACATAGTGATGTTATTCGGGATGAAAAATGTCGACACAACCTATCACAAACTGGTTAACAAAATATTTGGTGATATGCTTGGTAAAACCATTGAGGTCTACATGACGACCAATTTATACCAAAACCAACTCTCTATTACATTTTTGGGCCTTTACACTTCTTTCATTTTGGTCGAATTAATATAGGTCCAATTTCATATTTTAAATATGATAAATCTGGTTTACAAAAAAAAAAAGAAAAAAAATTGATAAATCTTTTCATATTTCTCAAACGCTAAAAAACAGAACTACTATACTCAATATTTACAAAGACAACGTTTTTCATCGTGGTTACTGATTTGATCTTTTGTGATTTAGGAGATGGATTTTTGAATGAAAATCTTATAAAAATAAATTTGAAGTATGAAAGTTAGAGAAAAAAAAAACCAACTAATTCATAGATTATATTTGCCCAAAATTTATTTTGAATTATCTTGTTGACAAAATCAACTAATATCTCCTTTGACTGAATTTTGTAACAACAGAAAATCAATAAAAACAATTAAAGTTGCGAATTAATTGTCACAGTTTTGTCATTAAGGTCATCTCTTTAGTCTTTATGGCTTGGACGTTGAGCTTGGCTATATAGTCGAGCCATTGTTTTCTCATTTATATTATCGAACACACACACACACATACAAAATCTTTCCCCTCTCTTCTTCGTTTGTTCGTGGTGGAGAATACTAACAGAAAATTTGGTTTAATTTGTGAGATTTGTGAAGATTTTGGTTTAATTTGAAGATTTTGGTTTAATCTGATGTTTCGCCTCTACAATTATAGTAAAACCTCTATAAATTAATAATGTTGGGACCATAAAATTTTATTAATTTAGAAATGTATTAATTTATCGATAAATTTATAGAGAGAATTTAATAATTTGGTAATTTTTAAAAAATTTCTATCTAAAAATAATTTTTTTTATAAGCAATATCTTTTTAAAACAAATTACAAGTAGAGAACCAATTATTAAGCTTAAAAAAAAATACAAACTTTTCGAATAATAGAGTCATATTTCATTTAATATATTACATATAATATTATAGTAATTCATATATTACATATATAAATTTATATCATATATATATATATTAAGTCAAATATATTTATTGATAATTTAATACAATTATTAATTTATGATATCCATGGGACCATATGTTTACATGAGATTTTTAAAAAAATTATTATCTTATTAATTTATCGATTTATGTCATATTTTACACTGGTCCCAACTCGGGACCGGAAGAATTTATTAATTTAGAGAGGTTATTAATTTATAGAGTATTAATTTACCGAAGTTTTACTGTATACTTCATCTTTACGATTTGGTACTGTATTATCAAATTTTGATCTTCAGTTATTTTTACATTTATTGATTGCATTGTCGTAAAAATATCGGTTCTTACAATTTTCACAAAAAAACATTTCCATTTTATTTGAATTGTTTCAGACTTCCTAAAATCTTGAGGGACTCCTAACGTTAAGGTACTACTGTTTAAAATAAAATTAAAACTCAAAAAATATAAATATTAGTTATAGTACTACGAATTTTAAATTTTTGTAGAGTTTAGAGTTTAATTTGCACTAAATAAAAAGATTTAGGTTTTAGTTAGTACGTACCACGGTTTTTATTGGGCTCCTTTTTTCACATGAAACAAAGATTTGTTGGAGTTTTTTTTTCCTTTGCATTTGTCCCTATCATAATTGAATATTTGAATGGTTTCAAATTTTCTAAAATCTTCAGGAACTCGTAAGTCGTAACATTAATTAAGGTCATACTGTCTAAAGAAAATATGAGAAATATACATTTTTATTGCTACGAATCTTAACTTTTTTCTATTGTTTATGTTTTATGCGAAACCCATATGCAATGATGCTATCTGTATTATTTGCACGCGGTTTCGGATCGATCATTTTCCCGAGAAAGCTGAGAAGATCAATGATAAAGAATTTCAATTGAGATTTATCCATGTAGCTTCCTTAATTAACAATTATTCCTTTTAGTTCGTAAAATTTAACGAATTCTTATATTTTAATTTATCTATTAAACACTCGTGTTATGATAAAAAGATCAAACGGAGAGGTCTGACTTTTAAATTTTGTTACTTTAGGAAAAATCTCTAACATGTTTTGGCTGTTGCGCAGCTAACTCGTTCGGTGTGCAATGCACCGACACTTTTAGTCCTCGTGCCAAACCATACTTTTTCTTTCTTATTTAATTGTGTTCATAGATTTATATTTTACAAAGATAACAAGCTAGGATAAATTATTATAACACGAATGTAAATAGTTTATGTGAAAATGACGCATATTATTAGGTTGGTGATAACTTTAAAACTGAATATCTAAATAAACATGCATAATCAGTATTCTCAAGGTCCAAGAATAATCATTTTTAGTTTGTATCAATTGGTTAAATTAAAAACTAGTTAAATCGTGTTATTGAATCGATTAAAAATATTTAATAAAAAGACTAATAACACATTTGATAAAAAAAAAAAAAACTTACACAACGTAGTTTCTTGACGTTGGATAACCTGGCGAATCTACTAACACATGTACACGCTATGCCAGTCACAAGTATCTTATAAAAAAAAAAAAAACTTTATGCAAATTAAAGCAAAAGAAGAAATAAAAAGCAAATTAAAAAGAAGAAAAAGTTTGATTTTTATTTGCAACTTGTGGATGTATCTATATAATGAAGAAGACAACAATGGCTGGCTTCCATAAACTTTTAAAGCTCTCTCTCTCTCTCTCTTTCAGATTCCTCTCTATCCATCTCATTAACACACCAAAAACAAAACTTTTTTCTTCTCTCTAACCAAACAAGAATTTAGAGGACTCCATTTTCACAAGGTATGCATCATTTTTTGAGAATTTCTTTTTTTATTAGAACGTATTGTAACCTTTTTATAGTTTTGCAAGTTTGATATGTACACTCAGATTGTTATCATTTCATTATAATACAAAATATAATTGAATATTTGGTTTTAGTCTTGTTAGTTATAACTATATATATATATTGCCATTTATGAATTTCTTATCATTAATGTGAATGACATCGAAGCTGTTACTTCGGGAAATTGATAATTTGATATGATTCAACACATTTCTCTGCGATCCAACAAGTTGAATATGAAGAAAGGGATGATATGATTTTCTTACATAGTAAAAGTTGAGATGATGTATGAAAGGGTATTTTTGGTATCTTAAAATACAAACATCCCATAATAGCGATTAGCAATGTTAAACTGTAATGGATTATGACAGATTTGTAATGATAGTAATTGTTTAGTGGAGCAAGGTAATAGTTACAGACAACTAAAAAAGTTGGTCTGAGAAAAGCTATAAGATATTTAAACACGCACATGGACGATGGATGTCTTTTTCTGTTTGTTTTGTTCCTGGCTAGTAATCACATTTCTGGTGATCTACTTTTTAATAGTCTAAAATTTCCAATTTGCAATAACGTGGATTCGTGGAATCTTAAAACAATGGATTACTATAATAGTATAATTATAAAAATTATTATCCACTCGAAAATGTAGGTAAGTTCAAAATGAAAAAATTTGTCAGTCGTCCGCATGTTACCATATTCAAGCAGTAATATTCGCATTATAAATGTATTATTATATTATATTGAAAACTTTAACAAAATCGTTAGCTTGTTTATTTATTTTTTTTCAAAAAATTGTTATAGAATGGGGAGGCTTAAGCAATGTTGGTCAAGTTTGCTAGTGTTGGCAGTGGCGGTGATCGGGACCGGAGCCGTTCCCATCACTTATCTACAAAGCGCCGTTGCTAAAGGAGCCGGTAAAATGCAACAACGGTTTACATATACTTATATTCATATTTACACAATTGCATTATATCGGATAATTCAATAAGTTATTGAGAATATATATATTAATTATGTAGTGTGTTTGGATGGGAGTGCACCAGCTTATCATTTCGACAAAGGGTTTGGTTCGGGTGTTAACAATTGGATCGTCCACATGGAGGTAAAGAAACTTGGTTTTTTTTTTTTTTTTTTTGCAAATTTCTGGACCACTTGATATTTTTGTCGTTGAAATGACTGAATATAAATCGTAGTTCTTTATAGTTGTGTGATTAGTAAAAAGTTAAAAAAAAATTGCGGCGTTTATCGTGCGCATCTAATGTTTTTTAAAAATAATATTTGACTGAAAAGAACTGTAATATAAAAATCAGGTAGAATTAGTTGAATCAAATTTGAATGAAGTGTAAATTAAATGGTGTTTATATGTTAGGGAGGAGGATGGTGTACCGACGTCGCTTCATGTAATGAACGTAAGGGTACAATGAAGGGTTCGTCCAAATTCATGAACAAAGACTTTGGATTTTCCGGTATCTTGGGTGGCAAGCAAAGCACTAACCCAGGTCTAAACTAATTTTGTTTTCTACTTTTTTTTTTTTCATTTTAACTTTTTTTTTGGTTTCTAATGATCCAGAGATTTGTGGGAGAGTTATAATAGATTAATGGTGTTGAATCTGTCTTGATTTTTATTATAAATCATTTTCTTTTGTTCAGATTTTTACAATTGGAACAGAATCAAAGTACGATATTGTGATGGGTCATCCTTTACCGGCAATGTAGAAGCCGTTAATCCGGTAATCTAGTGACTAAATTTTGATATTTATGAAGATAAATTTTATTTTTAGACCCAAAATTCACATTTTTCCTAAGTACTTTAAATTTCTCCTATTAAAAATTGTAGGTTTACTAATTGGAACTTTGAATATTTTCAGGCGAACAAACTGTTCTTCCGCGGTGCCCGAATTTGGCGTGCGGTGATTGATGATCTTATGGCTAAAGGAATGAAAAACGCTCAAAACGTATATTATATGTTCATATTATAACATCTCTCTTTCTTTTGTATCAAAGTAAAAATTCTTAACTGTTTACTAATTTAGAGATAAAACTTTTCAGGCGATACTCTCCGGTTGTTCAGCCGGAGCATTGGCCGCGATTCTACATTGTGACACTTTCCGGGCCATACTTCCCCGAACAGCTAGTGTCAAATGTGTTTCCGACGCCGGTTACTTTATCCATGGGTAAGTGTACATATAATTAGGGTACATATAATGTCAACTATTAATCATCTGATTATTATCACTGAATTGGATTTCATGTAACAGTAAAGATATCACAGGAGGATCATACATCGAATCGTATTACAGCAAAGTCGTCGCGCTTCACGTATAACTCTTTATTTAATATCTCTCAATTGTTAATTCTCTTAAATCATGATGATAATTTTAAAGTCAGTCTTGCTTGAAATCTTTTTGTAGGGATCTGCAAAGAGTCTTCCTGTTTCTTGCACCTCAAAAATGAAACCAGAACTCGTACGTAACTATAAATCCTTACATGTTGATCTTGACATATTTTTCCATCTATGGACCGATATCAACGACTTCCCTGATCGTTTTTCGCAGTGTTTCTTCCCCCAATATGTCGTTCCTTCCATGCGAACACCGCTCTTTGTCATCAACGCCGCCTTCGATTCCTGGCAGGTCCGATATATAAACAAACATGATATACATTTTTTGATATATACAAAAACATTCATTTCATTATAAAAATACACAAATCGGATACATTTATCGAATTTGATGATTTTTTTTTCAGATCAAGAACGTTTTGGCTCCGACTGCTGTTGATAAGGGAAAACAATGGAAGAATTGTAAGCTTGATCTCAAGAAATGTAGTGCCGCTCAGCTCAAAACCGTCCAAGGTAATTAACCGGATTTTGGTATATTTAGATTGTCCCGGTTTATACAGGGTGGTTTTAGTTCTGAAATTTGGTTTGGTTTTTGGATATGATCAGTTCCGTTTATCAAGATTTAAATTGAAAACAAGTGGTTTGGTTTAGTGATAAATTAGATTAAACCGGGTTGGTTTAAACATCTCAGGATTTAGAGATCAGATGATGCGTGCATTATCACCGGTTCACAGTACACCGTCGAGAGGGTTGTTCTTAGACTCGTGTCACGCTCATTGCCAAGGAGGAAGCGCCGCCTCTTGGTCCGGTGACAAAGGTCCCCAAGTCGCCAATACGGTAATAAGAAATTTATATACTTTTAAATCTTTTCAATTTGATTTTAGTTTTGATTTTGATTTTTTTGTTTCTTTGCAGAGAATTGCGAAAGCAGTCGGAAACTGGTTTTATGGTCGGAGTGCATTTCAGAAGATAGATTGTCCGTCGCCGACTTGTAATCCTACGTGTCCTGCAATTTCAACTGAAGACTAGAATCATCTAAATGTTCAATTTTTAATTTCAATTAAAAGATCTCTCGAACATTTTGGATTTGTATTCCAGAATCGGATCAATAAACACTGCAATTTGAATAAAGAGTATCTTTTTACTTTGATTTAAAATTAATTTTTTGTATTAATCGAGTTGATCTGAAAAGTTTTCAAATTGATACGAATTCCAAGAGAGAGACTGTGTACTATAGAAACTCTTGGTGCTCTGATTCTCTCAATTGTTTAGTAAAGTGAAGAACCCTAAAAATCATTGCATCGATGGATTCGGCGTTTGTGGACAGAGCTTGGGACAAATGGGTTACTTCGGGTAACGTTGGCTCTTCAGGTAAGTTCTCTCTCGATTAGGGTTCTTGTTTTCTTCTTCTATTTGTTTTGCAGTTTGGGTAAGATTTTGAAAAGAAAAACCCAGAAAGAATCTTCCTTATGGTGATTTGAGTTTTGAATTTTGTTCAGGCAATCCATTGAAGGCTGCTATTTTGATTAACTATGATCCTACAGGACCTTCTCGTCTCTTATCAACAATGTAAGCTAATTCCATCAAGTTCAAAATCTATTACTCTCTGTTTCTTCTTGAAGGTTGTTCTTTAGATTGTTATTTGCAGTTAAAGATCGAAACTTTAATGTATGCTTGTATATATGATTTAGATTTCGATTTAGTCTTTTTACTGGCTTTAATTTTGAGTTCTTTGCAGAGCTGAACAAGAAGGGATTAATCTCTATCCAGTTGATCTAAAGCAATTCATCGATTTCATGAGACGTGGCAATCTTCCTACTGAGACCTTTGTTCTTGGATCCAATCAATGTATAAGTTTGTTTTGTTTTCTTTCTTTTGCTTGGAGAGTATTATTTGTGGTTTAATAATAGGACTTGGAATCTGCAGACATAATAACATCAATTCATGAGAATTGGTTTGCTGCTCGGTGCTTAAACACTTCCCAGCCTGCTGGTGAAGGAGCTATTGTTATGCAGACTGCGGTTTACGTATTGGTTGCTCTGTGAGTGCACTGCACTCTCTGCTCAATTGCATATCTTCTTCTTACATTTTCAGTCCAAAATTAAGATGGTTATGGTTTCTTCTTGCAGATATGATGGATCAATTGGTTCAGCTTCTCAAGCTATGGCTGCAGCTGATCAGTTTGCGTCGCAGCTGAGTCGGAAAAATTTCTAGCTTCATCATTTGCGAAATCATGAGTATCTACGTTATTCTCTGTTATCATTGTAACCAGCTTTGATTATGTTTTTTTTGTGAAGGATCTTTGAGTTTCGATTAACTGTTTTTTTTTTCATTTTATCTCATCTTTTAGAACTAGAAAAGTCAGAAATCAATTGGAACAAGCCTGTGAACAACTCTTCCTAAGCATATAAACTCTTTTTGATTCAGTTCCAGTCCTGAAAGCTTGTTGGATTTAGATATCAGAAAGCTTCAAACTTCATGTCAGAGTCATCAGTGTTGTTTCGGGTAGTGGGGATCATGTTTGCAAATGTCGTTGCCTAGACGACATAGTGGACACACCCTGCAATTATCATTTAGTAGTGAGAGTCCCTTTCAAAATCATTATGTTGTGTGAGAACAGATTATCATCAATATGATTAGACAAGAGATTGATGATCAAGAACCTAAATCAGGACATAGGTAAACCATCTTAGAGAAGCATACAGAAGATTAAAAAGCCAAAAAATGCAGTCACTATTATCAGCTGAAGTAGCGAGATCTCTCTATCTTATTTCTTCTTGCTGATATGGTCAAGGACGGAATGTGAAATCAGAGAATGAATAAATAATCATATACCTTGTAAGAGAGTTTAAACCTATATTTTCTTTTGAGAAATATTTAAGTTAAATATTACTTTTGTTTGCCAAAAATAAGAAAGAGAAAAATCCAAAAAAGAAGAAACAAGATTAGATGCCCTGACTTGTAACCATAAGTTTCTTCTGTACAGAACATGGAGGTTGGGTTTGTGCTTGAAAGTGAAACTTCAGAGACTCTGACAAGAACAAAGTTTGAATCACATGATGCTTTCTTGTTTTTTTGTTTCTAAAATTTCCAACATTTTGCTCATCATCTATGCTTTACCTCCTTTTATACAGAGCATAATAATTCCAAACTTAATAATTTTGGATCGGCCACTACTCACTACACTAGGATGTGTTTTGAATTGGTTTGGATTTGTTTTAAGAAATAGAAAAGGAATGATATTTTGTTGTTGTTGTTTCTATTGATTTTAAGTTGATTCAATTTATTCATATCAAAAATCTGTGACAAAAAATAGCATGCTTAACATATCTTGCAAATAATTAGATGAACAAAGTTTATAGTGGTATGTCAGAAAAATAGCGGAATAACGAGATAACTGAACAATTGTTATCGGAACGAAATGAAACTGAATAAAGTTTTTGTAGAATAATTATTAATCGCTAGAAAACAATTTTTTTCCTTTTTGGATAATCTCGAAAAGCTAATTTTAGTAGATTAATCACGTTTTGATTTTTCTATATATACTTTTAACACGCTAGTAATATATATAGCAAGATTATTCTTGCAAAACGTGAAAAACGTGAAAATTTGATGAATATTTTCAATGATAAAAAAATAACGAAAATTTTGACATTGTGAACACGTGAACAAAAACACGTGAACAAATGATATATCATTCATCCCTACGAGAGAAAAATATTTTGCAATAACAACTATCATAAGATGTTTTCTTTTTTCATCTAGAAATTTTTATTAAAACTTGAGATGAAACCATAAGATGTTTTCTTTTTTCATCTATACATTTTTATTAAAACTTGAGATGAAACCTTACATGAAACCAAACGTCCAAAAAAAGAAAGCTAAGCCGGCGAAAAACTAAAAGTCCCCAGAAACATAAGCCGGAGAAAAAATGAATTCTCCGGAAACTACATTGGAATTAAAAGACAATAAAATTACAAAGCAGAAAATTTAAAGCCGAAATCAAAAGAGATCGAACCACAACTATCATAAGATCTTGCACAATTGATCTACTATGTTATTATTATTATAGTGTTTCAAAATACATTAAAAAAAGACTGAAGAGGAGCAGCTGAAAATAAGGGACCTGCCATTGACGAAACTGATAACTTTTTGACGAAAACGCTCAAATCCAACTATCATTAGACTTGGGCACATACATAATCTTTAACTTTTTCTGATACTATACTTACACATACATACATCTATACTATTAATTGGGAAGCATTTTGTGAACTACAACATTGTGAGGGTAGTTTAAAACTAACTAAATGAATTTTTACATGGGTAGTTTAGTAAATAAACAACTACTACAACTAAATAAATATATTTGATTTGGATACTTCATTAACTTTTTGCAAAACAAATAACGAGATTAAAAATACAAAATATTTTACATTATATAATGTCATTAATTGAAAAATACAAAATATTTTAACAATAAAATCTAAGTAATAATATTTATGTTATAAATATATTCCGAAATTTTCTCATTTACGAGATATAACAAATTAAGTACATAGCCAAAAAAATATGCGACAATAGTATAGATGTAAACAATTAATAGTATAGATGTAAACGTTCAATTATTAGTAACTAAACTAAACTAATAATAGAAATAATATGTTTTTAAATAAAATTAAATATTTGCAGGTTGGTAAATACTAAAATTATAAATATTTATCAACGATATTATCAGTTTTGCAACGAGAAATATTTATCAACGATGTTACCAATCTATAAAAGTTTATGATATTAATAGTGTAGATTAATACTATTAATTGGGAATCATTGGATAAAATATAACCTTATAAAAGGTAAATAATTACAAAGAATGCCATTGATATTTTTAAATTTGAAGAAGGAAAATTAATAAACCGAAATGGGTAATTGTGTATATTTAATTCGAAATTGCATATATGTAAACTAAATTATTTTCGTAAGATATTATTAGATATTTTCGAAAATGGCAATCTAATCTAATAACAAATTATCATTTTGTTTAGATTTTTAAAAACTTCCTTAACAATACTATGCTAATTAATTCTGATTGGTACACATGGAAAAAAAGATTTTTCAATTTTGATTTTCCAAATATGAAAAAACATTTATTATATTTTTCATATATATTTTAAACGAAATACTTCCATCCTTTAAAATACAGCTTATTCAAAAACTAATTTTTGGATTCTAAATTTGTAAATATCTAGAAAATATTTCCAAGATAGATTAAAATATTTAACATTTAATTAGAGTTTAAATGATATAAAATTTTAGAATTTATATTTTTTATAAATGGGTAGTTTTCATTATTTTAAATATATATAACTAACCTAAATTTTTAATATATTTTTAAAACGTACTATAATAGTTACTATATCTCCAAATAAATTATTCAATTTCAAATCAAATAAATTATTTTATTTTGTATCAAATTGTTACAAGATTTTGGAATAACATTAAAATAAATTTAAATACAAATGTTTTAATTTTTAATGCAAATATTTCAAAGTGAGAAATATTAAATTTAAGGAACAATTGCATTCAAATCAAGATGACTAATTTAACTAATTACAAGCTACTTTTTAATTTACACAGTTTTTACAATTAATTCAAAATGATTCTCTAAATTTATTCACATTAAACTATCTCTTAGTTTTATGATTTTGTTAAGTTAAGTTGATAGATCATTTATTTTTTCAATTTGTTTTCATGTTTTAATTTACGGTATTTTTACAAATTTTAACAGAACATGTTAATCCCCAAAACTTACAACCGTATATTTTAAGGTGTTTAAAGATAAGCAAAAATGAATTTGGAAAATGATATTTAATGTAATATAACGAGAATAGGAATTACGAAACAGGAACGACATGGAAGAAGACAGGACGGGAGAGAAACATAGATTTTAGATTAGAACAAGTTACAATTCAAACAAATTAACGTTTGCAATCAAATATGTAACATGTGTACAATTCATATAGCATAAAAATGTTCAAAATAATAAATGTTATTATCGTATGTTCTATAATAGTTAAAATTTAAAAAACAAAAAAATATAATTTAATATTTATGAACAAAATATAAAACAATAAGAATAAAGAAGTCAATTAATTTTGTAATATTTTTATTATATCATCATATAAAAATATACTATGAATTATATTTGTGTTTGTCCCAAACAAGATATCGAGAATTTTTGTTTCCGTCACGTCCTGTTTCTAATCGGGAATACAAAATTTGTCTTATATTAGAAATGCATTCTCTTATGAGATATAAATTGGAGAACGGGTAAGATATAATGGAACATGATAAAAATGAATGGAAATTACACCTATCTCTAAATATTTCTATTTCTCGCAAACGTATTTAATCATTTTAACGGTTTTATCTACGGTTTGATAGTTTACAAGTTTAATGTTCACAAGTTTAATAAAAATCTATCTGACCATTAACTCGATTCATTTTGATCTCGGTCCGACCGTTTGATTGTTACGAATTTTAAAATACTACTAAAATCATTATTATTTCAAATATTTCAACCAACTAATATGAGTTTGGGTTATAGATACTATAACTATATAAATAATTTTTTTTAACATCAATATAATCTAACTTTTTTATTATATCATATCATATAAAAATATACTATGAATTATATTTGTGTTTGTCCCAAACAGGATATCGAGAATTTTTGTTTCCGTCACGTCCTATTTCTATTCGGGAATACAAAATTTGTCTTATATTAGAAATACGTTCTCTTATGAGACATAAATTGGAGAACGGGTAAGATATAATGGAACATGATAAAATTAAATGTGAATTACGCCTATCTCTAAATATTTCTATTTCTCGCAAACGTATTTAATCATTTTAACGGTTTTATATACGGTTTGATAGTTTACAAGTTTAATGTTCACAAGTTTAATAAAAATCTACCTGACCATTAATTCGATTCAGTTTGATCTTGGTCCGACCGTTTGATTGTTACGAATTTTAAAATACTGTTAAAATCATTATTATTTCAAATATTTCAACCAACTGATATGAGTTTAGGTTATAGATACTATAACTATATAATATTTTTTTACATCAATCTAACTTATATTATATTTCAATCTAAGATTTTTTTCTAATCTACTCTTCAGTTTCAAACTCCAAAAAATGACTTATGGTTGCTATTGTGTCATAAGCAAACGTAAATAACATTTTATACTTTTCTGTGTACATTATAATTTATTTAATACAATATATATCACTAAAACAACAAAATAATCATATATTTAATAAAAAATTATTACAACACATTTTTTAAAATATAAAATCCCGCACGTATGTGCGGGTCAGGATCTAGTATTTATATATTAGAGATTCCAACTAAAAAGTGTGTAAAAGAAACAAAAGGTAGTACAAGACAATAACAAAACTAAAACATTAATCTGCAATATATATGAAATGCCTAGTCTGAATACTGAAACAACCAACCAATTTAGATATTAAATATATAATCACCAAACAACCAACTAACTTTATAAGTTACATTTAAACTTTTTTGTTTTGTTACGTTTGTTTTCCACTACCATGAGTACCATCATTACTTGCATTTATTCTGCACTAACGGTACTAATCGAATTGGTTCTGTTTCTTTACTTCCACACCATTTGTTTTCTTTAACAATTCTGAACATTACATATCCAAATATGGAAAAATAGATTTTAAAAAATTGAACATTCAACAAAAAAAAATATCTTCACTTCACATGCCTTCAATAAATCCTCACTTCATCTCTTTGCATAACTAACATAATCATTATCATCTACAACAGTCACACACAGTGAATGGTTAATTCGTAATTCCACAATTATCAAAATCACACATAAGTGTAAAGAACAAAACCGGTCTAAACCGGGCAATAGATTGCTTCACAAAACCCAACAAAACAAAATTAGGTCACTGAGATTTGACTGTTACCTTTTACGAATTAAAATCGTCAAACTATGAATCTCATCGTCAAAACCTATCCACAATAAAACCAATCATCATCTAATCTCCTTAAATCAAATCTTAATAAGATTGTACGAATTAACTATTATAACAGATTAATAAATCTAGAACTAATCACATCAACAATCTCTAACATATCAAACCCTAGATCTTAAATTCAAAAGTCCTCAAACATCAAACAAATTCTAACTTTACAAAACATAGGTAATATCAATGGTCTATAAAATCAAAACTAAATCAAAGATTCAACATTTGGTAAAAAAAAAACAGAGATTGAGAAGATTCAATATACAATCAAGGGGTAAAATCAATATCAAATATCTCAAACCAAACAATTTACGATTCAAAGATATAAAACCTTTTTCTAGGTTATATGAAAAATAAAAATCATAAGAAAACGAAAATAAAGAAGGAGAAGAGTAGAAATCTTCCAGATCTGATTCGATTCACGAGTTTTCTTACACCTCGGGGATCCGATTCAGTTGATGCAAGGCGGGATCCAATCCCTGCTCACAAACCAATAAAGGTTTTAAAGTCACGAGGCTGTGTCAGCCGAATTGGTTCCCGACCTGCACCAAGCGAATCCGAGCCCGACGGTGAGACTCTTGTATCATAATCTCTCTCTTTAGAAGAAGAGAGAAGAGAGAAGGAGATTTAGGTTTTGTAATGGGGAAATGAGGCAGAGAATGGTTTATGATGTAATAAGGAGGAACCCTATCAAGCAGAGAGACAACCTTAGCCTCAGCTGTAGGGTATTTAATACAGGTTAAGACCACTCATTTTCCGACACGTGTTCTCTTAGAGGAGATCTTCGCTTTCACACTGTTGGATGATAGAAGATGAATTCTCCGACCTTAAGATTAGATTTTTTTCCCTCTCTTTTGTTGAAATTACGGAAAAAGCCATTTACTAACGCTCGTAAACCACGTGAGCGTGATCTGTACTTTTGTCACGTGGACTTCTTCTGCGTCTCCCACTTTTTTGACTTTCTAATCTAAAAGTTATCCTGGTTGTTAATATTTAATTATTTATATTTTTTTCTAAAAATGGGTTACTGTGAAAATTTGTGGGTAAGAAAGAAGGTGAATCTATCAACCATGACCTTTTTCACTTGTATCTTGGCAAGACAGATTTGAATTTTATCAGGTTCTCCTTTACCAGAAGATAGTTTTGATCCGCGGTCTATATTTTAAAATATGCATTATGTCTTGTTAATGTGCAAGAATAATATGGTATCGCTTGTGCTGCAAAGATTCTCTCCTTGGACGTTTTGGTCGTTGTGGAAGAACAAAAATGACCTCTTCTTTGAAAGTTTGGCTTTCACTATTAATGACTTTCTACTGAAGATCAAAGAGGACTGGAATAAAGATAAAAGCATTTGTGGTGTAGCTTGGGTACTGCGTGATTCTGAGGATGATGTCTTAATTCACAGTAGATGTCAATTAGATCGAAAGGGAAAGACGAATAACTTCAAAGTTGTTGTTTATGGGCCATTTTGTGTAACGAGATACACTTAGGTAAAATTGATGATTCTGTTGTATCAATTAATAAATTTCCTACTTAGAACGAATGTTATTCCTATGATAAAAGCTACCAGTTTCATTATATTCCGTATAACATATGTTAGCTTATGACGTTGCATGATATACAACTAAATAATATAAGTTTATGATGCATGAGTCACTACAAGAAAATAGCACTATTGCAACATATTTTTTGCAACGTTCGGTTTTGTTGAAATTTTGCGATAGATTTTGCAATATTTTTGCAATGATGAATACACGTTACAATTTTATTACAAATTCATTGCAATATTATAACGAAAACTTTTGTTGTAAATTTCCATTACTAATTTGCAATTTTTTTACGACATTTGAAAATTTCTTGCAAATTTTACAAGAAATATTCAACAATAGTAGGTCGTAGCTTTTTTGCGAGTAAGTTATAGTAAAAAACATAGCACATTTGTAACTATATTTGCAGCTTTTTTAGTAGTTGCAATATTTACTTTCTCTAAAATTGTGAACAAAAACTAGAATATTTTTATCCTAATAAAAAAAAATCTATTGCATATTTAAAAATTGAAACTAGCGTGATTCGTTTAGTGGGTTTCCAATTTTTAGGGTAAATGGGTGGAGATTATAACCATATTTTAGTTCAATTGTGGTTAAGTTAAATTTGGTTCAGATTTAAATCAACTATAATAGAATGAAAAATTGATTTGATGATTAATGTTATCTATGTATACTATATGTATATAACTATATATATATATGTATTTTCAATCTATTTAGTTTAAAATATTTGTTAAATTTTATATTAAATAACCTAAAACTGAATCTCAACCGAATCCAAATCGAACTTGAACCGAACCCGAAATCTAAGCAACTAAACCAAATTTTGACATGCTCTTCAGTCTTGATATAAAATTGAAATTAACGTTCTTTTGACACTTTGACATATATGGTATTATATAGATTCGTCAAGTGTATTAAAAGTTAAAAACATAGTTTACTCTAGATTAAATAAACAATATTATTATGTCTATGGAAAAATGGTAAATTATGCTATTTGGCATTCTCTCTTCTTTTCCCCTGCTTTTCTTTCCGTTAACTCCAAATCTTTGGATAATTCCTGTTTTTGGGATAAGTCTCAACAGTTACAAAAACCAACAAATACTCTCGATCGTTATATATTTTTAATATGGGTTTTGTGCAAAAAAACCCTCCAACTCGCCCATTTTTGCAACTTTACCCTCCATCTCCGAAAAATGCAGATTAATACTACGAAGTCCTAAATAATGTGCAATATAACCCTTATTCGTATATTGTAAACGTTTTTTCGGTCACATACATTGGTTTTTTAAAATTCTAAAAGTAGAGTTGAACTCTTCATCGCGAGGGCTTCGATTTGATATATTATTTGTCAAAATTTTACGAACTTGACGGTAACGAATAAGGGTTATATTGCACATTATTTGGGACTTCGTAGTATTAATCTGCATTTTTCGGAGATGGAGGGTAAAGTTGCAAAAATGGGCGAGTTGGTGGGTTTTTTTGCACAAAACCCTTTTAATATATGCCTTTTTTTGTTATCTTACTAGAACCAACAAATATATATTAGAATCTTTTAAGTATCGGAACAACTTTTTAACCACCAAATACGTTGACACCTAGATTAAAAGCTTGATCAACACCAAGCCCAACACCACATAATCAACAAAACAGAAAATTAATATTCGAGAAGTTAATGCTTTCTTTGGGAAAACTTGACGAGAGTTATCATACTCTTTACGTACGTAGAAGAACAGAGTTAGTGTTAGGTATACCACCATGGGTGACAGTAATTCTAGTAAGAAGTTTTCCCGATTCGTCATCTTTCGTGAAGGGAGATGCCGACGAATGATCCAAGATTTTATATCGCCTCCCGCAGTATTATCATTCCGACAAAGGTACCAAAAACAATACCTACTTTTTAAGCGTTCATTTTTTTATTTGATTCAATTTAATGTGAATTATTTGATTTAGTTTTTGGTTTTTTTTTTTTTTTGTATGAGTTTATTTTAACATT
This sequence comes from Arabidopsis suecica, assembly GCA_019202805.1. NCBI lineage: Eukaryota > Viridiplantae > Streptophyta > Magnoliopsida > Brassicales > Brassicaceae > Arabidopsis > Arabidopsis suecica. Next base: position 9,013,938 of record CM032911.1, read on the forward strand.
AACTCTGGTTTTTTTCTTTCTAAGTTTTTTTCAGATGAATCTTTAACCATGGATTTGTTAGAGCAGACGATCTTAACAAAATTTTAGAAATCAAAGATGGATCACCGAGCTTAAAGGATTGGAGAAACTGTTATCTCTTCCAAAATTGGCTAGTATAAGTTTTAGTTATTTTGTTGATTTTGTTTGGCTTTTGAGTATCTTTTGATATTTTTTACGTGTTTTGATATTTACAATTTTGTTGGAGGTTTCTCCTTATTTATCTAATATATATATTTATTTATTATTCAATCTTGGAACATCTATTATAATAAATTTTAATTATAAAATTATAATATTGATTAATTCTTATAATTTAGTAAAATCTATGGGTCAAATTTAAATTATAGAAAAACTATTGTAACAGAAATATATATCGACCATACAATTCACAATAATATTTTGACAACATAAATTATTATAATAACAAGAAATATTAGTTACGACAATATTTACAACAAATTATGCATTTTTCATCGTAACAAAATTTTTGTAACGAAAGTATCTTGCAAAATAGGTATCGCAAATTTTCAACGGTATTTGTTATATGTTTTTTTATTGGAATAATTTAAGACAATTTACGACAATTTAACGTTGCAAACGGGTCGTAATTATACGACAAATCTGCCTCAAATATATTGTTGCAGAAATACAACAACTATAGCAAGAAATTGATTCATTGCAGATTTTACAACGTCTATGCGACAAATTTTAATTTGCAACGCTCAATCAGCAACGTTATAAAATTGGTTGCGTCTTCATTGCAATTGTATGTTTGCAACAATATATTGCTCTATAGCAACAATTTTTCATATTGCAATATCACTATTTTCTTGTAGTGAGTGTATCTTCATTTTTATCTAATTCTGTAAAGTTTCGTTCTCATTTACGGTTAAAAAATTGTGATATATATAGATTATAAATAGTATATCATTTTCACGTTTCTGTTGTTTTTCTATCATTCAGAATATTCATCTATTTTTCGTTTTTTTTACGTTTTTAAAAAATGTCCGCTATATAATTACAAGCGTGTAAAAAATATAAAATACTTCATTAATCATTTAAATATACCTTTTTAGCATTTTGTGATTATTCCACGAGATTTTATTAAATTCAGTTTTTTTCCGTTATTCAATGACTCGACTATTTTTCTATTACACTATATAGCTGACATGTAAATCAATTTAATCCATAATATGTCAAACAATATTTTTATTCAAATTGATATATGGGTGATATATTAACATATGATAGTTTTCCATCTAGAACAAACATCTAATTATGAGAATATGTAAATCATAAATCTTTTTTTTTTTTGGGAGGATTTCTTTTGAAATCTAAACATGTCATATATTTGCAAATTTATTTATAGCATAAATTACGTGAAATGACCAACTTTTGATAATTAGATTCTTACAATAAGTATGGTAGTATCTGTATTTGTTCTTAATGTAGTACTATAGATAGTAAGTTGTAACTTGAAAAATAGCGCCTTAACATTGAAGAAAATAAATCTTGACCCAAATAAAAAAACCACACATTAAAGAAATAAATAGTAGATAAGAAAATGGCGAAAAAGAATAATAAAAATTAACTACTTTACCTGAAATGCTCCATTATTGAATAAAGTATTACAGTCCCATATTTTGATCAAAATGAATAACCTCTACTGCTTTTTATATATCGGAATTTTCGGAAAAGTTGAGAACAAGGGATATTCAGAAGATTGTTATTATATTCTTGAACGGTAATGGTCACCAAATTTTCACGTAGAAATTCTTCTTGATTAAAAATATAAAAGTAAGAATATGATTCTATTTCTGTGATAATAGACAAATGTGCTCAGTCTATTTCGTTGTATAGCTTTTAGACCAATGTAATGTATGTGAATGTATTATGGTATTTTGCAGTCACATACGGCGCCGACAGTTTTTTTTTCTCCATCTTGAATTGACAATTCCCATTACATGTTTTTCTGCTACACTTTTTGACTATGCAGCATTATTACAAATTACAAATTCCAAATTCTTTTCCAAAATATCAAAATATCATCGAATAATTTAATTTGATATATTTTGCATCTGAGAATTTTAGAAAAGGAAGTTCCGTGAGCAGATGGTATTTTGATACTTTCTATTTGCAACTCATAGAAGAAACCCATTTATACTATTTTCTAAAAGAAAAAAGGTTCCGTGACCGTGAATATCGCAAACATTAAGGCAAGAACATTAGCACAAAGAAAAAGGTAAAGATTGGACTGGTTCCATATGCATTCATGTGATGCAAAATATTTAATCGAACCATCACAAGTAAAAAGAGTAATGATTTCTGATAGACTAAAGTTGTAAGTAATAAAACTAGATATGTGATTGTCACATATCAAACTGATCTACATAGATTTGCAAGAGCTAAAACTATACGCATCAGCTTTTTTGTGAAACAAATGCAATTTAAATACCAAAAATTTTCTCAATCTCGAGATAATTTTGATCGATGGACGACGATTATGCTACAAAGTTCAAGTGGCTCTTTTTTTTTTTGTCTGTGATAGCGTTTGTCTAAAACCACGACTGCGTTTAGATGGTTTAAAAGATATTTGTTGAAAAAAACCCGCGTGATTAAAATGTCCATTATTACCGTCCAAGTGGATCTCTAAGAGACCGTACAAGTAACTCCTCCACTCACGGCGGCGCAATCACAATCTCCTGACACGTCTCTCCTTCTCACTCTCTTTTTTTACCTCCTCAGAGTCCCACACCTGGTTGACTCAACCACGACTTTTCCGACTCAAAGCAGCCATGACGACGCCGTGCCGGACCATTAACGCAAATGCTATCGCCGCACCATCGTCTTCGGGATTGATCTTCAACGGGTTTCGAGATTTTGTTCCAATCGATAAGAGGCTTGCTATATCAAGCTCTCGTGGCTTGCAATTACCGTTGAGGACAACGAAGACGGTTACGAGCTCTGCTTGGCGTTGGAGTTATAGGTCTCCGGGAAGATTGCTCTCTTTGCGCTCTGCGTCTACGTCTACGTCTGTGGCTGTAACATCGAATTCTGCGAATAGATTTGAAGTTTTAGAAGAGGGGATTGAGAAGGTAATTGGGTTGGTTTCAGATTTCTGATAATCGATACAAAATCTTGGTAAAGCTGAGTTTTTTTAAGGAATTTGGATGGTTCTGTTCATAGTTTAAAGCTGAGATTTTTAGGTTTTTTTTTTTAGATTCCAAAGATCATGTAATAGATTGATGTTAGACAAAATCTTGGAAACTTACTAAATCAATTTCGTGAAATTTTTCAGGTCATTTATAGTTGTCGATTTATGACGTTTCTTGGAACATTAGGATCTTTGCTCGGATCGGTTCTCTGTTTCATCAAGGTAAAAGCCACTCCAGATTATCTCCTTGCTCTTTCTGGTTTAAGCTACAATTAGATGAAACAGTGTGGAATATGCATAAGTTAGTTCTTGTTTTGTAATAGCAGATAATGTCACTAATTGTTTGATTCTTCAGAGTGTAGAAATAACTTTCTATTTGCACCTCATAGAAGAAACGCATTTATACTAATTTTGCTGTTTCTTTAACAATTTTATCGGTGCAGGGATGTATGTATGTTGTAGACTCGTTTTTGCAGTATTCGGTGAATCGTGGGAAGGTGATATTCCTTTTGGTTGAGGCCATAGGTGAGAGAGTTTATCTATGTTTCAGATTAAGAACATTTATATGCCCACAATTTTATTGATGTGATGCTGATGATGTATATGAATATTTTGTAGATATATATCTCCTAGGAACTGTGATGTTGGTCTTTGGACTGGGACTTTACGAGTTGTTCATTAGCAATCTCGACACTTCAGAGTCGCGCTCACACGATATTGTTTCCAATAGGTCGAGCCTCTTTGGCATGTTCACCTTAAAGGTTTCTCCTTTTTTTAACCCTTCTCCACCTATATAATTCATCACGATCTCATTTTTGGTTCATACTAAGACTTCTTCAACGGTTTGTTTGTTCTCCAGGAGCGACCTCAATGGTTAGAGGTGAAATCGGTAAGCCAGCTGAAAACGAAGTTGGGACATGTAATAGTGATGCTACTATTGATTGGTTTGTTTGACAAGAGCAAGAAAATAGTCATAACTTCTGTCACGGATTTGCTATGTATCTCTGTTTCTATCTTTTTTTCTTCTGCTTGTCTCTTCTTGCTCTCTAGGCTCAATGGGTCACATTGAGTTAATGGTTTTGTCCCAAAACAAAATAAACTTTGTATGTTGTGTATGTGTATAATATAATAGCAAAGTTTCACTTTTCTCTTTTGTTCACATATTGTTTTCCCTGACTTTGATTTTTTTATAAAAGGTCTTAGTTAACTAGGAGTGGAAACGGATAAGACATTTTAGAAGAATCAAAATGTATGTACTTCGTCCTTGATCCCTACTTGAATGATTGGGGTATTAGATTTATTGGGCATCTTACTCAAATCATTATGCATAGACTTTGGATGTTGCAAAAAAAAAAAAAAAATCCCGGTACTTTCTTCTTGTGGCCTATGGGTTTGATTGGTAAAATTTTCATCACTGAAACTAGCGATACCAAAAACGTTATTTTTAGCTTGTTGTACGGCTACTTTCTTCTTTTTAATGGGTAATCTAATTAAAGCATAAGAAATCAAATGTTTAACAGAAATCTATATATGACACTGTTTTTGGAAGTCCAAATAAATTATCAACTAAAAGTCTAAAACCCCAATGGTAGTTGTAGAAGAAACCAAATACCAATCTCCACCGTTACTTCTTTTTTTCTCTTTTTAACTATTCATATATCTCTTATCGCTTCTTCTTTTTAACTATTCATATAACCTTTTTTATGTGTTACAAAGAGAACTTTTATGTGTTCAAAATTTGAAATTTGTCTACCGACAATAATATTTTTAAATAACATTAATAAATTAAAATATGTATTCAAAATTTGTGTCTTTTATGATTTATTCATATTTCATACAGGCGACAACACATTAAATTTGTAAGCATCTTTAATAAACACTCATAAGAATTGAAGTGGGTATTATATAATACTAAGAATATTTAAAAAAAAGACGTAATAATACACTTCTGATTAGATATGAAATAATGAATATCTGAATTCGAAGTTTTCGACAACCATCGCACCCACCATGGGGTATATCTTTCCCCAAACTACATATATATAAGAACTCTGAACCGATCAAGATGAGTACTCGTAATCATTCCCAAACAAACTCAAATAAATACGGAGTATAATCTATACGCAATAAATATACACACTTCTGAAAAAATAACAACATTTAGCACGTTCAAAAATAGGAGATCATAAATTTTTATTAAATTCCATCTACCACATCATCAACTTGCATTGGACAATCGATGATATCAATGCACAAATAATTTGCATAAAAAAAGGAGAAGATAAAACTCTAAATCTGGAGGAGAATCAGAAACTTAATGAATGATATAATTATGGAGGACAGGTATTGTTAACTGTACTGTCTTCTACATTCAATTCTTTTGTTTTTTTTCTTTCTTTTCTTCTCAAAGGGTCCAGGTTGATACCCTGATCACTCACTCGTTGGGTCCTTTCATGATCTCTCTGTACTTTGTTTGATTCTATCATATTAATGAACATTGTCAATTTTTCTTACATTATTACCTGATTTGTGTTCTATTAATCATTCGCTATTATGATTTATCATTCCTTTTTATATTTTGAGATCCCATATGTGTAGACATTCACTTATATCTGAATCAGCCTCTGTCAACGAAGTCTCGAAATGTTGTAGACATTTTCTCTAGTTAATTAAATTTTTAGTTTGATAATCAGCTTTTATCATAAAAATATTAGAACAAAGATATGTGAATCCTATACTATTATTTGGGGAGTACACTTTATAAGAAACCCTTAACTAACCTTCTCTTTTGTAAAAAATTACATGAGAATGCCATTACAAATTTTTTCTTTTAGAACAAATTTATTCAATTTCTTAAGGATAAACAAGTAAAATACTAATTTTATGTCATTTAATTAATTTAATTAAATTTTAAAACGAAAATCTGTTATTAATTTTTTTTAAATGACCAATCAAAATGAATATATAAGATTTGATATCTAACTTACCATATTAATTTGTTATTAATCATTAAACTTCACCTCTCATCTTTATATGATTATATTTATATGAAACAAATAAATCATCATATCATCTATATAATAAAAAAAAGTATTTTTTTTTCTGCATATGCCAAGATTTGAATTTTTAAAAACGCATATAAATTGTTCAATCTATAAAGAAAACAATTAAACGGGTCAAAAATTCAGACTTGAGTAATATATTTCTTTTACACAAAAATAAATTCAACAAAAATTTCGACTGAGCAACGGGTCAGAATTTGAATATTTATATTCGATTTCATACATTTATTTTTTAAAATGTATAATTTTATATACTTCAATGAAAAATTAAATATTTTAATTTGCAACATTTAAAATAAGTTTTACTTGATATTTTTAGAGAATATCATCAATACTTAATAGTTCAAAAAGTTAAAAGTTATAAATACTCTAATTTGATTATTTTAAAAAATATTTATAATTGGTAGCGGGTTAAATATAATATATTATATGATGAAATGAGTTTTGATCCTTATAACTATTTTAATTTCATATAATTTGTTTTTTGAAATTCAAAATTTATAAACTACAAAAAAAAATTAAAGATTTTAATTTGGAATATTTAAAAATAGTGTAGAACATTTAAATATGGTTTGACACCTCTAAATATTTGAAAATTTGATTCCGCAAGCAATTTTAGAATTAACGAATAATAGATTGTGCACGCAATATTTTAAAATAAAATATTGAGATTCTAAAATAAAAATATAGACTACATGCACAGGTTGATTTTGGTATTATTATATACTAAATATATGTTTATAACATATTCGATTATGCAAATAATTGGTAAATTCCGTAATTATAAATCTCAAACAACAACTGTAATTAGATTAGCTCAAACAAATCTCTATTTCAACAACCAAAGAATTATAAATTGAAAAAGAATTTTCTAAATTAGTTCAAAATAATAGTTAATTTCTTAATTAATTCAAAATAATCTATGTTTTATATGCGATTCATTTATGATATTTTAATTCTAACTAAAATATATGCAATCCTATTTTGTGGTTGTTAACATAAATTAACTCATTGTTCAAAAAATATTACTTTTTAAAAAATAAAATTATTTTCCATTTTCATATCTTAAAAAAAAAATTATCCATAATTGAGTATTATAGAAAAAAATTTATATTTATTCTAATATTGTATATAGGGACTGACAAAAAAATTAATATTTTTTTACTTTGTATTATAATATATTAAAACTTAGTTCTAATATATATATTATATAAATTTTGTAATAAATAAAATTTAACCCGTACTTTAGTACGGGTGATGATCTAGCTAGTTACATTTATAACTGCTCAATCCTGTTTCATTTACATTAGAAACAATGTTTTAGCATCTTTTTCTTGTTTCATTTTAATTTAATTATTACCAATTTCCAGATAAAACGGTATTTTGCTTATTAATTACTAGTTTTATTTAAAATGAGTTTCATGTCTAAACCATAATAATACAGAATAGATCATTTAAATTCGAATACTACTATAAAACAACGTTTGTGGTTCATAAATCGCTAGTTTATTATAGATAGACTGAGTAATAAACTAGTATTAATAAATTTCATTTGCGTTATCTAATTTTATAGATTTGTTGCAAAGAGCAAAGTGCCAAAGTTTATACCCCTTTGATATCTCAACCAATGTACATTACTTGGTGAATCCGTATGCTAAAATGTTTTCCCAGACCATATATGTAAGTTATTATATAAATCACGTCACGATCACTTCGTATTCACTTGCAACACAAATCTTTACGTAGTTGGAACTACTAAGTCGTGATTCTGTAAATTATCTATTATTATATACAACTACAAGTAATGTGGGTGTGTATGGAATTTAATACTTTTATAAAAACTCTGAAAAAGTCAATGTAAATTATATTCACACATATATATGATGTAGGAATTGAAAGAGTAAATTTTCTGAAATATTAGGCTCCACCTAATACCCAATGTTGATTGTTAGCAGACTCCACCTAAACAGTCTAATACCCATCCTCTGATATTTTTTTGTTTTTGTTTTTTGGATTTAGTATACATACGTATATGTACGAATTCGCAAACAAATATTCGTAAGAGTGAATATATATTTTCTTTTTAAAATATATCTATATCTGATTCAGAATATGCAATTTAAAACTTAAACATAAATGTAAGATAATATTTCATTCTGGACTATATTTCAGAAAGTTTGACTAAAGTAAACATATTTGCCTAGTTTTTTTTTAAGAATGGTTTCCATTTTTTCTATAAAAATAGATCACAAAAAAAAAAAACTAAACAGATAATCTTATGAATTATAACGAAATTTTGAAAAGACAATTCGGATCAAACCTGTGTACTTGCTGGTATAAAAAATTTCCTTGCTGGTACCAAACTATTTGATATGGTTCATGTATCAATTCATATACATATATAGATATATTTTTTTTTTGGTTTAAACATATATAGATATATATTATGTATTTGTATTTAATCCTTTGGTCTCTATATAAATAAACACCACATACACTTTACTAGCCACAACTTAAAATATTGAATAAATGGAGAATCAAAACAAAAGCTGCCTTGAGAAAGATACGACGTCGGCGGCCAAATCAGACGTCGAAACTGGAAGCCTACGGCAGAGAGATGAAACGAAGCCGTTTTATGGAAACTCACTGACGCCACGTGAGATGGAATCTCTAGTTGCGATCTGCGATACCTTCATATCCTCCATCGACGGCTCTGGAGTAGGACACGTGGATGATTGCGTCGCTGGATATTTCTCCGCCTCCGCTTCTCAGACCGGAACTCCTGACCGTGTAAGTGTTGTATATACAAACATGCATTCACATATAAAAGAGATTTATATACATACCACAAATATACTAATTTATACACACATGCATGCACATATAAGTTATAACTTATAACATATAAGACATATATATGCTTCCCCATTTATATACTATGTTACATGGTTTTGTCAAAAAAGCATACAAAAAAACTAGATGTTACATACATGGATTTTGTATAGATTTATAGCTAACTCTTGTTAATTACAAACAAAATATTTTAAATCGTTTAGGATGATTTAAAATTATATTAATTTGGATCCATACGTTTGTTAGATATTTACTTACCAATGAACTTAATTTGTTTTTCATTTCCCTTACGTTTTAAATAACAATCCATTAGTTGTACAGTTTTTTTTTTTTTTTGCTAAATGAATGATTTATGGAGATAATTTATAAAGTTACGTGTTTATGGTTTGTAATCTTTCTTGATTCATCAGGATCAATTTTTGAAAGAATTTTGTAGTTGTTTCACAAAACGTAAAACCTTTTTTCTCAAAGGCGTGATTCATTTCTGACTTTTACAACATTCAAAACAACAGTTTTTACAGGTTAAACTATCAACATTTGGATTACATTAGTTTATTTAGCAATTAAATATTTACATATATAATTTGTTGGATGAAGACATTTAAGAAAATTGCATTGCATGCATGTGAATCAGTACTTTTCATCGCTAAAAAGAGAAACGGTACTTTAGATGACAACAAAAAATCAGTACTTTCAGTGAAATATAGAGCCGACAGATTTGAAGTACACCTAAATTCCATCGTCACGCATGCCAATTGATGCCATCTTAAGTTTATTGTTAAAAATAAATTTCTTAATTCCTTTTCTTTTTTTCTTTTTTTTTTCTTTTTTTTCTTAATTCCTTTTCTTTTGGCTACTATTTATTCGTTCCATATAACTATTATTATAAACATGGTATTAATATTATTCCGAGGACCAATTCAATTGTTCTGTTTTCGTGTCATAACTCCATTTGCAAAAAAGAGAGGGTAAAAATAGATTGAAACTTACATATCTTGTTTACTACATATCGTGTAGGTGTAAATTAATTGGTCTTGACTTTTGTCAACATGAAGATACATTTTTATTAATTGATATGCACTGTTAAAAGTTTCAAAGAACGATTAGATATTAGTCAATTTTAGGGATAACAAATTAGCGACTGCTTAACCATAATCGTGGTTTGGCCGCGTATGGTCTGGTTGGCAATCCAAATATAATTGACTAATGAACCAAACATTTGGGGTTCAAATGTTTCAAACAACTGTAATACCAATATAAAAACCTTTATGCTAAATATACCAGCTATGAAAATTTCTATAGGTTAAAGTTAAATAGAACGAATATTTTTTCTTGAATACTATTTTCATTACTTTTTTAATTATTATTTAACCGTTAACAGGCGGCGAGGTTGATGAGTGAGAGACTTCACCACCCAAAGAAGTGGATACTAAGAGCTGGATTGTGGTTACTCTCTACTTGGATCGGAAGTCTAATCTTGTGTGGTCGGAGAAGTTTCACCGGCGAGTTTCCTTACTTCCGGAGATTCTGCCGGCTTCCGGAGAAACAGAGAGAAGAGATATTGCTGAATTGGTCTTCAAGCTATTTCTCACTCCTTAGAATGTTCTTTAGGTCCATCAAACTTATCACTGCCTTTGTCTTCTTCACTCAGGTAAATTAAACTCCAAATCTTTGTTACTCATTTCAGTTTCTGATTACTTTTCATATATGTACGTACTTATTATGTTCCTTTTAAGTTTTATGTTTTACGATATTAAGTTTAACCTTAAGTCTACTAATTAAACTTATCAATTTATATAAGATTTACATTTTATTCACTTAACTAGTATGAGTAAATTAAAAAATAAAACTAGTTTTACATAGAAGAATTTAACCATGAAGTCAAGGATATGAGTGAGTTGGTAATGACTTTGAATATAGTACTAGTGATTCTGAAATTTTGAGTCCAAAATGCAAAATATCTTCTTAGACCATATATGGTAATGGGGTCTGTAGGGCCCAAGGATTTACGTGTGGTGGACCTGTTGAAAATTCCTCTTCAAAGAAACTCGTTACCCAATGAAAATCCGTGAGGGAAACATGAAACTTGTCACTTTTTTTTTATTAAAAGGGATTGCAATTTAAAACTTTTCAACTTGATATACCATATAACTACTAAAAAGAATTAAAATTCTAATGATTTAATAAAATTCAGGTTGATGAAAACGGAAGGAACTTGGCGTGGAAAGCAATAGGTTACAATGGACCCAGCTCTGATCATAGTGATCATGAAGAAGAACTAAATGAGAAGAAGAAGAAGAAACCTGAGGAGATCTTTGGACCACTTTACAATGGCATCATCGATCTAAAAAGCCCTAGAGACGTCGTGGAAAAGAAGTTAACCGGTCATGGATTCACAGTTTCAACTCAAAAGAGGAACACAAACGGATCATCTATCTCTGACCCGGTGATGACAATCCGGTGTGATGCTGTGGTGGTTGGGTCTGGATCCGGTGGAGGAGTAGTGGCTGGAGTTTTAGCCAAGGCAGGTTATAAAGTATTGGTGGTGGAGTCAGGGAATTACTATGCAAGAAGCAAACTTTCTTTACTTGAAGGGCAAGCAATGGATGATATGTACTTATCCGGTGGGTTATTAGCAACGTCTGACACGAACGTAGTGATTCTTGCGGGGTCCACGGTCGGAGGTGGTTCGACAATCAATTGGTCCGCCTCGATCAAAACACCGGAACATGTGATGAAGGAATGGGCAGAAAAGTCAAAACTCGAAATGTTCGGAAGTGATTTGTATCGAGAGGCAATGGATGTTGTCTGTGAGAAAATGGGTGTTCAATGCGGATTTGTAGAAGAAGGGTTTAATAATGAGATATTGAGAAAGGGTTGTGAAGAGTTAGGGTTACCAGTGAAGAATATTCCGAGGAATGCTCCATCCGATCATTACTGTGGGTTTTGTTGCTTGGGATGCAAGAAAGGTCAAAAGCAAGGGACTTCGGAGACTTGGCTTGTAGATTTGGTGGAATCTGGTAACGGTTTAATCCTTCCAGGTTGTCAAGCGATGGAAGTCTTGTACGACTCTGGAAGGGGGAAGAAGAAGAAGGCGACTGGAGTTGCGTTTGCGTTTGGTGAAGAGATTTATGTAGTTGAGTCTAAAGCGATGGTAGTAGCTTGCGGTGCGCTTAGAACGCCGCATCTGTTGAAACGTAGCGGTTTGAAGAATGGTAACATTGGGAGAAACCTTTGTCTACATCCGGTTGTTATGGCTTGGGGATGGTTTCCAGAGGAAGATAAATGGCCGGAAAAGAAGAAAAAGAGCTACGAGGGAGGCATAATGACCGCGATGTCTAGCGTTGTAAATGCAGAAACGCATAGTTCTTATGGTGAAATGGTTATCCAGACACCAGCTCTACATCCAGGAATGTTCTCAGGGATCATTCCTTGGACATCAAGCAAGGATTTCAAAACCCGAATGCTCAAATTTTCAAGAACCGCACACATTTTTGCGCTTCTGAGAGATAAAGGAACCGGAACAATAAATTCCAAGAGCTACATTGACTACAACTTAAACGATGAAGACGAAGAGAGTCTAAAGAATGGTCTTGATAGAGTCTTGAAGATTCTGGCAGCAGCCGGAGCTGAGGAGATTGGGACGCATAATTCAGAAGGTAAGAGTTTGAACGTTAGAACAGCGAGTGCGTTAGATTTTGAGCGGTTTGTGAGAGAAGAAAGTTCAAAGCCGTTGAAGGATTTGTCAGGTCAGATATGTTCAGCTCACCAAATGGGAAGTTGTAGGATGGGAATTAGGCCGGAGGAATCCGCGGTGAGGCCAACAGGAGAGACTTGGGAGGTCGAAGGGTTATTTGTGGCGGACACAAGTGTTTTTCCGACGGCTTTAGGGGTTAATCCGATGGTCACCGTTCAGTCTATTGCTTATCGTATTGGACTTAATGTTGTTGATGTTCTTAAGAGGAAGAAATGAGGTCTCATCTGTTCTGAATAGAATTTAGTTTTATTTTCTATCTTATTTTTAAATGAAATGTTTCTTTTCATAACAATTGATAAACTTCTATTAAGAATTGCTTTGTCATATAGTACCAATAGGCAATAAATTTCATTTTCTTTTATTACTAGTAGTAAATTGATAAATCAAATAAGAAATAAATAGCAAAATGGTTAATATTTCTTGCCTAGTAGGCATTAGATTTTAGTTCTAAAACAAAACAAAAAATATACCAAAAGTTTCAAGTCTATAACTCAGGAAGGCTTAATCTATACTCAACTTATAATCCATGCCATTATTTAGATTTTTTTTCTTTTTAATAAGGCCACTACTGTATGTAAGCCAAATAATATACGTTGACCTCGCCTTTAGTAAACACAATCATCTATTTCCTTATAATGATTTTGGAAAAAATACTTATTTAATATGTAATAAACTAATAATATTCTCTTCTCTTTTAATGTCCATATTCATTACTTTGACAAAGATTTTATGAGAATTGAGAAGTTGCCTCACACATCCAAACATTTTAGATTTTTTTTTGTATACGCCATCATCTATATTCTTTATAATGGTTTTGGAAAAAAATCATTTGATATAATTAAGAATATTCTCCTCTCTCTCTTTTTTTTTCCATTCTTAATTTCTTATGTAGTTTGGTAAAAGACGTTTTCTAAGCCTAATTTTTTTAAGAAAATTAATTCCCCTGAGAAATTGACTCAAATAGTTAAGGTATATTAGCATTTATGTTGTAAAATTACATATACAAGTGCGTCCCATTGATTTTGACCATTAAGGAACAAAATCATTAGAAACTATGCACAACCTTTTTCTCAACTCAGTCGTGTTCTCTCTTGGTCTCGTTTCCTTCATCACATGTTTCACAGCCGAGTTCAAGAGAACAAAGGTACGGCGTAATTTCCATCAAAATCTCTTTTTGTGTTTCTTAATGGAAAAAATCGAACCAACTTTAATTATCTGTGTAGAAAGAAGATATTCGATGGGACACAGAGAGGAACTGCTATGTACCCGAAAGCCATGCGTTTGGGCTTGGATCAGCCGCTGTTCTTTGCTTCTGCCTTGCTCAGATCGTTGGAAACATTGTTGTGTTCCGAAATTACCAGACAAGAACTAAAAGAGAAGATGGTTACAAGATTACTGATCTTACTTTACCCACTGTTCTGTTGCTCCTTTCCTGGTAAAATATTTTGCCCTCTTCTCTTCTCTGTTTTTTTTTTCATCTAATTGTCTTAACCAATAATCCCCGAAGGAAGGCCCGAACCACCTACCGTTATATCCTACTGAATTTTAGAGACTATGAGCGAGTAATTTGGTTTACGGTTTGGTTTTCCCGGTTTTATTAAAACTGAAACAAATAAAACCATTTGTATTTTGGTTTGGTTGTTAATTTTTGTTTTGGACTAGGTTTGACTGTAGTTAAATAATAATTTGAAATATAAATAAGGAGTTCAATAATATTATATTTCTATTCATATGAATAAAATATAACATTGAAACAAAATTTGTACTGATTAGTTAGGTGACACAAAAATTGGTTTCAATTTTTTTTTTTTTAATTTCTGGATTTTATTAAAATAAAACCAATCAAATTTTAAACAAACTTTGGTATAGTTTCGGTTAAATCATTTTGTTTTGGTTTGGTTCGATTTTACGGTTGAGAGTTTTTAAGATTCTAACCATATCATGCAATGTATCATCCAAGTAATAAGAAAGAAAATATCTCTTGAGATTAGATTCTTAATTTGATCAATTCTCTCTTCCTTTTTTTCGTTACCTATGTGTCAGGTTCAATTTTGTGGTAGTGGTTTTGATTTTGAGTACTGCAATAAGCATGAGCCGAGCTCAAGCTTATGGAGAAGGATGGCTCGATGAAGATTGTTACCTGGTCAAAGACGGTGTCTTTGCAGCTTCAGGTTGCTTAGCCATCCTTGGACTTGGAGCTTTGACCATATCAGCCACCAGGATCAAAGTAAAGAAACAACAACAACTTGTGCAAGTCGTAATCAAAGACCAAAACCAAGGACAAAGAAGATCAATGGAAGAAGAACAAAACCATGATGAGCACCAAACGAACAAGTCAGAAACTGTCATTCACTTGGTGGAAGACAATTCTTCCACTAATATAAGCAGAATATAAAATAAATATAATACGAAAAGTAAAAGGGGAAATATTGGATATGTTATTATTTACAAAGTTGTATATAATTGGTTAATGCACTTATATTGGGAATGTTTTTTTTTCTCAACTTATATTGGGAATGTTGAATGGACATAACACCCATCAACCACTTAAACATAGGATACCAATTAAAAGAGTGTCGTGATAGTTTCAACTTGTGTATATTATGCATTATGCTATTTTCTCTTTATCTCAATCTATAACTGGCAACTAGGAAGAAGATTCGTTCCCAATTATAATAACCCCCACAAGCCACAAGCCCACAACTAATGGTCTACATAACTCTGACTAGTATAAGATTATAACTTATAACAACATGGATATAATGATAAGAAGATTTCACACGTGTGGGAGATGCACCCACCCAAGACTTACCAAGTCAACCATAGTTGACCCATTCAAGTCAAAACTCAAAGGGGGGATAGAGAAAAACAAAACATGGAACTAGAAAAACAGTAAAGACTGTATATATTTTGGAAGAATTAACTTGTTAGTAGTGTTTGCTACAAGAGAAAAAGAAGAAAGAAACAACATTCTCTTAAAAATCCCAAGTGAAAAGGTAAGTTCATGATACCAAAAGACACATGAACTTGTCAATGATATATATGTGCCACAAAAGATATCGACTCAAAACGAATGTTTAAACCCCAAAAACAGAGATTCATCACAGGTCAGCAAGGCATATAATATCCACTTCTGAAATTGGAAAGTGGTGATTGTAATTGAAGTCCCCTTTGTAAGTAATTTCCAAATACCTGAAAAGATGAAGATACTAAAATTGTCAATAAAAGAAACATCTTCTTATTGAGAGAGGTATACTCACTCTTGCTCGTAATTTGGATATAGATAATCTTTCACGAATAACTAGAGGTAAGAGTTGTGAAGCAAACCTCGGTATGCTTCACAGGTCTCGCGATAGGGCCGAGTGGATTGCAAGGTCTCCCGATAGGCTCAAACGGATTGCGCGAGATCATGTAAGAAGATCCATCAATGTTATAAGCAGGCTGCAAAAACAAAAAAAAAAAAACACAATAAGAGACGTTTTAATACCAAAATATTTAACATTCAAGAACTTGAACATCTGACTTCAAAACATCGGATCTCTATTGAACTAAGCTAAGAGATGTTAGATTACCTTTGCACTCTCTTCTTCCTTGTTTTTCAAAGGACCCCATATGTCCTGTTCTTCCTTGTTTTTGAAAAAGCCCCATATGATCTCTTCTTCCTTGTTTTTGGGAGGACCCCATATTTTCTCTACTTCCTTGTATATGGAAAGACTCCATATGTTGTACGGAATAGAGTTCTTAGTCATTGCCTCAAAATCACATCCTCCAGAATTCTACAACCAAAAGACAAGTAAAATAGTTATGGGATGGAGCTTAAGGGATACAAAACAAACATCAGAAAAATAAAGAATGTATATGATTACCCGCGGCATAGAGACTGGCGCAGGCAAAAACGTGGTAAACAAACTTTTACTTGCAGCAGACGTCATCTCGGAGGTAGATGATTCAGGCAAATTCGACAACGAAGCAGCGTTTATAGGAGCTTGATTAAGTCCAACATAAGGCAGAGACTGGTAAACATAAGGGTCATAGAAGTATGAACCAGGATACTGTTGTTGAGAAGCAATGTGATGAAATCTATCATTGACTGATCCATTAACTGAGAAAGCATTAGACTCTGTCATAGCTTGCGGGATGATGAGATTTTCGTTGGAGATCAATGGAAGTTGTTGGAGTATTTTAGCACTGGATCGATTGTTTGGTGAGACAATTATAGGGAGTGGTGGTTTTGTGGCAAGACAAGCTTTACTACATGTAGATCCTCTTGCTAAACAATAACCACAACTAGGAGGCTTAACTATTATCTCCTGGAAAAAAAAAATCAACAGATGAATAATCAAATCTCTAATGGTGGTTCGTGATTATTATCCGTAAATAAAAACACACACAATTTAACTAACCTTAAAGTTATTTCCGTTGAAAAGAATGTATTCGTAAACTTTATTATACGGAGGAACTTGAAGTCCGTTAGTGTTCCTTCCTTCTGTACCATAACATATCACTGCACAAACAAAAACGTAATTAAGAAAGCTTGCACAACAAGAAAAGAACAAATCAAAAGTTTCTTGTAGGTTTTGGAATCGAAATCAGTACCGTTTTGAAGACCTAGAATCGAATCTTGAATATTGAGAAAACATACAATGCCTTCGTAACGTAGATTGTTGTTAGAAATCATAGTGACGAAACTTCCTATGTACGCTTCGACGGGAGTTTGTGGAGGAGTTGAAGCTGGTGACCATGGAGAAAGATACTGAGAACTTACAGTTTCCATGATTATGCTTCACCGAAGAAAGTAATAGGAAGATTGACGAAGAAGAGATGATTTAGCTGATTAGGGTTTTTTCTTTTGATCTCTCTCGCTCTCTCTGGTTTTGCAGTTTTGTTCGATTTGAAATATTGCCTTAAAATTTGGTCTAAGCTGGTATTTATAGAAAGATAAAATGTTTATTTGCCGCAAAAGAAAAAAAGGAAAAGTAATAATGGGCCTTTGATTTCCTTCTTGTCTGAACCTAAACCTTATGGATTTTTAATGGGCCCATATGGGCCGTAAATGTTTGGATTGGGCAATTTTCTCGTTCTAAATCTCTGCCAACTTTTAGATTTTCTTAAGTTTAGCTTCCGGAATTTTAAACAAGAAGGAAATACTGTAAACAAAAGTATCATTCGGGTTAGATGGAGAAACCGGGTCATGAAACGGATATTCCGAGTTCTAGACGAACGAATCTGAAGAAATCATTCAAATCCAGTCTTCGATCTCTTCTCACTGCTTGCTCCAAACAGGTAATATGCTTCATTGTGATAATCATTTCCATTGTTTCGTTTTATCGCAATTTGGGTTTTGTTCTGTCTGATTTAGGACAATTGTTCAGTAATTGAAGTTTTAGGGTTTAAAGGGTTCTTGATAATTGTATCCTGAGTTACAACACTGAAGACATTTGTCGATTAGAACTGAATTTCGTTCTGATTTTGTCTTTGTTTACTCGAGGCTGCAAAAAAAATTGAGTTTTTTTTTTTAATTGAATTTGGTTCTGATTTTGTAATATCGCAGAGCTTTTATGTTTCGTCTGTGTGTAGTATAACTAGTAACCCTTTATGTGAACCATTGTGTAGGATTTTCTTGACATTTTCTCGAAATTCAGTGGAGCTGAGCAAGAACTGCTTTTTCAGTTTTATACTCAGGTAGGTATCTCTCTTTATTCTTCTCTAGAGGAACAATGTTGATCCATTTGGTTTCATTTGTTTGATGTTTTGAATAAATTAAGGAGAAGCCTTTCTCATGTATCTTGTTTCTTTGTGACATGTTTCTAGGTTGTTGTGAATTTGCATCAGACAATAGAGGTAACTCTTGGCTCTGATTATCTTAGTTTTAAACGTAAATTTTCTGTGATTTTGTTTGTTATTCATGGTGTGATGAATTGGAAACTCTTATTTTACGTTTTCACCATTGTTACAGGATGAGTTTGATGAACAATGTCACGAAGCTCAGGTACTGTTGACAGACTTCTTATTTGCTTGTTACAACCTAGTAGTTAATGTTTCAGAGGTTCCTCTTTGTCATCACTGATCACACACTTGTGAAGTGAGAGATTTTTCTAAATCCTTATGACTGAAACACTTTTCCTTTGCAGGTCGGATCAATTCTTGATACAGTCGAACAGTTGGTCGAAGAACAGAGTTTGGATCCCTTATTTTCAGATAAGTAGGTCTCCTGCATACCGGTTAATCCATTTTTTTTTGCATTTATGGTATTGGCCTCAATTGTAAGTCCCAATGACTTCATCTCAGGACGGATGTAATGGCAATAACAAATGATCTTACAACAGCGAAGAAGAATGAGATACAAAAGTTAAAAGGTTTGCTCCAAAGGGTAAGTAAGCTCAAAAAGAAGGCACAAGAAACTAATCCTTTGCTTATGTTGCCATTTTGAAAACAATTTCTTCTTGTGTTCATCCACTTTCCAGACTGAAGAACAGAATCGCCAGAAGGAAGCCCGAATCAGCCTGCTCAAAAAACAAACACAAGATTTCTCAGGCACAACTGACAGAGTCGAAAAGGTATTATAACTTATTCAATTTTCAGAATCTTAAACCAATATATTCTTCGTTTCTAATCGTCCTCAAAATGCTGAATCTTTTACAGCTGAAAGCCGGGTTCTCGAGCTACTTTGAAGGAAAGGACAAGCTACCTCCAATATAGGTTCAAGACAATTGCAATGAAAAAGTGTCATTTTCTTTCCCTGCATTTGTATATAGTTTATTAGAGTCTTAACAATCTAGTCAGAACTACTTAGCTTCATGTGTAAACCACTGAGAATCTGGATTAAACCGGTTTTATGCATTTCCGGTTAACTGGCTCAATTAAGATGACTGATACTTTGGTTTTGGTTCGATTACAACTCATGCAAAATATTTTCTAAGGTTACAAAAGATGTTCATAAGTTGTTACCATTTTGTGACTTTTATTATAACCATATTATTTGTTCTGTTCATCTTATTTGCTGTGGAAGATGTACTAATAATAAGCCTGTGTATTTTTCTTCTGTGTGAACCATCATCAAGGATTTTCTTGACATTTCATGATCTCTCTTTATTACTCTCTTTTCAATAGCTTATCAATCATATGCCAACAGCCAACTCATTAATAAAGCCGACGCTTAAATTTGTACTTGTTGGTCTTTTAGTGGCTTTGATGGCTCCAAGTGCATATAAAAGTTGCTGATGAGAGCTACTTAAGCCTGATTCATACTTCGTGTCACGGTAACACCTATTTATTTGAGAGATACTTAATTTTCATTCATATTTCATTTACTGGTTACGTTGATAAAGAAAAAAGAATGTTACTAATGAATAAAAAACATGACCGAAAAACATAAAAGTATCAATCAATAACTATTGCTAAGACTAAACTTTGTGCCGTAAAAGGAGAAATTGAAAAAAGATCAGCATATCCTATCTGACTGAAACTCCTATGTATCATCACTTGATAAAAGAATAAAAGATCAAAGCAAAAGCACATTGTTGATCATTGCAATGAGTCCATACAATGCGAGAATGTATACGACCGAGGGGCTATAAGCACAGCATCAAGCCATTCAACGTGACCCCAAACTTCACCATCATGTCCCTTTTTAAGCGAAATCATAGCACACCAAATTTCTTTGGTTGCAGTAATACGAGAACCCACACGGTCCCAAAAGACGACGAGTTTTCCACCATCAGTACCTATTTCAGTATTAGTTTTATAATGCCACTCAAGTCGATCCAAACCTTTGACCGATCTCCACCCTTCACATTTTGTGTCATACCACCAACATTTTTTATTAGCATAAGAGTAGCATACATTCTCTATCTCACACATACTCTCACGGTCACCTAAGTTTCCCTCAGCAACTTCCCACCTACTTTCTTTTGTAAGGTAAACAAAATTCTTCACATTGCTCCTCACGTAAACTTTTCCTTGCTTCGTTTGGAGCTTTTTAACTGAAGAGGACCGGAGCTCAACACCAGGATCCGGTAAAGCTTCCCAACTTTGAGTCTTTGGGTCGAAAACCTCAGCCCAATGCGTGGATTCATCCGCTTCACATCCTCCCATTACATATAGTTTCCCATCAAGTGCGCATGTAAGGGCATTCTTACGAGCCACCATCATGCTAGGGCCTTTGCACCGTTTGCCAATAAGCTTATCATAGACCCACACGTCGGTTGAGGGCAGCGTGTTTTGTCCACCGATTTCGTATGTTTTTGAACCAACAGTTTCGTGGAGTGTTTGTAAGCGACGAGAGTATGAAGAGGGCATCGGTAGCACGGTACACTTGATGTCGATCGTCCAATGGGTTAGGGGTTGATGATCATATGGTTTTATCCAGAGACTGAACCATCTACGATCAAAAGGATGGGTGGGAGATTGAAAGCAGACGTAAACACATTGTTTTCGGGTTCCAAGGTAGGAACGTTCCATGTCGAGCTCCTCAGAGAGGATGAGCCAGCGGAAGCTCTTGGAGACAAGAGAGAGCGTTGGGTAGTACGAAGTGGATATGCGAGCCAAGATATTCAAAACAATGTCATCTGGTAGTGAAGAAAACAAAGACGGAGATGGTGGCGGAGGCGGACGAGGAGGGTTTGACACGTTTTCTTTAACACCGATAAAATCTTATATATTGTATGCATCGTGTATAAAATATGGTTTTCAAATAATTAAAAAAGAAAAAAGATAACTATAAGAAATTTATAAATTTATAGAGTTTTAAATGTAAAAAGATAATTATAAAGAAATTATACATATATCTCCATATGAGATTTTGCCATGTGGCAAACAAAAATTTGTTTTAACAACTTAAAAATTGTAAAAAGATAATTATAACAAAATCATAAATTTAAACAGTTTTAAAAATATAAAAAGATTATTATAAGGAAACTATAAGTATATATAAGGAAATTACATGTATATTTTTCATAAATATCAAAATTATAAAATTATTCTAAATGTTTTATTTATAAGTTACTAATTGTACAAGGAAAAAGATTTAAAATAGAAAAAGAATTAAAGAAATTTTATAATCTGTTATTAATCCTATAAAAAAGAGAAATTGTCTCATATAACCCCAAATCAAGTTTTTGGGACAAAAATAGCACTGAAAAGTTTATTGGATAAAAATAGCACTCTTTCTTTGCTTTTGATTTTTAAAATTCGAGAAAATAAATAAAAATGTCTAAAAATAGAGAGACAAGTTTTTTCTCGCCAAAAAAATAGCACTCCTTCGTATCGTATATCGTCTTTGATAATGACAAAGACGAACTTTCCGATGATCGATTCAACGAGATTCTCCGGAGGAGCTGAAGAGGATGAACTTGGCGAACTCTCATGATCCATTGTTCTTCAGCCAAAGAAAATAGCGGGAAAACTGAGGAAAGAAGAAAGATTCTTGGTCACTCTCTCTCAAGGTTCTTGTTTTCTCCCTCTCTTGTTAATTAATTTAGAATGTTACGACAAAATGAGATTTATAGGAGAGGCAAATGATGTGCCGTTAGCGTTGCTACATATTGGGTTTCATATATAGGCTGTCAATTAGTACATAAACAGATTGAACCTAAACGTCACTGTTTTTTTTTCCTCCTAAACTTTTTTTTTGCTTTTTCCTACAAACAAATAATTGCATGTGTTTTGTTTGATTTATGCCAATTAGTATATATACAAATTGAACCTAAACAACACTATTTTCCCGCATAAATTAAACCTTTTTATTTTCTTTATTTTCTTATAAATGAATTGCATTTGTGTTTTGATTTATGCCAATTAGTGCGAATTTGTGTTGATCTTTTAGAGGCTCAGTGGATGGCTCCACAAGTGCTTACAGAAACGAACTTGCTATTGAGAGCTACTTGAGATTGATACATTTGTACTACATATGAACATGTCAATAGAAGTTGTATATACTTTTTTAATAAAGAAAGGAAAAACAAACAGAAATGCGCCAAGAAGGGGTCGAATCTTCGACTTTATTCTTAGGAAACAGATGCTCTATCACCTGAGCTACAGGCATTCGCTACGAAGTTGTATATACTTTTAGGGAGGGATATGTCATGGACCATCTATTTATTTATGTGAGAGCTACTAATTATGCTTCTTCTTTTTTCAAAAGCTACTAATTATGCTTGATTCATATTTTATGTCAATATAAATTATAAATGGTCTATAGAGTACTATGCCATGTTAACACTTGTTTATGTGAGAGTAACTTAAGCGTCATTCATATTTCATTTACTAGCTATTTTTTTTTTTTGCAAAGAATATAAATATTAATTAATAATGAAAAATTTTAGGTTTATAATCATAGATTTTAAATCTACACATGACAAAAAAAAAAAAAAAAACATGGAAGGAAAAGCATAAAGCAATGAAGCAAACAGTACCCGATGAAGTGATAACGAATAACTAGCTAATTTTGCTTATAAGAATATGACCGAAAAAAAGAAAAATTGTCATTATAGATATACTTTTGATTAAGACCGATTAAACTAGATGCTGTAACTGTAAACAGAGAAAAAAAATGATTGGGAAAAGTCAAAACAAAAAGGACATTGTCAATGCGAGAGGTATACGAACGAGGGGCTATAAACCTATAAGCACAGGATCAAGCCATTCAATGTGACCCCAAATTTCACCATCATGTTTCAAGAGAAGTCATAGCACACCAAATTTCTTTGGTTGCAGTAATACGAGACACCGCACGGTCCCAAAAGACAACGAGTTTTCCACTATAATTACCTATTTAACAACCAGTTTTATAATACTCGTAAAATCCACTCAAACCTTTGACCAATCTTTACTCTTCACACTTTATGTCATACCATAACAGTAACATACATTCTCTATCTCACACGTACTCTCACCCAAGTTTTTCTCGGCAACTTCCCACCTACACTCTTTTGTAATGCAAAATTGCAAACAAAGTTCTTCTTATTGCTCCGCACGTACACTTTTCCTTGCTTCGTTTGGAGATTTTTAACTGAGGAGTACCGGAGCTCAACTCCAGGATACGGTAAGCTTCCCAAGTTTGAGTCTTTGGGTCAGAAAACCTCAGCACAATGCGTAGATTCATCCGCTTCACATCCTCTCATTACATATAATTTCCCATCGAGGGCGCACGTAACGGCATTCTTACGAGCCACCATCATGCTAGGGGCTTTGCGCTGTTTGCAAATAAGCTTATTATAGACCCATACGTCGTCGAGGGCATCATGTTTTGTCCACCGATTTCGTATGTTTCTGAACCAACAGTTTCGTGGAGTATTTGTAAGCAACGAGAATAGGAATAAGGCATTGGTAGCAACCAATGTCCGGTACACTTGATGTCGATCGTCCAATGGGTTAGGGGTTGATGATCATAGGGTTTTATCCAGGGACAGAACCATCTACGACCAATCCCTTTATTTAATTAACATATCAAATCGAACCCAGTCAAAACCGGTTTTGATCATTACTATTTCAACCTTCTTCTTTCTTTTAAAATGGTTTTCGATTTAATTTTTTTTTTTTTTAATGTGAGAACAAAACTGGAGACTTTTACATTAAAGCCATGCATTTACCTTCAGTTCAGTATATATTCGTCTTGATGTGTATGTTTTCAAAAATAAATCAAGGAATTTAAACGTTGATTAATCTTGATTTGATTTTCCCCTATGTTACTTGCTCTTGTTCACCGAGAAATAGTTTCAAGACAATTGCAATGAAAAAGTGTGTTACTTGCATTACCTGCATTTGTATATGCTTTAATAGAGTCTTAGAGCATGTGCAGTGGGAGGTTCTCTCAAAATCTCTCAAAATATATTATTATAATATACATAAATTAGTTTAATTGTATAATTAAATTTTAAGTAATAAATTTTTTTTTAAACCAATTACATGTTGCTATTTGTGACATGAGTCTCTCAAGAGGTTCTCAAAAGTTCTCATATGAGAACCCATGCTCATGTCTCTCTCTTACTTTTTATTATTTTCATTTTTTATATTCTTGAGAACACTGGTGAGAACCTCCCACTGCACATGCTCTTATCTATCTATAGAGTCTTATCTATCTAGTAGCTTTGCTTCACTACTGTGTAAATCACGGAGAAGCTGGATTAAACCGGTTTATTTTTATGCATATTGTGTTTTGGTTAACTGGTTCGATTAAGATGAGTGGTAACTGAGGTTTAGGTTCAATTTTATAATTCATGCAAATATATTTTAGAATGTTACAAAAGATGTTCGTAAGTTGTTAGATAAACAAACACATTGTGACTTTTATCACAACCATAAGATTTGTTGAGAAATGATCATCTTGTGACTTTTACACATATATTCTTTTCTCTAAATGATCTATTCTTTTGTAATAAATAAAATCAAACTGTTGGTGTATCTGTAGACATTCATAATGGATGACTGGGACTCAAGTCACTCAACAAACAACCCCTTGTGATTGTGTACTTTCTACCGACCATATGCATAATCATACTTCGTAGATAATTTGTTTTTTTTTTTTCATCTCAATATTATTAATAAAACTTTGAAGAACGACCGGCGAAAATAGTTAATACTACTGGTAAGATAAGTTGATGAAAACCAATAATATCCTCAGAAAAAATAACCCAAAAAAAGATAAACAAGAACCCAAAATTAAAGAATCATACAACAAAAAAAGTTACACGACGATACACTAAGAATCAAAGCCAAAATTAGGACTTCCGTTTGTATACCTTCAACGACCGATGCAAAATGGGAAATCATAGAAATAAGCGAGTATAGAATTCATAGAAATAAGTCAGGCTATGATCAAAGAGAATTTGGTTGTCGTTCTATCAATTTTAAAGTATTTATTGTTTATTGTCAGGAAAAAAAAATCATTTAGGTGTGTGTGTTTGTGTATATATACTTGTTAAAAATGATTTGAGTGTGATATCATTAATTTGAAGGAAAAAATTTATAATCAAGAAGGCAAGTGCCAAAGCACACATGACACATTCATTTGAAAGTTTGGTCTCCAATCCTCAATTTAAATCGAACGACCACTAAACTAATTAAATATTATTTTGTCGTAGATAAATTTTTATCTATATAGATGTTAGTTTATTTCAGAACTATCTTTGTTCAGATTATGGCTTACAACCACTGAGTCAACTAATATACAAACACTCTTTGCCAGACTGTTTATTCTTCGTAATTAATTATGTGATCACATTTATTAATCCTGCAACAATCCACGTAATGCAGTTGATAGTACACGTACTTAACTTATGAAAAGTATAAAAACTAATTTGTCTACAAGTCAAATAGATATTTCTACTTAATTAAGAGCTATAATTTCTAAAGTTCTTTATTTGAGGTCAAAGCACAATGTCTGCTTCTTTATGTATGTTAGTGCATCATAACTTCCATTGGTGCAACTAGAGTGCGACAGATTATTTATACATTATAGTAATTAGTTATGCATTCATCATTATTCTTATTCAAATATGTTGAGAATCGACGATTGGCGCTATACTAAAATATAGCCGATTTGATACAAGAATAATTTGATATATTAGGAATCTGATTACGTAGAAAAATCTCGATATGTTGTAAAATTAATTGAATAAAATCCATCTTTTTACGAACAAATTTATAGAGTAAAATTAATTGAATAATATTTGATACTTTTATAGTTTTATTGAACTATAAATTTCAGAAAAATCGAACTATAACATCAAGTAATATGAGAAAAAAAAAATCAACTATTCACATCTGCAAGTTCTCCATGGACCATGAATACCATCTCATGTAAAACATAATAATACTATCTCATTACACGGACCGGCATATTCGGGACCATCGATCATGTAATATGTATATTATTCTAGATTTAGAAGATGAACGTGAAAATCATGGAGCATGGTACATTTCAAAGGACGACAATATGACGTAAAGTAATACAAAGTCCCCAAAACAAGTAAACATAATAATAATGCTCAAATGATGTTTGTTTACTTTATAGAGTATATACTTATCATTTGTCACCTATCTGTAATATATAAAGTAAAATTCTACAATTAATTAAAATTTAGAGAAAAAACGAACGCAGAGTATATCAGATATCTATGAGAAGAAATTTCTTACCGAATTATATCATATGTTGTTGTTGGTTCACTTGTCCAATGTCCATTAGATATTATACTATTTGCTTTTATTTTTTTTTTCTTTAGAAAGAAAATATCTGAACATAAGTACATAATTTAAATAAAAATGATAATAAGACAGAAGAAAGTGACTAGAAATTGATAGCCCGTTTGATATTGTTCATCGAGGAAGCAATTACAGCTGTTCCTCAATATTCTCAATCATGGTATATTATAATATCATAAAAGATGATTTATATACCTCACCAGTGAAATTTTAGATAAATTTTTAAAATAATAATACGTTGAAAAAGTAATATAATTACAGCGACGATGGCCACATACATAATTCACGGGTGATGATGGTCAAAGTCGTCCGTCAAATTATTTGAAATAAAGTCGGGGTTTTCTTTTTTCACGTCAATCTAATAAGTTAACTTTAAAAAAATATGACTATAATTGATTGTGGCGATACTACAGCTAGTCATCATTGATATGGTTACCGAGTCTACGAAAAAAAGATGTGGTAGGTGTAGTTAATATAGCCAGAAATTCTTGATTTTTTTGTTAGGATCAATCACACTTGTAGTAATCTAAATTTTTGAATAATCATTGGTTGACAAATAAACAGATAAACCTTTTTCAATCGTTTAGGATAATTAACTTTTTCTCAGATAGTCAGTCAGATACACATATTTACGACTAGTGACAATAACGTATTTAGTTAAGTGCATTTTGAGAGATTCATGCATGGCTAGTTGCACCATTTTTAAAGAACCCTATTTGATTTTTGAGTTCTTTTTTCTGTCAACATGTGTAGCCCATTTGATAACTAACCGGTACGGTAAAAACCAGTTTACTTTGGTATTTAATTAATTTATATTGTTTGTTTTACCTTTTCACCAAAGTATATGGAGTTTCTTTGACCCAACTAGCTAGTCACAGGACTTTCAAGCATGTTAAAATTCCAATATTTCGAAAACCCCAAATCATTAATTCTTAGGATGGTGCAATGACTTGACTAACTGCACATAATAATATCTACATTATAGAAGTAAAAATCGTATACAGAAGATATGAACAATAATCTTGATTTGAACAACATGTTTAATAGTTTGACTTTTAGATATTTAGATTCAATTCTTGTGAAACAAGTTATTTCTGTCATCCTTATTGGTAAATAATATATTCAAAAAACAAGGGAAGTCTCAATCAGTTATCATATCCATAAGATATTTTCGGGAAAAACAGAAAATAATACATGAGACTTATATAACATTTTCCCCCTGTTTTTTTAAATTCAATTACTAACTTTTCCCATCTTAAACTAAAAGTAGAAACTCCATAAAGCTAAATTAAAATTAAGAAAAAAAAATTGAAGTTTTTTTTACACTTGGTGCTTTCTCCTCTTAATCCCATTTGGGGAATTTTTTCCTACCAAAATCTTGAACAATTATTTTTTCTCCATCTCTAAGAATTAATTATTTATTCTTCTTCTCTAATCTCCTCTTTCCAAATATGGAAAGCTAAAGGGTAATTCTGTCATTCTACACTTCAATCTCCGACTTCCGGGCCAACACAATGGGCAGTCCGTTTTGGGGAAGCGCGAACGGCCCATACTGAATCCCGTCGCTCGCTCCAACAATTGACCAACTGAAATTACAAAAATACCCCTTATCAAAAACACTTCTACACATAAATTCGAAAAGGAGAGAAAAAAAAGAAAAGGAGAAGGTAATAAGTAAGTAGTACACACACACCTGTACTTGGTGGTGAGATGATGAATCATAATAGACATCTCAAGCTTTGCTAATTCATTTCCAGGACACGAGTGGGTTCCATTACCAAATGGCATGAAAGTATTGGGTTTTGGAGCCACCTATATTAGCAACCAAATAATGTTATATGTAACATCATACTCCAAAACATTAAAAACAGTACTATTATTCAAAAAAATGATAATTACCTCGAATCTTGATGGATCAAATTTCCCCGGATTTGAAAAAATATCAGCACTATGATGAATGTTTCTGAAAAGCGGTAACACTTTCCATCCTTTAGGTATCAAATACCCTGTAAAACCATAGGATATTAGTTCAAAATTCGACTCGGGATCATCCGGTTATTTATCGGTTTAATTGTATGTTTAGTACCTTCGTATTCGACATCTTCGACAGCTTCTCTAAATGTGAAAGATAAGATTGAAGCGACTCTTAATGTTTCTTGAATAACTCTTGAGGTTAATGGCATCTTCTTTGTATCTCCCCAAGTTAGAGACTCTCCTTCTTCTTTGTCTTTCCTTATTGCCATTTGTTCTTCCTGTTAAAAAATACCAAAACTACCCATTAGAACACAAACAAAACTACGAAACTGCCACTGGTCTGTTTTATTACCAAAAGACGACAAATACGTGTCCGTATATGTACTTACAGTAACGGCTTCTAGAACGTTGGGATTCTCGGCTAAGTACTTGAGGATCCACGACATCACACTCGCCGTCGTGTCTCTAGCGGCGAAGATCACTCCGATTATGTTGTCGGCGATCTGTTCGTCGGTCAACTCTTCTTTGTCTCCCATGAATGATCCGAGAAGATCGTTGTGTGACGAACCGTTCTGTCTTCTCTCTGATAAGATTCTAGCGAGGATCTGAGAGAGCTCCTTGCGAGCTTTCATGGATTTGTTGAAGAGTGTTCCAGGGAGATTCACTGGCATCGAATTGTAACCTTTCTCGAGAATGTAGTAGCATCGTTTTAGATCTTCTCTGTATAAAACCTCGTCTTTTCCGAAGATCGAGAGCAACGCAACGTTGAAGGTGTACTGATCAAACAAAACAAGATCAAAACAGAGGAAATTAGCGTTATGCTCTGTTTTCAAAAACAGGGGAAAAAAACAGAGGACAGAGAGAGGAGGCTTACTGTTTTCATTTCTTGGTAAGTGTTGATCATTGTTCCTTCCCAAATTCGGAGAGAATCTTGAGCGATTGATTCGATATCAGGAACCATGTTTCTGATAGATTCAGGCATGAAAGCACGAAGAACAAGCTTCCTGAGTTTAGCGTGATAATCACCTTGATGGAAGAAGATGGCTTGTTTCCCCAACATCCTCTCTTTACTCGCCGGAAAAGTCGGTTTAAAGAGATGAGATTTCGTCACCAGGACGAACTTGGCAGCTTCTGGACTCGAGATCATCACACATGGACATCCCAAAACATGGGTCTTAAACACCGATCCATACCTGTTTAAACATCATCAAATTTTATTAAATTTCTTTTCTAAAGTATCCATTAGTAATAACAATTATTTAGGTTCTTAATTAAAGAACCGACCTTTTCTGTTTTGTTTGGAAAAAGACATTTGGGTCTTGAGAATAAAGCTGGAAAGTTTCTCCGACGTAAGGCCAACCCATTGTTCCCGGAGGGAGTGGGAGTTTGGAAGATCCAAGGCGGCGCTGAGAGATTAGACACCGGAGAAAGTAAAGGAAGAGACTTCCGGCGAGGAGAGTGAGAAACAAGGCGGAGAAATCCATTTTTTTCTTAATAACCTCAAGTTTTTTGTTCTTTGATCAGAAAAACCCACTTCGTGTTTTTGACAGTGGGAGTAGCTGAACAACGAAGAACTTGTGACTCTAAAATTATAAGAAAAACAAAAATGAAATTTTTGTGTTTTTGTTATAATGTAATGGAAGAAATGTTTGTGATGCAAAACAAGTGGGAGATGTGAAGGGGTTTTATAGGCTCGTCTCATAACTCATAAGTAGAGAGGGAGAGAGAGAGAGCTTCCTTTCCAATACAGAAGAAACTCTTATTAGAAAGACAGCTCATTTGAGAGAGACGAAGATAGCACGTGTCGAAGAGCATGCATAAAGAGCGTGTAAGAGATTTTGACCAAACCAACTAATTAAAGAGAGAGAGAGGATGGCCATTCAAATGGATTAATTTGGTTCATAATTAGTTCTATCGCCAAAAAAATAACAATTGTCTTTCTTTTTTTTATGATAAAAGTTGGTTAATTAGTTTTGTTTATAAAGTCTAATTAAAAAGAGAAAACAAAATAGAGTAATTTGGCTTA
This sequence comes from Arabidopsis suecica, assembly GCA_019202805.1. Classification (NCBI taxonomy): domain Eukaryota; kingdom Viridiplantae; phylum Streptophyta; class Magnoliopsida; order Brassicales; family Brassicaceae; genus Arabidopsis; species Arabidopsis suecica. The sequence goes on from CM032911.1 coordinate 9,045,002, forward strand.
AGTAGGGAGACAAATGTGGGGTAAAGTCTACCCTTTAAAAGTCTATTTGGTTTTTAAATTTAAGTTTTTGTCATCAAATATTTAATTTCAGATATATGTTATATCAATTAACATCAACTATATATTTCTTTGGATTTTTTTTGTTTCTCAAACAACACGTTTTTTTTAATAGTAGAAAGAATTATTATTATTATTTTTTCCCCAATAGTAGAGAGAATAAAAGAGTGGGAATGATATCATTATCATGAATAATTCAGAGAGATAACTACGAAGACTAGTTTTACTTATTTCTTTTGTTTTGGTAAATTATATTTTTCTTAGGTTTTTTACTATATGAACATGATATTTGTGATATTGTATAGGATATATACATACAAATATCATGACAAATGGCTAAACGAGATTGAAGATTGAGATTTATTTTCAACATATGTAGTCTTTCTATGTAAAGTTATAAATGTAATTGCTATTCAAAATAGTACTATTTGTTTACGTGTCTGTAGTATCTTATTACACATACACATGCACATATAGAATTAGATAGATTTTTTTATATTTCTATATTGAAATTTCTTTTGATTAATATGATAGAATTGTTTAAAAAATTCTATATTGAGAATTTTGTCTTATTATTTGCATTTATATCATATAATTTTTTTATCAAAATATTCTTATATTGGAATTGAGTTTTTAACTAAAAATACAACTACAACTGAAATTGACTAAAATTAAACTGAAGATGTGACATTCTAGATTAAAAGTGTAATATATATATATATAAAAAATTATATATAAAAAATAATTTATTGAGGATAAGAAATAAACTATATGCTAATTAGTACTACATAAAAAATTATCTGGTGTCTTGACACAACATGCCAAGACTCCCAAATCTACTTAAAATCATGTTAAAATTTTCTATTATTTAAAAAAATCGGGATTAATTATTATCAATTATCTTTTAAGTTTTCATGAAAAGAATTATACGAAAGTTTTACTTTTATATGGTTTTTCTTTTGATAAAATGTCAAATTTATTAATAAAAATGTTTATATGGTTAATCGAAGAATTTTTGCCTGCGTCTTTTCTTTGAAACCTAAATAGTTTATCTCTCTAAAAAATGTCATACTGATTACTTATAAACGGATTATTTTTTGAGGTATAAGAAGTTTTACCACTATATTACTTACATTTGAGTTATTAATTTGATTTTTATTTTCCAAATAATATGCTTTTGAATATTCTTGCATATAGCTTTTTCAATTTTTATAATAATTAGCATCATGCATTTTGTATTTCTTTTGTTTTCTACATACAAATATTATTTATTATAAGCTACAACCTGGTTAACCTCCTTTCTTGTTTAACTTGTTAACTTGATTCTGAGAACTACATACACTGACATATGTGTAAAATACTAGGCTTATGACTTATGATAAGCTGCAAACTTGCAACCATCTGTTGACGAAAATAAACACAAAATAAAAGGGAGATATATACATATATATATATATATATATATATATATATATATATATATATATATATATATATTTTCCACTAGTAATTAAATGGATACGTATATAGACGATCATGTATTGCTCTTGACTTTTTAATCAGAAATACTTGCTATTTTCCTCCCACGTTAACGTACACCCAGCCAAATAACTCTAATATATATCTTAAACGTAATCTGATTAGCGAAAAGGAAAATAAGAATTTGACTTCTATATTTATATTTCTAATGATACGACTTAGCTTAAAATGCAGATATTTTTCTTAGTTGCACGAAATTTATCAATTGACTTGGTGGAGCGGAAAAATATATATTAATTTGGCTGCTTCCTTCATAATATCAAAGAAAAGTCTTACCAAGAAATGATTCTCTCATTTTGTAAAATTCATGTCATGCATACATACGTTGCATATAGAAGATTACAATCACATCTGCGGTATGTGTATATGTTAATTGTTAATCATAGTTTGTCGATCTGAGTTGAGTAAATGGATATATATATATATATAATTTTATATAACTGTAAGTGCATGGAAGATTTTGGTAGTTATAATTTTAGGTGCCACAAAGACAAACGAATTTCGAGATGAACAAACCCGGTAAAAAAAAATAATAGAAATACATGAAAAAATTAGTGAGTAGAGCCTCTAAACCATAATCAGAACATATCCTGAAGATTCGGGATGTGCCTTCTAGATAAACAACTAATACTAGAAGAACAAGTATGACGGATGTGCCTTCTAGTGCATGCAAGATTTTGTAGAGTTTAAAACCAAATAAAGGTGAATATTATGTTGAGCCACCAAAAAAACAAAAGGAATGCATGTGTGTAGAGGCCTAATTTCAATTTACATATATACATATATATATATATATATGTATATATGTCTATTGGTTTCCCTTTACTAATAAATTCGCGTAGTAGAGGGGAACATTTTCGGATGATGCAAAATTAAAATAATATACCTAGATTCATGTTTTCGTTATGCTTTTTGTTGATATATATAAAAGAACCAAAATTTCTCCCTACGACTCCACCCCCTTACCATAAAACAATTAGCATTAAAAATCTAATTCCCGATCGAAATCATAACTTGTTTTATCTATTCTTCAAACCGAACCGGCAATATATTGACAAAACCAATTGTTGAATTTTGAGCTCGTCAAAACCATTTTCCCCAACATTAAAATTTTCGGCGACTTTGCTACCGGCCGACTATTGTCAACAAAATGTAGTGACACTTGGCTCGCCATGGTTCATCCTCCTCAATTAATCTATCAAATATAAAAAAATGGGAAACATATTTGAAATCATTCACACAATAGAATGTATAATAACAATAAGATCATTGTTACAAAGAAAACGTAAATAAATTCATAATGTTTCAGCATGACAAATCTAGTAGCTTTAGAATAAAATGGACCATCATACGAAGGTTGGAGATAAATCTGGAGATCTGGAGAAAATCTTATTATCTCCCTCAAATATCATCTTTTTGTAGCTTCGAGACCAAGCATTTTGTATCGCTCCTTGCACAACACATAATTTTGCTTCGAATGCCGAGTTAACTGACTAGAATTTTTAATTATATATTTTGTCCACCGTACATACACGTTTCTTTATCATCTATAAAAAATCTTATAAAATCTTATCTATTGTCCACATTTGTAATCATATATATAGTTACAAATTTGAAGTGTGAGACGTGAAATACATGGTCCATGAATAAAAATATAACTACGTGTTTTTTTTTTTGGGTTCAAAAACTACGTGTGTATATGTAATTCAAAGATTAGCAATCCACGTAACTTAATAATATACGAAATTAGTTCAAAAAAAAAAAAAAAAAACTAAATATCGGAAAGGTAGATCGTTCTTCGACCGACCATTTTTTCATAACATGCAGACCTTTATTTGCGTGCCTGACAGAAGCTTACTTTATATAGATTTACGTTGGCAATTTCCTAATTGGGAAATCTTGATATATCTTTTGTTTTTTTTATTGAATAAACAATTATATCTCTTTGATTGATTTGTTATTGCCTTAAAAATAATATTTTGAGGGGAGATAGGAAGGCGACAAATGATATATGGGCACCATAACGATCATTGATTAATAATTTAATATCTTTAACGAAAACAAATTAATAGACGTACCAAAAAAGGTATATATTTGTCACAACTGATACGAGTTATGTCCCGATAAGGCGAAAGATGGAATGTATATAAAATTTGTATAAATAAACTAAAACCCCGTTCATCAATTCTACCCTTTTCGCATTAATTTCATAGTGACAACACAACGTAAAAGACTTTATTGAGTCAGTTCGCTATATTGTCGATATATGGCCAGTATTTTTGTACATTTATGTACGCATACGCATACACGAGCCACACTTTCTCTATTGTTTTTATTAAGACTCTTTATGACTCAATGTATCTATTTATGTTATAAAGAGAGGAAACAAATTAGGTGAACTGAGGGTAAATTTTTGGTTAGATAAGTGATAATTCCAAAAATATAACTCGGTTTCTATTATTCGTGACCAGAAACACAAGACTATGAACCACACTAATCAGCATTTTCTAAAACTATTAGTCTTTTAAATGGATAGGAATAGCAACAGGAGATCGATTGCAACTGCAAGAAAAATGAAACGTTAATATCCTGAAAACTGAAGGTTAATAATTTCAATATCTTCTTTGATAAAACCAAAAAAAAAAAATGTAAAAAAATTCAATATTCATAACTCAAAATTCAAATATACATGCTAAATTATGCAAATATCTACATTCGGACACGGCTGCCTGAAAAAGATCTCGGCGATGTAACTTCTACGTACTTGCTTACGTATACATACAATCTACTCATATAAATTTCTTTAAAGATATTAGTTATGCATATATATTGTGTTATATATATAAGGATAAAATAAAATAACTTCACGAAAGTGGAGTGTCAATTAAATAAAGTTCAAGCCTAACGCCTAACCATGGCGGAGAGAACTTTAAGAATCGTGTAAGGATAATTTACATGTGGCCAGCTTCGCACACGTGTCCACATATCTCTCTCTACACGACTTCTAGGGTTTCAATTCCGTATCCCAAACTGATTCATTTATATACATTAATTAAAACGTTGGATTCTCCATTTGTATATGGCTCTCTTCGTATATCTTTACGTGTTTGGTACTGAGTATATGATCATGTTGTTCTCTTACGTGTTTTTTGTCATATGAAAACCTCATCAAAATGTAATTAATTATCTATTAGGTTCTAATTAAACGTCAATATTGCTATAATCTTTTGTGGGAAACATATGCCAGATAAATTTGGCATGCTTTTTTTTTTTTTGGCAGAGCATACTTGGAATCAAATCCATTCTCGATCGATACCCTTGATCGTATGGAGTGAGTGGGATATGATAAGATGGAATTAGCATCACTTGGATTGCAATGAAAGTTCGTCTCTCCACAATTTCTCATTTGACGAAATTAAGGTCAAAGCGTTTTTTTCCATATTGTATATCTTCTATAGTTACTAGTTAGCTTTTGTCTTTTGTCGGACTCAAAATTGGTTGCCACATTGACTGTTAGTTTTTGAGTAAAAAAACATTATACTACAACAAAATATTATTCTTACTTCGTATAATATGAGAATATCTGTATAGGATGTCTCATTCGTTCTTAATCTTATTATAGCTCTCTAAGAAAGTTTTTTTTTTCCTTCTCATGTGGTTTATAATGAATGTTTCTTCTTTTTTTAGCAACATGTTTGATCAAGTTTTAGCAACATGGTGATTTTTTTCAATCAATTTCCCTCTTTCAATCATTTGCGGAAAGTAAAAGTCAAACTCCAGTATCCGTGGATTTGCAAATTTGCATAGGTGGCATCGCCACTTGTCCTAAAAAATTCAAACACATATTTATTTTGTTTTAAAATATAAAATATTTTGACTAAATACACAGAAATTAAAAAATATTTATTTTAAAAAAGTTCAATCATTCATGAAAAATTTTTATAATATAAATAATTATAAAATATTAAATTAATTTACAATTTACATAAAAATTTGAAAATCTATATATAATAGCAATCTAATAAATACCATTTGCACATCTGAATGGTTGCGTCTTTTTATCGCAACTTTTCGTTAATGTTTTTATTAATAAAAATATATATTTTACGGTTATGTTTTTTTTTAATTGCATTCTAAATGTTTTCTACGGTTGCGTTTTTTATTGTAACTCTTCATAAACAGTTGAAACCGCTTATTTGAATCATTGCAATATTTAGTTCATTTTACGAACAATTGCAACCTTTGGTTTATATATTTAGTTTATTTCACGAACAATTGCAATTTTTGGTTTATTTTATAAATAGCTATAACATTTAATTATCTACCGCCGTGTATTTCGGTGTAACTTTTCATAAATTATTATTTTAATTCTTAATTTTTAATTACTAAAATGTATTTAAATGAGATTGTAACTATTTAATTGAACTGTTTCAACATTTGGATTATTTGACGAATTATTGCAACTTTTGGTTTTGTGTTACGAACCATTGTTATCTTTAGTATATTTGATGAACTATTGCAATATTTGGTATAATTGACGAACCATTGCAGTTTTTGGAATATTTGATATCTACGGTTGCGTTTCTCGGATAAGTTCGTCATAATTTTTTTAAAAATATTTAAAATACTAAAATATATTTAAATGAATTGTTGTTACCGTTTAATTTAACACAATAGCATTTGGTTTATTTGACGTTGAACGTTTAGGCTTATTTATCAAACCATTGTAATATTTGGTTTATTAGTTTATGCTTTTTGCACTTGGGAATAGTTTTTTAGTTACAAATTATTGTTTTTCTAATATTAATATACTTAATAAATGCTTGTGAGGGTTTTCTTTATCATAATTTTTGTAAAATATATATTGATTTGTTATTAAAAAATTCAAAATTATTACAATTCATTATGATTTTTTCGTTTGATATTTTTTTAAATGATTTTTGAATTATATTCCCCCGCGACATCGCGAGGGTCCTGAGTCCTAGTATTTTATAATATAAATAAAAATATTTTATATTATGAAACGGAAAAAGTATTTTATACTGTATATGTTTTAACTGAATTTTCCTGAAATTTTTGATTTCTTGTTTCGAATATATTTTGTCAACGTTTTCTAATATTTAACTTGATTTGATGTTGAAGACATAATGTAAAAATATATGATGACAACAAACTATATAAATAAATGAGATGTGATCTGATTCGACCACCTGTCATTATATTTGGGGTATAGATTCACGAGATTTTGATCAATAATTCTTTTTTACCGATCTGTTTATTTAAAAATTATGGCGTTATCTTATCATGTAAATTGTAATCTCACCTTTTGTGGTTACATGCTTATAAAAAGAAAAAAACATGAAGGAGGACTCGTGTCTGGATATGATGTGCAAAGACAAAAGTAAACAACGACAAACAAAAGTGAGACTGACTCGCTCATTACTCACACTTCACATATTCATCTTTACTTGATAAATGATATTATTTGTTCTTTACTAAAATAAAAGATGAGTTTTATAATAGGTTATCATGCAATTAGCTGCCTGAAACCTTTTCAGTTAACTTTTATTGATAATTTGTTTTTAAGTAAATAAATTAAAGATGATCAAGTAGGTCGACACTCGATATTAATTGCATTTTTTTAAATGTTTTAACAGAAATAAAGGAATATTTTTATTTTAGTTTAAATTACATAAGTAATAGTATAAAAATTAAACTAGCATCTTACACAATTAATGTAAATCATGGGTACGTACAATCAAATTAACAACGTTATTGAGCTAATAGTATCTCATACTATTAACTATATCTTTTTTTTTTCAAAACTTTTTTCAGTTTGAACCAACAAAAAAAGTGTGAAGTGCCAAAGAATGTAGTGTGAAGAGCATTTTGGAGTCTCAGCTAGAATTGCTGATAGCCAATAAACATTGTGTGAAGGGGGGACATGATAAATTATATATGTTAGCCTATAAATCTAAAGATAGCATGGTTACTCTCCACTCTTTCATCGAAATTATAATAATTTTTTGTATTTACGTAAACGGTTATTTAGAAATGATTATGTATCTTGTAAATATTTTTTGATATCAATATATTTGATTTGCCGGAAAAAAAAACCAACAAAAAAAGTAATATGATACTATAATGATATAATCTATCTGTGCTGTAACTATAACAATTAATGAAATAAAATATTATCTTATAGTGCGATCGTATAATTAAATATGACCTAATCGGACAGTTACATTTTATCCAAATTTTGTGGATGAAATTTGATTTAACATCTTTAATATAACAATCAAACAGATAAAAAAATGATGCCTAATTCATCATATTTAAATAAACTACTTGATACTATATTTTACTGCCGTCCCAAATAATTTACATTCAAAGGTATTTTTTAAGTCGTCTTTGTCAAAAAATTAATAACTTTTCTTTCTTGTTGTAATATAATATAATCGGTTTTACCAATTTAAATATTTATATAGCACAACATCGAATATTTTAGTTTAAGTATATATACGTCTTTCGTACTCCTCTTTGGCAATAGTTCTTTGGGTAGGAGGCAATTAATTATGGAGTTAATCATATAACCAAAATACTCCCTCCGTTTTAGTTTAGTTATCGTTTTAGCATTTAATTTTTATTTTATAATAGTTATCGTTTTAGATTTTTAATGCAGATGTGAGTAAAATTTCTAATTTTATCCTCACTGTTTTAATATCTTGACTAATAAAAAAGTAAAAAAAAATATTAAGTAAGGATAAAGTAGAAAATTTAACTGTTTTCTTAATTTTCGTGCAAAAACCTTAAACGACAAGTAATATAAAACAAATGGAGTATTAATCAGCCATGAATCTTCACATTTTGAAACCATAGTTTTCGAGACTCTTGATCAGGAAATCATCAATTCCATAAATGCAAGAAGGCATCGTAGAAAGTTCCGTAAGCTAATGAGTCTTTGGCTCATTTGAAGATCTATCCATGAAGAAATGTTTACTTCCTTGGCTTTAATTTTTTTTTTGCCAAAGAACTAATTGTATAGGTAATCAACATGTAAAACCTAACTCTTTTCATTTTATATGATATTTACTCATTTAGCAAAAGAATATATTCAACCAGCCATGCAATAGTTAATTCCATCGATATTTTGTTAATACTATATATCGTCCTCTTACAAAAAATATCCACAAGTAGAGATTTATTTCTTGTAAGTTTTTTAAAAAACACTATATATATATATATATATATATATATTTTGTGATAATGTGGAAAAGTGCAAAATAAAAAAAAATCTTTTTTTTTTGTTGATAAAAATGTTATGGACTTTTGAATCACAATTGGTCCGAAACCAGTTTTTGCTATTTTTATATGATGAACACAAATCATAAGTGAATGTCAATATAATTAAGTTGATTTGAGTTTCTGTACGTCGAATACGAATTTTTTTATATATGTTATATACATATAATAAATATTTCATAATTAAAGATTTGACGACCTACATACAAAACTATATAGATATATATATATATACATATACTTTACATAGTAATTGTAAAGTGTTATTTTGATGAAACAACATATTTTCTTTAACAAAACAAAAACATTTGTAACGTAACTTAAAGAGTGGTTAGTTGGTTCTTTGGAGTTTGGAGTAACTATTTTGTTTTGTACACACACTGTAAGACACGTGTACGTCCATTTATAACCGGACAGGTACTATTGTAGTTCAACTACACAACAAATGAGGTCACAAAAAATTTAAGACTCTGTGATTTATTTTCTTTACACTAAAAATATTTAATTTAGCATGATTTTTTCAGCCTCTAAAAGACTAAAACTGGTAAGCCTTGGCAAAAAGATTTTTTTTTTCTGGAAATTCACATTCTAAAAGCATACGTATATATGCATATGTATACGTTTACTGTTGTACATGCATGTGTGAATGTAATATATATACGACAAAAGTACTCTTTTCAACTCGAGTTAAAAATATGAATGTCGACGAAGAAACATTATGTATAGAGAACGAAATTAATGTTACATACAATAATTGAGATGGATATAGTATCGACCGTCGTACCAATATAATAATTGAGAGGAAAATATATTCGAGCCTCCCAATTAATTTGGAATTCTCATCGTAGAATTCAATAATTTCAAAAGAAAATGATTGGTTTTAACATTATGTGTTATAAATGTTTTTCGATATACGAATTGGCTTAAGTTTATAGCCTCTTGTCCAAAGTATGGGTCCGATAAGTCGTATTCATATGGATACAAATTCAATAGGTCGTATCTAAATATATATGGAATCGTATCTTCTTATTTTGGATACGAAGTAAATATTATCTTTTTAAGACTATTAAATATTTTCAAAAAAATTGAATAAATGAAAACATATTTTTCGTTCTAGTGATTGCTACGAAGAAACGTGGCCATGGTACTCCGTTTAGTCAATGTCAAGTCTTTCAAAAATTCTAAGATGAAACGTAAATCTTTGACCGCATTTCACTTTCTTGATAAAACAAATAAAGTTAATTTAAAATAAACCATCAAATAAAAAGGTACATCAAGTTGATGGGAACTATAGAAACCCTACCAAAGTACACTCTTTTCATCTATTGATTCCTTTAATAAAGACATTTAGAAGCAATGTTGTTTTGTATTTTGTTTCTTTATTTGCCCCCACACGGTATCATGTCTCCGTAATTAAAAAACAAAAAAAATGGACGTGACAATGATGAGTTAGATTGTCTGAACCAAACTTGCAACTTGTATTATTGTAATAATCTTTAGAACTTTTCGTTTTAATTGCATGAAAAGACACGTCGTAGATGAGTATTAGCATAAGAATTATGTATGTTCAATGTTGGGGATGTTTTTAGACTCAATGCTTATTTAGTTATAAACCAGCATTTTGTTTTCATGGGACCTCTTTCTGCACGAATTCAAATTGGATAATTGTATATAGTAACACCAGAATTCTAGAAAATTAAGTAAACATTAATGTGGATCCATTGTATGGACTATGGAGACATACGAGATCTCCATATATAGAATATAGAAAAAAAAATGTAAATGCCGTCTAATGAATTATGGAGGCCAGTAGGCTACAAGTTCTTATAAAAAATGTGAGATCAAAATTTTTCAGCAAATACAATGAGTTCTTCTTTGAGATTAAAATATATTAAAATATTGAAGATATTTATCATTTTTATTGGGAATATAAAAATTGATGAGTTGGTAAGTCTTGTTAGAGAAAACAAGAGAGAATTTGCCACTGAAAAAAATCAAACATGACCAAAAGATCTGTAATATGATAATATTATTTCAAGTCACCCATTTCAGCCGCAAAACTGAGAAATAAATCACATGTCACTTATAGATAGATATATCTTTTTCGGACTGCCAATTACAAATTTGCAGCGATTCGATTTAATTCTCTATATGATCTACGTCTCTAACGACAAGTACCATTTTTGTAGTTCGAAAGTAAAAAATATGATGCATTTAAACTTTAAAGGTATATACTCTCTCAAATCATCAATTTTTTTGAAAAATATATATTTGGTTTAGTTGTTGATGAGTTAAATGATTGAGAAAGTATATATTACAAAATAATGTGTTAGCAGAGCCGTCCATGAAAGCCAAGCAAGGAAAGTTTGTGTTTGCGACCCTTGATTTTTTATATACAAATCCGACTGCTATTTTTATAGACTTGTTCAAGTAGCTTAATGGTAAAATGCATATTTCCTCAAGTAAAGATGCACATTTTGAACATCAAGTCCCTATTTTTACTGTTTTTTTTTTTTCATTTTTAATTTTTTTTACAAATAATAGACCTTAATTTTTATTTTATTTTTGCTTATGATCTTTACACTATTTGTTTTAGTTGTTGATTGGTTAAATGGTTTTTGAACTACTGTTACATTGTTGTTAATTAAAACTTTAATAGTAACATTTTCATCGCAACATAATTTAAAGAATCAAACTCGTTATTGAAATTTGAAACATGATAACAAAAAAAGGTTAAAATATTGGATGAATAAATTCCAACTATTGTTTTTTTTAATTCTATTTACAAATCAAAGATCAAAATTTTGACCAATAAACAAATTCACGTGGTAAAGTATTATTTAAAACTGAAGATATTCAAACATTTCCAATAATGCTCGTATTTATTCCCTCTTTTTTTTTTTTTTTGACTATGTTCCAATGACGACTACGTATAAATTATTTTTCTTGCATACGTGTCCTATATGACTTTCTTTATTGGTTTACGTACAAGGAGGTGGTGTATGGAGAAGTACGGATTTGGTTTCTCAATCAACAAGTCGTTTTAATAAACGAAGGAAAAAAGAAACTCCTCTTTAGCAAAAAAAAAGAAAAAAAAAAAAAAAGAAACTCCTAAGAGATTAGTGACCCCAGTCAATTATGATTCTAATAATAATAATTCGACTTATAATTTTAGTTTGCATCAATGGAAGTGAATATTTTATTTCTCAAAAAAAAAATTGGATGTTTTAAATGTTTTTGGTGTTCAAAACCAATGACTGTCATGTCGTTCAAACTTTGAGAAGCCCCACGAACATTAACGCATTTCTTTTCATCAGGCTTAGAAGTCAGCTCTAAATTTTGTTTACCGACCATTAACTTTCCTTGATATCCAAAATATATGTAAATAGTATAAAAACGTTTTTTTTTTTATATAGTAATGGTCGACATAAATAATTCAATAACTGTAAGAAATACAAAAATATGTAAGCCCATGACAGAAAAAAACAAATAATGATAAGTAAATTACGTAATGAAAGAAACGTAAGGATGTGGGAGAACAATGGGCTTTCACAAAGCGGTATCAATTGAAACCATGGATAGTTTCTCTTCACTATCGTAAGATGCTAGTTGTCAGTTGTCACACGAATTTATTCATTTATTTTAATAATGTTGGAATATATATATATATATATATTTAATAATTTTGCAATTCAATATTCTTTGCTCATATGCTGATTTTAAAAAATATTTGTTGCAAATGTATGGTTGTCATTGTCGAGTTTTTATTTAATAAACTTTGCATTGGGACGCATACATATTAGATCAGATAAAATTATATAAACTTCACAACTAATTAAAAAAGCAATACATATTAGTGCCATAAAAAAAAAGCAATGCATATCAGTCAATCGTTTGTTTGCTTCATATAAATTGATATATTTACTGTAGGAACCGTATTTAAGTTCCAACAATTACTACGAACTAAAGAATTTACAGCACATATAATTACGATAAATAATGTAAAATATAATAGACTGTGTATGAGAGAACCTCTGAAAGTTCGAAACAAGCAATGTGTATATAGTTTGGAGTTTAAACTAGCTAGTGACCAAATTAAAGTGTATAAGACATAAAGTTATTATTTTATATAAAGTTAAACACCATTTGGCCAATACAAAGTACGCAACGATGATTCGGGTACAAGTTGATATCAGGCTTTAGACAGTTAGCTAATTTGATTTAATTATCTTGTGGTTAGAAGTAATTAACCATTGATTGCTCCATCTATTAATTTTTAATTACATTAATATTTAAATCATTATTCCTTCAATCGCATCCGCCTAATTATATAATAAGCAATATTCATCCACATGCCTACCGATCATGGTTTTACAATTTTTGTTGCATTGCTTTAATTAGATTTTATAATAAGAATAAGAACACGTCGTTATGAAGTATAATCATTATATAATTATTCTACATCTTTTGTCAACGCATATCTAATTATTACTAAGTCGATGACAACAAATTAATTTTAACTCTTATAAGCTGAATCTCAAAACTCAATCATACATACCTTCATATGTATTATTGCAAAACTTAATAAATACTTTAAGAAACTCGATCGTCAATTCGTCATGACTAGCTACTCATAACAAATAAACTAAAATAAAAACTGCATCTATAGTCAAAAGACTCGTAATGTTCTTAGTTTCATTAGTCAAATATTATCAAAACATTGATATAAAATAAACATTCAGTTTCTTACATTCAATTTATGATTTCTACCAAGACATAAAGTATTAACTAACAATAATGTTAGTTTGACTTTGGTACAAAGAGGGAGCTTAATATGCATTGACAAAATAACAATAATAAGTGTAGAAGACACGTGGTTAGGTCTAATTTGATGAGCACGAAAGCAGACGTACGTCAAACGTACATCGATCGGGGAAAGTCAATGTGCATTAAGAAACATGTATTGTTAACGACATTTAATGCAGTTAATTAAGAAGAACTTATTAATGTGTTCTTAAAATAAAAATAAAAACGAAAGTATAATTATTGATTTAATCAAATGATTCATATCGAATTAAACGAAAAAGTGATCATTATTAATAATTTGGGGAACATGAAAACATTGAATATAGGCATTGCTTTCGGGAGAGGTAACAGGTACAGTACGGATCTGGGAAACTTATTAATTAGTTGTAATTAATCATTGATTATAAAATGTTATAATCCCCCAATTAAATCATTGATCTAATTCTCATTTTACGATTTTAAATGAAGAGAAAAAGCCCAATATATAACTTAGGCCCAATAAAATACCCAATTCGTAGTTTATAATTTATCTGCTCTTTTGCCGGCGCCGGGAAACCGCCGATGTGTTGTTGTTGGTGATGGTAAGAAATTCTCCGATAAACCTGAGAGTTTATTGTTCCGGTCACATAATTTACTCTTTTAAGCACTCCATTTCTTGCCGGAATTCTCTTTCCGGCTATTATTCTTCTAATTTTCAATTCATTAAGAGAAAACATGAGCGACACTTCACGTCCTCTGTTTTGTCTACAGTTACTCCTATTGTCCATAACCTGTTCGACGAAATGCCCAAGAGAGAGGATAGGACTGTGGAGGCGACCTTTCTGTTCTTTCGAGATGTACTTAGATCCTTTATGATGAGAACAGAGACAGAGACTCCGAGGAGTATCCATTGTTTTGCTCTGAAATGTGGTTTTCTCCAAGATTTAGCTACATCTTCAAAGCTTCTGACGATTTACGGTAGAACAGGGGACTTAGTGTCTTCTTTGGGTCTGTTTGGTGAATTGAAAGAGAAAGATGTGATTGTTTGGAACAGTATGATCACTTGTTTGAATCAAAATGGTCGTTACATTGCAGCTGTTGGATTGTTCGTTGAGATGATTCAGAAGGGAAATGAGTTTGATTCGACTACGCTTTTACTTGCAGCTTCTGCGTTATCGAGTTTACATCTTTCAAAGAAATGTCCAATGGTTCATTGTTTGGCAATAGAGACTGGTTTGGTTTCTGATTCTAGCTTGTGCAATGCATTGATGAATCTATATGCAAAAGGCGAGGACTTGAGCTTCGCAGAGTGTGTGCTCATGCATATGGAGCACCGAGACATTGTTTCTTGGAACACGATCATGACTAAATGTCTTGCAAATGGGTATCCCAGGAAATCGTTGATATATTTCAAGTCGATGATTGGTTCAGGACAAGAAGCTGATAATGTGACTTTTTCATGCGTTATCTCAGCTTGCTCTTCCCTTGAAGAACTTTCTCTGGGTGAATCCCTCCACGGGTTGGTTATAAAATCAGGTTATAGTCCAGAAGCTCATGTCTCTGTGGCCAACTCGATCATTTCGATGTACTCAAAATGTGGGGACACCGAGGCTGCAGAAACTGTGTTTGAAGAATTATTGGGCAAGGATGTTATTTCTTGGAATGCAATCCTTAATGGGTTTTCTGCAAATGGAATGTTTGAGGAAGCATTTGGTATTTTAAAGGAAATGCAATCGGTGGATAAGATTCAGCCTGATATCGCCACCGTGGTTTCAATAACTTCCATATGTGGTGATTTATGTTTGTCACGAGAGGGAAGAGCAATTCATGGTTATACGGTTCGCAGGGAGATGCAATCCAGAGAATTAGAGGTAATAAACAGCGTTATTGATATGTACGGTAAATGTGGCTTAACAAGTCAGGCTGAGTTGTTGTTCAAGACAGCAACAAATCGAGACTTGGTTTCATGGAACTCGATGATATCTGCTTTTGCGCAAAACGGGTTTACACAAGAAGCTAAGAATCTGTTCAAGGAAGTTGTCAGTGAGTATTCTTGTTCAAGGTTTAGCTTGTCAACTGTGTTGGCAATTCTTACGTCTTGTGATTCCTCTGATTCTCTCATCTTTGGAAAATCAGTCCACTGTTGGCTGCAAAAGCTAGGGTTTGGGGATAACATCCTTTCGGCTAATTCAGTTATAAACATGTACATCGGTTGCAGGGACCTAACTTCAGCATTCTTGCTGTTAGAGACCATATCCGAAAAAAGGGATCTCGCATCTTGGAACTCTGTTATCTATGGCTGCACATCGAGTGGTCACCATTTAGAATCATTGAGAGCGTTTCAAGCAATGAGTCGTGAAGGGAAAATTCGTCATGACTTGATTACTCTTCTGGGTACTATTTCAGCTAGTGGAAACCTCGGACTGGTCTTACAAGGAAGGTGCTTTCATGGTCTAGCTATTAAAAGTCTGAGAGAACTTGACACCCAACTGCAGAATACATTGATCACCATGTATGGTAGATGTAAAGACATTGAGAGCGCAGTAAAGGTTTTTGTCTTGATCTCTGACCCTAACTTGTGTTCCTGGAACTGTGTGATATCAGCTTTGTCTCAGAACAAAGCTGGACGCAAAGTTTTTCAACTCTTCAGAAACCTCAAGTTAGAGCCAAACGAGATCACATTTGTTGGTCTTCTGTCTGCCTCGACTCAGCTAGGGTCAACAAGCTATGGTATGCAGGCACACGGTCATCTCATTCGTCGTGGGTTTCAAGCTAACCCTTTTGTCAGTGCAGCACTTGTGGACATGTACAGTAGCTGCGGGATGCTAGAAACTGGCATGAAGGTGTTTAGAAACTCGGGGGTGAAATCAATTTCTTCTTGGAACTCAGTTATCTCTGCATATGGATTCCATGGAATGGGAGAGAAGGCAATGGAGCTATTTAAGGAAATGAGTAGTGGTAACTCAGGGATGGAACCAAACAAGAGCACTTTCATAAGCCTATTGTCAGCTTGCAGCCACTCTGGGTTTATTGATGAAGGTCTAAGTTATTACAACCAAATGGAGGAAAAATTTGGGGTTAAACCAGTTACCGAGCATCGTGTTTGCATTGTTGACATGCTTGGCCGGGCAGGGAAGCTGAGAGAAGCTTATGAGTTCATCACAGGGATTGGTGAGCCACAAAAAGCAGGTGTGTGGGGAGCTTTGTTGAGCGCTTGTAACTATCATGGAGACACAAAGTTGGGAAAAGAAGTTGCAGAAGTTTTGTTTGAAATGGAACCAGACAATGCATCTTATTACATCTCGTTGGCGAATACTTATGTTGGGTTGGGAGGTTGGGATGAAGCTGTACGGCTACGGAAGATTGTGGAGGATAATGCATTGAAGAAGCTTCCTGGTTTCAGTGTTATTGACGTTAGTGTTGGATAGTGTTTCTTGAAGTTTTCCTATATCAGTGAATAAGGTTAGAGGCTGCTTAACTGTGTAAAAGATAGAAAATAAGATAGCAATAAGCAATAGATTCATTGTAAAATCCAAAGTAATAACATTACAGTAAATGTTGAAATCATCAACTTGGGAAGTACAAAGCCAAAAAGAAAAAAGTTACAGATTCTGAAACTTTTATTGCTCAGTTAATAAAAGCTGTGGGAAAAAAAACGAAGAAGCAAAACTGAATCAAAAGCTTGACCAGAAAGAAACATCTGCTAAATGCACTCGGAAAACAGATGGCTGCGTAAAATATCCTGAGTTCATAGATCAACTTGCTCTAAGCAAAAGCCCTTCTGGAATTTGAACAATGTTTTATCCAACTCATGCCCTTATATTCTGTGAATCCATAGAGGAAATTAAGAGAAAACAAACATTTTAGATATTGGTTCCATAAAACGTTGTATGATTGAGAAAACATGATTGGATTTTAGAGATCAAGAACCTCATGGTAGTTGTCCTAATCATCCAAGTAGTAGTATGAGCCTGCCGACTTTTGCTCCCTGTCTTTGGTCGACTCCAATTTGTTGATTCTTGGTCTGAAATTAGTGGGATCCCGTCTGAATGTGATGTTCAGATGCTGCATGGTAACGAAAGACATAAATGGGAATCATTAGCACCAACTTTTATGTCCTTTTTTCTTGCCCATACGGTGTAACTAAGAAAATAATAGGAGACTTACAGATAAGAAGAGATTCATTCCACTGAGCAGTGATTGAGGACAATTTGCAGTACAATCAATCGATGGTTGTCCTTCATACACAATGACTCGGTCTGCCAAATAGGTCGCCATAATAAAGTCATGCTCGACCACAAATGCAGTTTTCTTTGCGTGGAGAATAAATCGCTTAATGACTTTAGAAGCCACAATACGTTGCTCTGAATCGAGATATGCACTTGGCTCATCGATCAGGTATATATCCGCAGGCTGTAAGAATTCACAAAATTTGTGGATGCATGAGATCACTGAGAGAAAGCAAGCAGCTACGTCCTATAGACTTCTGAAACAAAATACTTACCTTTCCGAGGCACAGAGTTAATGCAACCCTTTGCAACTCTCCTCCTGAGAGATTGACAACTTCTTGATCCATCAACTGCTCAATCTGAAGTGGTTTCATCACATCCGACATAAATTGTGGATGCATGTAAGAATCTCGAATCTTTTGATGTAGCAGGTGTCTAACTGAATTCTGAAACTTTGGGCTGATCTTTTGTGGCTTGTACGAAACATTGAATTCTGGGATCTCTCTGTCTTCTCCTTCTACATCGTCTGGTTTCAACAACCCCGCCTGCAAATATTACCAATATTACAAGTTTACAGTACATTACTTTCTAAAACTCTAACCACAAGAGAACATATCATGGAGGAAGAGAATACCAGCATCCGAATAAATGTTGTCTTCCCTGTACCATTCTCCCCAAGCATTACAATAATCTGAGAGTCGGTGAATTCACCTTCCGACACTCTCAACCTGAAGTTTCCTTGAGTTTTGGTCATCGTGGGGTATTTGTACCTAGCGTACGACTGTATCTCTTCAGCACTTTCTTGTGGAGTCTCAGCAACCTTTGAACAAAAGAAAAACATTGAGGAAAAAAATTGATTGCCTTTGCGACATAACTTTGCCTCTTCATCATACAAAATATTTATACCTTGAAGGTCAAAGATTCATCTCTAAAACGTAAATTTTCTGTAGGAACAAACCCAGCCAAGAAAATGTTGATTCCTTCTCTGACAGAGAAGGGGAGAGTCACCACACCATAGGCTCCTGGTTTCCCATACAGACAGCAAATGAAATCCGACAAGTAATCAAGAACACTGAGATCATGCTCCACAACAATGACGTAACTGGGAAACAAACAAACAAAAAAAAAATGTAAGTACCTTATTTTTATCCCATCTGAAAAAAAAACTTCAGAAGCTGGGAAATTCAAACCTATTAGGCCTCAGGAGAGAACGAACAACTTGAGCAGCTTTGAGTCTTTGCTTAACATCGAGGTAACTAGATGGTTCATCAAACATGTAAATCTCTGCATTTTGTATGGCAACAACAGCGATGGCAAACCTCTGCAGCTCACCACCAGATAAATTCTCAACATCACGGTCAATGACCTGGTTCAGCTCCAGATCAGCACAGAGCTCTGCCTTCTTATCTCTCTCATCCTTCTGGTCAAGGACCTCTCCAACATTACCTTTAACCGCTCTTGGGATGTGGTCGACATATTGAGGCTTTATAATGGCCTGCCATGCACAGGGTATCAGAACTTGCTCAAAAGAGCTGCTTAAACATCAAATAATACCTAGCTACCTCATGGAGAAAAATATTAATATCAGTTTCAATTGTACCTTAAGATTATCTTCTAGAATACGTGTGAAGTAGTTTTGCAGTTCTGAACCACGGAAGTGAGTCAAGATTTCTTGCCAGTCTGGAGGACTCTGTTCAAGAAGGAATACAAAAACACATCAACTATGAAAGAGACGAAATTTCAAAGATAAAAGTTTAGAAACTCAAGAGAGGCTATTACAGTGAAACGGCCCAAATTTGGTTTGAGCTTTCCAGCCAAAATTTTCAGAGCAGTTGATTTTCCAATACCATTGGTTCCAACCAACCCTAGCACCTGCCCCGGCCTTGGAACTGGGAGCCTGGAAGTAAAGACAGAGAATCCATTGTCTGAAAACTACAAGAGCGGTCAAGTGTTTCAGGAAAAATAATAGATAAACGAACCTGTGCAACTTAAAAGTGTTTGGCCCATAGCGATGGGTCGTATCTTTCTCCAAGTCTCTTGGAAGATTGATAATCTGAATAGCTTCAAACGGGCATTTCTGCAATTGTGCAACAACAGAGTCATTTAGCATCCCAGTTTAGGTGCCATTTCTAGAGGCATCTTCGATATCAGAAAGAGCCTATGCATACATACCTTCACACAAATACCGCAACCAATACACAACTCCTCTGAGATAAAAGCAAGCTTGGAACCAACAGTCACCTCAATACAAAGTTTTCCTAAGATAGAAGGCAAGTTAATGCATAAGTGGCACTGAAATTTGTAGAGTTACAACAAAAACTTCATGTAGGAAGTATAAGCTAATGGCTTCACAAAAACACCGAACTATCCTCTGTATACTAATTGGCATGACGCACATGACACAGCCGATAAATTACAGTACAGTGATAATAAATCCATATGCAAGACCACAAATTAAAATTGGGAATAAGAATATACACCTGTCTTGACCACAGGGCAACTCTTTTTGCACTCTTGGCGACATTTCTTTGGCTTACAACGGTCTGAACTCACGATAGCAATACGTGTCAAACGATCTGCCATCTCTCAATAGACCTACAAAATACATGAATCTATAGTTAAAACTGCCCGAGGAAGATGCAACATATTCATACACAATTTGATAAAAGAACACAACTGGTTTTAATTCTACGGAAACCATTTCTTTTGGCACAATCATGAACACCAATCTGATAACAAGTATCACTTCTATTGGAGACTAAACAAATAGATTCAAATATACCAAATGGACAAGTTACGCTTAGGCAAAGGAACGAAACGAACTACATAGGAAGCAACTAGAAAGTAGCACAAACAATATTCAAAGATAATCCAGTTACAATCAGAGCTAAAAATAATCACTTGATTACCCCAAAATGCTAACAATGATGAAATAATAGTTGACAATTGACATGCAAAAATTTTAGAACCAAGATATCCATAAATTCAAGATTGAAAAAAGCAAATTTTAAATGCTTCAGATAAAAAATGGTGAACCCACTTTATAAATTCCAAATTCGCCCTCATATTAATAAAGAGAAAGATCAGCTAATCTGCTACAAAGGTTGACACTTTGCCCCAAAAATCAAAACAATCAAGAGATAGAAAACAACAAATCCAAACACTTTCAATACAATTATACAAGTTTTGAAGGTATATCGATGGCTCAATACAATCCCAGATGTAGAAATCAGCTGTGAATCAATCGAGAAGCAAACACCGATAAGCCCCAAATAAATTCGAAATCGGTTACATATAAAAAATCATCTGACTTGAAATCTAAATATCCATGGAGGAGAAAAAGGGAAATCGAGATTAGTAGTACCTGAGATGATTGAGAGATTCGTAGAGGAAGATTGAAATGAAAAAGCGTGTGCCGATTCTATTAAGGAACCAGCGGAGAGCACACGCACTTGATAGTTATGCTTTGCGCAAAATGAAGAAAGAAAATAAAAAAGAAGCAAATTTAGGGTTTTCTGAATTATCTGTTTTCGTTTGACCCGATTCGCTTTTTATTGGGCTTGGGTCGGTTACAGTTTGGTCTGAGCATAGCAACTTGTCCGAAAGCCCTTCACTTGTGTAATAATAAATTGAATTTGTTTTCTCATTATGAACTTTTTCTAGAAGGAAACTTGTCAAAATTGTCTTCCAAAATATAGTTTCTTTACTCTTAAGGAAAGTTTGTTTGTTTGTTTAGTTTATCTGTTCATTTGTGTTAACAAATGTATTATTTCATGTCAACTATTCAAAAATCAAAATTATTTCAGATGCTAAATTAAAAAAAATTAGAACTTGTTATCTGTAAAAGTGAATCCCTAATCAGAGAACAACAAACAATTCTTGCACGACCTCGAGTCATTGTCTCGTTATTGCATAGACTGTGGTTAAATTTGATATGCTTTCTTTTAAATTTATTAAGTACATAAGATAATCTCGAAGTACTTTGGAGTTCATAGGACCAAATCAAAAGTAAAGGCAAAGAAACGAAGAAGAACAAGATACAAGGTCAGTATCTACAATAGCATAAATATTTTTGAGAACTCCACCAACATCAGATCATCAAGCATAAGAGATATTGAAAAAGAGAGAGAGAAAAAGCAAACACAAACTGTCATTACAACACCAAATTATATATAGATAAGTTTCAAAGAATCTGCTATTGAGAGATTAAAGAAACCTCTTCTGCAGAGACCATAAGATTTATACTAGCACTCTCTCGAACCAGCAATCTCTAAACCGACATAGTTAAAATGTAATATGTTTTGAAGGGGGATTATTAGAAACATCGGTCAGGTAATGAGACTATACTGGAGGAGAGGATCAAAGGGGGGTTTTTGAGATTACTTCCACTTCTTGAATTTGCCTCCTCCTCCAAACATACCATGTTTCCCGTGCTTGCCATGCTTTCCATGCTTTCCGTGCTTGAATTTGCCTCCATGCTTTCCATGCTTGAACTTACCATGACCATGACCACCAAAGCCATGAGCAGGGCCATGGCCATACCCTCCATGTCCTACAGCATGCCCGTAAGGGTTGTGAGAGGCATGACCAACATGGTGAGCTCCATAGGCTGCGGCTGCACCTGCTATCATGCCTCCGATTCCACCACTAGAATGTCCTGATTAAAAAAGAAAAAAGTATTACATGGAGAACCCCAAATAACGAGAACGGATCAAAGAGACCACAAAGTTGTTCATATGATAATTGCTATCGAATTAAAATGTACTTGTACTAGATAGTTAAGGTTAAAACATCAATGTTATCTGAATGCCACTCCAAAAACACCTAAAAGGTTCAATATTTAGACCAATAAACACCAATGGAGCACAAATGAATTTAGTATTCTTTTTCCTGTTTAAGAAATTAAGAATACTTTCCCACAGAAAACAGGGACAATTAAGAAACTATTGTCCTAATTATCATTTAAACTTGACAAAACGTAGCAGGCTGGTAATCTAGCAAACTACAAGGCCAGTTCTTAGCTTTTATATAGAAAACAACATCACTTACAAACCATTTTCCTATTATCATTCAAACTGACACAGTATTCCCAAAGGTTGAAAATCCAGAAAACTTCAAGAAAAATCCTTAGCTTTTGCATAGAAAACAGAAACATTTACAAACTATTGTCCTACTACCATTCAAACTTAACAATATTGAGCAAGTAGATAATCCAAACAAGCTACAAAGTACACTCCATAGCTTTTTCATAGAAACCATCAACATTTACAAACCATTTTCCTATTAGCAGCATCATGATACCAAAACTACAAAGAAGAGAACTTTAACGGGACAATACCTGAATGGTGAGCTCCAGGTGCAGGATAGCCAGCAGGAGGATAACCACCGGGCGCAGGAGGGTATGCACCAGGAGGATATCCCGCAGGTGGGTAGCCTCCAGCTGGAGGATACCCTTGTGGTGGGTAACCCTGTGGCGGGTACCCTCCTTGAGCTGGTGGGTAATGATGTCCACCTCCTGGAAAACCATGAAATCCTTTGTCTTGCTCATCATGATGCTTATCTTTACCACCTCCCATTGTTTTTCACTTAAAACCTACAAGATTTAGATACATCATCATCAGGGTCAAAGATCAAACAAACTTAAACTTTGACTTGGACGTTTCAACACAAATCTGAGACATAATTCTCACAGATCACAACAATTATACACGTTAAAGATAAAAAAGAAAAAATGGATCCACATACAACAATATCAGAGACCATATTCAGCAATTCGATCATAAGAATCCAGAGAAATAGAGAAAAACAAAGCACATAACTACGTATGCTTCGATCGAGCACGGATAATACGTACGATCAAAGATAAAAGTGCGATCAAAAGGAAATTTTACCGATACGAATTTGCGAAGAATGTTTCAGAATGAATTGGAACAGAAGAACAAAGCTTAATGGAGAAGAGGATATATATGGATATAGGCGTGGGCCTCTGTATCCAAATAATAATTACTTAACGCGTTTACCATTTTTGAATAAGCATTTTTGTATAATTTATATTTTATTGTTTTTGGTCCTCGTATTGTTATGATAATCATAAATCAAGCACTCCAGTCTTCATAATTTCAATCGTGTCTAAACTCCATATACAAAAACGGAAGACAAACAGTCATAAAATCATCTTAAGTACAATTATTTGATCTCTTATGAGTATTTTGAAATTAGGATACATAGCAAAATAGGCTTTTTTGGAATATTTGTGGCTCTAATTGGGTGTTTAAAAAACTTATAAAAGTATTGGGGTTTCATTGAATATTTGAAAAACTAAAAGGTGAAGCGTAATAAAGAAAATATCTCCGACGTGGGAACGCGCAATGGACACGGAGTTCTAAGAACATGGTTAAGGGAAAATATCTTTTTTTATGTAATATAATTACTTAAAAGTGTATAAAAAGTCTTTATCCTTTTAATTTGATAAATTCCCAAAGATATTGGTGGTGAATAAAATAAAGAAATGCCAATAGAATCTGGTCCTCCACAAATCATATTCCCCATTACAAAACTATATCCTAATAATAATAACAACAAATCTACTAAAAAAGTCATTGTCATCAAATGAAAAGTTCATAACTTTGTTCTTTGTACACATCTTTATGCAATATATGTTCTTCATCTCTCGCAAACAAACTCAAACCATTCAGCGTTAAGTATATGGCTTCATTTTCCACATGACCACGTTCTCCTACAGTGAAAGTGTGATTTTTGCCGTTCACTTGAATCACGCTTTCACCTGGATACTTCTTAATGTTCCTGAGTTTCATCATTGATCTAATCTTCGCAAAACTATCCCACATACCAGCAGCTGCATATATGTTTGCCATTTCTACATAAGGCGCAGCCATTTGCGGTTCCAAGTTAAAAAGACTGTCAGCGGCTTGCTCAGCTATCTTTACATTACAGTGGATCTTGCAGGCACTAAGCAATGCGCCCCATATGCCAGCATCAGGTTTAGCTGACATGTTACGGATGAGTTTTAATGCTTCTTCGAGCTTTCCTTTTCTTCCCAGAAGATCTACCATACAAGAGTAATGTTCTAGTCCAGGGCTGATGTTGTATACTTGTTTCATGATGTGGAAATACTCCCAACCTTTTTCCAGAGAACCCGAATGAGCACAAGCTTGAAGAACGGCTAGGAATGTTATGTGGTTTGGTTTATAATCCAAATCTATCATCTTGCTGAAAAGTTCCATAGCTTCGAGGAAGATTCCGTTCAAAGCATATCCAGCTATCATAGTAGTCCATGTGACGACAGTTTTCTCAGGCGTGTTATCGAAGATGTCTCGAGCTTCGGGTATACTTCCACATTTTGAGTACATATCAATAAGAGCATTGCAAACCATGACATTATCTTTCTTGCAACAGTACATATCTGCTCTACCATCAATCCATTTTCCAATCTCCAGTGAACCAAATTTTCCACAACCTGAAATGAGGGAGAGTAAGGTAACTAAATCTGGATTCACTCCTGTTTTGGCCATGGCATGAAATAAGGCCAAAGCTTCATCCATATCCCCTTTCTCGGCATACCCACTTATCATCACAGTCCAAGAAACACATGTTCTGGAAGGCATTATGTCAAACAAAAGCCTCGCTGAACAGGAATCCCCGGATTTCGAATACATAGAAATGAAGGTATTAATCGCTTCGATATCTTGATCTGTACCGAGATGGATTGCATGAGAATGAATCAATTTTCCATGTGTTAGTGTTTCAGGGTTCTGGCACGATGCAGCCAGGTTAATAAAGGTGCTCAAATCCGGCTTAAACTCTTCAAGCAGCATCAACCGGTAAAGACCAAAAGCATCAAATGCTTCACCAAAAACTGCAAATGCTTTGAACACAGAGTTCCAAGACACAACAGTTCTGTCACCTCTGTTAATAGCTTCGAAAACTAACTTTGCTGAATCCAAATCACCACATTTCCCATAAGCAGAAATCCAAGTATTGGCAACTGTAGCTTGTGAATCTACACCTAAACGTATCCCAAAAGCATGCATGACCTTCAAAAGCTTCAAACTTTTTTCAAACGACGCAGATTGAATCAAGGTCATAACAGTCACAGAATCAGGTGGGATCTCGTCGAGTCTCATTTCACGAAATAAAGAAAACACCTTATCAGTGTGACCCGACTGATATAAACCAGACAGCATTGCGTTCCAAGTGGTAGCATCTCTCATAGGCATTCTCTCAAACACCTTGGCGGCATAATCCAGACAATTACATTTTACAAACATATCAACCGTCGCTGTCCCAACGAACACATCGGACCAAAACGGAGACTTTATCAAATGGGTATGAACCATCTCACAGCACCCAATATCAGCGAGCCTAGCACACGCCTTGGCCACAAATGGAAAGGTAAAGTTGTTCGGTTCAAATCCACCGCGCTTGATTTCTCGAAACAGAAGAAGTGATTCCACCGGATCATTTCGATTAACCGCTTCTCGTATCTGCAAATTCCAAGCATTAACAGACGATAATCCAGGAATACGATTTAACCGACGGTGAATTAAGGACATGGATTCTCTCCCTTGCTCTCCAAATGACTCCGGCGGGAAAGCAACAGTTGAAACGCACCGTTTATTCGTTGTTAATCGTTTTGTTTTTTGGCTTTATTTCTCCCACGTGGCTAACTGGCTTGTCACGTGCTCAAATAATAAAAACAGTCATAGGCTCATTTAAGCTTCAAAAGACCAAGGCCTTGAATGTTTGGTGGATTTTAAAAGAGTTTTTGGTTTTTGATTTTCAAAATCTCATTATCTTACCAATCAAGATTTTAAAATTTTGGTTTCTGTAGAATTTAAAAAATCGATTTTGCTATTATCTCCCATTCAAGATTTTAGATTTTTAGTTGTCCTACAATTTAGGGAATCTGGTTTTTGATTCTTCTACGTTATTTTACTCAAAAGCCAAAAACCATATTTTCTAGATTTTGGAAACAAAAATCTAAATACAAAATCTAAAACTAAAATCCAAAAACTAAAAAGTAAAAACTAAAACCAAAATCTGAATTAAAAACAACATCCATTCATGGCCCAAATATACAAAGACAAAAAACAATCGTACATATCTCGCAATCTCATTCAGACCGGAACCATAACTCTTGCTCCAGGACAATTGACATAGCATAAACTCAGTTTCTCCTTCTGTTAGTGGTGTATTGATGCTTACGAGACTTCTCCTCTTCTTCTTCGAATGATAACTCATGCTTCTGCTTCTTTCTTCTACTTCTACGGTTTGATTCCGAATCAGATTCTGCATTCTTCTTGCTTCTGTATCTGTCAGAAAACTCTTCAGGATCATCAGATGCTTCATACACATGCTTTTCTTTGCCCTTCACACTCCTGTGATGCCTCTCAGAATCACGATCATCATATCTCGGTTTCTTCTCTGATCTATGACGATTCTCATACTCCATATCGACGTATCTGTGTCTTCTCTCATCATATCTATGCTCTTTCTCGACTCTATGACGCTTTCCAGACTCTGAATAATACTGTTTCTGACTTTTCTCTGAAACAGGATCGTTACTATGCACTTGCTTTCTCTCCCTGTGATGGCTTTTGTAATCATCTTCTGATCTTTTCTTTCTACTACTGTGACTTCTATAATAATCTGAATCATCGGATGAAGCAGATGGTCTATCAACAATTTCCTTCCGTTTCTGGTGCTTCTCGTCATTGTAATGCTTTTCTCTGTGAATGTTCCCTTGGTGGTAAACCTCAGATTTTAATGTCGCAGACGGATCTACATGCTTTGTGAGTCTTCTCCTACTCAGATGGTAACTGTCAGAGTCTGAATCTTCAGAGGAGAGTGAGTCAGAATCATAATGCTTCTTGCTCTTCTTCTTAAGTTCCTTGCGCTTCTTCGATCCCCTCTTCTCTCTACTATCTTCTGAGCCTGTTGAAGATTCATCAGTTTCCTCAATAGTCCGAGATGAATGCTTCTTGTGCTTTTTGTTCTTTTTGG
The DNA here is from genome assembly GCA_019202805.1 of Arabidopsis suecica. Taxonomy (NCBI): domain Eukaryota; kingdom Viridiplantae; phylum Streptophyta; class Magnoliopsida; order Brassicales; family Brassicaceae; genus Arabidopsis; species Arabidopsis suecica. The sequence goes on from CM032911.1 coordinate 9,072,937, forward strand.
ATTTTCTTTTTTTATCCGACGACATACTCTTCAGTAATTCTATTGGGATGCTGCCCTCAAGGAACCCTGAGATATCAAAAGAAATTGACATTAAGTAATTACAATATAAAAAATGAGATGGGATTTGTGAAAAGAAAAACCTTTCTGAATTAAGAAATTCACCTCCATATTCGTCAAATATATCTTCAGCGACAATTTGTTGATTTGGATCATCAGGATCAAAACCACCACGAGGAGGACTCAAGCCCGGCTTTTGTTTCAACTCCCACTTCAGAGGCTGCAAGAAGTTGGAGAGCATTTCCGGTTAATGATACATAAACCATTGAACCTTCAGTTGTCCATACCTAAGCCAACTAATTAACGAAAGATTCTGAAAGATGGGGAATAAAGAGAAATTAAAACCAACCTCACTGGGATCTGTATGTGCGATGATAGCAGTCAACGGATCATCTCTTTTCAATCGAAGTTCTTCATTTGGCATTACTGCATCCTTTAATGGACAGTCACGATCACCGCTTTGATGCCCAAAGTTTCCACATCTCAGACATTTCACATTACGCACTTCAACTGCAAATGGCTTTACTCTCCCAGGAATACCAGTCTCCATCCTGCACAATTCCAATCATAGAAAATTTTCATTTACATGTTGCAATATTTCCACAATGACACTGGAGCATTTAACAATTAACATATTTGAAAGAGTAAAAAAAAATGGTAATACCTTGGTGCATTTTTAAGGACCTCAAATTCTTCTTCAGTAGGAAGAGCACGCCCAAACACATCTTTGGGTCGTGGTTTCTTTCTTTCCTGACCTGTGTGGTCTCCCCCGCCTTGTGATTCTTCTGGTCTGCATTGCGCCAAAGAGAAAATAAATTATTGTCAAATTTCCCTCACAAAGATCTAACTTAATATTGTCCTAGCAATAATCTGTCAAACCAAATATCAGTTTCTGTCAACATACCTAGAACCAACATTGTCTTCCGCCATTGGATCCTGAGTTGAAGAACCCTGACCCTTGTGTTTATCATCAGCGTATTCTGCTGCTTTGGCACTTTCAGGATCATAGCCAGGTGGGCGAACATACATAAAGCTCACAGCTTTCATCGTTTCGATCTGCGCATTAATCTCAGGAATCAATATCATGTAACACAAAACTAAGTACAATCACTAGTTTCACCAAATTTCAATACTGTATAGGTTTTGACATCTACCTAAGTATCAAAAGAGTTCCAAAGAGTTACGACATATCTCAAATGGATTCTGATTGAAAAGAGTCAGCAACAAGTGGATATTACAATTCAAAACTATCATCACCAGACTACAGAAACCTAATTTGAAGTATTAAGGCACTTGTGAACAAAGTTATCCTCAGAAATTGAACTCCATACAAAATCTGAATAACATAAACCCTAATCAGACTCAGAAAAACTAACCTTCTCTCTTTCTTTCTTCGAGATGAGAGCTGCTTGCTTGAAAAATTCCTGCTCTTGCGCAAACTGCAAATCCACGAAGAAGAAAGCAAGGAAAACACGAATTGAATCAATAACACAACCACGAGAAAATGGAGACCATGTGCGATGATGTACCTCGCGGGCCACTTCTTCGGCTCTGCGATCGTGTTGGGCGTGAGTCTGCTCGGCGATCCATTTGCGGCGCTGATTGGGATAAGAAAGCGGATGCCATGGCTTCTGGTTCAGGAAAGAGTGGCTCCAAGCGGTACCGGATTTGGTCTTGTAATCAACTTCTAAGCTACCGCCGGTGACCTTCCCGCCGGCAAATCTCTTGCTCAGCCGTATTCCGCTTCCTTCCCCTTCGCCGTCCATGTCCCGATGTGAAGATTACCCAATGCCTCCGATGTTGGGCTTTTTGGTTATTGAAATTCTCTTCGTAATAATTAATTTAATTACTCCCTCCGCTTCTTTAGAATTTCAATTTGTAAACTTTTGTATTCAAAAAAACATTTACTTTACCCTGTATATTTTGCAATTATGATTAATTGTTTCTTTTGTTTATTTGTAAAATTTAATTATATTTTCAGTCAAATGATTATCCAAATATATATGTAAATTCGAATTTTATTTTATTTTTTTCATCCGAAAAAGTTAATTTTTATTATGTCCAATCGTCTTCGCGCCATCCGGAAATGTTTTATGAGGCTTAGTTTTGGCATTTACTTATCGGGTTATGAAGTCTTGGTTATTTGGTTTCGAAAGATCATCTCTCATGGAGATAGGAGGAAGCAGATGTTATCGATTGGTTGGCTGTGAACAGTATTGGTAAATCGCATTCACAGCTTTTTCAAAAGAAAAGATTTTCTTTGGTGCTTACGTCAAGTGTTTTTTCGGATTTAAGTTTGTGTATTTACTTAGTTTTTGGTTTCGATCTTTTTCGATTTCGGCTTTAAAATTTCTGTTTTGTTATGTGTTCAAGTTTCCTTTATATAAGATTTAATCTTCGGGGAATTCATGTTTTTTCTCTGGCATAATTTAACTTGTTTCGTCCGTCGACTTAGTTTTTCTTGTTTGAGATTTGTATTTCACTTTGGTTTACAAACAAGTTTTAATAATAAAATTTGAGATGATCAAAAGATTATGTCGAATTGATTGATATGCCTAAATTAGGCAGCCTATTGCCATAACCAAATTTCAGGAATGTAAAATATCTAGAATGGTATAGGCTAAAATCAAAGTAGATCGATTTGAAAAAAAAAATAGAAAAAAATCTCATAAAATTGTATAAAAATTGAAGAAATTTTGCATAGAACCTATAGAAAAGACTCGACAAATAGAAGAAGCAGATTCGTTGCTAACGAAGTAAAGGATCTCACTTTTATAGTCTTCGCTTCATCTATAACTTATAACAAGTCAGAGAGAGAGAGAGAGAGTAGAGACGGGCCGAGTAAATCGGAAAGATGACGGCGCCGATGATCCTGACCGGAGGCGGATCGGCGGCGGAGAGAGACGCTCGGATGGCACACACTGCCATGGCGTTTGTTCAGCTCTTTAATGGCGGATACCATGTGATTACAAAAGTAGCTCTCAACGTTGGAGTCAACCAGCTTGTCTTCTGTGTATGCCGTGATCTTCTTGCTCTCTCTATTCTCGCTCCTCTTGCTTACTTCCGCGAAAGGTGCCAACTTTTTGTTCCACCTTTGTTTTCTCTGTTTTTTTAGTTTTGACTTACGCTCTCGAGATGGGTTTCAATGGTTTCCTGGTTTTATGATCGAAAGTTAGAACTATACAGTCCCCTGGTTATTGCTTGATCCTTTAGTATGGATTGTCGGATTTTGATTTAGGTTTTCTCTCTAATGTATTTGTGTAAGTTCTACTGGGTATTAATTATTAAAAGTCAATGTGATCTTTATAGTAGAAGAACTAGATTTCAGATTTGGAGCAATGTGCGTAGATTTAAGTTGAGATTTGTGTTACGTTTACGTCCTGTTAGTAGATTTAGATATTATGTTCCCTGAGTTCCATGTCTCTTCTTCGGGTTTTGCGATAAGTACATTTAAAACTAGTATCTGGTTTTACGAGCTAGGCTTGTCTAGTTCTATAAAAGAATGGTGTGGGAGGTTGTACTGCGTCAAGTTTATGCGAGACCACTCTCAAACTTTGAATGTTCATCTTTTCAAAATTTAATCAATGAACATTGTTCGTTTTTCATGTATGTAGAAGGATCAGAACTCCATTGAATAAAAGCCTTCTCTTGTCATTTTTCTTTCTGGGCTTAGCAGGGTAAGAAATCATCTCTATCAGGTCTCAGTATCTTCTATTCATGTTTATGAAGATTAAACATATTGGTTCACCTCTGCGCTATTCTCAATTTTGATAGGGTATTTGGCAACCAATTGTTATTTCTTATCGGTCTTACATACACAAATCCAACTTATGCTGCTGCCATTCAACCATCCATCCCGGTCTTTACCTTTCTCTTGGCTGTAATGATGGGGTGAGTATGATTCTTTTTAGATTTATCCTCTTAGATGTGCCTTCACTTTTGGTTTTTTTGATGTCTCCTACTTTGTATGCAGTACAGAAAGAGTAAATTTGTTGAGAATCGAAGGTCAAACTAAGGTTGGAGGCACACTTGTGTGTGTTATGGGTGCCGTCTTCATGGTTCTATTTCGAGGTCCGGCCTTGTTAGGAGATAAAGATGCAGACTTTGCGATGAACAATGAAATCAGTGCTAAAGGTCAACCTGAGCCTACTGGGTGGTTAGTCTCTGGTTTTCTCGATCTTGGATTTGAGACATGGCACATTGGAGTTTTATGCTTGATTGGAAACTGCATGTGTATGGCTACTTTTCTTGCCATTCAGGTAAATCTCTTCATTGTTTTGGTTTCTTTGGTTTGGTTTAGACCAACGCATAAACTGCAGCCTACTGACCTCTGTGCATGTGTCTTTTAATGTGGATGTAATGGAAACTCTCCAGGCGCCACTTTTGAAGAAGTATCCGGCAAATCTTTCTGTTGCTGCATTATCATACTTCTTTGGTACAGTACTAATGTGCACAACAGCTTTCTTTATGGTAAAGGAGCCATTGGATTGGAGGCTAACACAATCTGAGATTCTTGCAGTTATATATGCAGTAAGTTGCATCAAGATTTTTTTTCATCTACTCACGTCACATGTTTCTCGCGTAATCATTGACACAATTCATCTGGTTTTCCTTCTCTCTAGGGAGTTATCGCGTCAGCACTAAACTATGGACTCTTGACTTGGTCCAATAAGATCATTGGTCCTGCCTTGGTTGCTCTCTACAATCCTCTTCAGCCCGCTGCATCAGCTTTCCTATCGAGAATCTTTCTCGGTAGCCCTATTTATCTCGGAAGGTTAAATACATTTTCTGGAATCTTTTTTAACCATCCACATTCTCACTTCCAAGTTTAATAATTTCGGTTTCTTTTCCTCCATGCAGCGTTGTGGGTGGATTCTTCATCATTCTAGGACTCTATATGGTCACTTGGGCATCATTTAGAGAGCGAAAAACAGCAGTTTCCGGGATTGGGATTGCGTCTCATGGTCTAAAAACCTCAGAGCCTCTGATATTTAATGGGACAGTTAATAGACTAGGACAGTTGTTTTCTGGATTACCCAGCTCCTCTGTGAAATCTGCAGACTAAAAGAAACCAAAAAGTTAAGATTCAGACCAGAACCCAATTTACAACAGCTATAACTTTTTGTTAACTTTCATCTCTTATTAATATCTTCTTTGATTACCTTAATATTAATCACAGATTCCACAGTGTTCCTCCATTGTTAATTAATCTTGAAATACATCAAATTCGTATTGGTTTTAGGTCTAACCTTGTATTAGCTATGAAGATGATCTTACCTTTGAATTTTTTAGCAAGATACAGTATATTGTCTACACTATATGATATACTACAGTTATAACTTTAAAAAAAATTAGGTTAAGGAGGATCTCATAAAGTTGGAAAAAGCAATGGAAGAAAAAGCTGTGGCTTATTTGGTAAGAACACATAACAATAGTGGCAAATGTACGAATTCAAAAAAGAAGTTGGTTTTATCCCAATTTAGATAACTTTTTCGGAAAAACAAAAAAACGTGGAACTTTTTTTCTTTTTTTTTGGCAAAAAAATAAAAACATGGGTTATATTGTAAAGATATACGGTTTTGATAAATGTTGTAGACGACACACCATTAGCATTTTAATATCGGCGCCAGTAGCATTTTTTAACCAACAACTAGACGAATTTTTTAGATTATTAAGAAAGAAAGAAGCTTATTTCATTTACGTTTCAGCCCCAAACGTTTTCAAATATTCCAAATTTCCCCCAAGAAATTGAAAATTGAGCAAGACGTTTTCTGTTAGAAGAGAGAAAAAGAAATCAGAGGACAAAAAGGCAAAGAGGTCTTTTCTTCACAAAACGGATCTCTCCAACGTCTTCGTCTTCCTCTGGTCTGAGTCGTGTGGTTTTAGCCCCGATACTCATCAGATCTGCTTGAGATTCTCGATTTTTCTTATACGAAGAAGACGATTCGTTGATATATCATGTGCGTATATGCTTCTTAGACGCAGAGCGAGATACGAGATCTAAGTGCTGAGGAAGCTTTGACGGTGGTTGAAGTTTGTTCTTCATTCTATACCAGTGCGTGTTTCTGGTATTGTACCCTAGCTTTTCAATTTTATGATTGAGTCGTTGTGTTGTTATCGCAATGTCGATTTAACTACAGATCGCTGTTGTGATTGTGTTTAGTGATTTGTAAATCACTCAAATATTGATTGTTTATTTTCGTGTCGAATGCATTTGATTTGATTTGTGTAGCTGACATTTTCTGCAGAAGAATGAAGAATCTGAAGAGATTGTTGTGCTTCTTCTGCATTTGATGCTAAAGACAACGGAGAAGGTTGGGTTGAGTTTGTTAGTTCCTTTCTAAGTAAAGCAGTTTGAGGTATATGTAGGCAAGAGACATGGTTTTTGGTAGGATTACTGAACTTTTTACTGCTGCATCGAGTCGATTTTCAGCGGGTTCGCAATCATCTGTTCCGTATATGCCTACTGGATCATCATCGGATGTAGGAACTTCAGCGGCGGATTCCATCAGTATTGGGAATGGTGGACGAAAGAATAGTTTGAAACATTCAGCGTCTCTCCAAGATTTTTCTTCATATCATGGGTTTGATCCTGAAGAACCCATTCTTGCTCAGGAAGCTGATTTAAGCGCTAAACGGCAAACTATATCATGGGGACTAAATGGATCAAGTTTTTCCAAGGAAAAGGGGAGTGTCCCGAATGGGACCAATCCATCTACACGCCGTAAATGGATCCGCGCGGTTATGATTGTTTTGTGCCTGTTTCTGTTTGCTTTTCTGGTGTATATAGTCTCCATGTATATTTATACAAACTGGTCACGGGGAGCATCAAGATATTATGTTGTGTTTGACTGTGGAAGTACTGGGACTCGTGCATATGTTTATCAGGCTTCTATAAACTACAAGAAAGATAGTAGTCTCCCCATTGTTATGAAATCTTTGACAGAAGGTATTTCTAGAAAGAGTAAGGGTCGTGCTTATGATAGGATGGAGACAGAACCTGGGTTTGATAAGCTTGTCAACAACAGAACAGGCCTGAAAACTGCGATAAAACCCCTTATTCAGTGGGCAGAGAAGCAAATCCCGAAGCATGCTCATAGAACCACATCTCTCTTTGTTTATGCAACAGCGGGCGTCCGGAGGCTTCGTCCTTCTGATTCAAGCTGGATTTTAGGTAATGTGTGGTCTATACTAGCGAAGTCGCCCTTCACTTGCCGGAGGGAGTGGGTTAAGATCATCAGTGGTACAGAGGAAGCTTATTTTGGATGGACCGCCCTTAACTACCAAACAAGCATGTTGGGAGCCCTACCAAAGAAGGCAACATTTGGTGCACTTGACTTAGGTGGCTCATCATTGCAGGTAACCTTTGAGAATGAGGAGCGGACGCATAATGAGACCAACCTAAATCTCAGAATTGGGTCTGTTAACCATCATCTTAGTGCATATTCTCTTGCCGGATATGGTCTTAATGATGCGTTTGAAAGGTCTGTTGTTCATCTTTTAAAGAGGCTACCAAATGTCAATAAATCTGATTTGATTGAAGGAAAATTGGAAATGAAACATCCATGCTTAAATTCGGGATACAATGGTCAGTACATATGTTCTCAATGTGCTTCCAGTATCCATGGAGGTAAAAAAGGGAAGCCAGGAGTTCCTATCAAGCTCGTTGGTGCTCCAAACTGGGGAGAATGCAGCGCACTGGCAAAAAATGCTGTAAATAGCTCTGAATGGTCAAACACAAAACATGGAGTTGATTGTGATTTGCAGCCTTGTGCTCTTCCTGATGGTTACCCTCGTCCTCATGGTCAGTTCTATGCTGTATCTGGATTCTTCGTGGTGTACCGTTTTTTCAACTTAAGTGCTGAAGCTTCCCTTGATGATGTCTTGGAAAAGGGTAGGGAATTTTGTGAAAAGGCATGGCAAGTAGCCAGAACCAGTGTTTCTCCACAACCCTTCATTGAACAGTACTGCTTTAGAGCGCCATACATAGTCTCCCTGTTACGAGAAGGTTTATATATTACAGATAAGCAAATCATAATTGGGTCTGGGAGTATAACTTGGACACTTGGAGTAGCTCTTTTGGAAGCAGGGAAGGCTTTATCTTCTACACTGGGACTAAAGAGCTATGAGACTCTGAGCATGAAAATAAACCCAATTGCCCTTATATCTATCTTGCTCTTCTCATTGCTTCTGCTTCTCTGTGCACTATCACGCTTCAGCAATTGTTTGCCAAGATTCTTTAGAAAGTCGTATCTCCCACTTTTTAGACACAATAGCGCCTCAGCTTCGTCTGTTCTTAACATCCCGTCTCCCTTCAGATTCCAGCGATGGAGTCCTATGAGTACAGGTAACTCACTATGCATAATCTTGAGTTATGGCCAGTTTTTCACATTGTCTTTATTCTCAGTTGTTAACATTGTCTATCTTGTGTCTTTTTTTGGGGAAGATATATATTCTTAATAGTTTTTTTTTTTCTTTTCTTTCAGGGGTAAAGACACCGTTGAGTCCAACAGTTCGGGGATCACCGCGTAGGCCATTTAGTTTTGGAAGCAGCATACAGCTCATGGAATCTTCTTCATTGTACTCATCGAGCAGCTGCGTTATGCATAGTTGTTCTTCTGATAGCTTAGGGGATATGCAATATGACAGCACTAGTTCCTTCTGGTCCTCCCCTCGCAGGAGTCAAATGCGTCTCCAAAGCCGGAGATCGCAATCTCGAGAAGATCTTAGTTCGTCACTCGCTGATTCACACATGCTCAAGATGTAGGAGAAGAATTTTTTGGTACGGCTTTTGTCACTTCCACACCCTCCTAATTTTTCTCTTTTTTTTTGGTCATGAGAATCATAGTATAAAAAAAAAGGGGGAAAATTTCATGAGCAAAAATTTCCTTGTTGCAGTTGACATGTAATTCTTTTTATACCATATACTTATATATGATTACTAATTTAACCTCAGTTCAACTATCTATCACTCTCTTCCTCTTTACCCTTCTTGTATTTCTCCAAATTCTTTCTTGTTACAGAGCCGGTCCAAAGTTTCTTGGGTTTTTGAGCAGCTACAAAGAGAAGAATCGACTCCCAGATTGATCATAAACCCTGTACGTGCTCATTTTCTGCTCCTTGCTTCTTAATTCTTATCATTAAATCTAAAGGAAGACTAAAAGTAGAATCTATATGTGTTTGGACTTCATTTCATTGCAAGATTCGAAGCTAAAAGTGTCATTTTCATTTACCATGGAAATTGGAAATTATCTAATATCAACAATGGCCTTATGTTAGATTGTAGAGCTCAAATCCGTTGGGGACCATTGTGTGTGGTTGGCATTTAGATAAACAGAGCAATCATAGTAACTATCACCTGAACAATGACTTTATCTTCCTTCCTATGGATTATATTTCAAATATATGGTTTAGATTTTTGTATATTGGTCGAATGCTTAGATTGATTAAATCACTCCTAATGTTTTAACTTTTGATTACCTAATGAAAATGTTTATCCTAATGATCTCTATATCAATTGGTTTTGTCAAGTTGTACAGATTGGTTCCTGTTATTAGTCGCATCGTTAAACTTTTTTTTGCCTAACTGGTCTAGCGAAAGGTTAGGTAATTGGTTCTTAAGACTCGATTGCCGAATAAAACATTTGGTCTGATCGATTAAAATTATGTGACGAAACGAGTCTGTCTCAATAGTTTTCATTGCCATAAATGTCAAATATTGTTTTTTCATCAAGTCTCAACAATCACGTGAAACTTGATCACAAAATTTGGACAGACATTTATTAAAAAAATGTAAATAATTTGTACCCTTTGGTCTCAAAACGGAAGGATAAATCTACGTCTATGTCAGTGTCACTCTCCGTATCGGTCACTCTCGTTCGTTTATTGCTTTGGCCACTCGTTTGCTTTGATTCCACTACACCCAACAACAAAATCATTCACAATAATTTCAAGGTTTGCATAATACTACTACTACTTGTTTTAAGAGGTTACATTTTTAAAGGTCGTTGTATTTGCTATAAATGACGTTGGGCCATATCCATATCCATACCTCATGTTTTGCTCAAAATAATGATGTCTCGTTGGTCCCATCACTAAAACACAATCTTTTTCACGTTCCTGATTTATTTATCTAAACCACAAATCCTTTTTTTGTGCATTAATTTTCTTTATCCATTAACTGATCTTTCTTATTTCGACTGATAGGTGTTTCACGAACACTATATTCAGTTTTTATGCTTACGGAAAAATATTGGTACATGCCACATTGTCATATTCGAGTATTAAAATTAAAACTTAGCATTTTATATTTGTATTTTCAATACTGTAACACATATTCCAGTTTGGTTCTTTTAAAGAGAATATGAAATAGAAAAATATAGTTGTGTTAGATTTTATAAGATCTGATAACTCTCGGAATGAAATTCGATATATAATATTTATAAGATTTGTTGCCACAAACAGAAGCAGAATATCTAAAAGAAAGAATAATATTTATAAGCTTTGGTATGTTTTATATACATCGACCACCACCAAACTATGTATACTTTACTTAAATGTATAAAATGCAACAACACTATGCGTTTTGTTTTGTTGTACGGAACGTAATTAAGAACTTAATTATTCCACTAACTATTGCAGTTACCATATAGTTAAAGCTTATTGAGGTCACTCTCCTTCACAAATAACCCATGGAATCCGTACGGAACCCTTCGCGGTAACCTCACGGCGGCGACGATTTCAAGCTCTGGCGATTTCGCGTCCATCACCAGAAACTTCGATTCTCCAGTCACTTCATCGTGAACATACGTCACCACGTAACCGTCATCCTCCTCCGCCTCCGGATTCCCAGGATCCCTAGCTACGAAAAACGGTTCACCACCGTAACAACCTTTACCGTACATTCTACGCGCCACCGTGCAATCATCCCGATCGCCTTTAGACACATCGAGCTTCGCCACTCCGGAGATTTTCGGCATCGGATCTCCAATCCCGGCGTAAACGTACCTGCTCTGTCTCCCGAGAAACGCCGGATTAATCACAGCGAAATCGAGATTCCTCGCTGAAATCGGATGACGTGTCACGATCCCGGTGACCAGATCGATCTTCACCTTCTCCACCAAAGCGTGAACCAAATCCATCCTCTCTAAAGTATGTTCAATCGACATAATATTCGGAGCAATCAAAACGACAGAGTTTCCATCGTCTTCATCCCAAGCATTAATGGCGTGAATGATGTTAAATCCAGGAACTTCGAACCATTTCATCTCCGATTCATCTCCGGCGTACTTTGGAATCACTCCAAGCCTCGGTGTTTTTCCGTTATCAGTACCAACCGGAGAACCACCTTCAAACATCAAATCCATCGGATTCATCCTCATCCCAATTTGAATCTCTGCGAAAATCGCGTGACGTTCCGTGATCGCGAAGTCATGGAGAAACGACGGAGACGTCATCGAGAATATCGGAACGTCTCTTTGTTTTTTCCCGGTGGAATCAAACCGGAAAAACGTTAAAAACGGTGGAACCGGACCGTACCGGAAAGCGAAAGTCTCTCCGGTTATTGGATCGGTTTTTGGATGAGCTGTCATACTCATCGCTAATTTTCCGTCGAAATCGTACCGTCCGATCGTTTCAATATCTCCGTATTCCGTTAATCGGACGGCGTAGGGTAAATCAGATTCTCCTAAAGCGAAGAGACGGTTACAGAAGAAAGCTAAACTGGTATTCGCTAAACCAATGCCGTTAACCGGATTATACTGTCCGGTTAAAACGCGAACCGCTGTTAAAGCTCCACGAGCTACAGACGCCGTTACACCGTTAAATCCGGAAAACACGTTAGGCATAACCGGAGCTCCGGTTTGTTTCTCGACGTTGTACTTATAAGTCTTGACGTATCTGCTACAGAGAGTGGCTTTACCATTATGGATTCGAATCGCGTGAAGCATACCGTCGCCGTCGAAGAGATGGTAAGGACCACGAGGGAGAAACTGTGGATTTGGACCGTTACGGATGTAAGCGCCGTTTAGTGACGGCGGAAGAGAGCCGTGGATGATTTCACAGTCGGTTGGAGGAAGCTCGTCGAGAACAGGAGCGAAGTTATCAGAGAGAACGTGTTTTGGATCAACGGAAGGACGTGACGGTGGATCTATAAAGGTGTTGATTACATCTTCGACGGTGGTGAAGAGAGCTGTTGCGAGAGTCATTTCTGGTCGGAGTTTCGCCGGAGATGAGACTGCGGTGTGATTGGTTCGGTTGTGGAGTTTTTTGGGTTTGTTAAGGCGGTCATTGTTGTCGCTTGGGTTTGTGATCGGAGTACGTTCTTCGACGACGGCGGAGTTGATACGGAGGAGATTAGGAGATGAAGATCGGCGGCTAAGAAGAGAGTGGTGAAGAGAGAATGTGGAGGAGATGAAGGAAGAAGAAGAAACAGAGTCCATTGCTCTGCTTTTTTGTTTTTACTTTCTTTGCCTCCACGTTTAAGGCTGTGAAGGAAGATGAGTGTGTGTGTGGGGCTATTTATTAAATTATGAAATTCAAAAATGAATAATTGTTTCTTTGTGAAACTTAGATTTTTATATTTTTGATGTGAAGCTAGTATTATTATCCTTTGGTTCGTTGGTAGTTTATGTGAAGTTCTAATATTCTACAAATATTGGTTTGTCTGTTTTGTTATTTTCACATACGATGATATTATTTTCCTAAATATCAGAGGAATTATCTTGTATTTTATGTGCTGCAAAACAATTCATCAACTTTGACAAAATAATTAATATCTGATAGTTTCATCAAAATATTTTGAATTTGTATATTATTTGTAAGTTTTTAAAGATAGTTTCATCAAAATATAGTGAATTCATATATATTGTCTCGTTTGTGAACAATGTTTCATGTCCTGCTTTCTTTGAGCCACTTCAGTATTATAGAGTTGTTGACATACAAAACAAATAAAAATAAAAGGATAAACATACTCGCCATAAGTCATAATAGTATTTTATTAAATTTGATAGTTTTTTTTGGTTCACCTACATTTTTTAGTTTGTTTGTTTGTCAAATATCAGTTTTTTTGTGTGTGTCAAAGTATTAGTTAAGATATTCTTTAATTTTGTTAAATTTTATGTTTCTTACATTTCTTTTCCTTCTTTCTTTGGTAAAAACATTTGAATCATTTTCAAGAACCGTGTATGGGGCATTCTAGCTACTACAATGATTTAGCGATAACAACAAAAATGTATTTATCAAAAAAAAAAAAGAGAACGTGAAATGGGAATCTTGGTCTGTACGTACTTGTTGATGAAAAAGTAAGCTCGATTAGGCATACGAGGCCACGAGTGACATCGGTCGGAATTTCAGCACCCACAAATGTGGAAACTACAACATGTTAGATAGAAAGAATAATGTTTCTTACACCAAGAATTGTGATTGTGAGAAGGATACAAAACTACTAATACCAAACTATAATGTCGCGTTATATTAAAGGAGGAATAAAACATTTAGTCGTTTTTTTCCGTCACTTTGGTCGGGGAAATTTTTGTTTTTTGTATATATATGATTACTATTCTTGACTACATATTAATTTCGAAAAACTTATGAAAGTGGATAATCATCAAAAATATGAAAGAGAGAATGACATGTAATGGTACAAGTGTTGCATATTTGGAAATTGAAATTGCCACTCTTTGGGGTTATGCATGCACAGTTCACATATTTATGTGTTTGTTATTCATACGTTGTGGTCTTCTAGATAATATCGAACTCTCTATTACTTTTATTTTTCAAACTAAACTAATACAAGCTTATGTATTGAAATCAATTTTTATGTGAAGTCTGATTGATTAAAAATCTAAAACTGTAACTGTAGTTCTTTTTTCTTTCTTTAGCTTAAAGTCCCAACCAATCCTCTTAGGTTTTTTTTTTTTTTGGTGAAGAGGGACCAATCTTCTTTTTTTTTTTTTGGTGAAGAGGGACCAATCTTCTTTAAACAGACAGAACAGAAGTGAAGAGTAGAATTCCGCAAGATTATCGTGTTTGGATAATTGAATGTGCCCCGGGCTTACTTTTTTCGGTTTGAACCAAACTACCAAAGTAAAACCGAAAAAATCATTTCCAAAAAATCCAAATCTCGTTCGATTTACTTGGTTCTTAACAAGTACACTTGTCACTAAACCATGATTTAGCTGTTGAGGCCCAAACAGATAAAACCTTGAAATATAGATTCACGGGAAAGTCAAAATTTAGCTGGAGGCCCAAATCCATTAGATTTGATCAGAAAAGAGAAAACAACAGTAGAGTTACAACAAACAACAAAGCTCCATGTCTCCTACTACAAAGGTTCTTCAAACACAACAGAGACACCGAGAAAGAAAGAGAGTGAATTTACAAGTGGAGTAGAGAGAGATATATAGAGAGAGAAGTCAAGGAACGGTCAAGCGATCAGAGCCAAGAGGCTTCAATGAAGATATGAGACGAAGTAGATGAAGTCTCTCTACAAATGGCTCCAACACAGCTTCTTCTTCAGGAGGAGCAAAGGCCATACATATGCTCAGCTCTTGTACCGCCTCTCCATATTGCCTGCTCCACAATAAACAATATCTCAACAATTCAAGATCTTATATTTCATCAAACTAAACCAACCAATCTAAGTTTACTATACCTGTCGTAGTACAGCATCATACCAAGGTCTCTGCGAAGTGCCCAGTTATGAGGTTGCAAAATCAACAATCTTTCTGCAGCCGCAATAGCCAACCTTCGATCAGCAGAAACCGGATGTGAGGCAGAGAAAATTAAAGGGTTTGCAAAATCTTTGTTTTTAAAATAGTTTTACCTAAGATCTTGAGGCCGCAACAAAGGGAAATTAGAACTACTGATGTTGTTAAGTTGACTAAGAGGAGAAGTCAGCATTAGTCCACGGGATGACTTCGAAGCACGTCTCCAGTGAAGCCTCTGTAAATGATCAAAAGGCACAATATATAGATTCTTTCAATATGAAATCTTTTGGAGTTAAATATTTTTAGTTTAGTTATAGCTGATAAGGACTTACAATCAAATTGGCAAGAGCAATCCCTATAATGTCTCTGTTTGTTGCGATGTCTAGGCCTTGAAGTGATTTTGCGGTTAAGTCTGATGCCATTGATCCAGGATTATCAACACACCTTCCATTGACAATAGAGAATAAGCTCTGTCCTGAAGTGGCTTTAAAGAGTTCCTCAGGATACTCTGTTTTAGGCCAAATCAGAAAATCTTCCCCAACTGGAGATCCAACAATTGGCACATCGAGGCGCTTACAAACTTCAATGTATATTACACTAATCAGAAATGCTGCACATGGAAGAAAACAAAATCCATTTAAGATTGGAGACAAGAAATGAGAAACAATTAATGAGAATGCCTAAAGAAAGACTTTTACCAGTGCTGCATCTACAGTTAAGTACAGAGTGAAGGTAGGAATTCTCCGGGTCTAAAGTAATAGATGTCCTCTTGAAGCCTCTCAAATCAAAGAGAACTGTATTTACAGCTTCAAGAACTTGAACCAAGTGGCAGCCGATATCTCGTGAGACTAATTCTGCCTCCACTTCTTTGGAAATTGCATCTATTTCACTCACCCACTCAGATATACTCTTTCCATCTAACTGCAATAGCTCCTCAGAAACTGTGTCACTCGGATCAGATTGATCTTGTACACTTTCCCTCTCCTTCATGAGTGACTGAGCATCCCTCTCTCGGTTTATAGCCAAGAAGGCTTCATCTTCAGCAGCAATGTAGAAAAGAACCTGTGAGTCCATTTCCATAAATAAATGAGCAAAAGCTTCAAAGATATGACATAATGGAAACTTCACCAAACGTGTTTTTACCAAAAAAGCATGAGACCTAATAATAGAAAACTCTCTAAGAAGGTCAAACAAACCCATAGTCATATCATGTTCAATAATGGTCTGAAGCAAGTCACCAAGAGTCAGAGATTATACCTTAACAAGAGAAATTTCTTATATACCTTTGCAATCGAAATTTCATTGTCTTTCGATTGGATAGAGATCTCTCGAGCAAACATTTGCCGGGCTGACTTAGTGACCTGAAAACATAGTAAATCAAGAAACAGTAACATGAGAAAACCTTATGAAAACCAAAATCAACAATCATTAAATCTTATTGCCGATTCAGGATTCAAGATCCAATGAAGAATCATATGTGAACCTCTTGGTAATTTTTGGGTCTTGGTGAGTCTTTAGTAAGCTGACTGAGAAAGAGAGGGTAAGCAGAAGCTGAGGCAGTCCTCTTCCCAGGAAAAGGGATCTTCTTTTCAATTCCAGTCCAAGAACAACGACGACGTTGATCATGATCATACCTGACGATGGTTAAAGAACATAAACCTCATGGGATCTCTACCACAGAATCCCAATTTCAATACATGAACATAAGCATAAGTGAAGAGAAATAGTAAATCACCTGAGAGTAGTATGATGACGAAATCCAAGAAATCTGGAAACTGGTGAAGAAGCCATAGCTGAAGAAGCAGGACCCAAAAGAGAAAACGAAGATGATGCACACAACATTGTTTGAGTGATTGGGAGAGAGAGAGAGGAAAGAGAGATTTTTGGAAGAAAATCGTTTCAAGATTTGGAAGAGAGATTGAAGTTTATAAGCATCGAATCGAAAGATACGAAGAATCTTCAGAGATGATGATACAAGAAGAAACAATAGAAGAAGAAGGTTTGGGAATCAAATTCATGGATATGGCGTCTGGATAATCACTTCCAGCTAAAGAATAATCGGAAAATCTAACAGGAGAAAAGCAATTGCATAAATAGAATCGAGATTTACCCAATTCCATAGCAAGCAAGCAATGATGAAAAAATGGATGCTTTCTCTCTGATTCAACAAATCCTACACCACGAAAGTTCTCGAGAAAGGTTGGAGCATTGTTGGTTCTGAGTTGAGATTCGATGTGGGTTTTAGAGAAGAAATCTAGGGTTTTTATATCAGAGTAGTTCTCTTCTCTCTCTCTTCTTCTTCTTCTTCAATGGCGGATTTGGTAAAAGGAAGATACAAGGGGGTTTTAAAACGACTGATGACGACACTTGTTGCAGAGTTAAACAATTTAATAAAGTGAAAAAATGAAAAATGGCCACACATCCGAAGAATTGAATATTTATGTTGGTCAGCGCCGGTCAAACTGGTCAATGCCGAATTCCGGCGAAAAGTGTATCGGAAAAAATGTTTGTGATGTTGGCGACATAACTACATATAGTTCGTATATGTGGACATGCGATACATATAGTTTGTGTAGTTAAGGATACATTTTTAAACTTCGGATGTGTGGCCATGTATTGTAGCATACTTCGTGTAGCTAGGTATTCCAGAAATTCCTATAAAATGATTTTTTTCCTTAAAGATTATTTTTGCCTCCTTTTTGTGTTAAGATATTTTTGGAAAGCAACATCCTATACTATTATTTGGGGAGTACACTTTATAAGATACCCTTAACTAACCTTTCCTTTTGTAAGAATTTACTTAAGAATGCCATTAGAAATAAAATTTTATGGAGTAAATTAATTCAACTCATTAAGGATAAACAAGTCAAATACTATTTTATGCAATTTAATTAATTTAATTTAATTATAAAAACGAAAATCTATTATTAATTTTTTAAAAAAGAATGACCAATCAAAATGAACATATAAGATTTGATATCTAACTTATCACATTAATTTGTTATTAATCATTATACTTCACCTCTCATCTTTATATTATTTTATTTCTATAAAATAAATAAATTATTATATCATCTACATAATAAAAAAAAAAGTAAATTTTTTCCGCATATACAAAGATTTGAATTTTTTAAAACGAATATAAATTGTTCAATGTATGAAAGAACAAATTTAACGGGTCAAAAATTCATATTTGAGTAATATATTCCTTTTTTAATATCATCAATACTTAATAGATCAAAAAGTTAAGAAATATAAATACTCTAATTTGATTTTTTGAAACAAATATTTTTAATAGGCGGCGGGATAAATATAATGTATTATATGATGAAATGAGTTATGATCCTTATAACTATTTGAATATTTATATTTAATTTCATATATATATATATATATATATATATATTTTTAATTCATAATTTTACATACTACAATAAAATTTTTAAAGATTTTAATTTGGAACATTTAAAAAAAGTTTAATTTAATATATTAAAGAATATTATAAATATTTAATAGATTAAAAAGATAAAAAAAATTTATAAATACTAATTTGATTTTCTAAAAAGATATGTTTAATATATTTATAGTAGGCGGCATGTTAAAAGTAATGTATTATATGATAGAAAGTTATGATCCTTATAATAGACGACATTTTAAGATTTTATGATGAGATGAGTTAAATAAGGTTTGACACTTCTAAATATTTGAAAATTTAATTCTGCAAGCAATTTTGGAAATAATGAATAATAGATTGTGCCACAATATTTTCATAGGGATTGTAAAATGAAAATATAGACTCCACACACGGATCGAATTTGGTATTATTATATACCAAATATATGTTCATAAATATTCGATTATGTGAATAATTGGTAAATTCCGTAATTAGCTCAAACAAATCTCTATTTCAACAACCAATGAATTAGAATTTGAAAAAATAATTTCTTAAATTAATTCAAAATAATAGCTAACTAACTAATTCAAAATAATCTACGTTTTAGATGCAATTCATTTATGATATTTTGATTTTTGATCTAACTAAATTATATGCACTCTCATTTTGTGGTTGTTAACATAAATTAACTCATTGTTCAAACAATATTATTTTTTTTTGAAAATAATAATAATTTCCGTTCTCATATCTTTAGAAAATATATCTATAATTGAGGATTACAGAAAAATAAAAATATATTCATTCTAATATTATATATATGGACTGACATAAAAAAAATTAATATTTTTTTACTTACTATTATAATATATCACGATTTTATTCTATAACTATATAATATATAAATTTTGTAATAAATGAAATTCAACCCGTACTACAGTACGGGTGATGATCTAGTATAGTTTTACTTGTTTTACCACAATTTTTTTCATTACAAGTGATCATGATATGAAAATCTGTTTACTTATTACGTCACTTAGAAAATATCTAACCGTATTTGCATATTAACAATTTTCTTTATTCATGTTTATGTATCTTAAAGTTACAGTAAATTCTTTTTGTCTGACGCAAACAAAAAATAAATGAAAACAACAATTTAGTGATTATTTACATACAAACGAAAATTTTGCAAAAATAAAGCGAGAATCACGAGAACACTTATCACATGCATGAAACAACAACCCTCTCATAGTAGATACATCTAAAACTTCAATAACTTTCATTTAGACATTTTCATTTTTAACACCTCTTTTCCAGTACTCACGTTGTGAAATTCAGAGTAGCCAAAATTTTTATATATCATCAATATTAATTTGAAAATCATATTTAAATAAAATACTTCTTCCATCTATTAATTTATCAAATTTTGCCAGAATTCACTTATCAGTAAATTATACTAACATTTTTTT
Source organism: Arabidopsis suecica (assembly GCA_019202805.1). Taxonomy (NCBI): domain Eukaryota; kingdom Viridiplantae; phylum Streptophyta; class Magnoliopsida; order Brassicales; family Brassicaceae; genus Arabidopsis; species Arabidopsis suecica. The sequence goes on from CM032911.1 coordinate 9,092,561, forward strand.
TTGGCAAGATTCATTGTTACTATTAAAATCCTATGTACAATTGGTTTTATTTTTCTGGTATTACACCTCACTTATTTTTGTCTTATTTTGAAACAATTATTATCTTAAGTTGGGTCCGGTATATTTCTTAGATTCCTCAAAAGTTGAACCTACATAATAAACTTTCCTCCTTTTCTGCCAAACCTACAAGATATTTAATTGAAAGATAATTTTGATTATGTCGATAACTTTCATGTGGATCTGAATTTGATACATTGATTTTAGAGCTGTTCTTGATTTTATACAATTTAATTTCTCCATTATATTTCTTTTTCCAGAACATAAGCATATATTCCCGCAAATCCCATATAATAAAAGAACACTGGATAATGTTGCTCCTTGTCTTACTTATATTTTACGAGTGCTATGTTTAGTTTGTCTACTTAATTTTTATATTTTTAAAGTGGTTTGATTTAATGAGATTCGATTCTGATGGGCGAATCTTATGAAAATTACATTTTTTTTTTTGGTAAGAGAGGGGGAGACAAAGTCTCCCCAAATTTATTAAAATAAAAAGAAAATCGGACTACACGGGAATGTTACGTAGTCTCGCAGACCCGATAGCATCCTCCAAAACAATTGAATTCAAAGCATCTAATCTAGAATTAAACAAATGAAACCCTAATGGTAAGGTAAACGCATAGTTTGCTAACCCGTCAGCAAGACGGTTAGCTTCCCTATACACGTGAGCAATACGGACTATCCAGTCCCTTGATATGAAGCCATGGCACAGGCGTACCAGGAAAGACAGCGGATGAGATGGACTAATCCCTGTCGTGAGAAAACCAACCACAATCTCCGAATCCACTTCCAACTCTACACGTCTATAACCTCGCTCCCAAGCTATGTATAGACCGTAGTAAACTCCCCAAAGTTCTGCCAATGGAGCCGAACATATACCAATATTCAAGGCAAAACCTCCTCGCCACGCTCCCTCGCCATCCCGCAATACTCCACCTGCGGTTGCTAGGCCCGGGTTTCCCCTTGAAGCACCATCAGTGTTTAATTTAATCCAACTTTCCGCCGGCGGAGACCACGCTATCATTCTCTCCTCTCTCACAGGCCCATTACACGAACCCTGAACTGACCGGTGCGCCGCCAACACCTCCTTGGTAAGATCTTTAATGAATCTTACCCGATCTCTCCACCTACCTGTCATACCAAACACGTCGCCGCATCGCCACTTCCATCCCCACCATGCAGCCATCACAAACATCGTAGCCCACTCATTATCTCCTTGTTCTTCACTGCTCTTTAGGTTCCCATAGACCCACTCCAATAACGATGCCGCAAAGAATTGATGAACCCTTCCCGGAGGAACTAGTCTCTGCCAAACCCCCGACATCGCCGGGCAATCCCGGAGAACATGGAGTATTGTTTCCTCCCCGCTATTACAGACTTGACACAAGCTTGACTCACATAAGTGTCGTCGATGTCTCTCACTGTTCGTCATCACGGCCTGCTGTACAACCAGCCAAAAGAACACCCGAACACGTTCCGGTGCGATAATTCTCCAAATTCTATCAAATATTCTCTCCATGTTCTGTCTTGGCAACTCATTCCGCGTCAACATAGCATAGGCGGACTTTACTGTAAAACTCCCGTCAGATTGTTCACTCCAAGACATCCGATCTATTGCCCCTGTAATATTATCAAGAACCACCGACATAAGCTGCAGCTTTGTTATCTGCGAAATAAATGGTGTGATTCTGGCCAAATCCCAACCCGTTCCATTCTTCCACAATTCCCGAACACAAAGTGATCTTTCACCAGCCGGAATCTCCATTAAAGCCGAATCCATCAATGACCTCTTAGATAACCACTTATCCTCCCAGAAACGTATTTCTTTACCATCCCCAAGAACCCAACTTAAACCGGGTAACACCACTTCTCTTAGACCAATCCCGACACTCCTCCAAGTGCTAGACCAGTTACTTTTGGCTACCAACCACCCACGATTCTGCACAGTCCCGACCTTATACTTGTGTCGCAAGACTCGAGCCCATAAACTATCATGATCGTGTAAGAGTCTCCAACCCACCTTACCAAGCAAAGCTTTATTCATATTTCTCGCTGATTTAATTCCCAGGCCACCCTCTGGTTTTGGTGAACACACCCGGTCCCAAGCAATTAAATGATGCCGTCTCTTCTCTTGTGTACTTCCCCACAGAAAAGAGCGAGAAACTTTATCCAACTTGTCAAGTAAACTGCTCGGAAGAGAGATTGTACTCATAGAATGGATAGGGATCGAGGATAATACCGCTTTAGTCAGAGTTATCCTACCCGCAAGGCTTAGAAACCGGCTTTTCCATCCCGCCAACCTGGAAGTAACCCTTTCTAATACACCTCCAAAAGTATCCTTGTTTATTCTTTTTTGTAGAATTGGCATCCCCAAGTACTTACCAAGATCCAATGTAGATTTTATCCCACTCTCATCACTTATCATTCTTGCTAAATCTCGATGAACATTTTTTGAGAAAAAGATCTTCGACTTATCCAAGCTTACTTTCTGTCCGAAGGCCGTGCAGAAAGTTTCTAAGACTCTTCTGATTACTCGTATCTGTGCCACGGATGCTTCCGCAAAAAGTATAAGATCATCGGCAAAACACATATGAGATAACTTGGGACCACCGCAAGATAAACTGATTGGCTTCCAATCCTTCTTCGCCGTAGACATCTCAATTTGATGACATAACCGTTCCATACAAAGAACAAACAAGTACGGGCTGAGTGGGTCTCCCTGTCTAAGTCCTCTCGAGGGTTTAAAAGTTTCCGATTTCTCACCATTCCACATGACATTCATTGACGGTCCAGTCACGCACAACATAATCCAACGAATCCATTTTTCTGGGAGCATTGCTGCGATTAGAGTATCCTCCAAAAAATCCCATCGAATCCGATCATAAGCTTTCTCAAGGTCAAGCTTAAGCAACATCCAACCTTTCCTTCCTTTCTTCCGCCGCATGGAATGTACTGCTTCCTGAACAATTATTATGTTATCCGTGCTCAGCCTACCCGGAATAAAGCTTGATTGCGCTGGACCTATCAGCTTAGGCATTACCTTCTTGAGTCTCAAAACCATAGCCTTGGTAATTGTTTTAAACAAAACATTACATAGACTAATCGGCCGGAATTGAGTTATTGTTTCAGGTTTCCCCACTTTTGCTATCAACACCACCAAAGCATCATTCAATTCCGCTGGTAGTATACTCGAATCAAAGAACGCCAACACGAACCTCACCACGGATGGCCCGACTGTTTCCCAGCATTGTTGATAAAACCCGGGATTAAACCCATCAGGTCCCGGGGATTTAAAAGAACCCATACTCAGCATAGCATTCTCCACCTCTGTCGCCGAGAAGGATTTATTAAGATCAACCAGCTCGTCTCTTGCCAACATCACAAATCCTTCTTTTGGTAAGCTTTCAACAATCAGGTCCACATCATCCATAGAATAGAGCCGTTTATAGTACCCAACAGCCAACTTCTCCAGCTGCTTTGAGTCCGAGACCCAATTCCCAGAGTCATCTTTTAACATCTCTATACGATTACGCCGTCTCCTTATAATCGTCGATGTGTGAAAGTATTTCGTGTTCCTATCTCCCAAAGCTATCAGCTTTTCTCTTGATTTTTGAAACCAGAGAAGCTCTTCTTGCTCAAGGACCAGATCAAATTCCTTTGTCAACTCCTCTTCTTTCCGCAACAGCGCATCTGTTTGAGCTATATCCAGGCGATCTTGGATTCCTTTGATATCAGCCATCAACTGATCTTTTCGCTTTTTAATATCCCCAAACACCTCTCTGTTCCACTTTTTCAACTTAATCTGTAACCCAGCCAACGCTTCCTGAGTACTAATTTCACCATTCCAAGAGTTTAAAAGCATTTCCTTAAAACCCTCATGCTTAAGCCAAGCCGCTTCAAACCTAAATGGTCTCCTACTCGGGTCACCCTTCGACTCTGGTTGTAATTGCACATATAAGGGAACATGGTCTGACGACAGAAAAGGGAGATGAGTAACCACTGCTTCCTGCCATAACAGTCTCGCAGTCGGGCAACACATAACTCTGTCCAGTCTCTTCGCTACATAGTTAGTAGCAGCCCTACCACGACGCCATGTATATCTCTTGCCCTTAAATCCCATATCTATCAGAGACATCTCGTGAATCCACTCCCCAAAGGATAAAGAATCCGGAGACAAACTTCCACTTCCTCCGGTCCTTTCATCCAAGCGGAGAATGGTGTTGAAATCACCTCCGATTATCAACGGTTCACTTACACTCTGAATCACCGTACTAAGCTGACCCCACAGTCCACTTCTCCTACTAACTGTTGGGGCAGCATAAACGGCAATTAGATGTAGTATCTCTGTTCCATTCGTCACCTTAGCATGGATATATTGATCCGAGGAGGCCACTATATCCACTACTCCCACACTTGACCGCCATAGCAGCCAAAGACCACCACTCTGCCCGTCTGCATCCACCCGAAATGAATTGTCAAAGCCCAAACCATGACAGATTCTTCCCGCGCGATCACCACCTGCGTGCGTCTCAAAAACAGCCAAGATATCCGTTGAGTATTTCTTCAAAAGATACCGAACTGATCTCCGAAAATTTGGTTTATTTGCCCCCCGGCAATTCCAAAATAAGCAATTCATCATTAATTGATATATAAGACGTTGAAACTCCGGGGACAACCGTTATGCGACAGCCCCATCCAAACTTCCCTCCGGCGGGTCACTGTGCATAACAATTTCCCGATTCGAGTTCTCATCTTCAGCTCGTAGATGCGATGTTGCTTGAGCAACTCCAGATCTCTGTTCCGGCTGGTTACCAACCATAGTCAGGTCGTCCTTACTCCCAAATATTCCACCAGGTCGACCCACATTACTCCGTTCCACTCTCAGTCTTTTACCAGATTCCGACAGCTCTGCTTCATTACTTACAGGCCCAAAAACCAAACCCCGCATGGGTCTCTGCGTTTTGTGAATTCTGTTTTTAGGGCCATTGTTCTCTATGGGCTTGTTGGGTTTAGATCCAGCCCGTTTCGCCTGAAATCCGTCCCGCGGCCCACTTGCCTTATTCCCCATTCCCTCTGTTACTACTCCTTCCATAACTTGCGCTGTACTCTTCCCCTTTCTCATCTTATTCAAGAAATATTCGTTTTCCTTATTCGCTTGATTTGGAATACCAGCTTCCCTTAATTCCGGAGATACCGTATCAATCTCCAAACCTCCAAATTTATTAGATATGGTAATATTCTCCGAGATTTCCTTGAGATTCCTTCCTAAATTGGTTTTCGAGCTCCCCGCCTCGGAAACCACTTTGCTCACCGGCGCCTCCGGCGCTCTCCGCCGTCTACGAACTTCCGTAAAGCCATCATTAGTTGGTCGAGTTACGTTCGCCACTGTAGTCTCAGTTGACACTGGTAAAGCCACTGTTGTCTCCTTCACGCTACTGGGACAAGAGTGTACCAAATGACCATACAAACCACAAGAAGAACAGATGGTATTCAGCCCCTCGTACGATACGTAATATCTTTCACCATTAACCATAACTGTCCCCTTCAATGGTTTGGAGAGATTGACTTCCACACAAACTCTAGCAAAACGTGCCCTCTCAAAATTCAAAGTTGTTGAATCAACTCGGATCGGCCTGCCCAACCCTCTTGCAATGCCCATCAGAATTGTTTGGTGATAGAAGTTCACCGGAATATTCGCCAGACGAACCCACACCGGTGTAGTCACTATGTCATTCCTTAACGGGTCAAAATCCGGTGACCAAGCTTTCACCATGAGATAACTCCCAAAAACCCTCCACGGTCCGCCGGTCAAAGCCGTTAAGTACTCCTCCTCTAGATCAAAGCGGATCATAAAAAACTGTCGTGGAAGATCCATAACATGCATCGTTCCTGTAGGATTCCACATTTCTCTTAGTTTTCGGGTTAAAGCCGCGATTGAAACATTACGCCCTAGCACTTTCACGATCATACACTGCTTCCACAAACTATTCATTGCCTCCAGCACCTCCTCCCCAATCGTGATAACTGGTTCTCCATCCTCTCCGTTTGGGAACTCCACCTGCAACCTCTGCGAAACGAAACCCGCACCTATTACACTCTCTGGAACCAATCTTCCGCCCGCACTACTCCCCGTAACCTTCCTCAACCAAGACGTCGAACCATCAGGAGGATCTCCCGGAGGTCGATTCCTCTCTCCGATATCGATCATGGTTGCATCCTGTTCACCCCCGTCCACTTTCTCAGAATCGCCCTCTCTCGACATTTATGAAAATTACATGAAACGGTTTAAGATAAACCAATAAGAGTTTTTTGCTTCTTTTTAATTTACTCGTAACTCGTAAGTGGATGATAAATATCCTCATCCACAACGATTGGTAGGAACACGGCACAATCATCATTGGTATTGAATAATGGCATCTATATATATGCTTAAAAATAGTACGTATCGAATTCCAACAAGTATGCATATAATATGAATTTCACGTACAAACCACGTGAATAATACACATTACACATATGATTCATTAATAATTATTTTACGTTTTGAATAAATGTTCTCTTAACCAAATCCATATAATCGTAATTATTTACAAAGACATGATGTATATATAGAGATATTTTTTTATTTTCAGTTATATTTATCATGGTTGCCCATTGTGATATATTTGTTTGGCAAAAGAAAACAATTAATCATCCATTAAAGTATTAAACTAAGAAAAATAGGTTTTCCTTGTGGAAAAACAACAGAAAAATCCAAAAGTTAGGTGGGAGAAGAGAAAATCTTGTGTGTTTTATAGTTTTACCTTTTTATCAAGGCAATCTAGTCATAATTCATACATTATTAGTTTTATTACAACGTAGACTACAGGATTAAAAATAAAGAAGAAAAATATTTTTTATTCTTTTGTTAACTAGAGAAATAAACAAAACTTCAAACCGCTAAAGGTACTTCATAGTTTAAAATAGTGATTAAAAATTCTGCATGAAGCGAGCGGGGATTATCAACATAATTTGAAGATTAGATTAAATTTATGCCCAAGAATTTAAATTTTAAACTATATTGACTTAATTACGATATTAAGTGACGTTAAAATGGAAGATTAATATTGGGATCATGACGTTTGATTAAATCAAAGTATCAACTTGAAAGGAGTGCTTGTTCTACCCCACATGACGATGGCTGATTGACAATTTTTCAGTAAGTTTTTAAAATGCTTTTTTATATCCGAAATATATTATCGTGGAAACGTAGGGCTCCGTATCCGTATGGAATTGGCTACAATATCCAAAAACTCCATTATCCATATATCTTTTATTTTGTCAATTATTTGTTTTGTTCTTGACCTTTTGATTGGAGTTTATATTATTTTATCATATACAGAAGGCCATAATTGGAAGTATAACACGTATGTATGACGATGATGAATTTGGCTGGTTGTGAATTTGAGATTTACAGTATTATATAATAACAGGCCTGCATAAATGATAAATGTAAAAAATAATTTTTGGGTCAAAACATTAATGTAAAAATTATCAATATATTTTCAGACTGGTTGTGATTGTTACTTTAAACTTAAAAGAGCATTGTGTCTTTAAACTTTTGACATTAATTAGTTTTTTTGTAGGATGTTTGTATATTTAAGTTTATGTTCTTTAAAAGACTTTTTTTTTTTGGTTATTTTCAATAGTTAAGGAAGGTATCAATAAAACCCAATATAGTTCAGCCTTTAAAAATTGATGGTATCAAAATGTTTTTGAAAAAATTGAACAACAAGTATTAAAGGAATGGTGGTCTACTAGTAGTATAAGAAGATTGATTGTTTTTGTGTCTTGGATTCAGTCCTCCTTCGGAACGGAGAGACACTCTTTAAATTAAAATGGACTAAAATTTGATTCTGGATATCATCAAGAAAGTTTATGGGTCAAAGATCCAGAATTCTTGCGACTAAAACAAAAATGGAACAGTAAAAAAACTAAGAGAGTGTAAGGTATGTGAGTTTGGGTGGAAATTCTATAGTGGTTTATTATAATTTGATTAGATGATAAAACAGTCCAAGATGTTTCCTTCAAAATCACATGTAAAACTATAATATGTTTTTTTTTTTTTTTTTTGTCAAAGTTTTTTTTTTTTTTTTTTTAACCAGGTTGTCCGGGCCCCACCACTGGTGGTCCCGACTAGCACCGTATTGGGCATTGCCCTCAAGTGTGGTCCTGGTGGCCTTACATACCGGGTTCACGTTATCCCATCGCTAAGGGCGTGGCAGTGGCCAAATGGGGTAAAATCCAGGAGTGTCGCGCTTGCAGGGAGTCGATCCCTGGCCTGGACCAACAGAGTCGCTCCTCTGCAAGTGGAAACCACTAGACCACCACCACTTGGTTTATAATATAATATAATAATAATATGTTCTTTTGCTCACTGAATGCAATTATTTGATGAACCAGAATTTAGATGCTAATATCAAAATAGCACACACAATATATTATCGACAAAAAAATTCACGAGCAAGATGTTTCCAATATATAGGAAGCTTTTTTTTTCTTTTTTTCTCTCCCCCTTCTCTCCTCGAGTTCTTCTTCTTCTTCCTTCTTCTTCGTCTGGGCAAAGCTTCGGCCAGCGCGTGACGGCTCCCACAGCGTCAGCGTTGGTCTCTTTTTCTATTTGTCTCTTTAGATTTCTTTATCGTTTTGTTTTTGTTGTTTTTGGAGCATGGAGTTGAGCGACGAGATGTAGATCTACTTTTGGTCTTCTCTGTTGGGATCCTCAAAGACATCTGACATCGGCCGGCTTTTTCAGCGGTGGTGGTCAGCTACGACTCCGGCATCGACCGACTTCCACAGCGGCGATGGCTGGCTTTGCTTCCGGTGGTGGTGGCTCCGTACGCATCTCCATCCGGCTATCTTGTGGCATCTATCGACTTCCATAGCGATGGCTGGCCGCCTTTACTCCGACAAAGGTGGATACAATATCACCTTCTGGTCGCGTTCTTGGGTTTTAGGGTTGATAAACGGATGAACGAAGTGGATCTTCTAAGTCAAGTTTTTGGATTTCAATGGTCGAGGATTATGCAGAAGTTTCGGGTTTGATTGGATTGCACTCATGGCTCCGCCGGGTCGCGCGTTAAGTGTAAAGGTTCCTGGGACGGGGATTAAGTGAGAGATTCAATTCTTCCCTATTTATTATTTTATTTCGGAGTTTCTGTTGGATATCCGCTATCGTTGGTTTCTCATTAGGCTTGATCCGTTTTTTATGTTTGGTTTAATGTCTCCGGAGATTACTTGTCTTCTGCCGGTTTAAACTCCGGGAATAAGTTTTTATTCTCCGGCTTTGTATGCTTGTGTTTTGTTTATCAATAATAATCAACAGATGACAAAAAAAAAAAAAAGATGTTTCCAATATATATAATACTAAAATTATGGATCAATCATATGATATCACCATACTACGCAGCACGCATAACTTCAATTATGTGCAAGTTGCTTGATGTATAATATCGTATATATTGGAAAGGCAAAATGTTTTCTGTTTTTATATAGTCTGATCTGAAATCTGGAATGGTGTAAAAAGCGATAAATATATTGATTGAGGAACCTTCCCATGAAGATTGGACCTATTTTTAATTTTTATATATTCAAAGCTGGCAATCTCATCCCTTTATCCTTCAGCCTACCTAATCTTTTTGTCCCATGAATTGCATCACATTCCATGGATAAATTGATAATTCATATTCTTTATATTATTCTCATATTTTTATTTCTTTTTCTGCTATTCATTCAAAATATATTTGTTCACACCGTCTTGGTCACGAATAAAACCATCGGATACATTTGTTTTATACTAGTTTACAAGAAAAAATTATATGGCATCATGCACTCTTATTAAATGATTGACTAATTTATCTTTGATTTCACATTAGGCATGACTCACGAAGTTTCAATTTCCTGATATTATATTTTTGTTATTGTCAATGTATATATATAAACTCTACTATGAATCAACTTGAGTTGTTGTTACTTAAGTTAACACGTACAACAAACTAAATTACTCGACCTTATAAAATACTAATAATAATTGATTATCCATTTATGAAATTGTTATATTTACTGCTGACAAAGTTTGTATTCGAACAGATCAGTCAAAATGCATCGTCCGAGACCAATTGGAAATTAAAAATATTAAGTAATGATAATAATAAAACATAACTAATTAATTTATATATTGTGTAAGAAAATTATACACGAGTGCACTCTCGTTGTTTGCCACCATTCATGAATAAATCCTAAAAGACAATCCTAATGTGATATTTGACTTATTTATAACTGGCCTATAGAGGTTTTAAAAGACAATTATAATATTGTTTGTTTTTCTTATGCTAACAAGTAACAACAAGCATTATGCATATTTATATTTACAAGGTGATATATTAAAAATACTAGGCAAACTAAAACTATAATAAATTACATGTAGTAATTTGTAAGTTATAAATTGTATGATTTTTTCACATTTTCTATTTGAAAAATAGTGTGTTTTGTGGATAACTTATGAACTATGCAGTAAACAAATGGACACACTTTTTAGTAAAATTTTCATTTATTTTTGCTTTTACCATTTGGACTGTTAACTGTTAAGAACTCGCTAACCACACGTTATTAATTTACATTATATTAGCGTCTCCGACATACAGTACTTGTAAAATCGTCGGCCGGTTAATGGAACCGAAATCTATAACCGGGAACGGTCCGTTGAGAATGAGATTATTCGCCTAAGATGGGCTTAGTTTGGGGTTAAGGTAAAAAAATTTGCAATTAAACCCGACCCATTTAGCTATCACCCGAACCGCCATAATCACTACGAGAGAGACGGAGGAGCACTGAAGAAGACGAAAATGGTAGGCGGAAGCGGCGGTGGAAGAGGCGGTGGAAGAGGAGGAGGATCAACGGCTGATCTTCACTCCGCGGCAAGATCCGGTGATTTAGCAGCAGTTCAATCTATTATCAGCTCTAATCCTTTGACTGTTAATTCTAGGGATAAGCATTCTCGGACTCCGTATCCTTTCTTCTCTCAAAATCACTCTTCTTCGATTTTAGTTTCTGCTTGATCATGAAATTCAACTTCTCTCAGTCGTTTTTCTTTGTTTTACTACAAAGTTTCTTATGTTTCCTGAATGTTCTTTGCTACGGCCTTAGTTAGGGTTCTTATCGAGATTCGTGGTTCTTAAAACCTAGGTTTCATGTTGAAATGCTTTCTCAATTGTTATACTTGTATATAGCCCTTTCTTTGTAGTATTGGCTTATACAACGTTGCTCAATGTTAACAGTCTTTCTAGGTTTTAAATCTTGATACTTCACATTTGATTGGTTACTAGGAGAATGGCTATGTGATTCATAGATTATAGATTTGATCTACTTTTTTGAAGTCTTTTGTTGTTCATTTCTTTGTCCTTAACATTATGATCTCTTGGGGAAATAGACTACACTTAGCAGCATGGGCAGGGCACAATGAGGTCGTGAGCTACTTATGCAAGAACAAAGCTGATGTTGGTGCTTCAGCAGGAGATGACATGGGTGCAATTCATTTTGCTTCCCAAAAGGGGCATTTGGAAGTTGTGAGAACTCTATTATCTGCTGGTGGTTCTGTGAAATCTATCACTCGCAAGGGACTCACACCTCTTCACTATGCTGCTCAAGGTTCTCACTTTGAAATCGTCAAGTACTTGGTTAAGAAAGGAGCTAATGTCAGAGCTACTACAAAGGCTGGGAAGAATCCAGCAGATGTTGCGGGTAATGCAGAAACCCAAAACTTCCTTGAAGAATGTGAAGAGCAAGCAAGGAAAGCTAAGGTGAACAATGAGAAAAAGATTGAAGAAGTGAAACCAGCAAGTTGTAGCAATGAAGGAGATATCAAGGATCTAAAAAGAAAGGAATCCGAGGATGGAAACGAGGGTGAGAAAGAAGAAGCTTCTGCGGTATCGAAAAAGCCAAAAGTTGCTCTTTCTCATCTTCAGGACACTGATGACACAGAAGCTGATCAAGAAGATGAAACCTAGGAACCAAACAATGTAGCTTCTTCTAATCCATCAGAAGTATCTACTTAGCAAGAGTTGTAAGATCCATCATATGAGATAAGCCAGATTTCACCAAAACTTTTGTTTGTTTCTGAGATCCGTAATAGTTTGTAGAAAGAATTCATCAGTTTCCATGAGAGTTGGTAAAACAGATTGTTTTTAGCTGTTAAATCAATCCTCAGACTTTAAAGCTGTTTCTCTGTATTGCTTTCTTTTTCTGTAAATGATTTAAGATTACATCACACAACTGTCTACGAATCATTACATACTCACTCACTCTCTCTCAAATAATGTTTGGTTTCTAAGCCTTTGGAAAAAGAATTTTCAAGTATTGTGTCGCCATCCATCCGAGAACCGAGAAGTAAACAAGAAGCAAACATGCACGCTTCACTTGTACCAAGAGATTCACCTTAGAAAACTGGCTCTTCACTGAACAACAAGCTCGAGGGAACCAAGATTTTGCATGTCGTAAGATCCGTACGATGAAGACTGTGGTTATGGAAGTTGCGAAGCCAGAGACAGTGCCAGCGATCACATCATATTTCCAGTACTTTGGTGTTGCTTCTCCATTAAACCATGACTGTAAAAGTTTAGAGATTCTGGAGAAAAAAGAACCAATGAAAGAGGATCAATTCGGTGAATAATGGCGCCCAGACAAGACAAGACTGACAAACTAAACAGATGATAGAACATTCGTAAATGATTTCAACAAAACAAACACCGTAATCGTTACGCTATTACTAGTTATCATGGCTATTATGATTTTTCATCATGATTCTCCCATAGTGTGTATGTGTTTAGTTATGATGAAAAATGTATAAAAATGAGAGAAAAGATAAGAACTTACACAACAGAGTATTGCTTAACAATGTCCGTGAAAGAAAGATCATTTGCTTGGCAACCGAAAAAGCTATCCCGATAAAGCTTTATCTTTGGAATCCCTAATGTGTACCAGCAATCATAAGTCTCATTCACCTGGACAAACAAAAACATATTGTAATCCGAAACACAACGCGTTTCTGAACAGTAAACAAACTGATATCAAGTCCAGAGATTCAATATGGTCAAAACAACCTACCTTGAAGTTATCTTTAGTAAGCAATGCAGCACCAAAGTTAGGTCTGCACTCAGGAGGAAGAGCTTCGTTAGGTGCTTCTGAAAACGCTAACCGTGTTTGACCCATTAAGTTATCTTTATACTCTACCTGTGAACGGGATCATCGAAACGAAAACAAATACAATGGAATTAGTAAATTTCTCTACTTTTGAAAAGCAAAAGACAGATATTGCTGCAGAATATATCACAACCTTGAAGACAGAAGCCCAATAGTAATCATAACGACATCTGAATTTATCTCTCTCAAAAGGGTAAAACACATGTTGTGCTTTGATGTTCAATAGTCCAATGCCACACACTTTAGAAGACCTTAGATCAACAGCTACATCAAAATTAAGTAAAACCATAAGAATCATACAAACGAAACAAAACCCCCAAACTCATTGTGAAAGACTTTCAATTTCAATCATTAGAAATTACAGGTCGAAGACTAATCTGACAGAGATCATTAGAAAGTGAGACCATTTAACAGAGGAAACCTATCAATTTCTGCAATCAATTGATGATTAACCAAATAGAATCAAAGCTTTAAACTTACAGCTGGAAACAATTTTGCAGCGGGAATGAAGAGAAGCAGAAGAAGAAGAAAAAGAATAAACCCACAATTCACCGATGAAAATCACTAAGATTCCTAATAGAAACGACAAGACGACGAAGCTGATGATCGAGAAGACTAGCACTGTACAGAATCGCAAAGCTAACGAAGAGAAAACCCTCTTTTGCTTCTTTGTCGTCGTCGGTGACGACGTCGTTTCTTCGGAATCCATACTATCTTCTCCAGTGAGTGAGTTTTACTCAGAACAAAGAAGTCGAATAATCCATTTTTCACGCTGATCTCAACGACGGTCACCGGGAAATCAAATCTTACAGATTTCCGATTATCCGATTTTTTTTTTATCAATTGCCCTTCTTTTTTTTTCCTCGTTGAGTCTTTGACTGTCGTTGCGACGATGATGTGAGTGCGTAAATGCAATTAAAACAAAATAACATAAAAATAATTTTTCGGACAGGGTTGATCAATGTGAATGTGATGTAGAGAGATTGATGACTCAGCAGTACACTTGCCACATGTTCCACGTAATATGTTCGTTTACTTGTCATATTGGGCCTTTAAATGGGCCTGTATCTGTGCTCGAGTCTTCTCGAAAACATTCCACGTCACCAATCTACACGATTAACGAAGCTTGCAAGGGAATTTTCAGAAGGGTAAATCCGTAATAATACCAAATCGTGGCTCGATTGCGATTTTCCAAATTCTTGAAACCCTTGTTTAGTTTCCCTCTCAAACGGAGCGTAAAGTTTCCACCTTTCCCTCTAGGGTTAATCTCAATTCCTTCATCTTCTTCAACCTCTAGTCTCTCTGTAGATTCAAACCAATCTGTTTTCGTCTTCCCAACTTTCCTCAATTTCAGATTCATTCATAAAGATTCACCCTTTTCCTTCTCAAACTGCTTCTACTGATTATCCAAATTTCTTGGGTTTTTTTAATCTGTAACGATGGAGGTAAGTTTGACGGCGGGAGCAATCGGGAAGATAATGAGTGGGGAAGTGACGACTGAGGCAGATATGATGCCGGTGCTGCAAGTGACAGAATTGAAGCAGCTTAAGGCTTATCAAGATCCAACGAAAGAGAGGTTTAGGATGGTTTTATCAGATGGGACTCACTTGCATCAAGGTATGCTCGGAACTGATCTCAACGATCTTGTCAAACAAGGGACTCTTCAATCCGGTTCCATTGTTAGACTTACTCATTTCTTCGGTAATGTCATCCAGACTCGAAGGTAATTTTTATCTGTCAACAAGATTTTGAAGTTAGGATATTTTTATCATTCAATCTTACTTGGAGAATTATTTTTAGGTGTTCGAAAGAGTTTAAAATTCATTGCTGGTGAAATTCCGTACTAGATAGCCAATGTAGTTGCTTTATGTAAGAGACTACATTAACTCAAGTTCAAATTATTCATAAAGTTTTGTTTTTTAATGCCAGGATTGTTATTGTTCTGCAACTGGAGGTGTTAAAACCGAATTCTGATATAATCGGGCATCCTATTCCAGGAGGAAAGCATAATGATCAACGTGGAGCAGATTCTGGTGTTAAGTTAAATACAACTGGTTCTGAGCAACGGGGTAGTGGTGTCAGTCAAGTTAACAATATCCAGACAGGGAGAAGTAATGCAGCTATTTCACCTCAAGTTGATCAAAGGCCAGTGTTTGGTACTGGTTCTAGTGTTCCTGCATCAACAACGCCTTCCACTCGGGTAGACAGCAATCTGTCTGCAGGTCATGGAGTCCCTAGGCAGGACCATGCTCGTGATCCTCCAACCAGTTATCCTCGTCAGCCTCAACCACCACCACCGATGTATGCAAACAGGGGACCAGTGGCAAGGAACGAAGCATCTCCAAGGATAATTCCAATTAATGCTCTTAGCCCGTACTCGGGTAGGTGGACCATCAAGGCTAGAGTCACGAATAAGGCAGCACTTAAGCAATACAGTAATCCCCGTGGGGAGGGGAAAGTGTTCAACTTTGATCTTCTTGATGCTGATGGTGGAGAAATACGTGTTACTTGTTTTAACGCTGTGGCTGATCAATTCTTTGACCAGATTGTTGTTGGTAATCTTTATCTGATTTCGAGGGGAAGTTTGCGGCCTGCTCAGAAGAACTTTAATCATCTTCCCAATGATTACGAGATCATGCTGGATAATGCATCAACTATAAAACAATGCTATGAGGAGGATGCTGCAATTCCGCGCCATCAGTTCCATTTCCGTACCATAGGTGATATTGAAAGCATGGAGAATAACAGCATCATTGATGTAATTGGTATTGTGTCATCTATCAGTCCTACTGTAACAATTACGAGGAAAAACGGAACTGCAACACCGAAAAGATCACTTCAGTTGAAGGATATGTCAGGCCGAAGTGTCGAGGTAACTATGTGGGGTGACTTCTGCAATGCAGAAGGACAAAGGCTGCAAAATCTTTGTGATTCTTGTGGGTTTCCGGTTCTTGCTGTTAAGGCGGGCAGGATCAGTGAATTTAACGGAAAGACAGTGAGCACAATTGGATCAAGTCAACTGTTCATTGACCCAGATTTTGTTGAAGCCCACAAACTGAAGGACTGGTTTGAGAGAGAAGGAAAGAGTGTCCCTTGTATCTCCTTATCTCGGGAGTTTTCCGGCAGTGGCAGAGTAGATGTTCGTAAAACAATTTCTCAAATTAAGGATGAGAAACTAGGGACCTCAGAAAAACCAGACTGGATTACAGTCAGTGCCACAATTATATACATGAAGTTTGAAAACTTCTGCTACACAGCTTGTCCTATCATGAATGGTGATCGTCCATGCAGCAAAAAGGTAACAGCCAATGGAGATGGCACATGGCGGTGCGAAAAGTGTGATAAAAGCGTCGATGAATGTGACTACAGGTATATACTGCAGCTCCAGATACAGGACCATACGGATCTTACTTGGGTCACAGCATTCCAGGAGGCTGGTGAAGAGATAATGGGCATATCTGCTAAAGATTTGTATTATGTGAAGTATGAACACAATGATGAGGAAAAATTCGAAGATATTATCCGTAAGGTTGCTTTTACCAAGTACATCTTCAAGCTGAAGGTAAAAGAAGAAACATTCAGCGACGAACAGCGTGTGAAAGCAACAGTTGTGAAAGTGGATAAGCTAAACTATTCATCAGATACCAGGACTGTTTTAGATGCCATGGATAAACTCAGGACTGGAGATGCAAGTTCTCTTTCCATTAACATTAACGCAGAAGGATCTCATTACAACGCTGATGCAGTTAACACTGGTACAGGAAGCTCAGGAACCAGAGATCCCTCATCAGTCCAAAGAAGGGATTTCAGTTTACATGCTCATCAATCAGGTCAATCTGGGAATCACTATAGTAGTGGCTCTATGCCTCATGGTGGTGATGCTACTACTACTAGCTGCAATGTCTGTGGAAACAGTGGTCATGTTTCTGCAAACTGTCCAAGCTCTACGACTGAGCCGCAAGGGCAGTACATGGGTGGCTCTTACAGAGGCACGTCGGGGAGTTATGGAGGAGGAATACCTAGGCAACATGTTGGAAGCTACTGAGATTCACAATCATCATCTGGTGCTCTCACTCTTTTTTTGGTACACTTTTGGTTTTGGTAGAATGAACTAATGCCAGGCTTTTCTGAAGCCTTTTTAGGTTATCTATTTAAGCATATCAGTTTCTTTTCTTTGTGTTTTTGCAAATATTAAACTCGTTTTGTGATACCTTATTTAAGTTAATGACAAAATTTAGATTACCATTGGTAACCACGGAGAAGTAGAATGTTTAAGCATCACATTCATGACTTCTTTTGTTGGTATAACGATCTTCCATCTCACTTTCCATGCTCTAATAATATTTCAACTCTAAATATGTCTATTGCAACATTTTGAAAGATAACGAAAATTCCCATAAATCAATAAACATTAGATGTTGATTTAATGTTATGCTATTGAATTGTATGAACACAAAAAATTTTGTTGGAATTCATTGCCTTGCTTTCCATTATGATTGACATAAAACCTCCAAAAAAAACCCAGGTGTAATTCAGCCGAACACACGAAAAATTGAATTAATTTGACTCATTAAGTTGCTACTTTTTCAACTTTACATACCTTTCTATGGTTTTTGAGTATTCTTTAATTAACAAAGAAAAAGAGAGTGATGATATTGGTGTAAAAAGACCTAAATAACACATGGGAAGATGATGCACCATTAACAGATTCCACATGGGGGAAGGTGAGTTTCCATTTTCCAACTTAGACTTATTCAAAAGTATTTGGTTCTTAAGTCACAACACTACAAATTACGTTATGACTTATGATCCTTCATCTGAGATTCGACGTTTATGACCTTTGTGATTGCAATTATTAGTCAAAGGATCAAACACATTAAGAAAAAAGTATGCTACCAAAATTTAGTTAGATTCGGATTGTAGATTAATCAGAAATCAAGTTTTAGTAATCACCTATATAGTTTAGTTGAAATTAGTTTCTTACTTTGACTAGACAAAATTTTCCAGCTTTAGTTACTTAAAGTAAAGGTTTAAAACATAAACGTTTTTGATAAAAAAACGTTTATATACAAAAAGACATTAAATTAAATAATAGACAGATACACTATTTACGACGAAAAATTAAATAAATACTAAAAAAAAAAAAAATTAAATAAATACTAACAGGACAATATTGGAATATGTAAATAGTAGTATACGGAGGAGGAATTAATTTAAACGCGTTTCGATTAGTCAACACTTAATAATTCAGTGTTGTCGTGGATCTATCACAAGTGACAAACCCACCGACTAAAAACTCGGCTTACTTCAACTAATTTAATTTAATTTCGAATCTTTTAATATTTTCGTGTTATTTTCATATATTGTGGTTAATCAAATATTTAAAAGTCTTTTTTTTTTTTTGTAATAACGTTATTCCGATTTTTATGATATTATCCAATCCTTTTTTTAAATGGTTGTGTTACTAAAGGAAGTGGAAAACATAAAGAGCTAATTTGATGAAAGAGAATATATATATATATAAAAGAGAAAATAATTTAGTTAAGATTGTGAACTGAATCGTATTTTTGCTATATATTTTTTTGGTCAAATTGTTTTTTTGCTAATTTTTTTCTTTATAACCATTGTACCACTGTAATTATACGATTCTGAAATGTAAAAAAAAAAGGAATATATATCATCACTCCCATGAAATAGGGATTTCCAGTTAAATGGGTTTTTGCATGGGACGATTGATATAAGGAAAGTCGTGACGCCGACGGTGAATCGTTTTGTCGGTGGTGGGTTCCATTTTCTCTCTTTTTTATTTTTTTTTATTTTTTTTACTTATTTAAATCTAAATTAGAATCCTAAAAAACGATTGGTGACTTAAGTAAAAGGAAAAACAACTTGCTACTTTTTGGAAACAAACCTAAAATTCCGGGAATTACAATCTTTAATAATCGTTACAATTTCCTAGAGAGGATCTACCAAATTATAGAATTTCGTATTTCCATAATTTATTTGTTTTCAGTAACACTCCTCTTTAGTGGATCCAAATCATTCAAATTCTCATAATTGCTTTTAGAGTGATATCTACTGGAAAATATCTTGCTATATGGAAAACGATTTCCCATCAATATTAACAAACAACAAGTGACTATTATTTTGTTATTTATTTCATCAACATTCAATTAATAATTAAATAAAAACAATAGTGAAATTTATGTGAAAATAATAGTTAGATTTAAAAGAAATGAAAAAGATAGAAAACGAAAGGAGAGACAGAGAGTGAACGAAAGAAAAAGATGGACGAGAAAAAATAAATAATAATAATTAGTTATTTTTTTTCTCACACCCAAATTGCAGAAGGAAGCTATATATGTTAACGTTAGCTTCTCTGCAAATCTCCTTATCTCTCGCCCATTTTTTCTCAATCCGTCTTCAAAAATTCGTTAGTGAGAGAAATCAAAATTCAAAAAGTCTCTCTCGGTCACCGGAAAATCTTCTTCTCAGGAATTCGAGGAGACTATTCTAATCGGAAATCGCGCTTCTCAATCCCAGAATTAGAGGACGCTTAAGGGTAAATGATACGTTTGTTCGTCTCTAAAATCATTTATATATGCACAGATCGAGTTTTGTGTTTTGTTTTCTTCATGAAGTTCGACGAATTTCGGTGAATACCAGATCTGGATTTCGTAATTTTGCTCTCTGTTTCGTTTTCTTCATTTTTCGCTGATTCAAATAACATTTGCTTCCGTATGAACAAATTATAGCTTAATCTCCTGTTGAATAATGTGGATAATAATCTTCAGTTTGTAGTTTTTCGAATTTGGATTGTAAAATCCAGATTCATTTCTATTTTTTTTCGTTTTGTGTGTATTCTTCAAGTACTGCACAATTCCAGATTCATCGTTAATGTATTTGTTTTTGATTACATTTTTTGTTTGTTTGGTGAAATTAAAGATTAAAGACGTTTCCGTCTCTGCCAAGTAATGATTAATGCTAATTCTCTTCCTCTTACACTTTTTTTGTTTCGTCCTTTATGCTTTTTAGCTGTCTCTGCAAGTTTTTTTTTGGTACAGATTTGTTTTTCAGACTTTAAATGCGAAAGTGAATACGACTTTAAATAGAGATTCATTCATGTGTATGCATTTATTATTTCATTTGATTCATTGTTTATTGTTCTCGAGTTTTGATGGACAATGTGAGAGCATGTTATAGCGGTCGAATCTGGGTCCCAAAACACCATGTGAGATGATACATTAAAGCAACAATCTCTTAATGTCGGCAATGTTGTTTGTTCCTTTTAGATCTCGATTCTCTACATCCTTTGTTTCCTCAACTTTCAAAATCTCATTTGTCAAATAGTAAACACTTGGCCCATCATTTGTTTATTCAATGAATTAGCCAAAAAAGTTCTCTTTCTTAACTTTTTCGTAAATGGCAGAAGCTTGTTTGTTGCTCTTGTCTACTCATGTGTATTTTATTATTTATCCAATCTAATGTTTTGACTTATTGGTTGCAGGTGTTAATCTTCTAAGAAAAGGATTCTGTTGAAACAATGAAGTATAAAGATGAGAAGTACGAGAAAGCTGAGAAAGGTTCAAGGGTTTTGCCCAAGACCATCTTACTGATTCTTCTTTGTGGACTTTCGTTCTATCTTGGTGGGTTATATTGTGGGAAGAACAAAATCGAAGTTAACGATGTTGCAAAAGCTGAATCTTCTTCCTTAGATGTTGATGACTCTCTTCAAGTCAAATCTGTTTCTTTCTCGGAATGTAGCAGTGACTACCAGGATTACACTCCGTGCACTGATCCAAGGGTACACTCAATTTTGAGATTTTCGGGGTGTTAGTGCTTGAATCTGGAAAACATTTAGCTAATGTTTTGATTTCGTTTTGTTTTTTTCAGAAATGGAAGAAGTATGGTACTCACAGGCTTACTTTTATGGAAAGACATTGTCCTCCTGTGTTTGATAGAAAGCAGTGTCTGGTACCTCCTCCTAATGGGTATAAGCCACCTATAAGATGGCCAAAGAGCAAAGACGAATGTTGGTACAGGTATATGTTTGTCCCTTTCCTGAACCTGATAATTGCATCTCTTAATTATTTTGATCTCTAGATCTCTCCTGTCCTCGAATATTTGAAGTGAGTTGGTAATTTGATTTCAGGAATGTGCCATATGATTGGATTAACAAGCAGAAATCTAACCAGAATTGGCTAAGGAAAGAGGGTGAAAAGTTCATTTTTCCTGGTGGAGGTACAATGTTTCCACATGGAGTTAGTGCATATGTCGATTTGATGCAAGATTTGATCCCTGAAATGAAAGATGGAACTATACGCACAGCCATTGACACTGGTTGTGGGGTAAGTTTATATATTTCTGGAATATAACTTGGCAAATATTAGATTAGATGTTCCCATCTTCAACTCCATTGATTTTGTTCTGTTTTCAAGGTTGCCAGCTGGGGAGGTGATTTGTTGGACCGTGGTATCCTCACGGTATCACTCGCCCCGAGAGATAATCACGAAGCTCAAGTCCAGTTTGCTCTAGAACGTGGAATTCCTGCGATTCTTGGCATCATTTCCACTCAACGTCTCCCTTTCCCTTCAAATTCATTTGATATGGCTCATTGCTCAAGATGTCTTATTCCATGGACAGAATTCGGTAATTTAACTGTCTTTGATCAATTGAATTGCTATCTTGAATCTTCTTGATCATCAAACAAAGTGATTTTTTTTTTACTGAAACTCCTGCAACAACCTTTGTCTCTTTCCTGCTATCGTAGGTGGAGTATATCTTCTGGAGGTTCACCGTATCCTAAGACCTGGTGGCTTCTGGGTCTTATCTGGTCCACCAGTCAACTATGAGAACCGTTGGAAAGGTTGGGACACAACCATTGAAGAGCAGAGATCAAACTACGAGAAGCTGCAAGAATTGTTATCTTCAATGTGCTTCAAAATGTATGCCAAGAAAGATGATATCGCAGTGTGGCAGAAATCTTCTGACAATCTATGCTATAACAAGTTGTCTAACGACCCTGATGCATACCCGCCAAAATGTGACGACAGCCTTGAGCCAGATTCTGCTTGGTATACACCATTACGCCCTTGTGTTGTGGTTCCAAGCCCTAAGCTTAAGAGGACGGATTTGGAATCTACTCCCAAGTGGCCACAGAGATTGCACACAACTCCTGAAAGAATCTCTGATGTTCCTGGAGGAAATGGTAACGTGTTTAAACATGATGATAGCAAATGGAAAACACGGGCTAAGCATTACAAGAAGCTGTTACCCGCGATTGGTTCTGACAAGATTCGGAATGTGATGGATATGAACACTGCTTATGGAGGTTTGGCTGCTGCTCTGGTCGATGATCCTTTGTGGGTTATGAACGTTGTCTCTTCTTATGCTGCAAATACACTTCCCGTTGTGTTTGATCGTGGTTTGATTGGAACATATCATGACTGGTATATTTCAACAAAACCTAATTCTTTCTACTTTCAAAATCTTTGAGTTCACATACATAATGTTCTCTGTTGTTTCATAGGTGTGAAGCTTTTTCTACATATCCAAGAACTTATGATCTTCTTCACGTTGATGGGCTGTTTACATCTGAAAGCCAAAGGTAATGATAGTACAGAGATCTCACTGCTTTAGGTCTTTGAAAACTCATGGATGATCTGATATGTAATGGTCTTGTTTTTGGCAGGTGTGATATGAAATATGTAATGCTGGAAATGGATAGGATCTTGCGTCCTAACGGGTATGCGATTATACGCGAATCTAGCTACTTTGCAGATACGATTGCCTCAGTTGCAAAAGAACTGAGATGGAGTTGCCGTAAGGAACAAACAGAGTCTGAATCAGCGAATGAGAAGCTCTTGATTTGCCAGAAGAAGCTGTGGTATTCATCTAACGCAAGTTCAGAAACAAAATAAATAAAATGAGTAAAGAAAAAACAGGACAAATCGAAAGCTTAAGCTTAAAGCTTTTGTTTTGTTCGGAGGTTTCTTGAGAACAAAGTCTCGACAACAACAAGCATAGGTTCTTTGTGTTGCTTCAAAGCCAAAAAAGCTATTGAAAGCAGCCAATTCATTTTTATTATCCCAGCATATTTATCAATTTTCGTTTTTTTTTTCTTTTTTTCCCCTTTTAGTATATGCTTGGTGAGAATTATATATTTCTTTTATTTTTAAACTGTAACTTTAAATTTTACTTCAAACGGTGATGTTCGAGATTTCTCGAATGTTAGGTATAATGATTTGAGATCTTCTTGTATTGTTTTACACGTTAATATTTTGGTGGTCCATATAGATTTAGCGATTATAAAATTTTCTCTTCGTTTCCTTAATGCTAATAAAATATGAGTGTTTTTTAACAATCATATACGGATGAAGTGCAAACTAACCGTATGTAAAGTATCTGCAGTCTAATTTATAATTTTGTTCGTCTTTAAAAATATTGTAGTTGTAGGAGACAAAAAAAATTAGATAAACAGTTGGAAAGTAAATCTAGTCGTGTTAGTTAGGTGGAAGATTCGTAATCGAATATGATAAACCAATTTTAAATATGATTGCAGGAACAAAGATTATGCTTAAACATTGAACATCGTTGTATGTAAAACAAATATAAAATTCTTTTTTAAATCTATGAAATCTGATAACAAGAATAAGAGTAAACAATCTCCTTTAAATTATTATTATATATATTTTTTTTGTCATCTCCTTTAAATTAATATTCAAAAATCGCATATTCCCTACCATTATACAGCAAGTTAAAGTTCTATGGAGGGAGAGAACTTGAAATTCTTTTCTCCTTTTTTTCTTCCAAACAACTTGAATTTCTTTCCCTCTAAATATATCCAACAGAAATCCGAGCTAGATTTGAACATCTTGCAATCTTTTTAAAACTTGAAAGACCGATATTTACGATTCCTACGTGTTGCATCTTCATAATTAACGCTTCAACAAATTACATTTACATTTATTTTATAAACATGTAAACAACAATAATTGCGGTAATTTTAATTTCAGTTTTGGTAAATCCCATGAATCATGATTAAGATATAACCATCATAGAAAAGTCAAGAAAAAAAATAACATAAATCAGTGTTACATCGTGGAAGGCAAGAATAAAGAGGCGGCCACGTAAAGATACCGGTAAATCCTTATAAAAATCAAACGGTCCATAATAAAGAAACGACATCACCATGTGATAATCCTACGGTTATATATGAAAAGAACACCGTAACTTCGTAGAGTGAGACACAGAATATTAGAGCCAGTTTCGAAACGCGACACGACCACAATATCATCAATGACGATCGAACCAAAGTAGAAAATATTCTTTTTCTAGCTCGGGAATATAAAATCGTTGGTTTTTTTTTTTTTTGGATCATCACGAGAGAACCGCACATAGAAAAAAGGAAGGAAGAGAGATATTTGGCAGAGAGAGAAAACTGTGGAGGAAGGATTGATATTTGTTGGACTTTTGGATCGAACAAATTGAAAGGTAAAGAGGTAGAGAAGCTCTGGATTCCGTCTCTTCCCGTCGTCGGCGACGGTGGTTTTGCCCGTTGGCTCTGAGGTATTTATATATCGCAGATCTCCTTCTCTTCCATTTCATGTCTCTCGTTCTCTTGTGGTTTCGAATTTGATCAGATTGGATCTGATTTTTGGTTTTGATATAAAAATTCATTTGCTATGATTGGAATCGTGTGTTTGGGTTCTGTTTGAGTCAAATTTGATTGAAATTTAGGGTTACGTAGGTAGATTCATATCTGTGGTATTGATTGATTTATCCTCGAATTGGATATGTTTCCAGCTTTTTACAAGCTTTTTTCAGATCTGTGAGTTATATAGTGGGCCAATTTGTTAGGTGATGTTGTGAGCTTTTATCAGATATTGTGCTTTGTTATCTTATCTGCATTTTAATCATTGCTGCTAGGTGTTTGGGATGATGTTGATGAGACTGTAATGTAAGTTGAGTCCATTGTTAGCCTACAGTGCTTGTCTGGCTTTCGGATGATTTCTTCTGTTTTTTTATTGTGTTCGTCTATGGATTTCTTATATTTTTTCTGTTTCATTGCTATCAGGTTCTATCAGGCTTTAATTTAAGTGGATTTTCATCTTCTGAGATATGGAGCAAGTTTTTGTCTGGCCAAGCTGCTATCACTATCGGCTTTTCTCATTCCAAGAAGCGCTCGATTGGCGGTTTCTTGTACGTTCAGATTTCCTTGTGGGCTCTTTCGTTAACTGCACTTAGTGGTCAAACCCTCTTCTATGATCTTTAGAGGAAGGCGTGAGGCAAATTTCTGAGACAGGTATGGCTTTCGATTGAAGCTGTTTTATTCTACACGATTCTCCCCTCCTTAGATAGTTTGCCAATGGAACTTTAGTGCTTGCTATGCATTTGGTACAACTTGAATTCCTTGTAATTATCCCAGTTTGAGTTTTTAATAGAATCATGAAGATGATTTTCACCTTTTTTTTGAGTGACAAAATGTGGAAATTTGAGAAATGGTAAAATTGCTAAAAAAATGAGGAAATTTTGAAATGGAAAAATATAAGTAAACAATGAACACCGGAAGTCTTGTATGGCCATCATTCAGAAAAAAACACGTGCAGACAAGTTAAGAGGACGTCAAATACCCTAAACTTGAAGAGATCTTTTGTACAGATCTTCTTATCTATCAGAGGATACTTATATGTTCGACATTTTTTTTTTGCAGGGCTGAAGTCTGCAAATTCTTCCTTCGCATAGTCCTAGAGAAACCTCCTTGTTCCTCTCTTTTATATCTTGTTCTTATGGGTGCTGGTTGAAGAAAGATACATCAGTTTTCTTTTTCAAGTTTACATATGTGGTTTCCTTGAGTCTGAACCCCTGAGTGAGATGTTGTGTGCATAGGGTCCTTCCTATTAGCCAACACATTCTTTCTTGTTGGTTCCTTGCGTCTTTGAGTTCTCAGTATGTGTTTTCCTCTTCTCTTGCTGTCTTTCTTTTGCCTTAATGGTCAACCCGTTTATGTTCGAAGTAAATAACGGTCAGTCTACCCAGCTGGAGAATCATTGATTTTACTGCCTTGGTGTCAAGTACTTGCTACGAACGACTGGAAGATTAATGCTATATAAATCTTTCAGAAGTTCTTTACATACAGAATAATATAAAGACGCTACTTTGCTTTACCGGAAAAACGATGGACAGGTAGCTTAGTTTTCTCTTAAAACTTTTTTTAATATCTTTGGCATCTGGGCCCTTGATTTGTGGCTTATGAATTTACTTCTCAACGCCTTATAAATTTGTAGGTACAAGTTAATTAAAGAGGTTGGTGATGGAACTTTTGGTAGTGTTTGGCGAGCTATAAATAAGCAGACGGGTGAAGTCGTAAGTTGCTTTCTTGGAGAGCTATCTATTACAGGTAGAATGTTCTGTATCTGATTTTTTTAACTAACTGAAGTTTTCTATGAGCAGGTTGCAATTAAGAAAATGAAAAAGAAGTACTACTCTTGGGATGAATGTATTAATCTGAGAGAAGTGAAGGTATTGAACTGTCTTTGTTGAATTGCTTTTTTTTTTTGGGTTATTTTTTGTTTACTTTATGTTTACTTATTCCTCCTTTTCCCTCCTATTAGTCGCTCAGGAGAATGAATCATCCAAACATCGTGAAGTTGAAGGAAGTCATCCGGGAAAATGATATCCTATACTTTGTCTTTGAGTACATGGTATACTTCTTTCCTGCTTGTTGTTTGATATTTCTGATACTTCAATTCATTGTACTGAATCTGCGTTATGTCATTCTTTCTTGATCAGGAGTGCAATCTTTACCAGCTTATGAAGGATCGACAAAAGCTTTTTGCAGAAGCTGATATCAGAAATTGGTGCTTTCAAGTCTTCCAAGGCCTTTCTTACATGCATCAGCGTGGTTACTTCCACCGCGATCTTAAGCCAGGTAATTAATATAGCCTTGAGGTGTGAGATACATTGCTTCAAACATCTGCTCTGAAGATTGGCAATTCTGATTTTAATCAGTGTCTTTCTAACAATCATGGTTAAATAGTTTCTCACTGAATATTTATCTATATTGTGTTGGGTGTTGCAGAAAATCTGTTAGTCTCTAAAGACATCATTAAGATTGCTGATTTTGGCCTGGCCCGGGAGGTTAATTCGAGTCCACCTTTTACTGAGTATGTTTCTACACGCTGGTAAGAGTCTCTTCCTGTTTTTTTGTGTTGCAATGAGTCATTCAGAAATATCAATATCTATCTATATTTGCACTTCATTTACCCATATGTTGATTAAATACTATACCAGTGCTGCCTTATTGACCCAAAAGTCTTTGTTCTAATAGGTACAGGGCTCCTGAAGTACTCCTACAGTCATATGTATACACGTCAAAAGTTGGTTAGTATTCATACTGTAGCAAGAAATAATTACACTTTATCTTTAATGATGCAGTTAAGTGCTAAACATTTTGATAATTGTTTTTGTTCAGATATGTGGGCGATGGGAGCTATTATGGCTGAGTTGTTGTCTCTTCGCCCTATTTTTCCTGGGGCTAGGTAACTTAGCTGTGATTAATTTGTATTCTTCTGATTAAAAATGTTGCAAAATCAATGCTAAAAACAAGTGATAATGTTGTTGTATCATACTTGCAGTGAAGCAGATGAAATCTACAAAATCTGCAGTGTCATAGGCACCCCAACTGAGGAGACCTGGTTGGAGGGACTTAATCTTGCTAACACTATAAACTATCAATTCCCTCAGGTACTTTCTCGTGCTTGAAAAATTGTGTCTTGAGCCTCACTGGTTTTTTTTTTTTGTATCAGACAATAACGATTGTCATCTTGCAGCTTCCTGGTGTACCTCTTTCAAGCTTGATGCCATCTGCTAGTGAAGATGCAATTAATCTTATTGAGGTATTAACAACTCTTAAAAGGATTTCCTATGAATCCAAGAAGGTAGTTCTTTTATTATCAGACAGTAATCTCCACCTTTTAACATGATAATCCAGCGGCTTTGCTCGTGGGATCCATGTAGCAGACCGACTGCTGCTGAGGTGCTGCAGCATCCGTTCTTCCAGGTATGACAAGAAAGTTTTTGATTGGACGATATGCGATGACTATTGTAGCTCTACTCCTTATCTAACTGTGTTCTCATATGGCAGAGTTGCTTTTATGTCCCACCATCTCTTCGTCCCAAGCCTTCTGTTGCAAGAACTCCTCCGCCTGGTAATTCCGTAGTTTGTTGACTGCCAATGTCAGGATATATATTTTTTGAGATGGTACAATCTAAATTTCATTTCTGTAATATTCTAGTCGGGCCTAGGGGATCATTCGAGCACCAATCAGTTAAACGGCACCCGGTGTCTCTTGCCAATGCTAAGCCATTCAATAGCTATGTTTCCCCAAAATCAAATGCCGCTTTTGGCAGTGGCGTCCAGCGGAAACTCGAGATGGCTAATCAAGATGGGACGAGAAACACTAAACCCGTGAGAAGTTCTGTCAGAGACTCCAAATACAGACCACCCGGAAAAAAGAGTCCTCGTAAGTAAAAAAAGCTTTAAACCCACATATTTTTCTTTAACATGTACAATGGTTGTTTTACTTCATCTAACAAAATAAATCCATTCAATTGGAGATAAAGCAGCAGCAGCGTCATTGAACAAGAACCGGGTCACTCGTAGTGTATCCGAGACTGCTGATAAACTCGCAAACATGACCATTGGAGCAACTGGATCTCGTAGACACTCTGTGTCCGTGGTTGGACAGCATCAACAGCTGAAACCACCTGCGATGAAGGCAGGTTGGGTAGGAGAAACACGTGACATGTTCCTTAGACCAACACAACCCACCACCAATGCCTACTCTAGGAAAGTCGCTGGATGACCCACCCCTAAACAAATAGTAACTCAAGCAAGCCTCTTCTGAGCAAATATTTTACTTTACAAACTATCTCTTATAATCGTATACAAGCAAGCCTTTTCTTTTATGACGGCCGCATCTTTCGTCGTCGTCAATGGTTCTGCTTTTGTTTTATTTTCTTAATTTTTGTGTTAAGGTTTGTTTTTGCGTGAGCGTGACAATTAACTGTGGTTTTCAATAAAGTTTGACTTGGGACTATTTTTTTTATTGGGTACTTCCCAATTGATTTTGGAGCGAAAGAAAAATTTGTAGAGATATGCATAAGCCCATCGATAGAAAATCTCCAACGTAAATTCTCAGCAAAATTTACATGACTATTGTACAATCAATCTCAAAGACGAGAGCAAAGGAGCTTTCATTGCTTAGTCTATCTCTTGTCTGAGGAATTCCAAAAAGACTGCCAAAAGACAGGCCAGTTCTTCTTAGCTTCGTTCCAGCCTAACAACGATCCTTCTCTCAACGGATCCCAGCTCGAAGACACGATCCCATAGCTCACACCAGCTAAAGCCGTACCGAAGAAGACAAACGAAACAATAAACGGAACCCATGTAGGAACATCAACTTTCAATCCCACCTTGAGATAGTAAAAGAATGGGAAGAACAAAAGACCAATGAACAATGGTAAACCCACAGTGAATCCCATTCTGCTTATCATTCTGTTAGTCACTATCTCTGGAATCACACCTCTCTCACGTTCATCTTCATCATCATCATCTTCCTCTTCATCGTCGTCATCGTCGTCCTCTTCGTCAATTTGGTTACCGGGTTTCGGCTTTTTCGACTTCTTGGTTTTCTTAGGAGGAGGTCCAAAACCTCTCGGGCTATTCATAGTTGCGTGTAATGGTGCTATACGCGATATCTCCAAGCGGTTGATGCAAGTAATGGACTTAGGAACTTGAGTCTTCGTTTTGTCTTTCAGTCTTTCTACTAAACTACACTGTTTGTAGTTCCCATCAAGCTGCACAAATAACAGCAAGAGATTGAAAACAAGATAGTTGAGTAATTGTTTGATTTAAGAGATGATTACGACACCATTAAAGTGGAATCAACCGAAAGAAATTGCAAAAATATGGAGGGGAACGATTTGACTAAGTTTTGATTGATACCAAGAGGAGAAGAAACGAGTTGACTCAGCATCAATGAACTGCACAGAGACACAGATTGAAAAAGATAGAGAGAAGATAACCTTGGAAGACGATCTGGTATGTGCAGAGAGCTTGAAGGAACATGGTACAGAAGCCATTATGTCAGAGCAGAAATGAACCAGGAAGCCAAATCCTAAACGAGATTTACACAGAGAGAAGCATCCGATTTTTATTTATTTGTGTGTTTCTTTCGTTCTCTTTTCTGTTTCCAGGGGGAGAAATGGATAAGGTTCTTCGCCTTTCGAATCTTAAAATTATTGTTTTACTCTACAGCCAATAACACCGGTTTAATCTGGTTTGGTATGCATCTGTATCATCCGGTCCACTTTTTTTTATAATTGCATTTTTGAACAAGACGAAGATTCAAAGGAGGATTCGTCGATCGGAAGAGCAAGGAAAATGACGGAAAAAATTTCAAGAGGTGAGACTATTTTCCGTTAGTACTAGATTACTGGTGAATTTTAATCTCCTGTGATTTGAAGATTTTGGATTTTCGTGGTTTGTTTTCCAGTTATGGCGAAGGTTGATCAATCGTTCTGAATTACGACAACGCAACTACGAATTAGGTATGTAGCACGAATCTAATTTGCCTTGTTGATCTGAAAATTTCCTCTTTCGTTTGGTAGTGAGTTTCTGTTGGACCATACCTAAGCTGCTAGTGAGAACCCGTATGAGTTTGCTTCAATGTTAGGATTTGCATTTGATTAGGCTTTGAAGCTTATTTAATAGTAGAAAGTAAAAAGTAAAAACACACAAAGTAATCAAAACATAAACAAATTTGAGACAGACACCTCAAGTTGTAGCAGCACTGAATCGCCATTCTTGATCTGGGATAATCAATCCCCTAAGCCAAAGTGAGCCATTAGCAGCCAAACGAAGTTGATGAACTCCCCACCTTTGCTAAGAAGCTCCAAACGCGTTGTACCGTCACAATGGGATGCTGCGTGGAAGAGGAACTCCAACCACACCTTGCTAAGTGTCTTCCATTTGTCTTTACCAAAATCCTTCTCCAGTTTCATAAGTTCTTTGGCCACTGAAGTTGCTTCAAATAAAACTGATTTGCTATGATTTCCTTTTACATCTCTTGGTTCGATGCTGGTATCGACTGAAAGAATTTTCTCACTGGCTAATTTCACGCTCCTAGAGTTTATGATACCCATTTTCTTGTAAAACCTCTCAGCTTCGGCCAATGTGTCTCTGAATCTGATCTTTCCTATGCCAGCTACCTCTGACATCAGCTTGGGCTGCATGCTCAAGAGATACATCATGTAGTCCGAGAGGATTTTGCTGATCTCACGGTCAGTATGATATTCATATTTATCGCAGTTCTCATTGGTGGAAGCTTCTTCTTGGTAACAGAGTTCGGTGGCAATGTGCCAAATCAAAAGACTATGGTCATAATCAACATCTCTGATGTAATGCAATAGCATTTCACTATCTGCTATTTGAATCTGGGTATCGCTTGATGCCCAACCTCTCCTGGCCGTGGATTTTGTTTTGGTATTCTCCAGGCTGTATAGATTCTGGGATTTGATTTTCAGCTCCAAAATTATGAAAGACCACAGGTTTTTTGTCAAGGGTTCATTGTGTACAGATCTTACCAGTCTTATTTCATGGAGGAGATCTTTGATACCCAGGAAGTTGATGAAGCGGGTGCCAAGAAACGCAAAAAAGTAAGGTACATGGTACCAAAATTCAACAAGGGTCTTGAAGGTGGCGATAACAAAACGAGCCACCTGATTTTCTCCTGGTGGTAGAATGATCACATGGGGGAGAATATTCTGATGAAGCTCCCGAAACCATCTGGTGATGTGTCCAAACCAAGTGTGGATGATGGAGATAGCGTAACTGAACGGGAAAACACCTGTCTTCCATAATTGCCTGCATGTTCTACCCGCTGGGTTGTGGATCTTTTCTGTATCTACATTCATGGAGTATGTGATGAAGTTTAACATTTTGGTACTTTCGTTCCATCTTCTGAGTCGAAACGGTGTGTTAAGCGCCTCCTGCTGATGTCCAGCACGACATGTTTGCCTCTTCCACTTTGGCCTCTTCAAAGAAAACATCCAATTGAGTATAATGTCTTTTCTTGAATACATCTCGTCGGGGTCATCCTTAAGCTTTGCAAGGATGGCTGTTGTCCAGTCGGAAACCATGAACACGTGGATGGATATAACATCCAGAGCTATGCCGCCTAAGAACAACGTATAGGTGATCACAATGTCGCCTTTTTGAAATTCTTTGATCTTGTTGTGTCTATAATGGAAGATGCCGAAGGCTGACAGAAGAGATCCCAATGATATAAGACGGGACACAAGTCCAAGCCAACTATGAAGAACCGCACCTTTTGTGTATAGGCCTTCATAGATAAAATCAAGCTCAGCCTCTATAATCCTTAGAGCTTCAGCTTCTTCATCATGTAGACATAATGAGCTAAAGAATGCTTTGCTTTCATCACGCAGCTCCGAGCTGAAGATGTTATTGACCATAAGACTCTTGAAGTTGTTGAAAAATAAGAAAGCATATTGAAGAATTTCAAGGTCGGTCAAGCCTCTATCGGGAAACATGAGTTTCAGAGGTTTCGGCTGTCGGCGGTTCTCCTTAATGTACATCTCAGACGCAATTATAGAGTCCGTATCTAGGTTCTTTGTTTGCTCGTTGTTGTCAAACCCTAGATTGGACGCCTGCAACATCGAGCCCCTGAACTTGTCTGAACTCGCGAGGTACAACGCAATTGTCCTTTCCAGATACTTAGAAGTCCCAGAAATGAACAGCAACAGTATCATCACCCAAAGCACATTGGGTAGAGACTGGACAACCACATATACACCTGCAAGTGCCTGAAAGACAAGCCCAAGAAAATGTCTGTTCCAAAGAGCATTGTCTTCGAGGGAAAACGCAGTGATGGTGTCTGGTCCACCTAGGTGTAAAAGCAAGAAAGGTGCCCACAAGGCGAGGAGCTTCTTGTTTTGAGGAGGATCATTGGGTTTAGGGGCTTTACCTTGGTTCTTGGCAATCAATGAGACAGCAAAATTTGCTGACAAATCTGCCAAGAGATACGAGGACCACACGAGCAGGATCAGGAACTTGTTGGATGTTCGTTTCCTCGAGGGGGACAAGAAAATGAGAATTGTCTGAAGCGAGAGACTGAGGATGATCATTCCCCTGATATTCCAGCTATCCCAAACATCTTTGATTTGTTTGGGAATCACTTCCACCATTTTCCTCTGTTTCCTGCCAAGAAACGGTTCTGATTAGATCTACTTCTAAAACTTTTTTCTTTTTTAGTGCTTCTAGATACCTTGTGTGCTCTGTGGAATTCCTTTGTTGGTTATTTTTGGGGTTTGTAGTCTTTTTCTACAAAAAAAAGCACTGGTTTTATTTCAAGTTTTTTTTTCAAAAACGATAACATCATAAAGCGACAGAGAGCATGGCCCACTGCATCAAGTGTGTCTGTCTAAACGTCCTTAATCTTGGAGCACCACCAAAATATCAAATTCATGCAACTCTTTGAAATAACTTGTAGTAATGGTGCCAAGAAAGCAGAGAGCAATTAAAATAGAGGCCTTGGGGTCCATTGAAAAACAGAGCATCTATCGCCAATTAAAACAGAGGCCTTAGGGTCCATTAAAAAACAGAGCATCTATCGCCAGACTACGAACTAGGAGCTCATGAAACACACAGGTTTACATATGGTCGTGATTCACACACACACACAGAACAGATTATATAATTAGGAAAAGGGTCCAGAGAAAGAATGGTCGGTAGCTTGATCCTGCTTCGGCTGCCTCTGTGTTTTTGCATATATCCTCATTGCACTAGACCGTCACTCTGTCCTACAAACATAAGCATTAAGAAATTTTTGCAAAAGATTGTTATGGACTTAGAAACTTCTGGACTTGGAAACTTCATAATGATAACACAAACTAGAGGAACAAAAGATCACAAACAGACTGCAGAGTAGTGATAGACATAACATTGGACTTACTCTGCTTATGAGATTTTCCTCTGAAGTATTCAGCTTTGGGCATTTGTCTTTTTTGTAAATCTCCAGATTAGGCAGTGTAGCACCAATAACTGATAGCATAGGCAACTCAAGAAGACACAGTGTGTGCAGGTTCCGCACTTCAACTTGTTTTTCAAACACTTTCTCCAGCTTGTCACAAAACTTTATTTTCAGGACTTCTAGGCTGGTGGGCGGCTCGGATGCAGGGAAAAGCGTTTTAATGCTTGGGCAACAATCTAAGCTTAGTTTCTTCAGATTCTTGAAGCTGCTACTGCATATACTATCCATCAACCGAAAATTCTTTATGGACATAGTCTCCAGGTTTCTCAGACGTTCCTCATCTACACTAGAGAAAAGTTTGTGTATGTCCCCGCACATCTCCAGCCAACAATTTCTCACTGATTTCAAATCATTGAAGATAGATGAGAGACTTTCGGTGCTTTTGTCCACAAAAGCCACAAACTCAGCTTTAGCTAAGGTTTCCTTGTCTTGATCTATGCCATGTGATCCTTGGATCTCTAGAACTTTCTGATGAATTTCAGTATCGAAAAATGGTACAGCATTCATATAGATAAGCTTGTATATACGACCTTTGTAAAAATGTTCCCTGTGGTCACCTTTCGTTGCAGGACCATCAAAGGCCCAAGCTTCATGCAATTGTTTCTCCCTCAATCTTCCTGACTCCCTTTTTGAGATTTCTCGGATTCTATTGACTGTACCAGGAGAGCTAAGACTCTCAGATATCTCTTTTGTTATGGCTTCCTTTACTTGGCTCCAATTATCTCGTATCAAACTTCTTGAATCTGCCAGAACAACGAGCTTTGGGCAACATAGACTGTGCTTCACTGGCAACTCTGGTAAGGTTTCTATTCTGGTGCCAGATAGATTAACTTCACGCAGGTACGACATCTCCTCAAAGGATCCCTCAATTTTATGCAAGCTAGTGCACCCAGAAACATCAAAGACTTCGAGGCTTATGAGTCCCTTGATGTTTGGGAGAGCTTCTAGGCTGGAATTGTCCCTTAAGAGGAGCTGACGAAGGCTATATAGCCCAGAGATGGTGGAAGGTAATTTGGTCAACTTCGTGCCTGAAAAATTAAGCATTTTGAGTTCTTCTTTCTGCTCGAAGCATACTGCCGCAACTTCCACTAAGCTGGTACCACAAGAAAGATCGAGAATTTGGAGACCCGATAAGGGTCGAAGATTGGGCAATTTTACTAAATTGCTACATTTGCGTAATGAGAGCCGCGTTAGTGAGTGAAGATTGGCAGCTGCCGCTGGGTTATGAAATATTGGCAGACGTTTTAGTTTGCTCTCTGAAAAATCAAGGAGCTGAAGCTGTTGAAGACGAGAGAATGTTCGGTTTCTGCTTGTCTTTTCTTTCATGCCAAAGCAAGTTCTTAGCTTGCATGCACCACGGACATCGAGAACCTCGAGCCTATCTAAATACTGCATGTCTGGCAAATTTTCCAATACAAGACAGTCCCTAAGAATGAGACTGTGGAGGTATTTCAGTTGAGAAATGCTGGAAGGTGAAGATTTGATCCGAAGTCCAGAGAGGTTAAGACTTTGGAGTTCGGACATTGCGGCGAAGAAGTCATCAGAGATAGTTTCCACAGAGCTAGCGCCAGAAACTTCAAGAACCTCTAGTCTTCGTAGATCCTTAAGGTCCTCCATGCTTTGCAGTAGATCATAGTCCCTGATCACAAGAACTCGGAGTTTCCTGAGCTCTCTTAAAGACCGGATAAGGTATTCCATTGTGGGACTAAAAAGACCAAGTATTTCAAGATCTTTCATCTGTGGCTGCTCAAAGTACTCCTTAGGAGTTTCTCGACGCAGACGGTTTCCACTTACCAGTATTGTTAAAATATTCTCTCTTTTATTTGCTTGTACTGCTTTTATCATATCATCTATCTGGGTTACTTTCCCTAGACTTTTGTTTTTGTCACCACCATAAACCGTAGCAAATCGGAGCCGTGATCTGCCTAAGAACCCATGATGCCGGAGATCAGTTAATTGGTTCATTGCCACCTCTGGTACAACAAAATCTCCCTCTTGTATCTTCAGCATACCGCGCTTTATAAGCTCCAACATGATATCATGACCATCCTTATAAGCCTTCTTAACAGATCGAACGGGATCAAAGTAGCCTTCAAGTATCCACTGTGTAATCAGTTCATTGTAGTTAATACAGCCGCAATGCTTAAAAAGGTCCAAGCTATGCCAAAAACAATCAACGATGGCATTCTTCAATGTATCATCGGTTTCCAGCAGCTGATAAGCAAGATGCAGAATGGGATTGTATCGATATGATTCGACAGTGCTCTTCGAACCATAATCTGAAAGGGCTAGCGCGGAGGGAAATAAAATTTCTTTTAAAACCTTCTCTTGTTTTGGAGAAAGAGTCTTGAAATTTTTCTGATGAGTAATGCACTTTAACGACTTGGAAAGCATGGCAATTGCAGCGGGCAAATTATTACTTTTCTGCAGCACGTGAGGTATCAATGGCTCATCCATCTTCCAAGCTCTCTCAAGGGACTCAAACAAACCCCTTGCCTCATCCTTGATAAGGGACTCAAACAAATCCTGCAAATTCTGATGAGTAAGGGTTTCAAGTATAGCGTGTGACTCATCTGTGGCATGGAACTCAATTTCAGACCGTGTAGTGTTCTCATCTCTTTGCCTTCTTGTAATAAGTAGTTTTAGATCTAAGTTTTGTTTATTGAAAAAACTCTCAAGGCCCAAATCCTTCATCACAGTATCTTCACTGGTCTTGTACCCTTCATCATCAAGTATCAGTAGAAGATACGGCACCCTTACAGCAGATGAAGTGTGTATCAATGATCTCTTCTTTGTTCTGAGCACTGCACTTATTTTCTCCTGTAAAGCAGTTAACAAGTCTTCCGCTTGCTTCCCCTCCATCTCATCTCTATCATACACTTCAAGTTGGAAAGCTATGTTCTCATAAAGCGACATTACATCGTCAAACCTCTTGTTGAGATGCAACCAGAGGGTGAAGTAGCACATGCCTTCCTTAGTTGCATGCTCGCTTACCATCTTGGCCAACCATGTCTTCCCGGTACCAGCTTCCCCAGCCAGAACAACTCTTTGAAGGCCACCTCCACGACCAAACAGAGTTCTTGCTATCTTCTCACACAATCTCATATCATTCATTTCTTGGTGTAGTCCAGGTGAACCCATTTCTGGTATATGACAAAGAAAAGCATTAGAAGAATGTTGATTGTCAGTATCATTATTACTACACATTAGTTCCTGAAAACCGCTTCCTAGTTTTGCTAAGGATTTTTCTTTCTATTTATCGGTTCTGAGAAATGAGATAAGGTTGATTAGCGAAGAGGACAGACTTATCGAGAAATTCGAAGCCAATGCGATGCGAGTTTATACATATGTCTACAGCTACAGGTCTATAGATCACTACACTGAAAATCAGAAAATGTAGAAACGAAGGAGAGGGAATAGAGTAACCTCAGGGCGTTTCCGACTTGATAAGATTTCTTTGGCTAATGGTAACCTTAAGGAAACAAATGGTAGCAGTAGAATAGTGTTCCCCACTAATAAAAAAAGCTGACTGACAAACTGAGAAAAAAAATGTCATCAACATCATGTTTTTTTTTCTTTTCTATTTTGGATTATTTGTTGTCTTCTTAATTGAATGATAAACAGAAACCAATGAAGACACAGATTCTATACCTAGCGTGAGAAGGCATCAGACCGACATGTTTTATTACACTTTTTTTTTTTTTTTTTTTTCTCTTACATGTTTTATTACACTTTTGTTAAGCATATTATTTTATCTCTGTTCTCATTATCTCAAAAAAAAAAAAAGCTGACATTGTCTCTCTCATTTTGTTGTATTGTGTGGAAGCTGAAGAGTAGGTATTATTGCATATTCTGTTTGTTTCTTATAAGATTTCAGAATGGTATAGGTAATAGAGAGTTCATGCCTATTCTTTTTTCTTTCCCTTCTATTCGATTCGGTTGTTACTTTCTCGGCTACTTTCAAGATTTGCAGGCAGATGGTGCGTTTGCTTTGAGAGCTTGGGAAGAAAAGGGTTAATTTACCATTAGCTAAGGAGATACTTAGTGGAGAAAGTCATGGCTGCCAATAACAAGTCACAGCCTCAGAAATCAAGAGATACTTTGGAGAAGAAAGTCGATAAGATCTCGAAGAGCTTATCAGAGTTGAAAACACTATTGTGTTCTATAAAGCAAGATCCCGTAGGAAGAAGCGACAAGGATGAAGGGATTAATCAAAGAAATAATCAAAAAGAAACTTTAGGAAGGAGCCGAAGTGCTCCTGCTGCTTTGACTCATGTTGCATTTGATGGCAAATTGATTACGAGGCTAGACCATCGCCTCCAGGTGCTCAAACCGAAGCTGGTAAAGCTGGAGCAATTTCAAACAAATGTGGGAGAAGAGCTTGATAAACATCTTTCTACCGTTCAGTCACTGATTAAAAATTTGGATTCTTCCAGGGTTTCTTCTCAAACTACGTTTTGGATCAAGCCCGACTTAGAAGGCATGGAGACAAAGATCTCTGACTTGTTTTACCAAGTCCCCTCGTTGTCTGGCAAGCCAGAAAAACAAAATGCAGCAGCAAATGGATTTCAAGATGATGAAGAGCTTATTCATCAAGGAAAATCCTGTTTTTATCTTCCCAGTATGTATACAAATGTGGAAGATCTCACCAAAGGAGAGGTTTTTAGACAAGTAATACAGAAGTTTAAGGAGCTTGAAATTGAACAGAAGATCTGCCTTTTGAGTTTTGCAGTGTTTCCAGAGAATCGAGAGGTTCATAGAACAATGCTGATGTATTGGTGGATAGGAGAAGGGGTTCTACCTGTCGAAGGAGCTGAAGAAGCTGTTAGGGAAGTTCTTAAGGAATTCACTGAGAAAAATTTGGTTGAACCCGTTGAAGAGAGGCGCAAAGTGGCTCCAAGCAGCTATAAGATGAATCCTTTTGTGCATTCTTCAGTTGTTCTTCTCTCCAAGGAGATTGGAATTTTTGATATCTATCGTAAAGGGAAGAAGCCAAGGATAAAAAAAACGGTGATGGGAAAGGTGTGCCTTGTGGAGGGGTCATCAATCCCTAAAAAAATGCCATCGCGAGATCATATCGAAACTGTGTTCAATGTTTCTGAGAGTTCACCAGATTTCACATTCAAGTGGTTCTCGGAGAAGCCATCAAACAAAAAGCTCATGATCAAGCTATCCACAACTTGGTTCAATTCACTCAAGGTCTTCTATTTGGGGAGATGGGAAAGAAGTAAGAAACGCCAGATCCAGGTACAAAATCCTCAGCTAATGCAATGTTTGAAACATTTGAAGAACCTAAGGTTTCTAAGTTTTCAAGGGATCCAAACCATTAGAAGCCTAAACAGTTCGGTTTGTAAGCTACGCAAGCTGCTCATCTTGGACCTAAGGGAATGCTATGGCCTGAAGAAACTTCCAGAAAAGATAGGTTCACTTGAGAATCTAGTCTACTTGAATATGACAGGATGCTATATGTTGGAATGGATTCCCTTTAGGTTGGCTTTGTTGAAGAGGTTAGAGGTTCTCAAGGGCTTTGTGGTTAGTGATGAAGTCTATGAGGGTGTTGCGTGCAAACTTAATTATTTGAAGGGTTTAACGAAGCTAAGAAAGCTCAGCATCGAAATAAACCGAGATGATCTTGGTGTAGGAAAAATGATGGAGGATCTTGTAGAACTCAAAGCATTGACAAGCTTGAAGGTGACATGGAGGAGGGATATTTTTATTGGCGAGGATTCCACGAACATTAAAACTCTTCCTGATCAGTTGAAGAAACTGGACCTGCAGCGTTTCCCGCACGAAGAACTGCCCACTTGGCTTCATCCCGAGAATCTGCTTCACTTGAAAAAGCTCCACATTGGTGGAGGAAGACGACTCAAGGGTGTCGGTGACTTGCCTGAGAAGGCAACAAAATGTGCCGTTGAAGTCTTGCGTCTCACGTCACTCCCAAAGCTAAAGCTTGGGTGGATAGAGCTGAAGCAAATCTACTTCCCAAATCTGGCCTTTCTTGAGAACTATGAATGTCCAAGAGTTACTCTCACTCCCTGCGATGGAACTGGAATCTGGAGATCTGACCAAGACTAGTGTTGTGCTCGAAATCAGGTTAACTAGATTCGGTTTCAATTTGGTTCCTTTTTGGTTCGGTACTAAAACACAAAAGATTTGAACCGATAGTTCGAGTTTTCAATTTGGTTCCTTTTTTGCCCATATTTATCGTGTGTGTGTGGGTGTTTTCTGCATTCTTTATACAAGGAATTTTCTTAATCTGTTAAAGATATATAGATTCTAGAGATCTTCAAATTCATCAAACTTAAGTCTCTCAAAATATTAACAGTGATTAGTAAACCTCAAATTTAGATCTATGTTGATGTGCTGTGTTGTAGACATTCTGGTTGAGAGAGAGGGTTCGATGGAAGACAAGTAAACAAACAAGACACGTGAAAAGCTCGTGCGGTAACTAACTTGATGGCAATCTTGGTTATTACGGTTGTTTGTTTGAAGACCGTTAGCTTAGGTCGGAGAAGAAGGTCGTCAAATTAATCCGATAATTTCTTTAATTTTCCCTGAAAACAATTTTTCGCTGGGACATATGCTATATAACTGAACTTGTAAAATTCATGTGTTCAATTTTTAGTTTTTGTTTCTTGGTTCTCAGTCACATCGCTACTATGGACATATTCGATTTATCATGTTTATGCTTTTCTTGTGTGGCTTACTTATGCTTTTTACTTTTTAAAGTAAAAGCAGCTCAAGTTTCTCAACAAATCAGCTCATGCTTTTACGTTTCTTTGTTTTTAGGCTAGAGACATACCTTTTACTTTAAAAAAAAAAAAAAATTGAGTTAAGCAAAATGATTCATTTTCTCTTCGAAAAGCAAATTATAGTTTGCTTTCTCATTTATCATAATATATCAATCCAGGAAATCATTATTATAAAATTTCATAATGTTATATTAAGCAGGTTTCTCAACAATTGGCTACTCATTACACAAAATTGGCTTTCCATATACAAAAAAAAAAAAAACCAAAAATATTACATCTACCATGGATACAGTGGAATTTCCCAGTCAC
Source organism: Arabidopsis suecica (assembly GCA_019202805.1). Lineage (NCBI taxonomy): Eukaryota > Viridiplantae > Streptophyta > Magnoliopsida > Brassicales > Brassicaceae > Arabidopsis > Arabidopsis suecica. Next base: position 9,134,031 of record CM032911.1, read on the forward strand.
CGACACCCTTTAAACCGTAAAGAGTTATTGTCCGGAGAAGAAACTCATCAAATATGTGGTTTATGTGGAATGGAGGTGATTAACGGGCCTGCTTATGAATGTTCAAAATGTAATTTCACTGCGCATCTTGATTGTGTCAAGAATCCACCATCGCTTGTGATCGAGAAGAGCAAGATCCACGGGCATACACTCACCCTCTTACCGAGACATGTCTCTTTCACTTGTAATGCTTGTGGACGTTCTGGCAATAAGTCTCCGTATGTATGTCTCAAATGTTCTTTCATGGTACACAGAGACTGCATAAACATTCCACTCCTTATAAAAACTAGCCGTCATCTGCACCGCCTTTCTCATACTTGCTTTCTTGGCCTCGGGGAATGGAGTTGCGAAGTTTGTCATCTGAGGATTGATGGGAAATACGGTGCTTATAATTGTGAACGTTGTTTGTACACTGTCCATTTGAAATGTGTATTGAGGGCAGACGTGTGGGACGGGAAAGAGCTCGAGGGGGAGCCTGAAGAATACAAAGAGATTGAGAGTAGTAAGCTTGTTGGTGAAAAGTTAGTTCATCAACATGATCTAAGGCTCGTAAACGAAGATATTAGAGATCATATTGTGTGCTCAGGATGTTCTCTTCCCGTCGCTTCTAACCCCTTTTACAGGTGTCTGCAATGCCATTCCTTTTTCCACGAACGATGTGCTAATCATCCTCAGAATAAAATTACGTTTCTACATGTACACCCACTTACTCTTTACGCGGACGATGAAAGGTCAGGTCCTAATACTCTTTCTCGCTGTGATGCTTGTGACTTACATTTCAGTGGGTTTGGATACCGTTGTTTGAAGTGCAAAGACGGCCATATCGAGTTCGATGTTAGATGTTCTTCAGTCGCCGAACCATTTGACTACCGTCTTCACCCCGGACATCCTTTATTCTTAATTCTTCCAGCCAATGAGGCCGAGATTTGCAATGTCTGCAATCATCTTAGGCCAAAATATGTGCTAAGTTGTATTAAATGCGATTTCAATCTGTGTTTCGCGTGTGCAACCTTACCCGATAAAGTGATCTACAAGTACGATGAGCATCTGCTCTCCGATACCATTGGTGAAGATGATACCACCAATCCATATTGGTGTGACATATGCGAAAACAAAATCGAAGTAATGAGGAATCACTACACGTGTGCTGAATGTGGTCCGGTTCTTCACACAGAGTGTGTCCTTGGAAGTTTCAGAAACATGAGTCCAGGGTTTACTTTCATCACACAACATGGACACAAGTACGAGGTGATTCTCAATGACCGGACATCACTATTACGCTGCAACCAGTGTCACAAGGATTGCCATGAACCATTGCTCTTGATGTCTACTACTACTAATACCGATGTCACTAGTACAAGGATTTACTTGTGTTCTTCTCCTTGCTTCAGAGCTTATGTTTCGGTATAAGTGTCCTTTGTTTTGTGTTGTTTACAAATCTCTTACTATCAATAAACAAAAAATTGCCATCTTTGAATAGTTATCGTCTTGCAGATATTTCTTATTTCTTAGAGATGAAAAAACGTAAAGCCACAACAACTCTTTTGAAAAGAAAAATAAAATTTCTTAAGATCATAAATTCTGAGGGAACAGAGAGATACCTCAACATGGAACACATGGTGGCGGGCCACAACGTCTGAATTTTCACTAGTAAGAATCAAAAAGAAAAATGTCAAGACAACATTTATTTCTATTTTAATTTTAGAATCCAAAACTGGAAAACGAAAAACTCTTAGAGCCAACATGATGGTTAACCTTCACCGGTTATAGTCGAGATGGCTTGTTTCTAACCGAGCTGCATCAAGCCAGTGAAAGATGGTCGAGGCAATACCCAAAGGAGTGAAAGATGTTTGGGACAAATGGAACATTCGTGGCCTTGTGATATTCAGTCTTGTCTTTCAGACAATCCTTGTTCTTCTCTCACCAAATCGAAAACGAACACCGAGGAGGCTTCTCCGGCTTCTCCTCTGGTCAGCTTACCTTTTAGCCAATTGGGCAGCTGACTATGCCGTGGGACAGATCTCAGATAGCGTAGGAGACGACCCTGAACCGAACGAGTCACCCAAGACCAACGAGCTTTTAGCGTTCTGGGCAACATTTCTTCTCTTGCACCTTGGTGGCCCTGACACCATCACCGCTCTTGCTCTGGAGGATAATGAGCTCTGGCTCAGGAATTTGTTCGGTCTGTTGTGCCAATTCATTGCTACTCTCTACGTGTTCTTGCTATCAATACCCAACAGTCTCTTGGTACCAACATTACTCATGCTTATGGCTGGACTCATCAAGTATACTGAGAGGATACAAGCAATGCGTAGAGCTAGTCTTAGAAGGTTCAAGGATTCGATGCTTGGGGAGCCCGAACCTGGAATCGACTACTCGAGGTTCATGGAGGAATACAAAATTAGGAAGCTTTCGAAAGAGCGTAGCCAGTTAGTTAGGGTGGAGGAGCGTGAGAAAGAGCAAGGAGCTCGGGTACCAGTAAGGCCAGAGGTTATTACCCATCTCCAGGTTGTTCAGTATGCTTATAAGTACTTCAATATCTACAAAGGTCTTGTGGTAGATTTCATCTATAGCTCTCAGCAGTGGATAGAGAGCAAGCTCTTTTTTCAGTCATTGTCGGCAGAAGATGCTTTGAGGATTCTAGAGGTAGAGCTCAGCTTCATCTATGGAACATTATTCACCAAAGTTGACATCTTGCACACCTGGATTGGAGCTGCTTTCCGCTGTATAGCCTTGGGTTGCTTGTTTGCATCTCTCTACATCTTCAAAACATCGAGGAAAGATGGATATGATTGTTTTGATGTTGGTCTTACTTATGCTTTGATCTTTGGTGGAATCGCACTCGATTTCATTTCCATCCTCATATACTGTGTATCCGACTGGACATTTGCTAGATTGAGGAAGCCTAAGGAGGAGGTAGACAAGAAAGATACCAGGTTTGAGAGATTTCTCAATTGGCTCCTCAGTTTCAGGGAACTGAAGTGGAAGATATGCAAGTGTCACGAGGAAGAACAACCTTGTCACATGGTGCTTGATAGACTCTCTATATTTCGGCGATGGTCGGAGTACATTTATGCATACAACCTGATTGGGTCCTCCCTGAAGATAAAACCAAAGAGAATCCACCACACCAGGGGTTACATACACAGTTTCTTTAATGCCATCATTCGAAGCTTGTACATAGATCATGTTTTTGATATCATAATCCGAGAAACAGTCTTAGTTTCCAGAGCCTTGAATCGCATCCGCAAGAATATAGACCTATGCATCATTTCTCTGTTCATAAAGCATCATCGAGTGGCGTATTATGTTCTTTACCCTGTCAGGCTGTTGCTTAGATTCTGGTTTGGGATTCCTTTGATTAACTATCTCTTGGAATTCTTCGGCATCCCAGATCAGCTAAACGAGATAGTATTCACATCCCATACACGCCTCACGAAAGAGCTTTGGGAATTCATATTTGAGGAGGTTAAGCGGAGATCCCTCTTAGTTGTTGGCTCAGAAAGTGCCAGCTACATATATTCGGCTAGAGGTGACTGGATTCTGAGGGATATGAGAGTAGGAGATTGTCACGAGAAACTGCTGCAGTACGTTACTGAAGTGGATTACGATCAGAGCATTCTGGTGTGGCACGTCGCCACAGAGCTCCTACACCAAACACAAGTAGACAATGCAGCAAGAAATGTCAGATGCAACGAGTTCAGCAAAACCTTATCAGACTATATGATGTACCTGTTAATCGTGCAGCCGTCTATGATGTCAACAGTTGCGGGAATCAACAAGTTAAGATTCAGAGAGGCGATAGCAGAAGCCAAAAACTTTCAAGAGGCTAAAACGCTGTTTCAGAGGACGCATGTTGAGGATTCGAGAGATGCAAAGAAGGCCTGTAAAGAAATAATGGATTCCTATAAGAAAGTAGAGCGAAGATATGAGAACACCAAAGGATACCAAAGCAAGTCTGTGCTAGTCCAAGCGAATATACTAGCGAAGGAGCTTCAGCGGATAGATGGTGACATGTGGGAAGTAGTGAGCAAAGTGTGGGTGGAGATGCTTTGCTACGCAGCAAGTCACTGTGATTCTAAACAACATGCAGCGCAACTCAACAAAGGTGGTGAATTGATCAACTTTGTTTGGCTTCTGATGGCTCATTTCGGACTCGGAGAGCAATTCATGACCACCAAGGAAGATTCTAGAGCCAGACTGGTTCTGGACAAAGCCACTACTTCTTGCCTTGTGTAACACGTTGTTGTTTTCTTGTCTTAAACATATTTAGCTATTGTTGAGTAATCATAATTTAGTTTCTATTAACTGTTCTCAATTCTTCTAAACCCCAATTTGCTCTATGTAACATGAATTTGTACTGAAATCGATTTTATATATGTCGCTGCCGTAGTTTAGTTTGGTAAACCGGATCAGATTGTACCGGTTATGTCTGACCGACCGGTCCGGTTCTTATGTTTTTAATCCAAGCGTAAAACGATGAGTGGTTCAGATCCACTGGTTCTTTCGTCTGAGAAAAAAAGAAAGAAAGCGAACGAAGAGTGTTTGCTTGCACTTGGGGATCGAATTAAGGTGAGAGAACAAAGAAGAGAAAGATCGAAAAGAGGCGAGAAGAATTGAAATAGCAATCTATTAATTAATGGTAAAAAAAATTTACAAGTTTTGTTCTTTGTCGATATTGTTCTATTTCTAAGGTTTATCCTAGTTTTTCCCAAGGTTTCAGCTGGAATTGGTTTATTGATTACTACTTATTAGATTGTTCCGGGTCCTGAAAAGGTTCGAATTTTATGGGTTTTAGGAGAGAATTAGTGGGAAAGATAGGAGCTTTCTTTCTAGAGAAAGGCTCTAGAGAAGACTCAGTTTTCTTTCTAATGTCTTAAAAATGCTTCGAATTGCATCGCATTAAGTTGTAGAAAACGTTTATTTTTCTTTTGAATATAATTTAACATTAAATTCAAAAATAAAAGATAGGAGCTTTATGTTTTGTTGGCGATAGTGTTGAATATCCATTGGTTTATTAGCTTATAGATTCAATGTGCATTGGATTTTATTTAGTTCAGTGGGTTTTGAAAGATCATTTAGTGGGTCAATGTTAACTTATTCTGTTTTCAAAAATCTTTACTAATTTTGCAGGTCTTGATGATCATTAAAGGTATATTTAGGAGATATGAGAAATGGAATCCCGTGCATCCTACTTATGGAGCGTTTTGGGGAATGGGGATTGGGATTGGTTGTGGTGTCGGATGGGGACCTGGTTTTGGCCCTGAGGTCATTGGTTATGTTGGTGCAGGCTGCGGCGTTGGTTTTAGTGTTGGCATAACACTTGCTGGTCTCGGCATTGGTCTTCCAACAAATTTTCTTCTTGCAGCTCCATATAACAGTATGTAGTACATCTCTCTCGCTCTCACATTTTTTTCATAGATATGTATTCTCAATACCAAAGTAAATTCTTATTTTTGAACTTTCTTGATTAGGGGTTTTTGCAACTTGAATGCACGGGTCATGTAGTAATCTTTTGTCTGCTGAAGTTTCTTTTTGATATTTTGTTTTCAGCTGTGGAAGCAACTAGAAAGGGTGCTTTTAATTTGTTTGGTAAAAATCTCTCAACCGATGGTTGGAGCGATTTTATGCCACAAATCGCGGGGTGGCAGAGACAAGTCAGTGAGATGTGCTCTGGTTTTCACAAGAAGCCTCACTTAAATAATGCCATTGACATTAAAAGTTTTCCTTTGTTCATTTCACATGATTGTAGAAAATTTGGGAGTCATCTTCTCCATGTGCGCAAAGGTACATTCATTTAGTCTTAACATTTTGCTATATCACTGTGCAAAGTTCTTCTCTATCCGTTTTCTTTATCATTGATAAGATACGCTAAGTCTTAGTATTTCAAATAGTAGCCAGAATCATGGCTTCTAGTCTGAGCTTTTTGTTTCCTTTCATGTTACATATAACTAACTTGTACTCCAACACACTTTTCAGTCTCATGTTAATGTATCTTTAGCTAGGAAATGTTTTTGTTAGTCACTGAAAATCCCTATATTCATTAGAACAAAGTGTATAGAGAACAGTTACATTTATCATTTTTCTTTGCAGGTTCGGAGGACAATAAATCATCAGCTATGTGATGCCACCCACCACGAGGATCTTAAGCATCTGAGACACATTTTGAGATAGTTACTTCGATTGGAATATGTGAATGTGACTGTGTTGAAATATTCAGCACAAATCAGAACATGGTTCCTGTCTTGTTTGGAGAAACACTGTGAACCAAACCTGAAGCACTTGTGTCTTACAGTTACAGAGATAGATAAGAGGTTTGGGATTTGACAGTAGCATTCATAGACAGTACATGTTAGTTTAACGTGTTTCACAAAAAGAAAAAGATCAAGTGTAGTTAAGGTCACACCACAGGTTTATGCTTTGCTCTTAATCAAATAATATCTTTTCTCTTTTTGTTTTATTCCTTACTTGTGGGGATAAAGAATTTGCAGAGAAAAATAATTCGGCTGAATATATACTTTTTACTTATTTTATATTTGTGGTCGCCCCAAAGTGAAAGCTGCAGACTTTGAAACACAGAAATTCCTCCCATTTTAGTTTTTTTTTCTCAGAAACACAAGAAGAGCTTATGGAACTTGCTAAGAAGTTTATATCTGAAATTGATGAGAAGCTCGAGCCTAAATCTGAAATTGATAAAGAGCTCGAGAAAATCAAGTCTTCCTTCAATGAAGAATATAAGAACTGGTCGCCTGGAAAACAGAGTGGATCTTCCTCTAAGCATGGAAACCTGTCCACAGATTCATCACCAACTCGCAACAGCAGTAAAAAAGGGCGGCCTAAGGCGAACCGCGTGGAGACAAGCTCTGAGCTTCCGGATCACCTCATTCATGGTTTCATAAACGAGAAACTGTTCTTGAAGAACTTCTTGCTGAAGCAAAAGGAATCCGAAGAGTTCAAGACTCGAGCAATTGTGGGGAAATACGGAGTTGGAAAGACGACATTGTGTCAGGATGTGTTCAACGACGAAGATGTGAAACAAGTCTATTTCCCGAGGATATGGGTTTCTATGTACAGCAAAGAAACAAAAGATCCCAAGATAAATGTTGTGAAGAGGATCTTGAGATTACTTGGAGTTGAAGATGAGATGTTTGAACACATCAAAACAGAAGCAGAAGAAGAGAAGAGTATCAAATATGAAGCTGGGGAAGGAGGGGAAGAGACAGTCAAAGAAAAGGAAGAGCTCGCTCGATTATTGTATGCTCTTCACTTGCATCTGATTGGGAAGAAGTATCTGATCGTGTTGGACGATGTTTGGGAAGACAACGAGTGGGATCAAAGGCTCGATGATGAGAAGCAGCAGGAAAAATCACATCTTTCTTGTGGGTTTCCTAAAGGGTTTGGTGGGAGAGTGATTATGACTAGCAGAGACGAGAGATTGGCGAAGAAAATAGTAGGAAAAGAAGAGAATCTGCAGCGTTTGTTTCCAAGATCCGATGCAGAGAGCTTGTGGAAGATTTACATAGATGCAGTACCCACCAAGGGTGACGATGCAGCAGCCACGAATGCGGGAGATGCAGCAGCCACGAATGCGGGCGATGCAGCAGCCACAAATGCGGGCGATGCAGCAGCCACAAATGCGGGAGATGCAGCAGCCACAAATGCGGGCGATGCAGTAGCCCCAAAAGTGAATCCGAGGTATCCGGGAAGATACAAACAAGAGCTTATGGATAAGTCTTGTGGTATTCCTTTGGCTGCTCGCATGCTGGCGAAGATTGAGCCTGTGAAAGTGGATGAAATTGGAAACATAGATAGGAAGCAAAGCTTCTAACTTCTATCTAACGCAATATCTATGTATTTACTCTCTAATACTATATGGAAGCATCTCGAGATTACTATTTAAAGTTATTTTATTGTTCTAAAAACTGTTAAGAGTTGTCACTTGTGTGAGTGTAAACCTCTGGCATTTAATAAAGAATATAAAGTTTTCTTATCTTAGTTACACGATTTTTTTTAGATTGATCCTTGATTGATTATTTGTGGAGTAAAAAACACGACACAACGTATGTCGGAAGTGCTTGAACTACTGATTTGACGAGGAGTTCTTGGATAATGGTTTTATTCAATTAGTGGGCTCTAGAGTAAATAAAATATGATGTATGATTGTACAAATATTTGTTTGTTGGTGACTGGATTTCTCATAAAACAAGATTAAATCTACATTAATCAATAATGTGTCTAAAAGAAACCAATCACTATTTTCGATTCGAATTAAAGGAAGATAAATGCCTTGAATTGTAACAAAAAAGCTTTCAAACTTACCATACTTTAGCAGAAAAAAATCTGAAAATATTACAAACTTTAGATTAGGGACTACAAATTTAGTTAGAGTTAGTAAATCATGTAGTTTTCATTTATAAGCTTTAGACACTCTTCATATACCTAAAACTTATACTAGTATTTTTGGAAATTTGGGAAAATGATAATTGTAATTTTTTACTATCATATGTGAAAATTGCTCTTAAAGAATACTGATCTTTCAAAATACTTCACTTATGAAAGAAGTAATGAATTAGTATTAGAATATTAATTTCCTTTCAGCTTAAGAGAAGTTGCAGATTCTCCTTAATATGTTAAGTTAAACATCTATACCCTCACTTTTCTAAATGTGGTTAGCTTTTTCTTTTTGTATGTAATAAGAAAAGAAAAGTTTTGCTTGTGTAGTAAACAATTCCAAAAGACATTGTTACCTGCATATATTCCGGAAAAAATGGGGACACATATGTTACTTTTTTTTTTTTTTTTTTTTTTTTTTTGAACAAGGGACACATATGTTACTCCGAAATACTAATAAGGGTGAAAAATTCTTGGAAGAATATAATAATTTATACTTGGCGTTATTGTTTCGACAGAATATAATATAAACTTATTTTTTGTTTTTGTTGTTTTACAAAATCAGGATAGGCTTGACATGGAAGTTATCGGAGATGGACTTGTATAAATAAGTGAATCAATCAACGAAGGATAACAAAACAAAAACTAGAAAAGAAAAAAAAAACTATCAGTGAAGAAAATTAATCTGATTAGTCACTCTAAACAATTAAGGTTCTTCTTATTCATCTCTCTTTATTTCATTTTAAATTTAAAATTTGCATTGTTATTTGGTAATTGTCATATATTGCATGGATATATATAGTATGGAGCTCTCTGAATTAATTGATCAAATTGGGAAAAAAAAATCCTAAATTATATTAGTTCATCAAAATAAAGTGACTATCGTAACAAAGATCTCTTCAAGAAAACTCTAATCAAAGGTTTTAAAATTTCCTCTATTTTTTCCTTTTGTTTTCTAGAGATGGACAACAAGCAAGAGAAGCAAGATCAAATAGGCAGAGACGAGATTCTCAAGAAGATAATGGATTCATTGGGACAAGACGGTGTACCTTCAAAAACTGTCCTCGTTGGTGAAGCTGGTATAGGGAAGACATGGCTTGCAAAAAAAGTTGAAAAAGAAGTTAGCAAACTTGTTAATCAAGAAAAGTCTTCTAGTTACAATGTCCTCTGGTTACATCTAAACAAAAAGATTGAAGACGAGAAGTCGCTTTACGAGAATCTAGCTGCTCAGTTGTCGATAATTTACGAGTTTGAAGAAGGCGAAGAACCTGAGGAGTTTGATTATTCATTGGAGAGCTTGAAAGAGAAGATTTCAGAAGAGATGAAAAATAACAAGAAGGATAATCTTCTGTTGATTTTGGATGATGAAGGAAGTATGACAACTGAAAAACATGTAATGGAAGAGATCAATCTTCAAGCGTTTTCGACACCCGGTATCAAAAAGATAAATCTCCAAGAGTTCCTTAAGGGATACTCAACTGTAATAAAGACTCTAGTCACAAGGAGAGATGACAGAGAGGAGAAAGAATCGACAACGATCAAAGTCGGTCCGCTTACAGAAAAGGAGTCACTGGACTTACTCCTGGACTTACTCCGTGATGCCGAGGACTTACTTGAATCATTTACCATTGAAGATTGGCCGGTTTTGCTGCGGAAACTTTGCGATAACGGAGAGATCAAAGAATCTTCTTTGATGTCTTGCATTTTGAGCAAGAGCAAGGGCTTACCAGCTGCAATCGTTGTCTTAGTCAAGTCTTTAAAAAGCATCAAGTCGTTGTCTGCGAAGCAGAGGAAGATCTTTAAAGAACTGATTCTATCATCCAAGTCATTAGATGCAGCTGCTGCTTCCAAGAACGCTATAGATCGCAGCTGCTACAATCCTGTCTTGCGATTATGCTACGAGCTGTTAAAGCCTGACGAGACGGTCAAACGTCCGGTCATTGCTTGCTTTTGGCATATCCTGGACTTCTACAAGTACTCTGGATGCGCTTACTACCGCGACCTAATCGTGCATTGGATGCTTGAAGGGTATTTTGATCCGGTTAAGTCGGTTGAGAAAGCTTACCAGGAAGGACATTCCATTTTAATGGACTTTATGAACAGAGGAATCTTGAAGATACAAGAAGACAACATGGTAGTTCCAGAGTTTTCTATGAGCAACCTATTAGATCTTCAAGATTGTGGATTCTTTGGAAGATCTTCTCTTGGATTTGACAGAGTTTACGGTGGAGACAAGAGAAAGGGGCTTGGGAAAATCATCTTGATCGACGATATGATACAAACAATTCAATCGAAGAAGAAGAATATCACGACGATTATCGCTAGCGGAAATCGTTTACGTAGAGAGGTTCCTGGGAAGTTCTTTGAGAAACCAGAGATGCAAGATCTTGAAGTTGTTGTCCTCTTTGAGCCAACGTTCCACGAACTTGTTTTGTCTTTATCTAAGCTAAAGAAACTCCGAGTACTCGTGATCAGAGACTGCGATCTCATCGATAACATCGATAAGCTCATGGATCGTGAAGGCCTACATGTTCTTGAAATCTCTGGTGCTAGTTCTCTAGTTAACATCCCCGATGATTTCTTCAAGAACATGACTCAGCTTCAAAGCCTTAACCTTTCGGGACTTGCAATCAAATCTTCACCTTCCACAATCGAAAATCTAAGCATGCTCCGTTGCTTCATCCTAAGACACTGCTCTGAGCTACAAGATCTGCCTAATTTCAATGTGCAAACAAAAAAACTGGAAGTTATCGACATTCACGGAGCTCGGAAACTTGAGTCTTACTTCGATAGAGTTAAAGATTGGAAGGACTATAAAGGCAAGAACAAGAACTTCGCTCATCTTCAGCAGCTCGAACACTTAGACTTCTCGGAGACTAAAATCATCCGTCTACCGATATTTCATCTCAAAGACTCTATTAACGATTTCAGCACTATGCCAATCTTGACCCGGCTCATACTGCGAAACTGTACAAGGCTTAAGAGATTGCCACAGCTTAGGCCTTTGACTAAGCTTCAGGTTCTTGATGCAAGTGGTGCTACAAGCTTAGTGGAGATGCTTGAAGTGTGTTTAGAGGAGAAGAAAGAGCTTAGGATCCTTGATATTTCAAACACAAGTCTTCCCGAGTTAGCCGACACGATCGCTGATGTTGTCAATCTCAATAAGCTTCTGTTAAGGAATTGCTGCCAGATTGAAGAGCTTCCAAGCATTGAGAAACTGATAAACCTTGAGATTTTCGACGTTTCTGGTTGCAATAAGTTAGAGAGGATCGATGGATCCTTTGGGAAGATGTCTTACCTCCATGTGGTGAATCTTTCAGAAACGAATCTTGATGAGCTACCTGACAAAATCTCAGAGCTATCTAACCTCAAGGAGCTCATCATAAGAAACTGTACCGAGCTAAATGCTCTTCCAAATCTTGAGAAGCTAACACATCTAGAGATCTTCGATGTTTCGGGATGCACCGAGTTGGAAACAATCGAGGGATCATTCGAGAATCTATCTTGCCTCCACAAAGTGAATCTTTCGGGAACTAATCTCTGTGAGCTACCTGACAAAATCTCAGAGCTATCTAACCTCAAGGAGCTCATCATAAGAAACTGTACCGAGCTAAATGCTCTTCCAAATCTTGAGAAGCTAACACATCTAGAGATCTTCGATGTTTCGGGATGCACCGATCTGGATAAAATCGAGGGATCATTCGAGAATTTGTCTTACCTTCGCGAGGTTAATTTCTCAGGGACGAATCTGAAAACGTTTCCAGAGTTGCCAAAACAGAGCATCCTCTGTTCTTCAAAACGTATTGTTCTCGCGGATTCGAGTTGTTTAGAACGAGACCAATGGAGCCAAATAAAGGAGTGTTTAAAAATGAAGTCAGAGGGCTCTAGCTTCTCTAATGTAGCAGAGAAAACCCGCGAGAAACTTCTTTATCACGGCAATAGATACAGAGTTCTTGATCCTGAAGTTCCTTTGAATATCGATATCGTTGACATCAAAAGAGCCACTGATCTTAAAACAGATTCTTTCGCCAATGCAGAGTATGTCTCTATAGCAGAGAATGGATCCAAAAGCGTATCTTCGATCTTCGACGAGTGTCAGATGAGATCGGTAAAAGGTTGCTGGGTAGAGAGGTGCAAGAACATGGATGTTCTCTTCGAATCAGATGAACAACAAGAGAAAGAGAAATCATCATCATTATCATCATTAGAGAATCTCTGGATCTCAAATCTTCCATTACTAACAAGCTTATGCAGTAGCAAAGGAGGATTCATCTTCAAGAACCTTAAGAAGCTAACCGTAGATTGTTGTCCAAGGATCACATCGCTCTTCCCTGAGATTCCTGATAACCTTGAGATTCTTCGTGTGAAGTTCTGTGATAAGTTGGAGAGATTGTTTGAAGTAGAAGCAGGAGAATTATCGAAGCTTCGTAAGCTTCAACTTCTTGATTTGCCTGTTTTATCGGTGCTTGGAGCTAATTTCCCGAATCTGGAGAAATGCACAATTGAGAAATGTCCGAAATTGAAAGCTAGACAAGATGAAGTAACAAGGAGGACTACAGATGAAATTTCAGAGGATCATCAGCCTCACAACAAGTAAGTGAAGTAATAACTAAAAAAAATCGAAACTTTTTTGTTTTGTTTTCACACTCTCTCTTGTTCTTCATTGCAGGAATATTGGGCCTGAAACCCAAACTCCAACTCAGCCCACAAAAGCTACAGACACAACAGTTTAACATCATCATCTCTCTCTCTGTGTTCTTCTTCACACGACGTAGAAATAAAATTTCCGCTGATTTTATGTTATCTCACCGTAAATGTCTAAATAATGAACAGAGCCTTGTGTTGTACGAAACTTTTAAAAATGTGAACTTTGGGTTGTGTTGTGTTTGTACTAAACTCTTAAAATAAAGAATAAATGAATGTTATTTTATTTTTAGTCTTCTCCAAGTTTTTGATCTGCGATCGTGAAATTTACGCAGAGACTCACCTTCGAGCTCGTATCTCTCCCCGATAAAGCCAATGAGTCTATTCGGGCTTGGAAGGTGAATTACTGATTCCTCAGCGTTTTCTAAGAGTTTTTGGGATTGTTTGTTATCTCAGATCTTTCGAATAATTTTTTCCTGATTGGCTAATAGTTTTTCATTATCTTGATTTTTGTGGATTGCTGAGTAAAGATTGTGATTCACTGTTACATACCCTTTTAATAAAGTTTGTACGAATTGTTGATTCTGGAGTCTGTTTCATACACATACGATTAGGGTTCTATCAATGATTATACCAATTGGTTCTGTAAACTCTTTCTTTTGTATTTGGAGCTATAAGTTTCAAGAAGCTTATTTGGAAAAAAATTCTATTCTTCAGAACTTGATGGAACCAATGTTAACTTACTAGCATTGTCAATGTGTCATGATGCTTCTTGTCAAAATCTTGTTCAAGTTAATGTAGAATTTTCTTATCTTTGCCTTGTTTATGTTCATTGATTAGAAATCAAAAGACTTTCCGTCCTAAAAAGAGTGCACCATCAGGAACCAAGGTTTGTAGATTCTATTTTGACTTGTAACTTCTACCATGATTCATGTTTTTGTAGCCTTATAAAGCGTGTTGCTTGCTTCTCGCTTTGGATCGTTTTAGGGAGCACAGCTTCGAAAGCATATAGATGCAACTTTAGGTAGTGGGAATCTTAGAGAAGCCGTAAAACTTCCTCCGGGAGAGGATTTAAACGAGTGGCTTGCAGTTAACAGTGAGCTTATAACTTACACCACCACTCTTTTTTAATCTCATGGTTTCCCTATGCATTTTGAAATAACAATACTATCTTCTGATTATGCTTTTGTTTTTCTTCAGCTGTGGATTTCTTTAATCAGGTGAATCTGTTATTTGGTACACTTACCGAGTTTTGTACCCCGGAGAACTGTTCTACAATGACTGCTGGTCCCAAGTATATATATCTCTGTTTCATTCTATAAGTAATTTATTTTGGTGCTCGTGATTGAAATAGTAATGATTCTAGATCACTGTTTTCTCTAAAGATCTTGAATGCAACAAACTTTGAAACTGCTGGAGCGATATGAGCATATGTAAACTGGAAAAGAGTGTTTGTTTGAGCGACTGTTATTTCGTTGATCAACCAATTGATTCATCTGAAACCGTATCGTTGATGAAATGCATTTGGCTGCAACGTTTCAGGTACGAATACAGATGGGCTGATGGTGTACAGATCAAGAAGCCTATCGAGGTTTCAGCTCCAAAGTATGTTGAGTACTTAATGGATTGGATCGAGACACAACTCGATGATGAGACCATATTTCCTCAAAAACTTGGTAAAAATAACCTTACATTGGCACATCTTTGATGATTATGGATTAAAAGACATTGGTCTTAAAAATGTGATATTCTTGGTAAATATTTACAGGTGCAGCTTTTCCTCCAAACTTCAAGGAAGTGGTGAAGACAATCTTTAAAAGATTGTTCCGAGTTTATGCACACATTTACCATTCCCATTTCCAGAAAATCGTTAGTCTCAAAGAGGAAGCTCATCTCAACACTTGCTTCAAACACTTCATCCTCTTCACTCATGTATTCATAAACTCTCTTTAACTCATCATTAAATCTCCATTCTAGTCTCTTATCAGTTACTGAGTTTGTTGATTTTTGCTTTTTATTGGTTTGGTTTATTTTTGCAGGAGTTTGTTCTCATTGACAAGAAAGAACTCGCTCCTCTTCAAGAACTCATAGAATCTATCATTGCACCTTACTAAACCAAACAAAACCCAAATCCTCTGTCCAATTACAAAACTTTTTTTCTTATTCATGGTAATAAGTTTTTAACTTTTAACACCAACTGTAAAAATTGCTGTTTCTTGGATTTATTTGAATGGTTTCAATCTAATATTCCACGAGATATACATATTTGGTCACTGCATAATTGTTATGAAGATTATTGATTAGTAATTTTCATATTAATTTTGAGTTTGGCTTTTCTTGAAAGAAAAAAATTACAACTTTTTCTTTTTGTGTGTTTTCGTAAATGTTGTGGTGTTGTACTGGTGTCTTACTTAAAAACTAAGAATAAAGACGTCAGCCAATTATTGTGGTCCACGTGTAAGTGGTTAACACGTCAGCTATTTTGTTGATACGTCGTCGTGTTCTTCTCTGCCTAACCGAATAAAGATCGCCGTCAGCGACCTTCTCAATGGATTGCTTCGTCAGCTAACGACAAAATACCAAATGTGAGTTTTTGAACTGATTTGGCATGACTTTAATTAATTTAAATTAATTAATGACTCCTCTCAATTAAATTAAATTAAAACATTATTCATCATTTATGTTTGTTTAACTGACAAAACTTACGTCTTTGGCGTGATTAGTTATTTTTAATTAATTAATTTATTTTGAGTATAGATATTTCTCTATCTATACTGTTTTTTTTTTTTCTAATTTAATTTAGCTTTGGATTTTTTTCTTCTTTTTTTTTCTGTCAAAGTTGAATTGCTTTTCTCTTGTTTTTCGTCGAAGTGGAAAATTTGATTTTATTTTTGCGGAATTTTGAAAATCTGTGAGCTCATAAATCTTCGCTAATCGCAGGAGAGTAATCTGCGAAAATTCCAACACCAGATTCCGGCGCCGGAGCGCCGATGAACAATCAGGTCGTTTAGTAAAATCGATGAATCTCCCGCGGAAATAATTAGATTCGATTTCGATTCTTAAAGTTTCGATTTCCGTGGGGAAGTTTTGTGCCCCTTTGATTTTGTTTCGTTCGTCTCCGTTGTAATTTCTGGGGACGGCAACAATGTCTAAGGTAGTGTACGAAGGATGGATGGTTAGGTATGGAAGGAGGAAGATCGGACGATCGTATATTCATATGAGGTATTTTGTGTTGGAGCCTCGTCTTTTGGCGTATTACAAGAAGAAACCTCAAGATTACCAGGTGATATGTCTCAGCTTTAGCCAATTTTGTTCTGTCTGCTGCAAATTGTATTTCCTTTGTTATGAGCTGGAGATATAGTATGAGTTTTAAGGTTTTTCCTTCTTGAATGGTGAGAGGGTTTAGCTGAAAGATGAATTTTTTGAATGTTAATATAGGTTCCTATCAAGACCATGTTAATTGATGGTAACTGCAGAGTTGAGGATCGAGGCTTGAAAACACATCATGGACATGTGAGTCTTGGTTTTACTTTTTCTATTACCATGTTGATACTTGAATTTGAAGTGCTTATAGATGTCTATGTGATGTGTTCCATTGAGTTTATCACTCTTTTTGACGAGATGTGTCTAAGATAGATTTCTTATAGACACGTACGCTTTTCTCGTTCCCTTGCTTTTTGGAGGACGCTTATATTCTCTTCCCTGGCAAATATTTGAACTTTTAATAGCGGGTGAGAGAGGTGATGAGTAGGACAAGAAGACTCTCTAGGAAGTAAGAGTGCCGGCTAGGTATTCTTAGTTGTGAGGATTATTTTTCTGGGCTGAGTAATTCGGTAGAATTGTTGATTCAACTATATTTGGTTAGTATGTCTGCTCCTAGGCTCTTGAGGACTAAAACGAAGCATAATATAAACACTGATGTTACATAGATGTTACTTATATATATGATGTAATGTACAATTATTAAATTAGAGGGATCAAATTGAAATTTTGTTTAAGGGCAGCTTTGCACATCTGTTCCAATCTCCTTCTGCAAGAGAGATAGAATTTTTGTTGTGAATCAGTTGATAGTTTCCCATGACACGTTATTTTGCTCTTTTCATATCTTTGACTGTTATATCACTTATGCCTATACAATCTCTTTTGGGCTCGTCGGCTCCACTTTGCAGATGGTTTACGTGTTGTCTGTCTATAACAAGAAAGAAAAGAGTCATAGAATTACGGTATGTTATCTTTACTTTAAGAATAGCTAACATTGGATTTATCGTGCTACTTGGCAATTTCATGCTTTTGGGTTAGTTAATGTGGAGTATGTTTCTTGCTAGATGGCAGCGTTCAACATCCAGGAAGCACTAATGTGGAAGGAAAAAATTGAGTCTGTTATAGACCAGGTAAGCCATCTGCCTGCCAAAGTGCCAATACCTGAATTACAAAAGCTTCCTCCCCTTTCACTGTTTAAACATTTGTAGATTAGTAGTTTATCTGATTACCTAACTATGTTTTGCACTGGTGCAGCATCAAGAGTCCCAAGTTCCAAATGGTCAGCAGTATGTTTCCTTTGAATATAAGTCTGGAATGGATACTGGAAGGACTGCTTCATCTTCAGACCATGAAAGCCAGTAAGTGCCTATTTAAAATATTTCTCTATTACTTCTTCCACGTTGAATCAATTTCCCAGCAACTCAATGGCTAAAGTTTTTTACTTATGGGATCTCCTGACTCAATCAGAACAAATTATATTCTATTTCCATTGTTCATAAACTTGATCTCCTTTTAATGGGATGACCATCCACATTGTTCAAATTAAGTGGTTTGTGGCGGCAATTTATGATTAGAAAATAAACTTGAAAAAATGTCATTCTATTACATAAGAAATATAGGAAGTAAACTACCAATCCTGATCCGTGTTTGGATTTTTCCCGAATCGGCTGCCGCAGTCATTCTAAGACTATCACAATTTACAAAGGCCAGAAGAAGCTAACAAAATGCTGCATGTAGAGAGTACCCATCATATATCATTCTTTTTGATGTTTGTCACTATGTCGTTTATCTTTTGACTTTGATATAATGATATGGATATACTTATGCAAAACAATATCTGCAATTTCCTTCAGATTTAGTGCGCCAGAGGATGAAGAGGACTCTCGACGTAGCTTAATGAGGAGGACAACTATTGGAAATGGTTATTTTCGAATTCTCTTATTTGTGTTCTATCTGGTACTGCGATCCTGGCTGATCATAACCTCAAAAAAACTTGCAGGTCCTCCAGAATCTGTGCTTGACTGGACCAAAGAATTTGATGCAGAGTTGGCGAACCAGAATTCCAACAACCAAGCATTTTCCAGAAAACACTGGCGTCTCCTTCAGTGCCAAAATGGTTAGTGGTTTTACAGGGTTTCTAGAACATGCTGCTATTTCTGAAATGCAATTTAGTATACTGGAACATGTGGATTCCAGTGCCTTCATTAGCTATCTGCTCTAGGAACCGGATGATGGTTTATTATGAAAAATCAATACAATCTTCTATCTTTATGGGTTTCGTCATTGCCATCGCTTCCTGATTAATTGATAGGCCCAAATTCTAAAATGGAACTCTGAAATGTTTTTACTTTCATTTTTTAATTGTTTTTGAGTGAATTTTTCAAGTTTTCATTGGCTCAAGGCTCTTAATCTTTTATTTAGGGACATATTTTTTTGATTATTGCTTTTTAGAAGTTAGCCATAATCAGCTTTTGTTTTGACACACATTTGGCAGGTCTTCGGATTTTTGAAGAGCTTCTTGAAGTTGATTACCTTGTACGGAAATGTCGAATACCTTATCATTATTATGGCGTGATTTCCCTTTGATTACATAGTAACTTTATATAAAGAAGAACCATCATTTAAGTGCTACATGTGCAGCCAAGGAGCTGTAGCAGGGCAATGAAGGCTGTTGGTGTAGTGGAGGCAACATGTGAGGACATATTCGAGCTTCTGATGAGCATGGATGGCACTCGTTATGAGTAGGTGCTTCTCTACCTTCTTTTGTTTTTGACTCATTTCCTGACTGTAGGAGATGGCTTGTACAGTGTTCCTTTCTCTTCATTTTGTTGAACTTAGACACTATTATTGGAAAATTTTATTATATATTTTCTTGTAGTTTTATGCATTTTAATGTCGGGTCTATGTCTTTCTGTTTCTTTCCCTGAGAAACAATGTCGGTTGCCCAAAGTTTTAAAGTATGTTTCCAGAAGTGTTTTATTTTAGTGTTTATATCTGAAGTTATCTGTGTTCCTGTTTGATGCAGGTGGGACTGCAGCTTTCAGTATGGTAGCTTAGTGGAAGAGGTCGATGGTCACACAGCAGTGCTCTATCACAGACTTCTGCTCGACTGGTTTCCAATGTAAGGTTGCACCTGAAAAAATATTGTCCACATAGTCAAGCTGACAAATTTGATGATTAAACCTTATTACTACATCATTAGGAAAATAGACTTTGTTGCCCTCAAGGGCTGTAGATTCGATGCAAAGGTGTCTTTATTTTATTGTCTACCATATACGATGCTGTATAAGACTGGTGAAAGAAAAACAGTTCAGGGTTATTATTATTGGTTTCATTGTGATCTTCCTGTTTCCAGTTTGAATATTGTTTAACTGTTTCCACTAGCTCTATTTTATCCTGATTATTACATCAAATGGTTCAGGATTGTGTGGCCTCGCGACCTGTGTTATGTCCGATATTGGCGCCGTAATGATGATGGGAGTTATGGTATCTTTCTGTCCTCTTTACTCATCTAGAATCTGCTGGAAAGATAGTTTTATAAAACTTGTTGGTTATTTATCTCGCTCTTTCTGTGAAGTTGTGTTGTTCCGTTCTAGGGAGCATGAGAATTGTGGTCCACAACCTGGATGTGTTCGGGCTCATCTTGAGAGTACGTTTAGAAAACTAACTGGTGTTAAGCGCTTGATAAAAAAATTCTACCCTTTGATGTACTACTATCTAACCTTGGCTGTTTTTGTTCGCTTAGGTGGAGGATATAATATTTCCCCACTAAAGCCTCGGAATGGGAGGCCTAGAACACAAGTGCAACATCTAATACAAATTGATCTAAAAGGGTGGGGTGCAGGCTATCTTCCAGCATTTCAACAACATTGTCTTCTTCAAATGCTGAATAGTGTTGCTGGTAAGTGCTTTCATGCTTCCTTTCCACTGGTTTCTTTAGGTCCTTGCAGAAAAGTAATTTCATTGCCTACTTAATATCATCCATCTTAATTCTTGGTGCTGCTCTCATCACAGGTTTGCGGGAATGGTTTTCACAGACAGATGAGAGAGGTGTTCCTACTCGGATCCCTGTCATGGTTAATATGGCATCATCTTCCTTGAGCTTGACGAAGAGTGGGAAGTCTCTGCATAAGTCTGCCTTTTCTCTTGATCAAACAAATTCTGTTAACAGAAACTCTGTGCTTATGGATGAAGACTCGGATGATGATGATGAATTTCAGATTGCTGAATCAGAACAAGAGGTTTGAATATCAAGCATTTTCATTTTAAAATCTTAATCAGCATCTTGAAATGAATCGTCATTCTTGTGTACTATTTCAGCCTGAAACAAGTAAAACAGAGACCGATGTCAAGAGACCAGGTGAGCACCCTATCATTAAGTGTGAAAATGCTATTTGAGCCAATTAGGATATCTAATAGCAATGATTTTTTGTGCGATTTGACACTTCAGAAGAAGAACCTGCTTACAACATTGATCTGTCATGCTTCTCGGGTAACCTAAAGCGCAATGAAAATGAAAACGCCCGCAACTGCTGGAGGACTTCTGACGGGAACAACTTCAAAGTTCGGGGCAAGAATTTCAGTGTAGAGAAAAGAAAGGTTGGTAAACTTTTCGTCTTATTAATAATTTAATATAGAATGGTTAGGTTCTTACATCCAACTAACTTTTGAATCTGTCCATTTAATACTATACGGAAGATACCTGCTGGGAAGCATCTTATGGATCTCGTTGCTGTTGATTGGTTCAAAGACAGTAAAAGAATAGATCATGTTGCTAGACGCAAAGGCTGTGCAGCACAAGTAAGATACACAAGCACCTTAATTTTAGTTACCTAAAGGAGAGAATTTTCCACTCACAGCTTCAATATTCTTCTCCTGCTATTCATTAGCTTGTGGATGAATCGTAATCACTTAGAAAGATTATTGAGCCTTTTGATACACATGCTCAGGTTGCTGCAGAAAAAGGTCTATTCTCGATGGTGGTAAATGTTCAAGTAAGCTTTACCCATCAACTATTATTAAGTTCCGAATATTGTTTACAAACCACATAGTCATATGTATATAGGTTTAAAACCGGTATTTATATAGGTTCCAGGATCAACTCACTACAGTATGGTGTTTTATTTCGTGATGAAAGAACTCGTACCTGGGTCCCTCTTGCAACGGTTTGTGGATGGTGATGATGAATTCCGAAATAGTAGGCTAAAGCTTATACCATTAGTTCCTAAGGTATGTTTATCTCTTGGTGATTACTACTACAAGTAAATGGAGATTCTATAGGAAGTCGATTTATCGTAGAACGAAATTCTATTCCAGGGCTCATGGATAGTACGGCAAAGCGTGGGAAGCACCCCTTGTCTCCTTGGGAAAGCAGTGGACTGCAACTACATTCGTGGCCCGACATACTTAGAAGTGAGCAGACCCATCAGTGTAGTTTATGAATGCCTCTAGAATCAAAAATTAACTCAAAATAATTTATCTTGTTGATGTAGATTGACGTAGATATTGGTTCATCAACCGTTGCAAATGGAGTTCTCGGCCTCGTCATTGGCGTAATCACGTCTCTGGTTGTGGAAATGGCTTTCCTTGTACAGGTAATTTATCGATAAACTGACCCATAACATTTGGTTTTGCTCGGGTAACTGGGGTTGCTGTTATGCATACAATTCATGTTCGGTTTTACAGGCAAATACAGCGGAAGAACAGCCAGAGAGGCTTATCGGTGCAGTTCGGGTTTCGCATATCGAGCTCTCTTCGGCTATAGTTCCAAATCTGGAGTCAGAATAAACCCTTAAGAAATTACCATCAAACTTCATATATAAGTTCTGTCACATTTAAGTGTTTGGTGGTTCTTTGGAATATTCACTGCTTCAATTCTTTATCTTGGGTCTACTTTTTTTTTTCCTTATGCCTTTGTTTTCAATGCATCTTTTTCTTTTTTTTTGTAATGTCAGAATTATAGTGAAAAATAGATTGTTATGTATCTATTTACTTCTCGTCAATATTGTAATGCGTTGCTTTTATCATGCATGATACCTGAGTCATTAAAGTCGACATGACAAATTAGTAACCGAATGTCTTTTCACTTTCCAGAGTTTGATATTTCTTTAACTAAATTCTCTAAATATCCAAATCATATAACACGTTATATTAAAATCATTGGTTACCAAACTTGCATCAATGAATCTTTAAACGCCAGAAAACTCGTGGTCCATGATATGGTTACACAGATCCTTCCTAAACATTGAAGACGTTTGCTTTCTATTATTTTATTCTAAACGAGATATATTATCTTCTATTTTACGAAATTTCATCGTTTTGTTTTTGTTTGATTGGAAAAGAATGATTTGCAGTATAAAGGGAAAATAACGAATGGTTCTAAGACAATGTCTTAAATTAGATATAGGATCAAAATGCCTATCTAAGTTATCATAATGTGTATCAAGAATATAGCTTCTTGTATACATATATAACATATGTACAAGTTGTTCTTCATCATCCTTTATTCGTAAAGCAACATCAATTTGCTTGCAATATCGGGACATGAGTAAATCCTTGCAACTCATTGTCACCGTTCTATGTATTTTCACCATCCTCGTTCTAGGTTTGTATTTATTATAATCGGCATTATATATTATAGTAATCATCCCAAATAAATTGATTGTGAATAACATTTTAGTTTTCTACAATAAAAAAGTTTGTTAATTACGTCAATTTTGATTCAGAATTAGATATCGAGATTCTATATTATATTAGATATCAAGATTCGTTGAATTTAAAACATCTATCATCGTTCGAAATTATCCACTTTCCCATGTAAGCTCTCAAGATCGAGTTTGGATGGCTCACGAGGTTATCTTATTTGAACAAGCTTAGTAAAACATGGTGTTTTTGATGTAAAAAAAATATATATATATCATCAAAATAGTTTTTTTTTTCTTCCATTTTATAATAAGAACGTAACTGAGATTTTATGTAATAGGGGAGATAGGGATGGCAAAGGGACAGCCACTGGAGAAAAGGTGTGATGAGATCCTAACACGGGGAGAATGTGAACTCGACAAATGTGCCTTTGCATGTGCACTCAAGAGGCATGGCAAGGGTGGTTGCATTGAAGAAGCCCACGATCCTCGCCCCAATTGCGTTTGCAATTATACTTGCTAACGCTCTTAATATTTGTACTTCAATATTAATGAAAACCCTTAAATCATATATATATATGTGTGTTATGGTAAGAATAATCTTTTAATGAAACTTTGTTTTATTGTGTGCAAGACATTTTAATTAGCATTCTCCGTTTATGTTTTCACAACGCGTTTTAGGAACCTGGTATGTTATGACATAACATAATAAATAAAGTCACGATTCCGGGTTTTCTGCAGAAATTGGAATCAATATTAGTATGTTTAACGGTTTGGACATACATTGTTGGGGACGTCTGATCCTAAACCAGATTGGGAGACTACGTACGAACATATGCGATTTCATCTCTTATCTCTTAATTCATCTGACCTTCCAGATAACCATCTATGACATTTGTAGGAACAAAATGAGTGGCACCATAATCATACTTACCGGTCGGATATTTTGGATTGCATGTCTTCGCTTTTCTTTCAAAACCTTGTACACATGAACTCTTTTTTATAAGTCAATAAATTTAACATTTCAACAAAAATTTAGTTCAATCTTTGAATACCACGTATATATACACCCTACAATATATGTTTGATTGTTTTCTTTTCATCACTACAGATAAAAGCGTTTATTTTCTTCTATTTAGTTAGCACAAATGGAACTAAATACAAAATAAAATGTTAATGTTCCGCCCTACCATTTACGATAAATACCTATGCCTCTAAATATCTTGCTTCCATTTGCATAGCAAAAATGTAGTAATATTTAGAAGAATATATGTATATATTTCTTCTTTATTTTTTTTATTTTTTTCTATTAAATTGCTATTTATCCTAAACAAGATATATAATCTTCTATCTTACAAAACTTCTTCAGTTTTTTCTTTGTTTAATTGGAAAAGAATGCTTTGCAATGAAGGGAAAATATCTGGTGGTTCTAAGACAATGTCTTAAATTAGATACAGGATCATGCCTTTCTAAGTTATCATAATGTGTATCAATATAACTTCTTATATACATACGTACAAGTTGTTCGGCATTTATTTAATTCGTAAAACATCATCAATTCGCTTGGAGTACGTACCCAACATGAGTAAATCCTTGCAACTCTCTGTCACCGTTCTATGCATCTTCACCATCCTCGTTCTAGGTTTGTATTTATTATATATTTTATTTTTGCTATAAATATAATAATCATCGAAAATAAAATAGTTGTTAATAACATGTTAGTTTTCTACAATAAAAATTAAGTTTGTTTATGAGTCATAATTAGATATCGAGATTCTATATTCTATTATAGAGTTTAGTAATAGCGAGTGAAATTCTTTTATGTCAATTTTATGAATTAAAGATGACAATACAAGCTATATCGATGCAGAAACATGTTTAGAGAATTTGAGGTAATTGACAAATTACTGTTTGGAAAATAACAAAAGAAAACTTGTTGTGGTATTTTGAGATATTCGTATTTAAATAGAGTTATGTTTTGTCTTTTTGTTCTATTTGATTTTAGTTACACTTTGTTGAAATTTAAGAAAATGGAACTAAGTAATCATATTTTTGTTCCTATTAACGGCTAACAGAATTGCTTTATGGACCAGTTTTTTTTTTGGTACGATTTATGTTTGAGAAATTATATGATTTGGTACCCCTAATGCCTCTCTAAATTGGTATAAAATTCTCATGTTTCATATACTACCATTTCTGTTATCAAAGTTGTTCATGGAAGAAACTGAACTATTTTTATATGTTTGAACTATTACTGTAATAGGGGAGATAAGGATGACAAAGGGCCAACCATTGGGGAAGATGGAAAATTGTTATGAGGTCCTAAAATGGGGAGAATGTGTACCCAAAAACTGTGCCTTTTCATGTACACTCAAGAGACATGGCAAGGGTGATTGCATTCGAGCCTACGATGATAATCGCCCCGGTTGCATCTGCTATTATACTTGCTGACGCTCTTAATATTTGTATTTCACCAATGAAAATCCTCAAATCATATTTATATTTATGATAAGAACAAATAAAACGTTGCTTTATCGTGTGCTAGACATTTTAGCATTCTCCGTTTATGTTTTCACAACTCGTTTTAATTAGAAACCCGGTACGTTTTGATATAACATAATCGATAAAGTCGGTTTTATATGGGTTTAATTAGAGTACATATTTACTACTAACTAAGAAGTCTTTTTTTTTTTTTTTGTGTGGAAAGAACTAAGAAGTCATATCTGCAAAAAATTAGAATTAAAACATAACCCTGATTCCGTGTTCTTACTTATATTAGACAACCTTTCAAGTTTTTATTTTTTGAAGTTTTATAAATTAACCTATGATTTCATCTTTTTACCAAAAAAAAAAGTAGATTGGGAGACTACTAACACGATTTCATCTTTTATCTCTTAATTCGTCTGACCTTCGAGATAACCAGGATCCCAAATCGGATTGCATGTCTTCGATTTTCACTCAAAACTTTGTACATTTTTTGTTGGTCAACAAATTTAACATTTCAAAAAACAAAAAAAAAGTTCAAGCAAAGAAAAACACTCATACGCCCTATTTTATTTTCAAGTCTACAGAAAAGCGATTCATTTTCTTCTATTTAGCAAACAAAATGTATCTTAGACGGTATAGCATTATGTATTTCAAGTTATGAAAAAAAAACCTAACATCAATTTTATACTATTGTCCTCGACGTGAAATCTTATCTAATTAATTTTGCTTCCATGGTCGAAAAAGCTGGTTGTAGAATATTTAGCATATTTTAGAATGATTACTAAACATGTGATTGATATTTTGAATCAAACTTAATAGTAATAAAAATGATATGCCGTGATCCATGGCACCTTCAAATTTAAATCAAACTTAATAATATATTACAAGTATGCATTACGAAGTTAACAACCTTCCCTTCTCATGGGAACATAATATGTCAAAATATACTATGATTTTATTACTATGTATTTCCAAAGTACCGGGAAAATTATATATATTATATATTAAATAGCTATATTGCTAAAACTGAATTAAGTGTGGTTGTGGAGTTTTAGACGAAATGCTCCATTTTCTCATATTTGATTAGAGTTGGACGGTGAAGCGGTAGATGCCGATTTGTCATCGAACAAATATCTTTGTCTTTGTAGCGTTTTTTTGTTTTTCTTTCCGTTAGATTAGTTCGTCGTCGGTACACCATGCGTCGCTCCAATGTGCAAACTTTTCCGGTGTATAGTTGTCTTGGTTTCCATTTGGCTTTGTACGTGGAACTGTTTCACTTTTTGGATCCGATAGTGTCTTTTGACTTACGGAAGCTTGGACTGATTCATTAAAGAAAATAAAATATATTTTCAGCAAAACAAATGGGGTTTTTTATTGATGATTTGAACTAATTTTGAAATATATATAACTAAAAATCTCATATTCTTCGACCAATGATTTCCAAATAAAAAATCAAAATTACATGTCAAATTGTCAATCCAATTCATGATTTTGAAATACAGTTGTACAAAAGTTTTGAATTAAAGAGATTTAGCATATCTTGAATGATTCAGTTACTATATATATGAATATATCCATGTGATTGAAATTTGACTCAAACTTAATAGTAATAAAATTGATTTCCCGTGATCCGTGGCACCTTCAAATTAAAAGCAAACTTATTAAAATATGACAAGTATGCATTCTGAAGTTAAAAAAAAAAAAAAAAAATCCTTTCTGTCTTCTATTAGTTACATGTGGTTTATTGATTTTGAACTAGTTTTGACATACAACCAAAATCTTATACTCCCTCCGTTTCAGTTTAGTTGTCGTTTTAGGATTAAAATTTTGTTTCATAATAGTTGTCGTTTTAGGTTTTCAATGCAAAAGTTTGGTGAAAATTAATGTTTTGTCATTAATGTTTTAATGTTTTGACCAATGAAAAAATTATAAAATATATTAATAAAGGGTAAAACAAAAGATTTAATGATTTTCTTAATTTGTGTGCAAAAACCTTAAACGACAACTAAAACGAAACGGAGGAAGTATCATTCAATGATTAACAAAAAAAAAAAAAAATGGAATTACAGTATCTGCATTTTAAGAAATCCCTTAAGATTTATAGCTAAGATAAATTTAGATATATCTTATTTTTTTGGAATTACTATTAAAACCAGGTGAAATTGATAATGTATTTTAACATCTATACTATTAATTGGGAAGCACTCAAAAATAAATAACCTTATAAAGTGTAAAGTATTACAAAAATGCCATTGGTTTTTGTTTTTAAATAAATTCATTAAAGATACAATAGTAATCACAAAATAATATATTTAAATAAAAAATAATAAAATTATTTAAAATAATTATTAGTTTCCAAAAAATTAAACTCACTTTCTCTCTCTTATTAATTATGGACGAAAAATTAAATTTTTTCTCTAAAAAGTTGTTAACCAATGAAAATGGAAAAACTAAGATTTGATATCCAACTAAAATTTTATCTAAACCAATCCTAATAAATTATTCTATATCAAAAATAAAAAGAAAAATAGTACCATTTTAATTCAAAATTAAAAACACTATAGTTTAAAAAATTTTATCAATGGAAGATTTTAAGATTGAATTTGAAATTTCATAAAAAAATTAAATACAAATATTTAAGACTCAGTTTTGTTATAATATTTTCACAAATTTTGAAATATAAAACAAAATTTTATTTCACAATTTCTAAAAAAAAGGATATTGGGCATTCGTTTAGAGCAAGTTTCGGAAATATCTAAACAACAGATTGTACATATTAATTTCGAAATATTTTGTGTTTTCTTTTTTTCTTCTCAACCGGATCTTCCTTAAACCAATCCATAATATATTGCACACAGTTTTCGAAATAATGTGAACTAATTATATATTTTGCATTCAAAACAAATTATGCAGCAATAGCATATCCCTTTTATAGATGTATCTCAAATTTTAATTTTAGTCCAAAAAATCGAATTAATTATGATTAGACAATGAAAAAAAAAATATGCAAAATTTAGCTAGGAACATTAATAAATGTGTTAAAATATACTCCCTCCGTTTCAGTTTAGTTGTCGTTTTAGGATTCAAATTTTGTTTTATAATAGTTGTCGTTTTAGGTTTTCAATGCAAATATTTGGTGAAAATTCCAGTTTTATCCTTACTGTTTTAATGTTTTGGCCAATGAAACTTTTTATAAAATATATTAATAAAGGGTAAAACAGAAAATTTAATATTTTTCTTAATTTGTGTGAAAAAACCTTAAACGACAACTAAATGAAACGGAGGGAGTATTTGTAACTTTAACAGCATACATATTAATCCGCAAAACTCACAATATATATTGTAATATTGTATGGTATTTAAAGGTAAGCAAACAAGAATTTGAAACATAATTTTAATGGAATAAAATGGAAATAGAAATTACGAGACGAGATGGAAGGGGAACATATATTAAAAATCAAACTAAATACCCAACTGGTATGAGTTCGGGTTAGCCCTGGGCGTTCGGTTGTTCGGTTCGGTTCGGTTCGGTTATTTGGTTATTCGGTTATTCGGTTCTAGGCATTTGGGATCCATAAGGGAACCGAACTGTTTTCGGTTCGGTTCGGTTCGGTTAGCTTTCGGTTCGGTTCGGTTTGGATACTTGAGAAGAGAACCATAAGATAACCGAAATACCTTCGGGTATGGTTCGGTTCGGATATTTACCCACCAAATAACCGAACTATCCAAAGAACCGAACTATTACCCGAATAAAAACATATTGTCATACTAATAATGTATGCAAATATGAAACAAAAACTTCAAAATGCAATAATTCAAGTTGCAAATCTAAAAAAGGAGTCTACAAAGCTCAGTCTAGAGAGATCCATAACAAACTAACAATATTCTAGAGTTCCAAAATCAAAATCCGCAACAAAATAATAAAGTTCAAACTTCAAAAAGGGTATAATGCAAAAAGGATTTGGGCTTAATGAGTTTAGAGGATAAGGGAAATGAGTTTGGGTTTAATGGGTTTAGGTGTAGGCCTCTTTAGTCAAATGTGTATGGTTTAAAATAGATATCCATGGATATCGGTTCGGTTCGGTTAATAACCGATATCCATGGATAGTTGAGATGAGAACCATTCGGTTATTTAGCAATACCCGAAACCGAAAATTTCGGATATTTTCGGTTCGGTTCGGTTCGGTTTTTCGGGTTCGGTTTTTATGCCCAGGGCTAGTTCGGGTTATGAGCACTATATAAAATAAATTTGTTTAAACACATAACCCTGTACATACGTTTTTAGTTACACATACTCTATTTATGACAGATATGGGACCGTAATATTTTTATTTTACGTGTACGTGACAGGTTATGGGACAAAAATTTTATGACAGATACCGGACGGGATATGTGTTCCAAAATAGTTATGCCTTGCTAATATACATGAAATAACCCAAACTAAAACCGAATTCATATCCTATTTAACATATGTAATCAAATTGTTAGAACTGTTTTGATTAGTTAAGAAAATAAAAATGTAACACCATTTAACTTTTGCAACTAAATTAGTCCGGATCTTAAAATATAATTATGCATTAACGCAACTGAATTTTTTGTTCATTACTCTAACTTTATAATATTTATATTATTACGAAGTTCACTAATACAATAAAATATTTTATATTTTTAAAATCTATATAACAATTTCTATAAAAATATTTCTACACGTACGTGGATCCAAATCTAATACACTAATATATATATCATAAAAACAACAAAATAATCTATATTGAATTAAATTTGTTAAAAAAATTTTAAAATATGAAACCCCGCACGTACGTGCGGGTCATAATCTAGTTAGTACATAAATCGACAAACCATTTTACATCAAGATGATATCTACATAAAATTTACTTTTGTTTAATTTTTGGTTCATAAACCAGATATATTGAAAGTAAAAATATCAAATCACGGCGCATTTTACCGAGAAATTGCGGAACTACGTCATAACAAAATTGTTACGTCTTTGTAGTTTTGGTGGAAACTTTTGAAATTGTTTATGCAGAAAATTACAGAACTACATTTTTATTTTAAAAAATTGCAAACTAAGATTTGGCGGGATATTTTTTTTTTTGTCATCCGATTTGGCGGGATATATTCAATTATTTTGGTGAAAATTTGTCTAATTGCATTTTAGGTGTGAATTACAGAGTTGTGTTTTTGGTAAAGAAAACAAGCAGATCAAAAATTTGACCCCCAAAAAAAGAAAATAGCATAATCACATTTTCGGCTAGAAACTATGGATTTACGTTGTTAACATAAAATTTCAGTATGATCATGATTGCATGCTGATGAAATGATGTTGATGATTTTTTTTATCATGATGGTATGATAATATATGGATGATGATGATGATGAATATGATGGTGTGTGATTATATCGTGATGGGTATGATAGCATCGATGATAATTGGTGATAATAAAATTATGATGATGTAAAAATTAATTTGATGAACTGAATCCGAGTGTCGTGGTGGAACCATTGAGTAGCCTCCATAATTCATCAGTCCATTACGATTCGACTCATTTATTTCATCAACTTATTAAAATAAAAAAAAATTAAATTCGACTCATTAGATTTCATTGGTCGAATAAAGTCAATGATCTATTAATTTTGATCGACTTTGACACTCCTACATTTACATCTATGTTTTTTTTCTTTCTGAATGATTCTTTATATATATATATACCTTCCCTTTTTTATATATGTTCTCACATTCAATACAAATTTTCAATTCTCCTTTTTTTTTTATGACATATACATCATAAACATTTGGATCAAATAAGTAACTGAAAGTCTTTAAGATTCTTATCACCATTCACCTGCAGCATACGTGTTTTACATGTGGAATTAACATTGCCAATTTACTGAAAATTCAAATCGTAAATTATAAAGAAACTTCATTTTGTCTCTGGTGGTGGTGGCCCGTACGTGGCCACAACCCCACATTTTAACATCCATTAAAGAGGATTCGAACTTAACTTAAACTAGCGATGACATTTTGAGTATTGTCGAAAATAAACTATCTTGATCATAATATATAATTAGTTACATGTTAGGATGGATTCAAACCTGTGGTTGATATGATCGGATCCAAACAATAGACTAAAGTTTACGTACGTTGGCATGATCAAGATATAAAAATCTTAAAATCTTATAGTAATTTTTATAATGTTGTGTATACACACACATGCACAACTATGAGCTAAATAAAGTATGTCCATATTACCCGGTTGGTAGTTGAAGACTTAAAGACGCCTTCATCAATTCCATCAAGTGACATTTTTCAATTTCTCATAAATGATATAGTTTATTCTATAGTTTGCATGACATTATTTTTTGGTTTATATGATACGAACAAATGTGGGTGTAAGGGTGGACTGAAAATCCGAAATCCAAAATTCGATATGATATGTTAAAAAAAATTAGGTTATCTAGAGTTTTCGATACAAAAATTTATCGAGTCCATAATGCTGCATTTATATCTGTTTGTCGTGGATCTGATTATTGCAAGAGAACTGTTTTGTGGAATCATTATTCCATGAACTTGATCATCATAATCACATATGTTGCATATAGTTAAATTCAATTAATTTATATCATGCATATGATAAGCCAAATATCTCGATGTAACATATGACAAATAAAATATACGATTATAAAATAATATTTTAAAAATATAAACTAAAAGTTAAAAAAAAACAATACGTATACTCTCCCTGCAAGTATGCAACACATGAATTTACGGTTGATGGTTTATGGTTGTACATGTATAACATCCAAAAATTTGATATGTTATCTGCACAACACGCGAGATCAAAACAGACAATTCTGCATGTAGCAGCATTCTAAAACTTTTGATAAATTTTGCATATGTTGATCTACAAAAAATTGTAATCCCTGAGAATTGAATTTTAGACCTGGTATAGAAACTTTAAACTTTGGAAGACTAGCCTAGTAGTTTCCGCAAACATATCATCTTCTTTATAAATATTCTCAATATAACTAAGAGAAGGATTTTAATTATTACTATCGAAGAAGGAGTTTTGTGGAATATCATACTTCTTCATTTTTCAATTAATAAAAATGGTAATTCTAAAATCGTCAAAGAAGTCCAGTCTCTCTCTCTCTCTCCCCGGTTTGCCAATAAATAGGAGATATTCGCCACCAAACTTCTCATTCTCACAAGTCATAACAGTCGTTTAAAGTTTAATCCTTTTCCTCTTCTTTGTTTCTAAAAAGAGAAAAGTCAGTTATGGCGGATATCTCGGGAAACGACTATGGCAACGCCAGAGAAGTAGTAATGGTGAATCTCAAGGAAGAAGTCGAACATCAACAACAAATAGAAGCTTTTGATAACCCTAAACCCATGAAGAAACAAGACTCCCTCCTCTCAGTCTCTGTCCCTTTCTTACAAAAGGTTTTAAAAAGACTCTGTTTTGTACTTTTTTGTTCCAACTTCCGATTAATTCGTTACTTCGGTTTTTTATTAACGCTCTGTTTTCAGTTGATCGCGGAGTTTCTTGGAACCTACTTTTTGGTATTCACCGGTTGTGCATCGGTGGTTGTAAACATGCAAAACGACAATGTCGTGACTCTTCCCGGAATCGCCATCGTTTGGGGACTCACCATCATGGTCCTCATTTACTCTCTTGGTCACATCTCCGGTGCTCATATCAATCCGGCTGTTACCATAGCCTTCGCCTCTTGCGGCCGTTTTCCTCTCAAACAGGTTCTACACATAAACAATTACATATAGCCTATAAAGATCGATCAAGTTTTGTATTTTATGTGTGTTTTTGAGTTTCGTGAACAAACTAAAGAACATTAGTGTTTTGTGTTTGACAGAACTAGTTTAGCTATCGTTTGGTTGTATTGCACGAGACTTTAGGTTATTAAAATACGTAGCGTTATTAATGCGACGTTTACTATAGATGAGTGAAGATACCTAAGAATATATAAATCTACTTTTTATCCTAATTGTTCAAATAAATTAAAATTTTGTTATTGGTAGTTTCCAAATTAAACTTTTTAAAAGTGTTATGTTTGTATGCATATAGTTTTTCCACGTCCATTATTTTGTTATATAAACGTCACAATCTTCCAAGATTGGGTCCCTAATAAATGTGAACTGGTGGATAAATTTATTTTATATTTTTCTTTGATTTTTTGTAGGTACCGGCTTATGTCATATCACAAGTGATCGGATCAACGCTCGCGGCTGCGACTTTACGGTTGTTGTTCGGACTTGATCACGATGTTTGTAGCGGGAAACATGATGTGTTTATCGGATCATCACCGGTGGGATCGGATCTGCAGGCGTTTGTGATGGAGTTCATCGTTACTTTCTATCTAATGTTCATCATTTCTGGCGTTGCTACCGATAATAGAGCGGTTAATATTTCATATCTTCTTATGTTGCATGAAAATTACATTATAGTATTAGTGTTATTAATTACTATTCCCTCTCATAAATTACATTTGTTTTCTTTGGTCTTGAGTTTATGAGAAACTTAACATTGTGATCAAATGCTGCAATATTCAGATCGGAGAACTTGCTGGATTAGCAATAGGATCAACGGTGCTACTTAACGTGCTAATTGCCGCGTAAGTTATATATCACTTACCATTTCTATTACTGTGCATATACTTTTCTTTTTAGACTAAGAATTCAAAAATTGATATACGGTTATGTTTATCATTTTTATCAGACCGGTATCGAGTGCGTCGATGAATCCAGGAAGAAGTTTAGGACCTGCAATGGTGTACGGTTGCTACAAAGGAATTTGGATCTACATAGTTGCTCCAACTCTTGGTGCGATTGCGGGTGCATGGGTTTATAACACGGTTAGATATACCGATAAACCATTGCGAGAAATCACTAAAAGTGGTTCGTTTTTAAAGACCGTGCGGATCAGTAGCTCTTGATAAGAGAGAAAAGAAACCATGGGGTATATTAAAGAAGTGATGGAGTATTTTCAAATGAATGTAACTACTTTCACCACACCTTTACGTATATGGCTTGTATTAATTGCTACGTTTATCTCTTTCATTTTAATGCCAAGATTCTCTATCTTGCTATTAATGTGTAACTGTATCGTATATTTTTAAATAGTAATAAAATTCAATTCTGGAAAGATCAAAGTTTTGAGCTTAAAGCAAAATTGTTGAAAGTAGAATGTGGAACTTGTCAAAGGAAGCACAAAATCCGGCGTCACAATCATTTGCCTAGTGGGGCAATAATACTTTTGTCCATAGAATTTAAAAGCCGGGCACATGTTAGCTTTTGACCTGAAAGATCCAAATTAACATTATCCACCACATCACCAATCTCTAACGAATGGCACACATCCCAACTTCTCATGCAACATCACTCCTTTCTTATAAGACCCAAATACACACACAAAACATGACCGGCCTGTTTCCGAGTTCTTATATTAGACAACCTTTGAAGCCTTTCCTGAGAATGGTCTCATCTAAGTTTCTTCCAATAAACACAAGTTTGTTTATCCGCTTCTCTTCGGGTCCCCATGATTTTCCTGGACATCCGTCTAACGTCGAATGGACTCCCTGCAATGGATTCCCAAGTCTCCATTGTCAATTCACATATTTTTAATAAACTGTGTTAAAGATTAATGATGTAAGTAACGGTTGAAGAAGTATTTTCGAGACCTGAAAAATGTAGCGTTGATCAGAGCTATCGATCGAGAGAACACCTTTCATTCTGTATAAATCATCGCCTTTTTCTTCGATTAATCTTTCTAACCAATCGTCAACCTACAAGTCCATGGTCGTTGGAATCAATAATCACCTAAAGTAAAGATGAAGAAAAGTAGTTTTTTACCTCATCAAGATCAAGTTTTCCTTCTGAAACTATGCTAACACTTGTGACAGCAGAGTCATGAACATGATCATGTTGATGTTCTTTGTGCTTTCCTGTATTAGTATTAGTTAATCACCCATCTATATTGACAAATGTGAAAACCGAAGATGCTCGTGGAATGATTTAACTTCGAAATTAGATAGGTTATGAAACCCGTTTCTATTTAAAGATTGATTACCATGACTGCATTGATGGTGATGATGATCATGATCCTCTGCACAACTCAAGCCATCTCCATTGACTTCTGAATCAATTCTGAAAAGGTATGTGTGTTTCAGGACACCAAAAGAGAGAAAGAGAATATCAACATAGACAAAAGACAGAGCAGAAGCTACCTCTCAAGATCGTAACCTCCAACCCCTAAGACAAAATCCATATCAACATCTCCGAATTTGGTGTGTTTGATGGGTGCCATACAATTAATTTGCTAATGATTTTACAACCAATTAAAGAAGAAGTGTCAAATTAAAATACATCTTCATTCACTTGGAAAAAGTAATAAGCTCATGAGCTAAAAAGTCTCTTACCTTGATTCTTTTAGTTAAGTGCTCCAACTCGGGCTGGGTTACCAAATCAATCTGCCACAAAATATGAGATAGTAGTTAACGACGTACTTGTCCTATAAAATGTATCAAAGTGACAGCTCAAATGGATTAAGATAGAGAAATACATCACAAACTGGAAGCTTAAAAGTAGACAACAACAAACCTTATTCAAAACTATACGATCTGCATAAGCAATTTGTTCAACAGCCTCGTTCACAACAAATCTCGGTTTCACTTCATTTAAATGCCGCATCGCGTGTTTAGAGTCAACAAGTGTAACAACGCCATCTAATTTGATATATCTCGGTAACAATTCATCACTACAGAACGTTTCAATAACTGGACCAGGTTTCGCAAGCCCTGGTAAGCAAGCATCACAAAAGAAAACACAATCTCACTAACAAACAACAAAATTAACAATGCCAACTTCAGATAGATAGATAGATACCTGTAGTTTCGATGACAATGTGGTCAAATTTGTCTCTTTTATTCTTAACCAAGTCAAGAAGCATTTTGACTAAATCGCCACGAACAGTACAGCATAAGCAACCATTGTTCACCATGATTATATCATCAGAGGAAGAAGAGTGGCTCGCAACCAGAGATCCATCGATATCAACCTCCCCAAACTGTTGTTATTATATCCACCAAATCTGAATGTAAATCATCTCATTCCGCAACATAAAGCTAAAACACTGTAGTGGAGAAAGAAATTGAATTTCACACCTCATTTTCTATGACTGCTATACGCTTCCCATGATTTGAAGTCAAAATATGATTTAACAGAGTTGTCTGCAGATACATACATACGAACAAAACAAAATATAAGGAGGAGAACAAATTTCGCGATTTTACACAGTCGATAAACTCGAATTCGATCCAATACCTTTCCAGAACCAAGAAATCCTGTGATAACTGTAGCGGGAATGCGAGTATCTTGGTTAAGAGAAGCTGCGACATCTTGCTCAATCCCTGAGCTCGGTACTGAGGAAAACGATTTGAGGAAAAGCTTGGAGGAATTCGATTCTCGGGAAGTGAAGCTATCGAGGAAACTAGAGAGGCGGTTAGAGAGCATAAACCGAGAGGAAGATACTGTTCCAGGTCGTGAAATGAGGAATCTGGTAGCCATTGAACGACGATGCTAAATCCCTAAAACCCTTCCTTAAAAATAGGGAGAGAGGGTTTTAAAATTTTATTCATTTATAGAGGGACGGACAGTCGGACCCAAACCCCCAAAATCGGTTTGTTATACCAGGTGCAGTGCAATGTTAACCAATGCGAACAAATCAAAATAATCTATCCAGTCACCACAATTCACTGACATAAAAGGAAAATCTAATGAACAAAATTTGATCATTTTGAGGTCATGTCGTCGTTTAAATTATGAAGAACTAATTATACACTTGTCCAATATCCTTTAATGAGGAATGGTTTCTCGAAGCTGAGGGTAAGTTGAATGAGAAAAGTTTTGGGGAAGTTTTATCAGATGCTCGTCGCTGGCTAGACCACGAAATGCCATACCAAGAGAATACCCTAAAGCACGAGAAACCGAGACTGCCACTGCATTTCCAATCTGACAATACCTGTATATTTTGAAATGAAGTGAATGAGATTTGCATTTGCTTACTAATCTGAAACTATTTTCTCTGGTTTTTAACACAAAGCAAGTACCTTTCTTTAATGGTTCCACAAAACTGGAAGTAATCAGGGAAACCTTGAAGCCGTGCAGATTCTCTTATGGTTAGCATTCGATCTTGCTCGGGATGCAATAACGCCTGCAAATACCAAACCTCTTCGAGAATGTTTAGGAATATAAAAGATGGATTCATGTTAAAACCTGGAATGGCTTTGAGGGTACCTGACTGTGGCAGTTTGGGACTGTTAGAACAGTTGGAACTGTTTCGTCCCACCAAAGACGGGCAAACGGTCTGCGAATTTTATAAATCATCCAGCGAGACTTAAGAACATGAAAGTTTCAACAAATAGTTTCAGGTGGAGTAGTGTAAGAGTATACCTTTTAGATTTCCCTTGCTGAAAATTAAAGACGTATCCTGGTACCTAAAGAGGGCCACAAGTGAGCTGATCAGTACACATATATTCTTCATTTTTGAAATTATGAGAACTGTTGAATCAGGAGACTTAACAAGTAGAATGACATTAGCTTCAGAATTTCAGCACTAATAATGTGTATTTTCATCAATAACTCATGTAATTTTGTATGGCTAAGTTCATATAAAAGGATTCTTTACCAAAGGCTTTCCTGATGGCAGAATAACCGGTTCCATTGATGGGTCACGACAGACTGTATTGTTTCTGACGATTAACCCTGGAAGATCCCTGAAATTAGCTCCCTGCAAACACTTCTCTCTACATGAGAATCTTTCGGCTAGAGGATCTGGATTGTTTATTAGTAAAAAGAAATGTGTACCTTCCTCTTTGGGATTTGGCAAACTCGGGCATAATCATCTTCATTTATATGGAACGGCCTGTGATCATGCAGTAGCATTTTCCTTTTGTTAGAGTTATCAGTTGCAGAGCCTGTCAAATCTGACAAAGCAAAACACTAACGCGTGAGTAACATATGTAATATGCAAGTAAGTGGTCATGGCTTATCAGACAAATGTTGTGAAAGAGACCGTAACTACAGAAATCCAGATCCAACTTACCGCGTTTGGTTGATCTAATGTATCTCTGAAAATCTGTCTCGGGGGGACTTTCATAAGGCAATTTCTCCCGATCTTCGTCGTTTGATACCTAGAGATGTCAAAAGAAAAGAATTTCTAAATTTATATTTATTTAACCCTGAATTGCATATGGATCTAGTGGGAATGAAACATACATGAGGAAGATCTGATATCGCATCTTTTAGAACAAGAGCTTTCTCAAGTTTCCTGGGTTGGCCTTCAACATAAGCAACTACATTCCGCTGAAACATGAAAGCCAAGATGGGTTACGTTGGAAGAACGACAGGCTTAAGGAAAGGAGTATAAGGTAAGTACCAATTTACAATTTTATTACCTCGAACTCAAGTGGAAGCCCATATCTGACAATAACATCATGGGTTGGAAGCGGAAACGGAGGTAGGTTCTGAAATAAAATACCAAATAATGTAAGTATGAAACAGTCAGCTCGAGGAAGTTAATAGGCCTATAACTTCACCTTGTTTGGAACAGCTCCCCACATGAAAACTCTGGATCGAAATTGGGAAAGACCATAGCAACCAGCTGTCATGATACCTAACCTTGCTTGGTATCTCATGTTCACAAGACGGCTCAAAGCGTATCGCCCAAGAGAACCTTTGTCCAAACGCAGAATATCAACAACATTTTCCATCAACACATATGAGGGTTTCAGATACTCCACTATGTCCATGAAAACTATAATTTGCTGATTCCTTTCATCATTCAACGGAGAATCAACATTCCTATAGCGGTTATAGCCACTAATTCCTTGGCATGGAGGTCCCCCACATATCACACCAACACGACCCTTGTTACAATCATTTACAAGATTTCTGATTTTCAGTGCAAATAGAAGTTGATGGCAAATAGATGTTGATGGTACAATCATACGACTTTCAAAGATCAAGAATTCAATTCAGAAGCAAGTTCTTACAGGAAGTGGCAAGATCTTGGACTTAAATCCACTAGTTACAAACTCCCGAATGGCATCTTGACAGTTACTAAAATTTAAAACAAAATTAATTAGATCCAGATAACAACAGAACCCCTTTTTAACATTGGTTTGAAGCATATACCTCAATTCCTCTGCTAGTTCCCATGTATCTTCGTCGCTTCTGTATCCTTTCCAGTGCACCTAATGAAAAAGTTATGGGTATAATTCATCTTCAGAAAACTATAATGTCATAAAGCTAGCAAAGAATTGCAGAATATCTGTCTTGGAAGTTCTAAAAGTTGAAAAGAACACTCTTAAAACCCTAAGAAGTAAGGTTCGATCAACAACATAAGTTCAACAGGGCATACCTTAAACTTCAGGCCATTTTTTCCTGTCTTGTCAGGATCACCAAAGCATATATCAACCAGCTTTTCCACTTCGTACTCCTCAGAATCTGAATCATCGTCTCTAGAAGAGCTACTTTCACTGGTTTCTTTTATAGAATTTACGGATCTTAATGTATCAGTTCTCTGATCATTATTAAACACATAGCGCTTGCATAATTTATCCCACTCCTTCAAAAGTTGAAGGAAGTCTCCAGCAGCATCATTCCTAACCTGTAAACAACGACAGCATCATTAGATTTGGTATAATTCTCCAAAAATGATCTAGCAGTTGTCGCCGAAAGTATTATGACCTGTGTATTTGGATGGTTCAATTTCAAGCTCTCACAGGCAGCCATATTCTGGTCAACAGCCCATTTCTGAAAGAGAAAAAGAAAAAGGAATCCAGATATTAAATGAAACTGAGTGCAAAAAGAGCTTTACATCCTAATTTAAAGAGATAAAGATTAATTACTTAAAGCAAGTACCGTCACGACATCAACACCAGATATTTTGGCTCCAAGACTTAACCCAGTTGACATTCCACCACAACCACTGTAAAGATCAAGCACAGGAAGCTCTCCGCTAAAAAATTTCTTTTTCAAAATAGACTCAGTGGATTCTGTAGGTACCACATCGGCGCAACACTCAAGCTTGTTTTCGGACGATTTAGCTGATACCAAAAAAAGAAGAAAAAGGAATGTTCAAGCTTCTGTACCTAGGATCTTATATAAAGACTGTGTAGAACTGCTCATAAACTGTGGCATCTGTTTTGCTTAAAGAAATAAAGAGAAAACAGCTATATCCGTTTTCAATCGATAACTCATAAGCAGATATGTACATATTACATGAGCACTTACGATTTTTCAAGGTTTGAAATGTTGAATACTCCACGCAATACTCCATATCAAAATAGTAGTCAGATTTTATAGAATTGGGCTTTAATCCGGCCTGCAAAGTCATGAAACTAAAAAATTCAAATGCAGATTGTAACAAATTGCTCAAATCTGCTTAAGATTGTAAACGAAAAAAAAAAAAAAAGAGACAGAGGGAGAGAGAAAGAGAATGAGCTTGACTCAGCATACCCTAGGTGAAACTTGTAAAACAGTAATTTTAGAAATAAGACAATCTACTGGATTGTCATTCATTACGGTAGAATAGAAGAGACGCCTTTTGTCATGATTAGTAGCCTGCTGTTTCATCACCTACAAACATTAGACAAATGAGTAACTAGTTGTTGCAGCGCAAATAATTAAACAAACGAAAGAGAAGAACTTGTATACACACTGTATCCGTTGCTCTGTAAAACCACTGAACTCGGAAGTAGCTTTCTTCATCTGTTGTCTTGAAAAACTCTAGTATCTTGCCAACATGGGTCTCTTCTTCTTCACCCTGTACCATATTGGATATGAACATGTAATTAGCTATATATTTTCTTTTCACAAACGCATTACATTCTAGAAAATCCAAGGCTATTGAATGAAAAAGTTGTTTGATCCAATGAAAAAGTGAAAAGGAGCCCAAGGATACTGAGCTAAAAAATACCATATTCATGATAAGCATGGTTTACCTTTATGCAGGCAAAGTCTCCAAGGCTAAATGTGTGACCGTCGACTTTTGCTTGCAAATAATGGCATTCCACATTTGCAACAATCTTGTCTTCGTCATCCCTTCAAAAACATCACTCAGGATAATGAATATATAGTAGAACAAACTATATATGAAGGAAGAGAATATTGTAGGACAAAAAAAAAGTTGATAAAACATCCAGTACTTACTCTAGTTGTTGGCCTCTACTCTTAGATTTGCGTTCCTGAAAATTAATGAAATTCATAATCAGAAATGAAGCGGATATTTTGAGAGTGAAAAGAAAGATATGAGGTCCTTTTATGTTGGATTACAAACATATATTAGACTATGCAAACTCTATTGCACAAATTAACTTTGTAACTTCCGGAAACAGTATTTAAGCTAAAGGAGTCAAGGGCAAAGCAATTAATCAACTACCTTGAGATCATATCTCCAGCGCCATCTTTCTTGAGCCTCCTCGCGAGAAATTGGCTCTCCAATGAAAAAACAGATACTACGTTTGTTCTGCTCTTGGACAGCAGTCCGGGTTACCCGTTTACCCTTTCTCTTGGTTGATTTCGTTGGACTATTCAGATCTAATGAAACGATTTCCTCATTCCCCCTAGAGGAGAGGGTAGATCCACTTTCGACTTGTGTAAAATTATCTCCATTTGAACTTTTCATATACACATATTCAATAGAAGACGGTTCATCGGTGTCAGAGAGATAGATCACAGTAGAATTTACATGCATCTCCCTAGTTGTTCCCTTATCAGCAGCACCACAAGCACTAGTCTTACCCTGAAGTAAAGACTCCATTGCTTCTTGCTCCACTAACGAGGCCGTCATAGTTAATCCATTACTAGTAACATTTTTGCTAATTTTCAAAGAGCTAGTGTGAATATCATCCGCATTTAGGTCAGAAGATGTGGGTTTTCCTAACGTTCTGTCCCTACAACCATTTAGAGTTTTCTTGAAGCAACCCGAAGAAAAAACTAATAGCTCTTGCTTGGATGAAACTAGGCCTTCACCTTCACATTTCTTTATAGCCTCACAACAGTTATTATTCTCACTAATTTGCACCAGCTTCTCAGTTCCGCTCACCTGTTCCGCACCACATAATGCTGGGCTACAATCTTTTATTGAGTTCAAAGTTTCTGTGTGGCCATTTTCAACAATTCCAGATAGCCTTGGAGATCTTCTGAATGGGCTCCCAGATGCTAGAGACTTCCCTTGTTTTTTAGAATTGCCTAGATTTTCTTCTCCCTCATTCTCTGTTCCCTTCATGAATCTTTGAGATCTCCTCATCCGTTTATTGCTGCCGAGACTCTGTTTAGAACTATTGATGCTTGAAGATAATAATGTATCACTGTCAACTTTCCTCTTGGCTGGATCTTGCAATCTTGATCTACCTTCAGCAACGTTGTTCTTATATTGGCACTCCGAAATGATTTCCATCTCCAGGCTCTTGGCAATTACAGCTATGTCTCTGCATCAATTTCACAAATTTAATATCTGATAACTAAAATCCCCAATTCAAGGATGCTTTTAGGGCTTAATGATGTTTATCTGAAGATATCCAATTCAACTTATTCATTCAAACTGGTCTTTTCTCTAATTCTCTCTTCAAATCTTTGTCTAATAGATAACAAATGCTCTGAAACTCTTACTTACTTGAATGTCAATCCCTCAGAATCTGAGCTTTCCTTCTGCATCAACCCATAAAAAGAAGGACGATGTTAGTTCTTCTTTCATACCAGTCAATGAAATGAGGACAAAGATTATACTCTCTACTCTCTAACTAAGCTGCATTGCATCGCGTGGCTACTAACTAAAACAAACAAAAATAGGCGACTAACCTTATCGAGAGCACTATTACTCTTTCTCTTCCTCGACCCAAACTTTCCGGTGACCGGAAC
Organism: Arabidopsis suecica; assembly: GCA_019202805.1. Classification (NCBI taxonomy): domain Eukaryota; kingdom Viridiplantae; phylum Streptophyta; class Magnoliopsida; order Brassicales; family Brassicaceae; genus Arabidopsis; species Arabidopsis suecica. Next base: position 9,177,450 of record CM032911.1, read on the forward strand.
CGAGCATACACTGTCGAAATTTGCATCCACCGGCCTAAATCTCAGCGACCTCCGAAGCTGACAACCGTTCGTCAACATAAGCAGCGGCTGCGGCTTACCACGAGAGGACTTCCTCTGCGAAACTCCACCTTCGGTGACCGGAACCGAACATACATTGTCGATATTTCCATCCACCGCCCTAAACCTCGGCGACCTCCGAACCTGACAACCGTTCGTCAACATAAGCAGCGGCTGCGGCTTACAACGAGAGGACTTCCTCTGCGAAAGTCCACCTTCTCCTCCATTATCTTCAGGCGAATTACAATGAAGCCTCGCAGATCTCCTCAAACTCATCTCTCCGTCGTCGGGGAGCTTCGTGAGTTCTCTACTAGACGAAGGAGCAGCTTCTTCGGGATTGGGTAACCAGAGGACAAGAGAGAGGCATTCCGGTTCAGATCTAGAAGAAGAATGAAGATCTAATGGAGCTTGAGCCTCTTCTGACTCACATTTCGCCGGCGATAACATCGGAGAATATAAAGAATCCAAAATTAGCCAATGGAAATAAAACTGATTAGGGAAGAGAGAGTGACTTTTTTGACTGCTTTTTTGCTAACAGAATGCCAGGTGTCACCTCTGTTTTTTGAAATTAATGTATTTCTAAAAATTGTTTGAAAATTTCGAAAATGAATATATAAAAAAAAAAAACTAAAAATATTTTATGGGAAATTGAATGAGCGAAAAAACATATAATCGATAATATGATCTTTTAAATTAAACTAGATTTTAACCCGCGGTACACCGCGGGATGATTTAATTTTAAAATTAGTATAAAAATATTTTGTAAATTGTATCTCGTTATAACATATTTATTTATATTATAGTTTACAATTGTTATTAAGTAACGGTATACCACGAGTCCACGAGACAATTATTAATAAATTGAGGATTTAACCCGTATTAAAGCGGTATATATATTGATTCAAATTCGTCCGCCATATAAATCCTTTCCGAAATATAACTTGTTCCGTAATTTCTTAACCCGTCCCGTGATTTGTTTTTATTTTAAAATTTAATGATTATTTATTATATACAAAAGTTTACAAATCATATCATTCTCTAAGACATTTATATTTTAAGAAACTGAAGATTTAATATGTATTAAAGCGGCATGTTAATGATATTTTAAAATTTTATAAATAATTTTATTAAGTAACATTATACCACGGGACAATTTTTGGTTTTATACAATATTTTCTAAATAAGACTGATTTAGTATGTCTAATATTGGTGGTATTAAAAAAAAAAAGATTTAATCCGTATTGAAGCGGCGGATTAATGATATTTTAATCTTTTTATTATTGTTGATTCAAAAACCCATCACGCCAAACCCGTCCGGCCAAAAAACTCATTTATTTTATTAATGTTGATCTTATTTATGATATGATTCTGAATCATTGTCTAAATATTTTAATCGATGTAGAACGTTGAACACACATTTTCGTCAATTGGATAATATATGTCCGTTTTTAAAATTTCGAATCACAGTATATGCAGAAAAAAAATCAATTTTTTTTTCCTTTATGTATTATATGATGATTCAAAACAGTTAAAAACAAATCAAACAAAGATGATAGGAGAATCATAATTCTAAATCTTAATCAAATCTTCTAAATATCTAAATTATTAAATATAAAATATCCGGTGTATGAGTTGGGTTAAATATAACCCGACCCAACAAATTTTTTTTAAATATCCGATTAACCCAGAAGTATTTTTACCCACCCGTCACCAAAGTGTTGCAAAAATACTAGTATAGATGTTGCATTGATTTTCGAGATCTGTTGCTAAAGCTTTTTCCAATCTCTCCCTTTCCCATTCTTCATTACGCTTCTTGTTCAATAACAACCTCTGCTCCCTCGTCTTACAAGCACGAAAAGCTTGGCAGTATATCTTGTAGCGATCAGTAATCTTCTCCAAAAGCTCAGGTTGGCCTCTCACAAAATCATCGTTTGCAAATTCCCATTCTTGTTTCAGACTCAACTTTTAAAACTCCCTACGTACGTTTACAAGGAATTAAAACAACATATATATCACACAAGAGTTGTTGTTTATCATTGAATTATTTGAGAGACGACCAAGAATTAAGTGAAAGACTTACATAAAGCTTGAGATACGAGGCATAAACGGCCAGGTTGCGGGGAGGAAAGATATAGGGAAGAAGAAACTTTTCAAATCCTTGGGGATCCCAAATTATGAAACTCTTGTTGTCAGGTCCCCACGAGATTATTGAATTCGTTGAAGGATGATCCACAACCTCGTATGTCTTCTTCAACAATTCTAAGGCTTGGCTTGCCGTAACAGAAGAAGGATCCATATCTAATTGACCAAAAGTAAAATATAATAAGATGAGATTAAACAGACTGTGTTAATTTCATGGGAGTGGACCGAGTGCTTATTTATACCAACGTCAGAGTTTTAGTTAATCAGATCTGATCACAATATTAAAATTATTAACTCTTACCCTAATATGGAAAGTAAGATAACAGCCCATTATTCTTATTATTAATTGTGCCCTAAATATGGAAAGCAAGAATCAAACCCATTATTAATTCTGCCCTAAATATGGAAATCAAGAAATCATGGGAAGTATATGGCAACTAATTTATGGAAATTAATTTATTCTAAACTTATAATTAATTAGGTTCTTTTTCAATTGAGTGTAATTTGAAAAGAATACATAAGAAATCAATAGATTGGTATCTAATGTTATCTCCATATAAATTACATAAATAATACCTCATTTCAATAAACGAAATATAGATTTGGCCATTTGGGAGATTACATAGAGACTGATAACGCATGTTCCGCTCCCGCCATAGGCCATAGCTCGTAAACAAGTGTATAGTTTTACTAACTCTTGGCATTTTATAAGATGTTTCCTAGTAAATAATTCAACTTGGTGAAAGGAATAATTATATAATCTCTTGAATATGTAACAACTTATATTTGATATTTATAAAATTCGGATATCTAGTACTAAATTCAAAATGAAATGTGTCTTATGTGATAATAAATAATAAATAATAAATTTACAGCTATATTTTTTTTTAATACTTTTTCAATCACTAATCCGTCGTTTGTTTATTTATTTCCCGATCAGAACTAAAACATTGATCGCTGCAGAATCTTAAACTCTGCTTCTGCTTCTCTAATGGCGGCGACGCATCTTCACATATCACCAAATGATAAAACCCAAAAGTCTCACCAAAACCCTCCCTTTTGGTTCTCTCCTATAACAGGAATCTACTCCAGCAAATTTCCCTCCATACACCTCCCCGTCGACCCAAATCTCGACGCCATCTCCGCCCTTTTCTCTCACAGACACCACGGCGATGCCGCGCTCGTCGATTCCTTAACCGGGTTTTCGATATCTCACACTGAGCTACAGATTATGGTTCAATCAATGGCTGCTGGGATTTATCACGTTTTGGGTGTTCGTCAAGGTGACGTTGTATCACTCGTGTTGCCTAATTCCGTCTATTTTCCGATGATTTTCCTCTCGTTGATTTCGCTTGGCGCTATTGTTACCACTATGAATCCTTCGAGTAGTTTGGGAGAGATTAAGAAGCAAGTGAGTGAGTGTAATGTTGGCTTAGCGTTTACTTCTGCTGAAAACGTTGACAAGTTGAGTTCTTTGGAGGTTAGGGTGATTATAGTACCTGAAAGTTACGATTTTGATTTGATTCGAATCGAAAACCCGAAGTTTTACGCGGTTATGAAAGAAAGTTTCGGATTTGTACCAAAACCGTTGATTAAGCAGGACGATGTAGCTGCAATTATGTATTCATCTGGGACAACTGGAGCTACTAAAGGAGTTTTGTTAACTCATAGGAATTTGATTGCATCAATGGAGCTTTTTGTGAGGTTTGAAGCTTCGCAATACGAATATCCGGGATGGAGTAATGTTTATCTGGCAGCTTTGCCTTTGTGTCATATCTACGGGTTATCACTCTTTGTGATGGGATTGTTGTCTCTGGGATCAACCATTGTTGTTATGAGGAGGTTCGATGCTTCTGATGTTATCAATGTAATCGAAAGGTTTAAGATCACTCATTTCCCGGTTGTTCCTCCTATGTTGATGGCATTGACAAAGAAGGCAAAAGGAGTTTGTGGGGAAGTGTTTAAAAGCTTGAAGCAAGTTTCTTCTGGAGCAGCTCCTTTAAGTAGGAAGTTCATTGAAGATTTCCTTCAGACTCTTCCTCATGTCGATTTGATTCAGGTCTCTGAACTTTACTGTTAGAAGTCGTTTTAGGAGCACTTTATATTGAAAAGTTTTATTAGGAAACTGAATTAAATGTTATTCGTCCATAAACTCAATAGGAAGTAGAATCTACATTTTTTGAAAATTTTTGACATCTCTTCCCAAAAGAAACAACTAAAATTGAATTAATGAGGCCATGACTTTTGAGTCACACTATTAATTTTGTTTACATCTAGCTAAAAGTGTGTACAAACGGGATCACATTTTGGTGCAGGGATATGGAATGACTGAATCAACCGCAGTTGGAACACGGGGCTTCAACTCGGAAAAGCTTAGTAGGTATTCTTCGGTGGGACTACTTGCTCCTAATATGCAAGCCAAGGTAGTAGATTGGAGCTCTGGTTCTTTCCTACCACCAGGAAACCGAGGAGAACTCTGGGTACAAGGTCCCGGTGTCATGAAAGGTAGATATATTCTTCCTATTCTACTACTTTTTCTTGCCAAAATAGTTGAATTTTTTCTTCTCAGTTCATAAGTAAGTCCTTTTGTCAATGGTTCAAATCATTACGAAACACTAGCATCCGCATAAATGTAAATATAGATCGGATATTCCAACTTTCATGTGGCTTATTTGGTGATTGCGTTGATAGATTAGGCTTATTAACTTGTTCTTGCATGTGTGTTACATGTTTTCGTCTAACAGTTTTAATTTTACTTGGAGGGAATCTAAACACCGTTCATTTGTCTATCAGGGTACTTGAATAACCCAAAAGCAACTCAGATGAGTATAGTTGAAGATAGTTGGCTACGTACTGGGGATATTGCTTATTTTGATGAAGATGGTTACTTGTTTATTGTTGACCGTATTAAGGAGATTATTAAGTACAAAGGGTTTCAGGTAAAGAAAAAGCAGTTTTTTGTTCAACATTCAAAACCATCCACAATCCTTTCTCTTTCAGCCAACTCTAAATTAGGAAATGAGAAGTCTTTGCAATTATGGTTTTTGCAGATCGCCCCAGCAGATTTGGAGGCTGTTCTTGTTTCACATCCTTTGATTATCGACGCTGCAGTAACAGCGTAAGTTCGAAGAATTTTTTTTTTTTTGATCTGCGCCTGAATCATTTACTCAACTCCTATAATAAATGAAAGATACTGCAAATCTGGTCTTAAACAATCTGACAGAGTCTGTTATCCTAGTAAAAAGTATCCAAAATTGTGATTTGTGTTCTAACAAAAGACTTTAAATTTCAGTGCCCCAAACGAAGAATGTGGAGAGATTCCGGTAGCATTCGTTGTCCGTAGACAAGAAGCAACACTTTCAGAACAAGATGTAATAAGCTATGTAGCTGCTCAGGTTAGATTCCACAAATTCAACAAGGCTTTTCCCATTTCAAAACAGAACATATTTAATGCATGTACAGATCATCAATGTAATACATTATACATTACATGTTCTAGGTTGCACCGTACAGGAAGGTGAGGAAAGTGGTGATGGTTAGCTCTATACCAAAATCTCCAACTGGGAAGATATTGAGAAAGGAACTAAAGAGAATTCTGACCAAATCTGTTTCTTCAAGACTATGATTCTTCCTAACTCTTTCTTCATTTTTTTGGTAATAAGTAGCACACAGAGAGATCCCACTAATATAGCCTTTAATTCAATTTTGGTTTTGTAGCTTCAAAAGAAACTAAGCAGAGACATTCTTTGATTCTCAGTGAATAAGCATTGTAACCCAAACCCGGAAACAAAAATTCTTTCTGAGCCCTAAATTGTAATTTAGCCATAGTATTTTTTATTTACATAAAAGTCCTTTCAATCTTTGACTTTGCATTTATCGCCCAATACTTGTCTTTGAGCTCAAGAAATATAGTTTACTAAAAGGCTGGGTTTTTCCAGATTTTCTTACTTCCCAAACCGATACAAGATCGAAGCTTTTCCTTCTTTTTCTTCGAGAATCTGCCATGGCTGCTCTACAGTACCTCGAATCGCAGAAAAATGCGCACCCAGAGCTTGGCGAGTGGTACAATTCGCTCGCAGATCTGTACCAGAAGAAGCTCTGGCATCAGCTCACTCTTAAGCTCGAGCAGTTCATTGCTCTCTCTGTCTTTCAGGTCAATCTCTTGAATTTTCATCGTTTCGTAGCTGTTCTGGGAAATTAGGGCTCATAGATCTGGAGAAAGTTAATAGGAGTCGGCATGTTAGACTTGGGTTTATAGAGAGATCTAAAGGATTCGTTCCGACTCTTAGGTGATTTTCAGATTCATTGAAAAGCTTTGTATTGGTGAATTATCGTACTTCTGTGACCAAAGCTTTTGAATAGTTTAGCGCAGAGATACTGAAAAACTCAGCTTTACAAGGTTTAAGGGCCTTTTGTGCTATGTTTTGGTTTGGCTCTTAGGTAAGGGTTTATAGATTTGTTAACGTGTTCCCCCTTTTTATGCTCATAATCTTTTCAGGCTGGAGATGCTTTAATACAGCTTTACAACAATTTCATCACCGACTTTGAGACGAGGATCAACCTTCTGAAGCTTGCGCATTTCGCGGTTGTAGTCTCCCGGCAGTACCCTGAGAAAGAAGCTGCGGTTAGTTATCTTGAAGGAGTGATTGAAAAGCTTAAAGCTACTAAAGAGTCAAGGATAAATGAGCCGATTAGCTATATCGAAACACAAATAGCTTTGTTCAAGCTTGAGCAAGGTGACCAGAAGGAGTGCAAGAAAATCTTGGACGATGGAAAAAGCTTGATTGATAGTATGACTGACATTGATCCATCAGTCTATGCCAACTTCTTTTGGGTGTCTTCTCAGTACCATAAATTTCGTCAAGAGTTTTCTGAGTTCTATAAAAATGCTCTTCTTTACCTCGCTTATACGTCTGTCGAGTCACTCTCGGAATCATTTAAGCTGGTACGTCCTTCTGAATGTTCTAAATTCCTGGTCTTTCCGTTACCAAATGGCCTTTTAGCAATTTTGGATAAGTAATAGCACTCTATGGAAGGAAAATTGCAGTGAAAAATGCTTTATCTCTGTAACTTGCTTTGTGTTCACCAATCAAAATGTTAATATCATATACTTTCTTCTCTTTCAGGATTTGGCTTTTGATTTGTCGCTTTCAGCTCTACTTGGAGATAATATCTATAACTTTGGGGAACTGTTAGCCCATCCAATTGTAAGTTTGCCTTGATCCTCCAAATTAGCAAACCACAGATTTGTTCACCGTTACAGATGAAAAAAAAAACACTGATATGTTATATTCTGTTATGGCAGTTGAAAAGTCTGCTTGGAACAAATGTGGAATGGCTTTACCACATTCTACAAGCATTCAACCATGGTGATTTAGTTCAGTATCAAGAACTCTGTCGTGTGCACAACGCGTCGTTGAGTGCTCAACCCGCACTGGTTGAGAATGAGAAGAAACTATTAGAGAAGATCAACATTCTCTGCCTTATTGAGATCATTTTCAGGTATTCATTATCTGTTTAGGAAACATCTTATACGCATATACAGATGAAATTAGTACTTAACTTGTTTAATCACATCTTTGGCACAGCCGACCTGCTGAAGATAGGACCATACCTTTGAGTGTCATTGCCGAGCGTACTAAACTTTCAATCGAAGATGTTGAGCACCTTCTCATGAAGAGCTTATCCGTGAGTACCTTTTCTTTCCTCTCTCTCTCTCTCTGCCCCATTCTATCGATACATGGAATCTAAAGAAGATTGGCAAGACAGAAGACCTTTCTTGAAGATTTTGTCACTGTGAATATGATATGTGATTCTGTATTGGTTGATGCAGGTGCACTTGATAGAGGGAATATTGGATCAGGTGAATGGAACAGTATACGTCTCATGGGCGCAACCGAGGGTGTTAGGGATTCCGCAGATCAAGTTATTGAGGGATCAGCTAGACAGTTGGGTCGATAAGGTTCACACTACATTGTTATCTGTTGAGGCCGAGACACCTGATCTTGTTGCAGCTTAAACCCTTGTTTCCTCTTTTGTCTTCTTCATTTGTCCGTTTAAGCTACAGATTGTAACATTCTCTGAGGATGAAATGCAAGTTACTTTTGAACTTTGTTATCCACAGTCACATGAATCTATCCTATTAAGTTGAGTTTCATCTTTATTGTTGCATTTGACATGTCAAAAACTCATAATCTCAATTAGTGGAATGAATCCAAATTGTCAACTTCTTAAAAGCTAAGGCTAAAATAGTCAAAACATATTGACCCCAATTATCATCATCGTTGGTTTCAATCAAATTTCCGATTTTGAGATTTCGAAACAGAGCACCCAAGTATCAAAGACTCCAACTCACATCTGTCTGCCTCGTAAGCTGCTCGCTCTCTAAATGTTTTGTCTTCTGGGAGATAGATTTTAGGGAATCGTCGGTATATTTTATGTGTTGATGAATTGACATAACCCAGATCTGATTTTTTCTACAAAAACATAGCTCTCTTCTCTGGGAACAAAATTCAACAGATTTTGATTGTTGTTTCTGGTTTTAGATTTCTAGTGTTGGGTTTTGGTGATTCGATTTCTTAATAATGCTTCAACATCGTAACTTGAATCGCTTAAAGCTATTTTGGGATTACCTTATAGGCTCTGTTTTTTATTATAAGCTTTTCATGTAAGTATGTTTTACTGATTTGTGAATAGATTTTGAGGTCCAAAGATGCAGAAACTGGCTGATTTCAAGCTTCCTCAATTCTTCAATTATCCTCCATACTTCACGTATTAATCTCTTCTTCAAAGTTTCTCTTTTTTTTTTCCTCCTTTTATATGTCTTAAAAGATTGTGGGATTGAAGAAAAGTCTGTCTCTTTTTTTTCAAGTTTGCAGCCTGTGAGGGACACTCGTGAGAAGCAAATACAGCTCTGGAAAGAACTTATTTTGGATTACTGCAAATCCCAAAAGATTTTCTTGATTGGTGTTGAAGAAGATTTCCCTCTCTTCTCAAACTCTGCCATTGATAGTATGTGATCCATAGTTGCCTTTGGCTGATTAAAATCTTAGCAAGGAAAGCTGTTGTAACTTTAGATCCTTCAGTCTTGAGGTTTCGCTGTTAATCTTGCGGCTTTCTATGTTTTCAAGGGAAGTGCTTTAAAGCATTAGTTTTATTTGGTTTGTAGGATCTCTAAGTCATGAAGCAAGGGAAACATTTCTCTCTGCCATTGTTGGAGAAGGTTAGATTCTGAGACATTCAAGCGGCTTGTGTTTTTTCGGTTTTATGAATTCATGTTCCGGTGATAGACTGAGGTTTTTTTGAATCTCATGGTTTCATTTGAATGTGTCATTCATTATCTATTGACAGGGCGTGCGGAGTGGTTAGATAAAGGGCATAGGAAATGTCTGGTTCTGTGGCACCGGATTCAAGATTGGGCAGACATTATTCTTCAGTTTGTGAGTCACATGTGAATTAATCTAAGAAACTTTCAAAAATAGGTTTTAGTTTTTTTTTCAGTCTTCTCTAATCGATGTCATCTATCAGGTGAGAGATAATGGATTAGAGGACAGTGTTATGACTGTTGAAGAAATACGTTCAGGAACAGAATCACTTGGAACAGGTATTTAACTCAATTCTAGTTTTTCTAATATGATTTTTTTTTGTGTCACAATGTGAAATCCGATCCAGATATTCTCTTTGATGTTTCAGAACTTCAAGGGATCGATCGGACGATTCTAATGAGGGCCTTAAAGCTTCTAGAGAACAAGGGCAAGCTTGCATTGTTCAAGGGAACATCAGCAGATGATGAAGGCGTCAAGTTCTCTGTCTGATGCTACTCTGTGTAAACTTTTGGTAATAATTTCTGGTGGAAAAATCTTATGAACCAAATGGATAAATAACTCTTTTTGTTTTTGATAACACTCAATTCTATAATCACACTTTTGAGTTCTATAAAATTAGAATAATCTTTTACATAAACACAATGGGTGAGGAAATTCGCCATGGATTTTGCATTTGATCTGTCCAAAACATCTCTGGTAATGATCTCTACAAGTACTTGAGCATAGTGCGTCCATCTACACTAAGCTTGAATGCGTGCATGCCCTTTTTCCTGATGATCTTTCGCTGCTTCTGTTTTTCGGTTAGCTGTCACAAGGTATCATATTTGCTGTTAGTTTTCAAATCAAAAATAGTCATGGATGCAGAAAACTATCATGATGCAATGCAAGTAGTGATCATTTATCTGTTAATGCAGGACACTTACTTTTTTATGTCTTTTGTCCATTTGCCACTTGGCACAAGGTTCAGGATCTTTGTCAACCTTCGGTGGAGGACGGATCTTAAAGTCCATCGATAATGCTGTTGGTATTTTCGCTCTTGCTCTTCCTGTCCAAGGTCCTAGCTTGGATATTGGTTTCCTGCATGTTTATTTCCCCATAGATTTATCAGATTACCAAAAACAAAATTGTCTTAAGCTGAGATGATGGTACAAAGCCAAGTTAAACACAAAGAGAAACTTACACATAAAGGTCAAGATCTGTATCAAAGTCTCTAGCTTTTGTTCCAGACACCTTAGGAGCTGTTTTGGTCTGTCTTCTTAATAGTATTTGCCGTTGCTCTTCAAGTTCCTCCTGACTAAACATGTTATCATATCTTGTGCTCTTATTATAAATGATACGGCCCTGCAAATCAAGAACAGAGGTGAGTAACGAGTAACGACAGAATGAAACCTCAAAAACTGCTTATACATACCCATTTGTTGATTAAATCATTAGCGAGTCTCCTATTAGGTGTGGTTTCTTCATCTGATTTTGATAAGAACATTATGACCTGCAGGAACAAGAAAAAGAAGCGTTAACTCAACAAGCAAAACTTCTTTATGGTCTGATCTTTTGCAGGATTTCGATTTGCTATTTTACCTTCCCGAGACCGCTCTTGATCAACTGTTCTTTTCTACAGTCTTGATCTAGGTCGATACGAAACTGCAACACAGAACAAAACAAAGGTGAGATCTTTTTTAGTAAATCATATTATTTAGAGCTTATGATTACGGATTGAGAGAAAGGTTCATACATCGTTGAGAATCATCAAAATGGCAGTGCGGATGTTTATATTCGGTAAGCTACCATCAGGAAGCGGCTCGAGCCAATTCTTGAGAAGGTTAAGTACTCCATGATCTAAGAACTCAGCTTGAAGAGGTTTCCTGTTAAACCAAAAAATTCCAGAGCGATCAAAACTTCAGTTAAAGATAGAGAATTCTAATCACTTAAAGATTAAAAGAGTTTGATGAATCTTGTTTACTTTGAGAGAGTTTCATTAAGAAGAGGTAACTTCATGAGCTTATTAATGGCGGGTTTTCCTTCTCTGTTTAGAATTACGTCGTCTTCTACAGCGATTTCAAGATTCGCCATCACTTGTTCTACTTGCATCGCAATCTCCATCGCGTTTTTATCGCCCTTGCTCTTCTTTTTCCTAAGACTGAACAATTTGGCTATCTCCTCAGCATCCTCATCTTTTTTCTTAGGACGTTTTACTACGACTTTATCACCATCCTGTTACCATTCAAGACAGAGAAAATCAAACTTATGATATCAAGAAAACAAAACAATGAGCCAAAGATTCAAACAACAAACAAACCTTGGAGTTGTTGTCGTTCGTAATTGAATCCCACATCTCTTGAACCTCTGCGGAATTTTGCTTCTGCTTCTTCGTCTTCTCAAGAACAGACTCATTTTTCTTCCTCTGTCTCTTCTTCCCTACTTTGTCACTAAAATCATCCTCAGGCTCCATAAAATCATCGTTAAGATCTTCGTCAACTTCGTCTACCAATTCTGGAACAGGAATCGACTTTTTAACTAATCTCCTCCCTGTGGATTTCGATTCCTCGTTATCCTCGAGAACTTCTTCAAGTTCTTTCAACCATTCATCGTTAGAATCATCTAACTCTTGCATCCTGCGGATAAGTAGAAAGAACAAGGAAAAAGTTAAAAACCCTAGATAATGTGAAGACCAACTTTTCGATGTATCGTGTTCATCAAACTTAGTAGTAGCTATGTTTCTATGGATCGAATTAAGTATTGATGATCAAAAACCCTAAATCTCAGTATTGTACTCGCACATACAGAGACGAAGTCTACAGAATCACAAGAAACGAAACTTGGAAACCCTAGTTCTATGCATAAACCCTATATTTCATAGAAACAAAGGAAGAAGAAGAAGAAAGCATTACATATTCTCTTCGTGACTCATATTTTCTTTCGCTCGCTGTGTTGTTAAATTCGCACTTGGTAGAATGTTTGATCAGAACAAGTTTTCCATAGAAGAGTGGCCACCGTTTTTATATATATAACAAATTAGCTTCGTGTAGTCCAAGCTATCCGATTGTGAGTTTTTTTCTGTCAGCAAAAATTGCGGAGAGATAAACTTATTTTGAAAAAAATGAAATAAAGGATAAATGGAAATTTTCCATAATCCATTCTTTCACTCCAATAAAGATTTTATCAAAACAAAAATTATTTTAATCGAGTAGCTACTAGTAATAAATGTAACTATTGATTCTTTAACTTCTTTACTACTATTAAACAAGTAATAGTTACATTTATTACTATTGATGTTAAAGAATCAAGAGAAATTCCTAAAAATAGCCCTAAAACAAGTTTTATTGACAATAATAGCACACACTCCATAAACTTCCAAAAATAGCACTAGTTAACTTATTATTAGTGTTTTTGATCTAAAAATTTTATCACTAGTTTTTTTTTCAATAATACCACAATTTTTATATAAAAGCTATTCAACAAAATAAATTAGAAATAAATTTAAAATATTATATTTGGGTTCTCTATTTCCAATTTAGGGTATATATTTCCACCATTTAAAAGAGATTTTGATTCATTTTAATATTAGTTTATGGTATTATATTTGGGTTCTCTATTTCCAATTTAGGGTATATATTTCCACCATTTAAAAGAAATTTTTATTTTAATATTAGTTTGTAGTATTATATTTGGGTTCCCTATTTCCAAATTAGGGTATATATTTCAAATATTTAAAAACAATTTTTATTCAATTTAATATTAGATTAGTGTTTGCTCTCTTTTTTATTTTCTATCTTATATTTTCATTAAGTTAAATTGAAGTTTATGGTGCTATTTGTGGAACTTTTCAAATGAGGTGCTATTTTTGGAAAAAACAACTTTTTTGGGGCTATTTGTGTCAATCTCCCAAGAATCAATAGTAACAATGTTTAGAATAGAGAATGATAGCAAGTTATATATATATATAAAAAGAATTAGTCTTTTTTATTATTATTAACTTGTTTTGAAGTTTAATTCATAATTACTTATTTTAAAACCAATAAATTTTAAATTTAAGAAATATTACATTTTCTTTTGGATTATTTCACTAATTAATATTTTTTATGTCCATCCTAATAAAAATGATGAAAATAATAACTAAATACATTTTCAGGAAAATTTATCATATAATAAACTGTATCTGAATTTGTTTGTTTACATCAGAGCTGACCTTTACTCAAATTATCTACTGTATAAAGATAAATATGGATCAAATCTAGAATTTATATATCTTAAAAACTTATCATGTCAATATTTTGTTCAATCTATTATATATAATCTGGTATGCTCTAGTTTACTATTATTATCTACTAAAATCTAAAAAAATCAGTGGCAATTCCGTAGATAACTAAGAAAATAAATGGCTTTTTAACAAATTTAAAGAAGGAGAGAAGCAAAACTTTAGACCATTCCATGGTCTTCTCTTTCCCACTTTGACGCATCGTAAGAAAACATAAACAACACCAAAGATCTTAGACCATACCAAGAAAGAGAAAGCTAACCAATTTTCTCTTCTTCTTCTTTTTCTGGATTTGAAACAAACATATAACAAAGTTATGAGAGATTCAATCTATTTTTTATGGATTGATAATCGATTAATGGTAATAATTATGATGGTGATGATCATATCATGTAGATTTGTTTTAGGCTTGGAGAACATAAATCCGATATTCTTCGATGAAGGTCTTTCTCATTTGTTTGGTGAAGGTAATCTCATCCGATCTCCTGATGATCGCAGCGTTCGATTACTCCTCGACAAATATACTGGTAACTTTCTTCTCTTTAAATCATGATTCTCTATAGTATTATTTTTGTGTATATAATTTTGTAAATTGCATGAACATGAAAATGGATAGGTTTAGTAACGAGATCGGGGCAGAATGGTAATATGATTATATGCCATTATACAGTGTTTCATTAAACATGAAACTTTGCAAAATCTTGATATAGATTCAATCACTAGATTTTTTTTATGTAAGCTGAATGATAGAATAGATTAAATTTCTTCATGCCACCGTTTTTCAATTTTGCAAAGTTTCATAAACTATTTCATTTTCTTTGGTTCTACTATCTTGTAGTGATCACTGATAAATTATAAAATGAATTTGATTAGGGTCCGGATTTATATCTTCAAGCATGTATCAACATGGGTTTTTCAGTTCGTTGATAAAGTTGCCAGGAGCTTACACGGCTGGTATCGTCGTCGCCTTCTATGTAAATCACTAATTTTCTGAATTTGATTATCAAACAATTTATAAACATATACTGAAAAAAATTGATTGAATTAACGTGTGCAATTTGTAAATGAGGTTATGCAGACATCAAATGGCGATGTGTTTGTGAAGAACCATGACGAACTAGACATAGAGTTTTTAGGGAACCTAGAAGGAAAGCCGTGGCGATTTCAAACGAATATGTATGGAAACGGTAGCACAAACCGCGGCCGCGAAGAACGCTACCGTCTTTGGTTTGATCCTTCCAAGGAGTTTCACCGTTATAGCATCCTTTGGACCCCTACCAAAATTATGTTAGTTTCCTCTTTCTCTCTTTATTTATGATCATTTAATATTTAAAAAAAATCAGATTAGAATAAAAATGGTATTGTTTGGATTATTAAGAAAAGAAGAAGAAAAAAAGAAGAACCATAATTAGTTAGGTGATCTCTAAGGACTTTCCGATTATTAGAAAGATGATGTATGTGCTTATGAATTGATTTGATAGTACACATATAGTTTAGTCAACACAAAAATTGACACGGCAAACACAGATTTCATTTCACTATTGGTTTGGTCTCATTTACACGCATTTAACGATGTACAATTTGGATTTAAGTGTAGGAAAATGATATAATAACCAAATATGGTACATATATCAGTTTCTATTCAATTTTTCAACAAAAAAAAACTATCTTATTTTAATCAAATCTATCATTCACATTATATTTAGAAAGGTTCTGTTTGAATTTTAATAAGATAACAAATCAACAATAGAAAGAAAAGAAAAACGAACCTAGTTTCGTTAAGATTGAAGAAGACTCATGCATTGTAAACAAAAGAAAGAAAGAGACGCATGCATATAACTAGCTTTAGCCAGGAAAATTATGAACAATAATATCACAATGTGAGTATAATTACAAAATAAAATCTCTTAAAACATTACAAAATGTTGGTTAATTTGTTATTTGCAGATTTTGGGTAGATGACGTACCAATAAGAGAAATCATAAGAAAAGAAGAAATGGAAGGAGACTATCCTCAAAAACCAATGTCTCTATATGCAACCATTTGGGACGCCTCGAGCTGGGCTACTTCCGGTGGAAAATTCGGCGTCGACTACACTTTTTCACCTTTTGTCTCCGAATTCAAAGATATAGCCCTCGACGGTTGTAATGTCTCTGACTCACTCCCCGGAGAAAACAACAACAACAACATCGGTAATTATAATAACATAAATTGCTCTGTCTCCGACCAATTTCTCATGACCAATGACTACTCAACCATTAGTCCTAAACAAGCAGCTGCAATGCGACGGTTTCGGGAACGTTATATGTATTATTCGTATTGTTACGACACCATTCGATACTCGGTGCCTCCACCGGAGTGTGTTATTGTGACGGCTGAGAAGAACCGGTTTAGGGATACTGGACGGTTAAAGTTTGGTGGTAGTCATCCTAAAGTGCATAAAGCAAGGAAGAGACGGCGACGGAATCGGTCCACGCCGGTTGTATCGGCTGATCTATAGCATTAAGTTAGTTGAATTTATTACCGAGTATGTATAAATAGTGTTTTTTTTTCATTATATAGTTTTTTCTTATAGATTTTATAATTGTTTTTTTTTCTTCTAATTTTCTGTTCTATTCATACATCTATATCGTATATAAAGAAAATATAAACTGATGTTTCTCTTGTAACTTAAAACTTTGTAATATCTCAAAATGTTTTTTTAAGATTATAATGACAGTCTGAAGAAAATCACTCCTCCATTTATTTTTTAAAGGATGGTGAGAGTTTTTTTTTTTTTTTTTTTGGGTCAAATGGTGAGAATACTTAATTAGCAAAGTTTGTCAAAGTTATAATTTGATTTTGTTTGGAAAAGTCGTAGCTAAAAGGATTGTCACTTTGTCAGATACAGTTAAAAAGAAAATTTGGTGGTCAATTGTCAGATACGTTTTATTTAAGTTTTCTTTTTTTGTTCTCTAACAAGTTTGTAATGAACTAAACTATTCAAACTTTAAAATCAGAATGTGGTAGCAAATTGGGTATTTTCTATTTAAAAACAAGAAAACAAAATCAGCATAGTGTAACCTAAACGTAACTAGAAAACACAGCTCAGCAATCCTACTATCTTGGTGAAGCTGAGATGGCTATGAACTTTTTTGGTATGTATATGTCTCCATACAAAATGAAATCTAACGTATTAACAAAAAAAAATTGACTCAAAAATACAAAAAGAAAAAAAATTGTAGAAATATAAAACTATTTCTAACGTGTGACAAGAAAAAGAAAGAGTATTAACTATTTTAATCATAGTCGTAAGAGTGTTCGGCTTATGAAGTTATGATAAAATATATATATATATGTCAAAAAAATAAAATAAAATAAAATAATTTGTAAACCTCGTCGAATAAATAATTATAAAGTAATATTGAGTACTGTTCGATATACAAATTATTATATACTATGATTAGTGGAAGTAATCTGAGTAAATAAATTGTCAGCAAACTTTGAAATTTCATCTAATATTAAGGCAAGTCTCAATAGATGACATGTAACATTCCATAATATAAAATAAGGTTACATGTTGATTAGACTATGTATACAAATTTGGACAATATATTTATCCGAAGCCAAACTAATTTTTAAGGTATCAATTTGTTTTATTTAAGCAAATAATTAATATTATCAATGTTTAACCGGAATTTTCCAAGGTATCTCTCCCTCGGTTCAGTTCACAATAGCAAATAAAGCTTTTTACAGCTCACGTTAGCAAGCAAATTGGCAAATTGCAGATTCCTCCCATGAATGTGGACCAAACACAAAATTTACAAGCGAAGAAATCAATTACTTCTCAAGCAAACCCATAACTCAATTTATCATAAGATTTGATTCTTATGGGTTTTCCCCTTCTCAAGAAACCAAGAAAAACAAAAAATTTAATAATTAAGTTAACCGGAAATTCAACATCTTACTTACCTGATAAAAAATGGGAAAATTTCCCCAATATTAAACTTTTTCTTCACCAAATAATAAGAACCATGATACATTGGTTCGTTTCAAAGCTATGTTATACGTGTAAAACATGATACATTAATTGGTTCGTTTCTTACATCTAAATGAAGAAAGATGACGTAAACCGAACCAAAATAGATCAATCTAAACTTGACTGGTTCTCATTTTGTTTTGGGATCAACTAAACTTCCAAAAAACCGGTCATCCGAAGAACGGTGTTACGGTGTCGACTCAAGTCTCTTCCTTTTAGGGTACAAAAAGAAAACGCCATTTGAGCCTCCGTTCTTCGTTTTTCGATTATGACATGTGGCGGTGTCATTTCTCCCTCCTCCTCCACATCTTCCGTACACCGGAAAATAGTTCTTGCCGGAATTATCACCGGAGATGAAAATAATTTATCCTTCTCCGTCGACTTTCTTTCGTAGTTTTCGTTGTTGTGACTCTTGTTATCTTTCCTTGTGAAAGACTCATCGGAAAATATAACCTCGGATTCTTGAAATTCTTCTGACATTGAAAGATCGTAAAGTTTTTGCCAAGAAAGTAAGGGAAAATTTTGGATATATATGATTTGATTAAAGAGTGTGGTAGAAAAAGAAGAAACAACTAAAGGAAAAAAATGGAATTTATATAGACCAAGACATCACAAAGAGAATCTCATGTTTTGCACGTATATATACACATACAAGTATATGTGTATGTAAACGTGTAAGTATTAACTAATATCTTTTGTTACATCACATGATGTCATCGTGAAGGTGTTTGAGTGAAGTCAAGGGATTCGATATCATTATTAATTAATCATTAAGGATGTGATTATCGTGAACTACACAAGTCTTTATTTACACTTTCACATCATTTTGCCTTATAATAATTGCGTTTGCGTATGTGTACGTAATTAGTAACATCACAATTATTTACTAGTAGTAACTATCATTATAAGTTAAAACGAAATTTCTTCAATGATTGCAAACTCTACGACTTAATTGCTTAAAATATGATATCGTATTAACCACAAAAAACATAAGACCCACACGTGTGCGCTAACACGTGTCGTGTCGAAAACAAGCTTAACGTCAGCCGAAGTTAACGTCACAAAGCTTCCGTCTAGCGTGTGCCGGCGGTGCCACGTGTTTGTTTATCCAGAACTGCCGTCGTTCTCCTTCACGCGATTACGTGGAGGCGTTAATGAACGGCTGATCATTGATTTGTTGCTTTCGGAGAAGAAAAAAAGGGATAAATCAAAGATTGAGTTCCCATGGTTAAACACTTAAACCCTTAAAAGATTGGTTTCTCCATTGCGTTCATTATTAGCTTTCTAATGTCTAACTTCTTCCGGAGTTTTTTTTGTCCAAAACACTCTTTTTCTTAATCTTGATATTTTTTAATTGCATATTGACATTGATGGATGCTCAAGGAAACAAATTAAATTCATAATGTACGATCGTGATACACAAATAATAACCAAAGAAAGAAATGACGATTATCTTTCAAAAAATTTAAAATATATCAGTACTCAGTAGGTATTTTTTTTTTTTTATCAGTAGGTATTATAAAGTCAAATGTGAAATATATCGAAATTTTCCTTGAATTATGAAAGAACCATTTATACTTTTAATGGTTTTTTCTTGGCTGAGTGATTCCACGAAATTATGATTTGTTGTTAATGCCATTTTAATTACATCTTGTTGACAATGAAGTTTATCCGTGAATTTGTCGAAAAAGCAAACGCTTTTTTTTGGATAGATTGAAAGAAAATTATTAGCGAGAAAGACATGCCTTGAGGACATTTAACAAAAAAAAGGGTTATTGAAAGTGATCGAGTGATCCACCTATCATATAGTTAGAATTCTCAATTAAGATGTTGAATTTTCCAAAAGGATTAACGAGAACTTTATATTTGTAGAAACAAAAAATAAATAATTTGGTGTGCAAAAATGGATATAATAAGCTAAACAATATGATTAACGCGAAGCATGTATAATGGTAACATAAATGGTAATTTAAAAGAGTGTATTAATTATCAAACTATAAATAGTTTAATTTTTTACATTTTAGATGACTTAACAACTTGTTTTGAGATAAAATTTCCCAAATTGGAGAAACATATTTAATATTTAAGCCCGTCGTGACCATTTTCGTTTCTAGCAATGTATGTTGTAATGACACGAAATTTTTGTATTAATAATGATGTGTTGTGTTTTTATGTGATCAGAGCGCGCAAAACAAATACTATAAATACATCATCGCTCATACATTTAATTATATAGCTCAATGTTGAAACAGTTCGGCCTTAAATAAGATCTAGTTCAGTGTTGGAACAATTCGGTGAAACTGAAATTCGTGCATATAGCTAGACATATTTAATTGAAGAGAGACAATGAAAAATGGACAAAGAGGTAGACAGATAGAGTCGAATGAATTGGACATAGGACGAATTGGGGTAATAATAGATGCATAGATTTGTGCTAAAGACAATGACTTAGCCAAAATTTTGGGTACCTTTGGACAAGTGTGGTTCCTACTCTTAGTGGTCCATTTGATCATTTCCAGAGAAAATTTACTTCTATGTACAAATGGTTTTCGTATGCATGTTGTATATATATTCTCGAATAATGTCTTCGTATATGTCTCTTATATTTTTGTGCTCAATTAGCCATAATCTTAAAACCTTCTCTATATACATATCACAATGAGGAAAATCTTATTTTGGAGAATTTTGTGTATCCCGCATTGAGGTCTTGACTCTTGATACATACGTAGTTAACTATATGTACTTAAATAATATTTCTAATCATAACATGCATGAGTCATAGCGATATTTAAGGCAACTTGATTAACTCCAAATGAGTTTAGATGATATTAAGACAGACAATTGATTGGGTGAGAGGTGGAAATAGAGATAAGGTGTTCCTTTTCTTGATTAGTTCAATATCAATTTATATGGGACCTTCTTAATTACATCGACGTTGATGTTGCTTAGAGGCTTTTTCTTGGTCGTGCTAATTCTTTAAAAAAAAAACTTATTCAACCTTTTTTTCCTAAACTTACCGACATGGAAATCCACATCTCATTTTCTAGTAATTGTAAGTTAGAAAAGCTTGAGACATTATATGAAAATATGGTTAAATAACCACGTACTAATTACTTGAAAAATTAATTTCAAAGTAAGTGATAGTAGTTTTTTTTTAACTTTTATAACTAGTGATGATCCGGTCTTTTATCACCGGACTAATTTTTCAAGGGTGAATGTAACTATCAAATAGACCATTCGACAGTTTTTTTTCATGGATCTAAAGCATGACACCACTTCTACTAACCAAGTGAAAGTTATTTAGACAATTCTGCGTTTAAGGGGAATTGATCTATAGCATAGACCTACATAACAATTCTTTCTTGAGCGAGAACCACTAGCACGGCCACTAGGTTACCAAATGATGGTAGCAGGGGCCGTACCTGAGCAGAGCAAGGTGAAGCAGTTGTTTTGTGCCCCAAAATTTTAGATATTTTTTATTTGCAAAATAGGCCCCTAAATTTATTTGACTTTTATAAAAAAGCCCCCAATTTTAGAAACTACTATAAAACCCTTAAAACTTTTTTAGGCCCCCAAAATTTCAGGGCCGGCCATGGGACTAGTTTCTGCTATGTTTCTGTAAGTCTAGACCATAGAACGATGTTCCACTAAAAAGTTCATAAAGCGGTTGAAGATGCGTTATAAATTCAACTTCAAATGGTAGTGTATTAATCAACACAATTAGTATAATGGATCACATAATCTCATAAAGGAAAACCTAATAAATAGAACTCTTCTTTGCCATTACAACATCAAATTAAAACACACGACATAAAAGTTAAGAGAGTTATGCTATTTGACAAACAAAAATCAAGTATGGCCGAATTCTCTCACTCGTTAGTCTTTATTGGGCTGGATTTGTCTAAATAGAGCCCATTAATATATTCACGTTCTAGTCACCACTAACCAAGTTGATTAAAAATTGTAACTAAAATTATTAATCGGTTCTGTAATTGGTTAAACCAATTTGCCTCGGTTTACTAAGAAATCCCTAAATCGCTTCTTCACTCTTCAAACGATCATCGTGTAATCTCTCTCTAGCACTTATCACTCCATTGATTCTGTGAAACTCTGAATGCGTTTTTGTTCTTGCTGCATCGTATCAGGTTCAAATTTTCTCTGGATTAAGTAAAGGTTCCACCTTTTTTCCTTATCATCAACCACTCC
The DNA here is from genome assembly GCA_019202805.1 of Arabidopsis suecica. Taxonomy (NCBI): domain Eukaryota; kingdom Viridiplantae; phylum Streptophyta; class Magnoliopsida; order Brassicales; family Brassicaceae; genus Arabidopsis; species Arabidopsis suecica. The sequence goes on from CM032911.1 coordinate 9,199,453, forward strand.
AATTTCAAATTCCCATTTTCACAGTGGCTGCTTTCTCGTAAATTTCAATTTCAGTTTTTCGTTGCCCAAATTGTGTTACTACTTACTAGAAGTCTAGAAGTGTACAGTAATGATGCTCTCTAAATTCAATTCAACTCTTGGAGGATTCACGTTTCAAGGATTATCAGTGAGTTTCTTTTTGTTTTCTCCATCAAATATATCAGTTTCAAGACAAATTTTGTTTCAGATTGTATTTATGTTTTCAGATGTGAATTCTTCTAATTGCAGAAATCTCAAGAATTTGGACGTTACTCCACGTTGAAGACGAAAAGGTTTGGTTTTTGCATCAGGGCAAAGGTAAAAAATGTTTTTGTAGTTACTTTCTGTTTAATGGCTATAATCTATCTATTATATGTTTCATATGATTCTTGTGAAATGAATCACAACATGTCATAATGGTGATATTGTTTTCAAGTTCTCAGAGAAGCAAGCCGGGAAATTGGATGTAGCCACTGTGAACAGGTTTGTTGTTTGTTACATTACAAGTGATATATGTAATTTTATCTTATGTTTGGTTGCATATCTTTCTTAAGTATCTTTGCCATTGTTTGTTCTTATTGATTCATCAGTAAGTTTTTTTTGTGTTGAATGTTGATATTGTAGCAATGAAATAAAGAAAGTGGGGAAGAAAGAGCATCACTTGTGGAAGAAGAATGACCCTGCTGGGTCTGGGCAGAAAGCGCTTAATCTTGTCCGAATGGTAAGTGAGAAAAAATCCTGTGAAAACATGTTTTTCGTTATCTCTCGAATGTTACTAGACGATTATAAAGTAGTCCATGTTGAATTATAACTCTAAACTGCCAGCTCTCTGGACTCCCAAATGAAAAAGAGGCTGTTTATGGAGCTTTGAACAAATGGGTAGCTTGGGAGGTTGAATTTCCCATTATTGCTGCAGCTAAGGCTTTGCAAATCTTAAGGAAGAGAAGCCAGTGGCATCGTGTGATTCAAGTAAGTAACACAACTTCTTATGTCAAGTGTAAATTTTTGCTAAATATGGTACCCTAAGTTGCTTGGTTTGATGAAAAACTCAGTTGGCTAAGTGGATGTTAAGCAAAGGGCAAGGTGCTACAATGGGAACATATGATACCCTCTTATTGGCATTTGATATGGACCAAAGAGCTGACGAGGCAGAATCGTTATGGAACATGATTCTGCACACACATACACGATCCATCCCAAGACGCTTGTTTGCTAGGATGATAGCTTTGTATGCTCACTATGACCTTCACGATAAGGTTATCGAGGTAAAACAAGGTTCTTTCTTTCCTCGAGAATTGATCTTAATGTTACTTTTTAGATACTCCTGAAGATACTATACGTCTCTTTGCAAGTAGTATGACTTTCTTTACATAGACTTTCTTTCGGTTTTTCTCTTTTAGGTGTTTGCAGACATGGAGGAGCTAAAGGTGAAGCCAGATGAAGATACTGCGAGGAGAGTGGCTCGAGCCTTCAGGGAACTCGGCCAAGAAGAAAATAGGAAACTGATCCTTAGGAGGTACCTCTCTGAATTCAAATACATCTACTTCAATGGTGAAAGGGTTAGAGTCAAAAGATATTCCTCTGAAGATAGTTGATTTCATTTTCATTAACACACATGTATATGTAGAAGTTACTCCCAAGTTTTTTCTTTTGATTGTAATCTTTAAACTGTAAATTCATCAAGAAGATGGTAAAAAGAATCTCCCAATAGTAAAACCGATGAATTGTCAGTGTTCAATGACACTCATGCTTTATAGCGTTCATAATTCCTTGCATGTGGTTGGTAGTGTAGTAGATATGATCATTTTCTCTGTTCTTTATATTTTGAAATGTTTCTTTATTTTGAAAAAGAATCCAGCATGGCTGCTTTAACTTATTTGCTCTGTCACAAAACCCCACAAGGTCATGCTTCAAATTTATGAGTCACTGACTCCAAACCTCAAAGTCACATTATAACAACAATTTCATTTATAAGTTTTTTCTTTATTGGTCCACTCTACTCTCATTACTTACCAAAACTATTCTAAATTCGTCTTATTTATGCTTCTGGTGGCTACTTAGTACAGAAAGGTTGAATCTTTGTGGACAAACACTTCACCATTTGTTCCCAGAGTGATTATTTTCTTACTTTATTACTGAAGAAGAAGAAGCATGAACAAAAAGACACAGAATTTATGAATCCCAACTACCACATTATGTCAATCATGATGATCATCATCATGACATAGTGTTTCCTCCTCTTGCCATTTAATGTTTTCTTCCATCTACCTCCATTAATACATACATCCATACCTCAACATCATTCTTCATCGTCGATTTGAACCCAACCAGAATCAATCTGAGCTGTTCAATTGCTTCCCAGGACACAGGACACATGATAAAGATTATGCAAGTGGCCCTAACATTTCATCATTTGTTTACAATTTGCCATCAATCACAAACCCAACTGTCTCATCCCTTGGCACAGTAGCAAAATAAGCTAAAGGGTTAACTTAGTCGTTGTCTCCATCTCAATCTTTGTTTCAAATCTCAAATCTCTAATCCTTTAAATGTCCAAACATATGGTTCCCTCTGAAGACAACTTTTTATGGTAAACTATAATAACAGAATGATCAGATTAGACACACAAGTTGGTCCCAATACTGTAAGAAACAGAGTATTATTAATTGTCTTTAGATCCATACTTATACAGTTACTTTTTACATATCTACACAAACATTATCACCGCGTAACATTTAATGCTTCTTCAACTGTTTAAAGCTCAAAACTTTTTTTTTGGTTCTTTTGTCATTCCCTCCATATTCTTCTGACCTTTATTATATACATCCATTTACATTCTTCACGTTATCAGACCAATCTCTCTCTTCTTCTTCTTCACGTTCTCTCTCTTTTCAGATAAGGGTAGAGATGGCTAGAGTTTGTGTAATGATGATAGCTATAGCTATGGCTATGGCTATGAACATTGCTATGGGTGACCCAATAGCACCATGTTACTTCATATTCGGTGACTCTTTGGTTGATAGTGGAAACAACAATCGGCTTACCTCTTTAGCAAGAGCTAATTACTTCCCTTACGGTATCGACTTCCAGTTCGGTCCAACCGGCCGGTTCTCCAACGGAAAAACCACCGTCGATGTCATCAGTAATCTTATAACAACACCTTTCCATTGTTTACGTTTCTGTTCTTTGGTACAAAACGTGTAACTGAACAAACACAGCTACTAACTTTTATCTGTTTTGATTTTTGTTTGCGGGAAATCTAAAAAGCCGAGCTTCTTGGTTTCGATGACTACATTACACCGTATTCCGAAGCAAGGGGAGAAGATATCCTGAGAGGAGTAAACTACGCTTCTGCAGCTGCCGGAATTCGAGAAGAAACTGGTCGCCAGTTGGTAATTTAGTCCTTAAACAGAATACTAAATTTTGGTTTGATGCATATCATTTAGACTTAAGTTTTTTAACTAGGAAACATAAATATCTTTCCATTCTTTGGTTCAGGGAGCTAGAATAACATTTGCAGGGCAAGTAGCTAATCATGTAAACACTGTGTCACAAGTTGTGAACATACTAGGAGACGAGAATGAAGCTGCTAATTACCTAAGTAAATGCATCTACTCAATCGGGTTAGGCAGTAACGACTATCTCAATAACTATTTTATGCCTGTTTATTACTCCACCGGGAGCCAGTACTCCCCGGATTCCTATGCCACCGACCTCATAAACCGCTACACCGAGCAACTTCGGGTCCGTTCATTTTTTTGCTATATTCTCTGTTTCTTTAAACTCTGTTTCCTCAGTCCGCTGTTTATATATTCTCTGTTTTCTCTGTGTTTGATATGAACTTCTGTTTTTTCTATATGGAGTAGATAATGTATAACAACGGAGCGAGGAAGTTTGCGCTAGTTGGTATCGGCGCAATAGGATGCAGTCCAAATGAGCTGGCTCAAAACAGTAGAGACGGGGTAACTTGTGACGAAAGGATCAATTCCGCAAACAGAATCTTCAACAGTAAGCTTGTGTCTCTGGTTGATCATTTCAACCAAAACACACCAGGCGCCAAGTTCACTTACATTAATGCTTATGGTATCTTCCAAGACATGGTAGCTAATCCTTCTCGCTATGGTAAGAGTCACCTCTTAAACAAACTCTATCAAATGTTACCTGAAAACTTTGTTGATGGTTTCATCGACATCTTGTTAATGGTTCAGGGTTTAGGGTGACAAATGCGGGATGTTGTGGAGTTGGGAGGAACAATGGACAGATAACTTGTCTCCCGGGTCAGGCTCCATGTCTGAACAGGGACGAGTTTGTGTTCTGGGACGCTTTTCATCCAGGAGAAGCCGCGAATGTTGTCATCGGTAGTCGATCTTTTCAGAGAGAATCTGCTTCTGATGCTCATCCTTATGATATCCAGCAGCTTGCTCTGCTCTAGTTGATGAAATATCCTTCACACAACACAGAGAGAAAAGGAGAGGGAGAAAGATTTAATCTTTTTCTTATTTAAGTGTTTGATAATTGTTTCTTTTTGCTGCAGAAGAATTGTTTGTTTTGTGGAGTTGATGTATCATGGTTCTGTTTCTATATCATGACATGAAATTGCTGCTTTCTTATAGATGATTAAACTCATTTGGATCTCTGATTCTCTTATTACAATGTATCAATCTTTAAATTGTTCAAACACTTTTCTAGTAAGTGGAATCCAAGAAGAAACTGAAGTTGATTTAAATGGAGAATTTTGATAAGAGGAACCTTGTGCATAAGAGTCAGGTTCTTGAACAATAAGAAACTATAACTTTTCCCTTGAATTTTTTTTTGCTGGACCGGGCCTGGATGAAAATGGATGTTGGTTTCATACAAATCTAGTAAACGGAGGCTCCAAACATGAGCTTGACTATGACCATGACTTACTAGTTTTGAGAGCAGCTACAAAATGAACGAATGTTATCGACATTTTGTAACTAAACCACATGGGGAGGTGGAGGAGGATGAAGCTCAGCACATTTCTAGATGATGAGAAACCTTATGTAACTGATTCTAAACATAACGCAAAAATATATTGAGATTTTTCTATTAGAAAACCATTAATAGAGAAGGAATTGGTAATTAAATACAACAGTTGAACTAATAATAAACTTATACACATAGATGTTTTTAAGCAAATTAAGGACATTAATGACTTGTCTTTTCGATATTAATTTCACATCAACATAAGTAATTTAAATAAGTATAGAAATCACTGATACAGCATTCATGGGATAGATATATAACATGCATTAGCTTTATATTGCTTGCTCAACCCAATTCTGGTTTTTTATTCACTCCCCATTTCCTTCAGCCAATATTACCTACAAAACAACATATAATACCAAATTCAAAAATTTATAAAATGGACCAATATATAAGACTAGAATGATTGATTGGAGCAAGATTTTGTTTCCTTACACTAACTGAAGAGCAGTTTGGTCTTGGCGACCCGCGGATGAGTAATGGTGGTTGTTAGGTTGCAATGCCGCAACTTGGAAATAATTCCGTGAATCAAACGGTTGAGATTGCGTTTGAGGCGGTGGCATAATCTGCTCGTAGTTAGATCCTCCTGGCATCAGACTTATACTCGGATGGTTCCTTTCATTTTCAGCTATCTAAATGCATTACACAAATATGTCATACTTTACCTTTTTATGTTATATTTTGTTATATTTATTGAAACAAATTGATGGATAAAATTATAGAAATAGATTTTTCTAATGTATAATTTACCTTTGCACGAAGAAGCTGGTTATCGTTATGCAAATCAACTTCCTGCTTAAAGGTTTCAATACAAATGAGCAAAATTATTATGAAAACATTAAGAATAAAAATTAAGTTAGATTTATTTCTTACTCTTTTCTGCATGTAGTCGATTTCAGAAAATATGAGCTCATTCTGCAAAATTAACAAATGAAAAAATAATTTATAAATTTAGCAACAATGCATATATATATATATATATATATATATATATATATATAGTTTCATAGGACAAAATTTGATATTGAGCAATTTATAAAAGTATAATTACCTTCTTGGATCGGATTCGGGTAATACTTCTCTCTAATCTGCCTTCCAAATTCCTGAGCTCTTTGGGAGACATTGACCCTATCGTCTCACCCATCAATTGCCTAATTAATTTATCAAAATATATTAATATATCAAATAAAGTTCATAAAAACTAATCAGTAAAATATTGCAAGTCAGTTAAGAATATAAACCTGTTGGAGTTTTGTATGCTGATAATTTGTTGACGCAATTTGGCCGATTCTTGTTGATAATACTTCAAAAAGATTAAAAGTAGGAACAATGTTGTCATATTGGTTTCATAAAATTAAAATCATTCGTGTAATATTAAGTTACCTGTGCATTAATTTCTGCCACCGATCCGGTGTTAGAATTATCTGAGATTGCCTTCTTGTACCTCTCAATTGTCCCTTTTACACTGCAATGATTTTTTAAAAAGGAATTAAGAAGTTAATTAGACGTATTAATTACCAATAAAACGTAATTTTACACTTAAATCTACGTTTTGAAAAATAAATAATGAAAAGGGTCAAATCGACCACTTGCACAGTTAAGTGATTCTAATACGAAACCTTAAAAGCAAACATCGGTTCTTTTTGAGTCAGAACAAATGCAACTTAATGTGACACATGATGTGAAGAAAAAAACAAAAGTAAATATAAGAAAACAATTAAACTGTTAATAAAATATTTCCTTAAAGTTGTAACAAATAAAGAATCATTTTATGATACAATAAGAACCCTAAATAATTAAAATTCCTCTGAAACCTTAAATCTATCGAGCTGGTGATTGGCTGCAACTGCCATGCTGGCAAAATTAGAGTGACATGATTGGTCTGAACATGTCTAGGGTTTCAGACATGTGACATGTGTCAACAACCCATTAACACATTGGGTAAATCCAATAGACATTTGATAGTATTAATATTGTAACCATTGGATTAATTTAAACGTGATGGATGTAACTAAATGACTTGTCCGAGTAACATCACAACGTTCCATACTTTCCTTATTTGGAATATAATTAAAATCACTATTCTAAACCATTTATTCTTTTTTCTGAGTTTATACGCATACATACATGTATACATATACGTACTACGAGTCTACGATGACATATTATTATAGACTTTGATGTCTGAACTCTCAACCATCGATGGAGAGATCATGACCGTCGAATTTTTGGATCGTAGAAGGCAGACCAAACTCTTAATCTATTGGATCCGTACCAAAAATCTCACTTTCCTCTCTGTGCCCATAATGAGAGAGAAAATATGAAAAATCCCTAACATTATTCTCTCTCTAGGAAAAAAAAAAGATACTTCAAAAGAAAGAGAAATTGCATAAATCTATCTACACCAAAGATGTTGAAGCAATTCCAATGCTCTACTTCTATACCAAATCTATTTATTCAGTGATCATTAATCTTTTTAGTATCCTTATAATTTTTTGTCTCTATATATGTATGTACACACATAATATGAACATTGGGTATTGACCAAGTGAGAAATCTAATATTAAATGGTCAAAAGTAGTAATATGATGACATTTTTGAATTTATAAATAGGTTCCAAATTAATTCATTATGACATAAAACCTTCTTGTCAGAAGTCAAGAACTGAAACTAACAAAACTTTATAATAAATAGTAAAAATACGTACAAGTGAAAAATAAAAGACATAATATCTGAGTGATGACGTGATCAAAGATTCTTTAACAAAGACAACAAATCTTACATACACCAAAACCTAATCTTGCGCTCACTTCCAACCTCTAAAAAAACAATTCAAAAATCTTATAAAAGAAAAAAAAAACGAAACTCTGATTTTCTTTTGAAGTACCCACTGGATATATAAAAAAAAATATTAGGTAAATAAAGACTAATATTGATTGGCTGATTTGAATTAGTCGTTGTTAGCTTTTCTTGTTTTGGACATGAGAATTATATATTTCAGGACATGAGTTGACAACTGTAAACGATTAAGAAAATAGATCTTTTAATTTCAACACCATTTAATTTTGACATGTTTTATGTTTTGGTGGAGAAGAAAGTAATCACATGGGACTCTCTAATAATAAATATTTGGAAATTGCGTGTGGAATTAGAGATTACTAGTTTGAGTAATGTAATTCGAAATGAGTTTAATTATTTTTAATTTTAAAAAGAGTAATTTTAAGGAATAACAAAAAAAGAGACCCCATAAGCTAATTTGTCTTAATTACCTCCTTGTTTAATTGACTATTTCAAATCTTGAATTTCAAATCTTTTATAGTTGAAGTTGAAAATCTACTTTCAATGTTTTCTTTTGAATATAACCATTTCAAACTAATCTTAGCTCATATATATATATATATATATATATATACTTTTCCAAAACTACAAAATTAATAACCCTAACAGTTAACATTTTCGCAGAGAAAAAAAAAACTTATAACCATATCGTCCTACATGTACATAGTATCATTATTTTCTATCACTCATAAGTTAAATTATCATGAAAATTCAGAAATCTAGTTAGTTTCACCTTATTCACTATCACTTACCATCACATGTGTTGTATCAAATATATGATATGATAATTCAGGAGAGAGAAAGTGAGCTAGAGATAAGAAAGGAAAGTAAGAGAAAGAAGAGAAGAAAAAGAGAGACACAGACATTAACAACAATGGAGGATGGATGATCACAAAACAGAAGATATGACCTCATAGTCCTTCCTTTACTCTCTCAGCTCCCAATTTGTTTCCCAAAACTTACTTTTATAGTCATAAAAATCAAGATTTTACCTATTACAACACCAGATCTATAAATATATCTAAATCTTCAAGTACTTGTTAGTAAGGAAAATAGAAAGTTATAAGATTTTTTTATTATTATATAACAGAAATGAGTGAAGAAAGAAAACCCAACAAAGTGAATCTTAGTTCTACAAAACTGAATCTAAAACTCCACATTAGAAAGAAAAAAACCTGATAGTTTCTTATTTCTTTTCATTTATTATCTAACCCTCACTCAAATCTCCTTTTAACTTTGTACCATTTTCCTCACTTCATATATAACAAATTCTCTATTAAAAAAAACATTTCAATCTAAGAGATAAGATACTCATGTAAGAAACTAGCTAGATCTAGAAAAATAGTACAAATTTAAATATAAGAACCTCCAAAGTAATTAAGAAACATATATTAGAAACAAATATTCCCACAAATGTTAGTGTGTTTGTGTGTTTATATATATGTGTGGAATATCAAGGAAAAAAGTGAAAATAATCCTACACACAAGAGGATTCAAGAAGACAGAATCAAATCTAGCTTAGAAGATCGAAAACCCTAGTAAATTAAAGATTTATGCATTAACATAAACAGAAAACCCTAGATTGGACTATAAAATAAAATAATTAAATGATTAATAAACTAAGAACAGAGCACAAAGGAGAAGAAGAAGAAGAAACCTGTTGTTAGAGTACTCATAGAGACGACCACGGCTAGAAAAGACGATGAGTGCGACTTCAGCATCACAAAGAACAGAGAGCTCGTAAGCTTTCTTGAGCAAACCATTTCTACGTTTGCAAAAAGTGACTTGACGATTTGTTGTGTTCTCGATCCGTTTGATTTCGATCTTTCCTCTCCCAGATTTCCTCAAGGGAGAGGAATCTCCTCCTAGCTCCGATTGGTACGCCGTGATTGCTGCTCCAAAGCCAAAAATGTTTAGGGCAAAATTGATTAATCCAGAATTACAAGAATCCAAACAAAAAAAAAACAATAATCAAGATTTTCTTGAAAAGACTCAAGATTCTTCATGTTTTCTATTCTTCTGAATTATGGTTGAGATTAAATTAAACTATAAAGATCTAATTCTAATCTCTTGCCGACACAACTTTTTTGATCTTACATTCATTTTATCCTAGAAAGAGTTAAATCATGGATTCTGTTGCTGATTTTTTGAAGGCAAGGAAAGGATGGTAAAACAAGTTAAACTTCTTAAGAACAAAGGAATTCTGAAGATAATTTAAATCTAGACAGTGAAAAAGAAAAGTTTTAAAGAGTACTTAAAGAAGATCAGAGAATTTTTAAATCTTGTTTCTCTCTAAATAACATAAAAAGAATCAAATCAAAACGGGAAAAAAGGAAACTAAAGAAGAACATAGATTTGGTTTAAGGACCAAAAGAAGTGAAGCAAAGTAATATTATGAAGAAGATAATGTTTGAAAGGATTGGGGAACAACAAAATATTAGACTGACCTGTTGGGGGGAGAAGAACAAAGGGGAAAGTTTTATTTTTCTTGGGAAAATGATTTTCTGGAAAGTATGAGATTTGGAGAAGTTGCAGAAAATGGAAGGTAAGGTTGTGCTGGTGAAGAGATGGGTATATACATTTATAAAGGAATAATATTTTTTTTCTTTTTAATTTTTTCTAAAATATATATCATCATTTTCCCCACTTTTTACATCCATATAGTGTCTTGTCAATTTGTGTTGATTACTGGTTTTCTTACTCACTAAAGCATAGTTTTATGAATGGAATCTATGAGATAAGTATGTGTTTCTTCTTTATTAGATAGAGATAATATACATGTATTTCGAAAAAGTAAGTCTATTTAAACTGGTTTTGGAACATACACATGTTATATAATTATGTGGTGAAAGTTGATATATATTTTGAGAATAATTGACAAAAGTTTTGTACTTGGTTGATAGTTATATGAGGGAAGTATAATTAATTAAACTGTTGTTCTTTTCAGTACATTTAGACACATATGTTAGGTTAAAAAAAAGATTGACATAGAGCAATCTAAAGGTTCACAAAGCATGAGTATATCAGCTTTTTTGAAATCACATGAAAAATATTATTAATAAATAGAGGGTTAATTACCATAAATAACACCCACCATACATCAAGACTTTTCATAAATATAATACTTATTAAGGACACCCCCAAATTGAGAAACTGTAGAAATGAATATATTTTTTTGGAAATGGAAAAAAAAGAGAGAGTTATTGGTGGATAGTTCTTGTGTGGTCTTTCACAAAGGTCTAAATGAAAAGAGGGTTCAAGTTGGGCAATCACTCATGAGATGCAGACTCTACTTACCATTACTTGTCTTTGCTTTTCATGTGAAAGTTTTTGAGGCACTAAAATCTTTGGGTAAATCTGATCAGTACATTTTTTTGTTACATCAAATATCGATCTTCTTCTTTGTTTCTAGTTTTTACTAAATCTTGATCCTTTTAAAGAGGAAAAAATTTCAGTTCTATTCCCTTTTCTTTTGTGAATTGTTTTAAAGATTTAAGTGGCATTCTGCAGGAAAATTTGTTTCACTAATTAAGGAAGTTATTTATAAACAAATGGTGTTGTATATTTGATACCATTTTTATATTATTTTGCCAAAATAAATATAAGAAAATGGATTCTGGATACTGAAAATATTAAAGAATCAAATTTCAAATTTTTGATGATAATATTGTAATTACATAATAAGGTGTAAAAAAAATTTTGTATCCAAATTAAAAAATTTTTGATGATAATATTGTAATTACATAAGTAACAGATAAGAACCAATATACTTATCTCCTTATTGGTGTGGAAAATATAGAATCAAATCATGTAAAAAAAAGGAGAAAATTACTCAGATATATAGTGAAGAAAATTAGCATACTATTTATGTTAGTGAGATTTGGAGTTGATGATGTTTACTTGCTGTGATATTGACATATATATAAAATGATAAATTAATAAGTTAAATAGGGTTTTAGGGTTTATAGGGGAAATAGGGAGATGAAGCGTACTTTTAAGGGGCTGGACAAGACGTAGGGCTTAATTTGGAAAGTTATTTAAGTGTAATGCTTCTGACTCAATTAGAAGGTAACCAGACTTTTTTCTCATCTCCAACTACTTTAATCTCTCTCTCTCTTTTTTTTCATTTTCTTTTTGACTTTTGTTTCCCTCTTCAATAAAAAGTTCTTGGTTTATACCAAAATGTTAATGATATGATCGATCGTGTATGTGGAAGAAAAAAACTTGTGTAGATATTTTACATTTTTGTTTAATAAGTTATTTGAAAAATATGTTGAATAATTGAGGAGCACAATGTATAAATGGAGTAAGGTTATGCCAAAAGAAGAGGGAGAGTAGCATGTGATGTGTAGTCTTTGATCTCCATCTTTATGAACCCATTTAAGGTAATTTGATAGAGATAAGAGAAACCTATATGTATATACAATCCATATTCATATTTATTTGCCTATAACTATATACACCCACTTGCAATGTGCTTTCTTTTCTTTTGTACTTTTTTTCTTCTTCTTGCAATTAGAAAAATTAATTAGTCCAACATAACTATGATTTACCTTCTCTGATAATGTATTTTTATTAGCAAGAGTAAAAGTAACTTTAGTAAGATATTATTTAATTGAACGCTAGCGAGTAAAATTTACAAATTATTACATAATTAGATTTTCTTTACGTCACATGTATATATGCTTGTATGTAGGGAAATTGATTAGGTCATTTATAAAAGAAACAACTCAATTGCTTTGGGTCAAGCTTTCATGGTCGAAGTGGGTTTTAAAAACCATAAAATCTTCTCGTATCTTACATGATGGACCACAATCGAAGGTTGCTTTCTACCATATTTTGATTACTTTAAAGTTTATTTTTAACAAAAATCTACTCCCTGAATTTCTTATAACCCAATAAATGATTAACCATATTTTTTTTGTTAAGCAGTAGGAGTTCCAGTCTTCCAGACATTTGTTCTATAATCTCTCTTGATATATGAAACTAGCCTTTAATCTATTATGATTTAAAGAATGTATTTCCGTTCTAAACAGAGATTGAATCAATCTCCTTATACAATTACTAGGTCACCACTCTTTTGATAGGGTTGTTTTGTTCAACTAAACGTATTATACAGATTTACTCGTATTTTTTTTCAATTTCGAAGACAATACACTTAGATTTATTTCATCCACATGCAGTTTTTTTTTCCTGAAGATTTTAAAGAAAAACCAGTGTATAAATAAAAACTGTAAGTTTTGTTTTGTGTATCTTAAGAAAAAAGAAAACTTACTGATATGTACTAAATTCACAATGAAACATAATGTGTACTACAGTCTATTAGATAAGTTCCCACGTAATAATTATTTAAAAAATTAATTATATATCAACAAAAAACAATAAATATTCAAAACATTTGACGTCGAAGCATACATTTTGTGCTGGAGAAGGGATCACTTAAATGAAAACTACCTAATAATATTTAATGCATATTCTTTTGTTCCCTAATTTTTCTTCCTGGTCATTAAAAAAGAAAAATGTACTACATTAAAGATAACACAAAAGCAGTTGACAGAAAAAAAAAAAAAAAAAGCTTAGAACAAAACAATACTCTCTGTTTTGAAGTTATATATATATAGTATTATGGTGCATTTCATCTCAAAATTAGTATGACGTGGTTAGTAGATCAATATATTACTTTGGGACCATTTTGAGATTTTTCGAAAATTCAGAAAAATTCCGAAAACTGTCAAAAATTAGATTCGGTAATTTTGCGTGTTTTGTTGTTACCGAACTAAGGCTAATTAATTTATTTTCTTAGAGAAAATAGTACTGGTTTAGGCTTGCTTGTGATTGTGCCACTCAAATTATTGGACAAGATTGAGCCAAGTTTTTTGTTTGCATGAAAGGATCATATATGTACTAGTATTTGTTTCGAGTAAGTCGTAAAAAATTAAAACTTCGCATAAAAGTATCTGAGTTAACTCCTATTAAACCTTTGGGCTTTGATCGACATAACATTCCAAGTTACAATATACCACTCATGGGAGGAAAGAAATGGTCGTCGCCGCCACCATCAAAACCACCATATCTTTGACATCACACATATAATTGAGAAATCTATCCGCAATTGAATCCCTTCGGTTTCAAGACTCCCGCAAGTATGAATGTCTTCTCCAATGTTGGTTTCAAGCCAGAAACATCCTCAATCAAAGACATATTCTCCTTATTCTTTTATTTTTCACAATTTTTTTCTTTTTAGTTGCTTGTCAATCGTTGTTTAATTTGGTTAATCAATAAATTTTAGATATCAAGAAAAAGAAAACAAATTGTCGCAAAATCTTTGGAAGTTAACTTTACTAAATCAAATTCGTCCATCACAAAATTAATCGAATAACACTATAACCTATGGTAATGTGCGTAGCCACGGAAAAGTGGCCCATGAGGCTATAATTGAATATGAATTAATACAGTTTCCAGATCAAGAGCCTGTTTTTGGGACCCTCTTAGAAATGTCTATATTATACGTGCGTTTCATATTCTTGAATCTTGATGTATGTATTCTTTTGTGATAGACATGAAATCTCATGTGGTTTCACAAAATTCACAATTTTAGGGTAAGCCTTTGATAAAAGTAACACTCACATGAGATCCAACGACAAGAACCACAGGTGTGTGTTAGTCTGGTGATTCTTTATCTATGCTTTTTTAGATCGATACATTATTAATTATTTTTAGCAACAAAAATAAAATCGGATACATTATGTTATGAAATACTTTACTTTTTCTTTTTTTCGGATGTTATGACATATTTCTTATATTAAAGAAATTTGCTATACAAAAAAAATGGTAAGAAAAATGAGTACCGGAGTGGTTTTGAAGCAAGTTGAAGTTTCAAGTGCTCCAGTTAAAGAAACATTGCAAAAACATATCCAACTTTCAGATTTTGAAAGTGCAATTTTATCCAAAATGTTAGAGAAAATATGCTTGCAACTTGAACAACAATTATTTGGGACTAGTATGGCCAGTAACAAGAAGCTAACGTTAAATTTGTTCGACCTTTTGAAGTTAGTGATCATAATAGATTGAGGAAAAATCATAAATCTTACACCAAATTTAGATTACAACAGCAAATATATATATTGAGGTTAAAATCATAGATCTTACAACAATTTTTATACTAGAATATAAAAAAATGCAGTTTTTGTATACACGAAGGCTTTCTTGAGTTCTTCAGTGTACAACAAAAATACAAATTACAAAGTCAAATTCGGTTGCTTTGGGGAAAACCAAACTAAACCGGAAGGAATGAATACAAAAGAATGGTTTCTTAACCGGGTAAAGAATCACAAATGTGAACCGGATGATGAGCCGTCATGGCTGCTCAAATCCCAGTTCTGTTTCTTCTTGTGCTCGAAGTTCTGAAAGCATGTCAATGGCCTCATCTGAGAAAAGAAAAAGACAACATGTAGAAGTAGAAACACATCAGACTATCAGAGAGACAAACAAACAAAACTCAGAAGCCAAAAAGGAACAAACTCAATGATATGTGTGTTCGAGAGAGAGAGAGCTAGAAACAGACCCTCCATTGTCGCTTGTGACCCATGTGGTGAAGAATAGACTCAAGTCGTTTAATGATCTCTCTGAAAGTTGGTCGCTTTGCAGGTTTCTCATGCCAGCATTCTTCTATCAACCTATGGGATTCAAAGATCAGATCGAACCGAATTGGGTTAATGACATGAACCAAACCAATCAATGATGCAAAACTGTTCACAAGTATTTAGTTTCTTGGTGAAAGAGATAAGAAAGACTCACGTTTTAAGACCATGTGGGTAATGCTTTGATGGAGCTTTAAATAATGGCCGATGTTTGCCAGCATAAGCTTCAGAAGCTTCACTGTCTTCCTTTTCAGAAAACGGCATTCGGCCTTCTATCATCTAAAGAATCCGAAATTGGAATCAATGACATGAAAATAATAATAATGAGAGAGTCGCAAGTTTTTAGTTTTTACTTACCTCTTGAACGATTAATGCAAATGAGAAGACATCAGCTTTTGTATCGTACTCTTCACTAGTGAAAACCTCGGGAGCTATATATCGACCTATATTGTGGATAACACCGATAAATTTTTATCATAACAGATCCAGCAATCAAGACTCTTGACCAGGCAGATCAAGGATTAAAGCACCCAAAATTTACAGTAACTAGACTGGGAGCGAAAAAGTACTTACAAGAAATGTCTTGACATGTGAAAGGCTTGTCTTCTTTAACCGTAACAAGCTTGCTTACTCCAAAGTCTGCAACTTTCAGATGCCCTGAATCATCCCGCAAAATGTTTCTGCAAATATAGTTTCACCATTTTCAGAACAAAACAGAGTTTGTTGACGGAAACTGCACATCTAAGAGACAGAAAAACACTAATATAGACAGTGTGACTCACGAAGGTTCAAGATCGCGGTGGATTATAGGGTCTCCTTTGATCTCATGAAGATAGCTCATTCCCCTACAAAAAATTCGTAAAAGGTAAGATTTACAAGAGAATCTAATAGAACATTTATAAACAATGAAGAAGAAGCATATATAGCTCAAATCGCATACCTTGCAATATCAAGGGCATATCTAACAGCAGTAGCTGGTTTCAATTGTCCTTTTCGTTTGAGCAACTCACGCAAATCCCCCTGAAGAATATATTAAATCAGATCTTGGTTTCGTGAAACTAAAAGAAATAATGATTTCAAATTTATCAGAGAAAGTCAGTACCCTGGGCAAATATTCAGTCACAATCATCATTGGATTACTTTGAGTTACAGCACCAAGGAACTGCACAATGTTTGGATGCCTAAGCCTTTGGAGCAATGCAAGCTCATCGTGGAATTTCCTCCTGCGCAAACATACACAGAGATTATGGTAAGGAACAGGAATCCAAAACCTTAGAACCGTCTACAAGATATTTACTTACACTTGATCGTCATCGCTCAAAACTTCATCATCGAGCTTTTTCACCGCAACTTGAATACCACGCCACATTGCCATACAGTAAGTTCCCTGAATCAAGAATCTTCACACTGTTAGACAAAAAGACTCAAAATTATCGATAAAAGATCCATTGGAGACAGAGACATGTTTTTACCTTTGATATCTCTTTGCTTTGAGTGAAATCAAGCTCACTAGGACCGATTTCATATTCAGGGACTTCACGAGCAGTTTTGACATGCATTGGAGCCATCTGAAACATACAAATGTGTCAACAATAATGAGGTACAAAACCGAATCTTCCAATGGCTATTACAGGAAGAGATACAATCAAACACCAAAACAAACTTTCAATATTCAGCTAGATTCTTACCGGATGTTTAGCTCCATGTAGCTCAAGAATCTTGATTACATCAATGTTCTTGTAAAATATCGCATCTGCAAATGGCTGTTTTCTAAAACGTATTAGAATACTAACAAACATCATCAATCTATCTATCCATCATTACTCAACATAACCAGAGAGAGACAATTAACAAAAAAAAAAAAAAAAGTGATTGGTTTTGTGTCTTCTTACAGTGCTTCCCCAACGATCTTTAGGATCAACCTCAGCTTTGCGATCAAGAAGAAGCTCAACAACATCTTTCAATCCTTGACAAGCCGCCACGTGTAGAGCAGTCCGATCATCAATGTCTCTGTAATTAGCATCAATCCCTGAATCAAGAAGCTCCTTAATCCCTTCAATGTCACCTTCATTAGCCAAATACATAAGTCTCACACCACCATCGATCTCTTCTCCATCCTCAAACACCTCTTCTTCTGAGTGAATCGACGGCTCCGGAATCTTCTCCGGCGCCATTGACGATTGCCTACCAATCGTAAACCTCGGCTGTATATAATCCTCTTCCATCCCAACAAAAACCCTAAAACCTTGATTTGTATCCGAAATTCTCGGAGTGGGTCAACGAAAAATCAAAATTTTCAATAGAAAAGGTTCAAACTTTTTGGTACCCTTTTGAAAACACCGACCCTAAAACCTTGATTAAACCCGATTCACACAATCTGAGAAGAAATTGAACAAAGAAATCTCAAGAGAATCAAAAAAGTTTTTTTTTTTTTTTGTTTCGTTTTGTTTCTGAAATAACAGAGAATTAAAACCCAGTGGCGAAATTTATAGGTGAATGATGCCGTAATGGAGAAGACTAAGCTGGTCGGTAACAAAGTCATCGGAGAGGAAAAGGAGAAGAACCAGCTATTGTTGAGCGCGTGTTTGTCACGTGGTTTAAAGCGCGTAATAATGGTTTGAAAGACGTCATCTCTGGCGCCACGGTAACAATGCGTTGACGATAAGCGAAGAAAACAGATCTTTAGCCGTTGATTTAAACAGCGTCAGATGAAAACTAACGGTGTAGATGAACCCGCACGTGTTTGGATTCGATTCCGCTAAAACGACCGCGTTTTACTTGCTTCGACGCATTTTCTTGCAAGTTTGTAACCAACCTGGCTCGTAAATTAAAGTCATGTATTTGGGGACAAAGACTTTCGAAAAGATAAGAATCATAAGATTTAAGATACATCAGTTCTATTTTTGTTTGAATTCTAAAATGATTTACATATTTTCCACTTGTTTTCTTTATCAATTTACAGGCTACTTTAGTTGTTTCTTGATAATAGCCACTTTAGTTGGCCAAGGAAAAAAAAAACAAACAAATTGGATAAGGTTTCATGCTAAGTATGTGATTCAATTTATTGTGGTGTACTTTGAATAGGTAAAGATTGACATCTTCATCCTCATCCTTTTTTTTGGGGTCAAAATTTCAATTTAGAACCAAAACTCGTTTAATTTACTTATTCAACTTCACAACATGTGAATTTGTATGGTTTTAGCATTTTTTCTAATTTTTATTTCATCATTTGTCAACCTTTAAACTTAACTATCTTTTCAAATAGTTATGTAACAACTTACATGCAAGGTCAAGATTTTGACATTCGTATCTTAAGACATGCGATAATCAATTTGTTGTCTTAAATGACAAGTTGTCTAATTATAGCTCATATGTTCCTGCTGAAAACATTTTAATATTTCTGATCCATTGATTTCAATCCAACTTTTTGGAGTTCTTATTTTTCTACGTGATTTAGTAACAAATGTCAACTATACGTCTATACATTCCAAATTGGTTCTTAGCTACTCTATAGAGATATTTAGTATAACTCATTTGATTTAATATGAAACAAGAATGTTCCCATGATACATATATTTGTTGAATTAAGATATAATAATTAAGTTTCATAGCATCGTATTAACTAAAATTGGATACATACACGTCCCGTGAATTTCAATGTTAGTTAGATAATAAGTTTCAATACAATAATATATTTGACAAGGATAAAAAAATCGGAATGTATTTTTCTATGTAAAAGAACATTTAAAAATTTCAAGTTTCTATTTTCTAAAGTTTATTTTCACTTCCCATTATTAAAAAAAAAAAGTATTTTCACAATTTCTTTGTTTTTTTTTGGTAAGTTCACATTTCTTTGTTTGGTTAACAAAAAAAACTGTTCCATAATAAGAAAGATAATGGACAAGGAAAAATGAAAAACAAAGTTAAACTAAAACTATTTGATATAAGGGTATAAGAGATAACAAAATAGTATAATCATTTCTTAAATCTATGTTAGTTTCAACTAATGACAAGTTGTTTACTTATAGCTTTTTCCTCCTCCTGGAACCTTATTAATAATTTTATCTTTAATGTCAATTCAAACTTTTTGAACCTTTTCTAAGTAATTTAGTAACAAATGTCAACTAGACTCCAAATTGGTTCATGATTATGTGCTTTTTATTATTATTTCTTGAGTCATCTTATTATGATATTATCAGTTTGATAAGAGTCCAATAATTCAAATCCTTGACTAGTTCACCCTTCTTCAAGATATAAACCAAACCACTTAACTAGAAACAAAAGGAATATTCCCACAAGATGCATATATTATCCTCACAGTAACAATAAATTTGATTTTGTCACAAGACCTTATCACAAAGCCAGAGGCAACCGCAAACATATATTTAGACCAAACCGAAAACAAAAATGAGCCGAACCATTGAACATCACCATACCCACACTAAACCAATCCAGTCGATATAAACTGAATAAGGGTACACAAGACAAGATACACAACACACAAAGCACAAGACAAGAGGAAGATTGGAGATTAGGCCCAAGTCCATAACATTTATTAATCTTATTCATTTAAGAAATTAGATTATGTTCATCAATTTTCACCCAAGATCCAACGTCTGCATCGGTTATCCATAATGCAACTCGATTTATCTGAAAATTCAATCCATCAAGACTCGAATCTAGCGTGTAAGCTTTCTCTAACGCTTTCTTCTTCTCTCCCTCCGTTAGATCGCCGTAGAGTATGCTCATATGTGGCACGTAAACTGCAACATCTCAACATTTCACACATACACACCAAAACAATGATTGTTAATGTTGTTCACAACATTAACAATTTAATTACTTCCCAATTAACTATTATAATCCGATAAATTAGAGATTAGGTCATACATTTTCCGGTGAAGGGTTTGAAGTGGGCCATAAAATGCCCGGCAGCATTCATTACCTGTAAACATAACACAAATCAACAATGTTTATACGTAGTAGCTAGCGTAGTATTTCTAGAAAATTATTAATTGGATGATTTTAGTATATTATAAGAAAATGTTAGTTAATCAGGATTTTCAGTTTAATTTATAATTTTTTTTAAGAGTTTTCAGTTTTATTAGAAAAGTATAAATTGAATCTATTAAAGATCGGAGTCATGAAGTTTCAATTTCGGTTATAAATTTGTTCCTGTTTATGCATGTAAAATATACACGTCGCCTTCCTAAACTATTCATAATTATCGTATGTAAAAATGATAACTATCTAGCAGTGACTTTACCTCCACGGTGTGTTGGAGAGACACATAGACACACTGAAAGTAAGAAGTTCCGGCAGAGACTTGGTCAACGGTAGCCGGATACGCCTTAAAACCTTCACACGCCGCCTTGAACATCTGTTTAGCCTCGCTGGCCGTAAGTTTGAAAGGTCCAACGAGGGTTAAGTGAGGATCAAACGGTGGACCACCGAACTCTGACCTAAGCCCTTCCATTAACCTCTGAAGCCGATCCTCCAAGTCATCCTCCGGAACCGCCCAGACCGCATACATGGCCTCCTCCTCCTCTTCATCCTCCTGCGTTTGTGGCGGTTGCAGTGGCGTTGCGTTTTCTTCCGTCATTGTCCCTTTCCCCCAAGACTCGTCTCAATGTTGATGTGATTATATAAGAAATAGTTGCCACGATTAAGGGTGAATAAAAAATTCGTTATTGAAAAAGCCAAAGTAAACCAAACCGAAATTTTAAACAAGTTTGAACCCAAATGTGTTAATAATTTGATTGTACAAAAATAAAAATATATAATCATTATTATAGCCGACTGATGTTAACAAAATGTCTTTTCGACTAATTGATCGAAGCATTGGACTTTTGACGCAAATGTTATAGAATTACGAAACACTTAGAACAAACCTTTTCTTGGTTAAACACTTTTTAAGTTTTAAAAGACTTTAGGTTTACAAAAGCTTGTGAGTTGTTTCTTTTCGCTAAATATGCAATCGTCATGTGAAAAATTGTTGGCAAGTTTGGTGTATGTATCGGAGTAGTATTGTACGATTATTTGATCTTAGAGATGATACATAGTTCTAAACCAAGTTTATTGAGACCTCTTTATTACAGACTCAGAACCAAGAACCAAACATGTTGCTTTCTTAAGGATTGAGATTGCTAACAGCCACTCTCTCCCATGACTCTAGAGTCTTGTCTTCAGTATCAGTTTTGCATAGAGCGAGTCGGTTTAACCGGAAACTCAGGCCATCGAGGCTGCTATCGAGCGTATACGCTTTCTCCTGCGCTTTCTTCTTCTCTTCTTCTGTTAACTCAGCGTAAAGCAGGCTCAAATGCGGCATGTAAGCTGCGATCATTTTGTAGACAAGAGAAAAATTCTTTTTAGATACATATGGAATCATGAACCTAAAATGAGAGATTAGCCTCAAGATTACCATCAAGGCTTCCCAAAAGCAACAAACATCAGACCCTATAACAGTGAACATAGATATCGATTTCGGTTATCGGTTAGCAATTTCCGGACTTAAACAAGCCAATACAATCTCTAAATGTTGATTTACGCAACGGTCTTGGCAGGCTAATGTACAACACGTCAACACTACCCTAAGAATACAAAGTTCAAAGAAACCTTTTTAAGGGACTTAGCTCAGAGTTGTCAAACTAAAGCTTTGATATACAGAAACAAAATTTAAAGTAAAAAAAGCTTACGTGTGGTGGTGGAGCAGTTGAAATGGTTCTTACAGTGTTCACCAACTTTCATTACCTGTAATAAACAGAACAAACATCACAGATAACAACATTAGATTCCACACTCATTACTGAAACCAGCCACATATCATTATTTAGATACAAACCCAAGACCAATCTTAATCTTAATTATGGTTTCTTTAACAATTCTATGAGAAAGATCGAATCTTGAAATGAAAAGCCCTGACTTTTTTTTTTTATATACCTCAGGGGTGGATTGGAGAAGCAAGAAAACGCATTGAAAGAAGAAAGTTCCGGTGGAGACGCGATCGACGATGGCGGTGTAAGCTTTAAGATCATGGCAAGCTGATTCGAACATCTTCTTGGCTTCGTCTGCCGTCAGATTAGTGGCTCCGACGACGGTGACGTGAGGATCGAATCTTGGGCCAGTGAATTCAGATCTCAGAGCTTCCATTAGCTTTCTGAACCGCGGCTCCGAATCCTCATCCGGCAATGCCCACACGGAGTATACGTCCTTCTTCACCTCCTCCATGGATCGGTCAATGCTAATTTTGATCCAAAAATATGATTAGAAGATTTAACATTTATATTATTATTGGTAAATTGTAATCAGGGAAAACGTTAATAAATCATATTAATTTAGTCATTAGACAACGAAATAAAGATGGAGGAAATTACAAGAAACTAAAGTCCAATGGGCCTCTATATTAACAACAAGGCCTTTTAAAAATCTGTATGAAAAAGGTACGCGAATCCAAGTATTTGTTAATAATCTAGCTTTTCTTTTTTGATTAACATATTGAAAGTTGATTAATCACATGATCAACAAACAATAAAACCTGAATCTCATATTTATGACATGACAAAAAAAAAAGAAAAAAAAAATCATATTTATGACATTATCATATAACATAACACCGTGGTGTGTAAGCTTACGAACTTATCTAAATGTATGAGAAAAAAAGAAACACACACATAAAAGTCACGGGAAGGGAGCTGTTCTCTTCATATCTGTCTCAACGACATCAAGCGCAAAGCCTTTCCTAAACCTAACCCAATAATCAGCAACCAGATTCTTCTTCTCCGGTCCACTGATCCCATCTCTTGACGGCTTCAACGATTCAGTCGAGATTCCATGTTCTTCATCTCTCTTTTTCACCAGCTCCGGTTTGATTCTCCCTAGATTCACGTCTTGTGGCGACACCATTAGTGATGGTACACCTAGTGGCAATCTATCCCCTAAAACAAAATAAAATAAAAACCTAAGTTTCTAAACTCGTATTTCAAAATATTATAAATATGGTGTGTTCTACATATATTTACAAGATTAATTAGTTACCTCGGTCTATCTGCCATGTACACCAAAATTTTCCGTAAGATTTGGCAAGATTTTTAAGCTCGGGCTTCGCAACGAGCTCCGGGACCCTTGGAGTTACTAGAAGAGCCATTTGGATCTACAAACAACACTCATTCGATCATTTTCGATTTTCAGGTAGATAATAAACATATCGGAAAATGTATCGAAAATCATGAACCTCGTAATCATGCGAGTGCCACAGCTTTTGTTCCTCCGGTGGGAGACTCTCGAATAACTTTTCCGACACTATATATTCGATCCCTAGAGATTCAATACAATAATAACAAACAAAATTTATAAGTGCATTAATCTCTAGCAAAAGCTTCAGTGCTCAGCGTAAAAAACATTTATACGTATAATCAATATTAATACGCATAAAAATATGCAGGACCATTAATTGACCGCCTATATAAACATACAAAGAGTGCATACGGGGAAAAAAAAATTTATGCTCTTTTTTTTTTCCAAAAAAATGGTGAATGTGTATAACAGTATAAGCCTATGCACAAGAGGGTAAAAATAATTTTGAGCCTTAAGAGACGTGGTCAATCCATATATTACATTGGTTTTGAATTGCGAGCCAATAAAACTTAACACAGAAATGTAAACAAACTATCGAAGTCGAAGTATATGTACCAATGAGATGAGCCTTAGAGGAATTGGAATCGTAGACAGCACATTGGAGGAAGTCCTGGTTTACACGATGGCCGTAGATATGAACTTCGATCTGACGGCCAGGATCGTGGCTATAGCAAGCAAATGAACACACGTGAAGGCTCATTTGCCTGATCGGTTTCATTGATTGCATCATAGCCGTTCCTTTATCGAGCATCGCCGTAGTGGTCTTCGTCGGATCTCCCATTGGCTCCTTTCCATCTCCGCTGCTTGCCGGACACGCCACCGGAACCTTATCACTCGATGCCATCGTAACGACAGCCTTTTTTTCTTGTTCTTTAGTTTGGTTCTTGTGTTTTGGTTTTGATCTTATAAGAGAGAAGTGATGTTTGCATGAGGAAAGTATGACGTGAATGATTCGATGCGTGACACGTCATTCGGGTGTGTTGACGTGGCTGATTGGCGACAAAAATGACACGCGGCCGGTTTTTAAGCTCTTGGACAAAATATTGAACACTTGGCAATGTTTGCGACCCCGGCTTTTGCGCTTTGTTTGACGAGTTCGAAATAGCAACTTTTGACAATTTTGCTTAAACGAAGGGTCTTATATCCAAAATTGCGTTATAAAGATTTCACGATACAGTTGCACCATAAATGTGAAGATAGAATCTTTCGCATAAAAACAGAAAGAAATAAATATATATAGCAGTTAATACAACCATATACGTAGTAGTTCTGGTGAAACTCGTTATAGATCAGTTCCCTTATAATATTCGTCTACATACCATAAATGTTAATCCATTTACGGTAATTCAAATTTAAAAACACTTAGTACCAAAATACTCCAATTACTTCTTAGTGATACAACTTAATTAACCTCCGATGACTAGTACAACTTAGCCATGTTTCTCTTATTTGCTTAACGAGAGCTACCGTTTCGCACGGTCTTTAAAAACGAACCGCTCTTAGTTATTTCTCGTAATGGTTTATCGGTATATCGAACCATGTTATAAACCCACGCACCCGAAACTGCACCAACAATTGGAGAGACTATGTAGATCCAAAGTCCTCTGTAGCAACTATAAACCATAGCAGGTCCTAAACTTCGTCCTGGATTCATCGATGCTCCCGATACCGGTCTGATAAAATTGATAAACATAACCACATCTCATTTTCAAATTTTCAGTCGATAAAGAATATTATATGAACAATGATAGTAATAATAAATAGAAATGTTAAATAATAAATTACCCGGCAATTATCACGTTAAGTAGCACCGTTGATCCTACTGCTAGTCCGGCAAGTTCTCCGATCTGATTATTGAAACATTTGAATCCAATGTTAAATTTCTCATAAATTCAAGGACTAAATAAGACATGTGAAATTGCTGAAGGAGGGGTACTAACACAAATAAAAATATAAAACTACTAGAAGACTTTGTCCATATTTCATAAACAACCTTAAACGTACATTAATTCTGTAACTAGAATGTTCAAAAACTAAAGTATATAAAAAGGAAAACATATTAGCTGAAGTTAAAAAGAACATGCTTAAAATAGTTAAGAGTCCCCAACATATAGCCATCGAAGTTGACAATATATATAATTGATTAATTTGCGTCCAACATAAGAAGATTTCGAAATACTAACCGCTCTATTATCGGTGGCAACGCCGGAAATGACGAACATTAGGTAGAAAGTAATGATAAACTCAATCACAAATGACTGCAAATCCGATCCAGATGGTAATGTTCCGACGAAAACATCATGTTTACCACTACAAACGTCTTGATCAAGTCCGAACAAGAGCCGTAAAGTCGCCGCCGCAAGCGTCGATCCGATCACTTGTGATATCACATAAGCCGGAACCTAAAAAATCAAAGAAATAAAATTTAGTAACCAAATATTTATTTTGTGATATCATATTAACTAGGGAGTAGGGACACTATTTTGGAAGATTGTGAAGATTTTGACGTTTATATAACACAATTTTGTTTGACTTTTTTGTCTGGAAAAATTATATACGGACAAATGTTACATGGTAAACTAACACTTTTTAAAAGTTCAATTTACAAACTAACAACAAAATTTAAAACAAAATGGTAAGAAAAATCAATTTATTCCTAGTTATCCGGCTATACTCATCATATATACCGTAGACGCATACATTTGAAATTATCTACACTCAATCACTCATGACTCATCTCTATACTCACAAATATGTCTATCACTATGAATTCAATAACAAAAGAAAAATTCATTAGTGAAAGATATAATAATGATTTGAAGGTTGTAATAAAACACAAGTTGACGCAAAGAAAACTTAAAAGAAAAATGCAACTTCTCAAGAATCCAATAAAAAATTGTAAAATCAATATAATCTTTTTATAACCTATAGTTTCGTGCAAAAGAATCAAACGACAGTTAAACTAAACCTATCAAACACAAAAACACTAATTTCTAAATGTTGTTCATCAAACTCAAAAATCATACTGAAATACAAAACTTGATCAATCACTATTATTTATAATTTATATACGTACCTGTTTAAGAGGGAAACGACCGCAAGAGGCGAATGCGATTGTGACGGCCGGATTAAAATGAGCACCGGAGATGTGACCAAGAGAGTAAACAAGAACCATGACGGTAAGTCCCCAAACGATGGCGATCCCTGGAAGAGTCACGGCTTTGTCATGTTGTGTGTTCACGGCCACCGCTGCACAACCGGCAAATATCAAGAAGTACGTTCCCAGAACCTCCGCCATCAACTGAAAACAGAGCAAGTTAACAATTTAAAACAGAGCAATTTAACCAAAAAACAAAACAGAGTGTTTCATTATTTAAAAATCAATTTTTAAGACGAATTTCTTCTATAACACCCAAAAAAAACAGATAGGTTTATGGATTATGTTGAGATTAATTATAAAGATCGGTGAGAGATTCTTTTTTTTTTCTTCTTCAAAACTAAAAAGGTTTTGGAGATTGAGAGTTACATAAAGTAAAAACCTTTTGCAAGAAAGGGACAGAGATTGAGAGGAGAGAGTCTTGTTTCTTCATGGGTTTAGGATTATGAATAGCTTCTTTCTGTTGTTGATGTTCGTCTTCTTCTTTGAGATTCACCACCACAGCTCCTTCACCATGGCCGTTCCCCGAGATCTCCGCCATAACTGTTTTTTTTTTTTTTTTCTCTTGTCAGAAACTAAAGAAGAAGAAAAAGATATCAAACTTTAAAAGACTGTTATGACTTGTGTGAATGAGTTTGGTAGCCGATTATCTCCCATTTATTGGCAAATCGAAAGAGAGAGAGGATTGGATTTCTTTGACGATTTTTTAATTTGACCATTTTATTAATTAAAAAAAACGATGATGTATTTTGGAAACTATTTCACATGGTATATTTGACCATTGCTTTGCTTTATTAAGAAAAATCTACATATATATATATATAATCTGTTTTTACTTTTATAACACAGAATTCTGGAACAAAATATAGAATTTTTCAAATACATTTTTTAGTATTATTTATTTTAATTAGAAGGGAATATAGTTTTTAATCCAATATCTAAAAGTATCATCATCGATTATATCTTAAATATTTAATCTACAATTCGAATAAAATGAAATGAAATCATGAATCTGTCATTGCTGTAAATTTTATGTGAATTGTTAATTTTGATAGATATACTTCCTAAAATAATTGCAATTATATATAGTATTTAAGAAATATTTAAAATATTCTCTAAATGCTTTGTATGCATTTCCCCTAAATACAATGTGGATAAATCAGTTCTTATCCGTAAAAGATTATTTTCTTAAGTTGATACGAAAAATCATTTGATTTTTACACGTCATGTGGTTAATGTGATCGTCATATCATAAATGTGGCAGTTATCCATATTTTCAAATGATATAACGTTAGAATATAGCATATGAACTAATTGTTACAATTAGTTATTTTCACTAGACAGTACATTTTAACTTAGATATTTTAATACTTATATTTTAACTTCGAAAATAAAAGGATGACACATTTTGTTGTTAAAGTGTTGTTTTCTAAAAGTATTGGAACTTTTAGTTGTTAGTTTAAAAAAAAAATATTCTTTTGATACACCCAAATTTGTTTGTATCATATAGATAGACCAAAAATGTAACAGACTTTAGGATAAATTAGAGTATCATTTATGATCACAAATTGAAAAATGTCACTTGATGGAATTGATGAAGGCCTCTTCAAGTCTTCAACAACCAACCGAAAATATAGACGCTCTTTATTTTAGTCTGACATATAAGAATTACTCTAAAGTTTCAAGGAACTGTGTATTTGAATCTAGATACGAGCATAATTATATAGATTCCGATCCATATCAAAATTTTAAAATTTACCTCAGATTTGAGTTTCCAAATATCTTGCTTGTCTTTTTTTTTTCTGTTAACTATTTTGCTTGTTTTTGTTAAGGTCTTATCTTTATCCATCCTAACATGTAACAACTAATTATGAGAATAAGATATATGCCAAAAGAAGTTTCTTTACAAATCACAATTTGGATTCTTACTAAATTAAGTATATGAATTTTAGCATTGAACCATATAAAGACTTTCATTTGCACCAATCCGTTAGAATACATACTTTTTTCCTTTAATCCGTGCTTCAATATTTTAATACATGTGTGGTAAACTGGTTCAAATTGTCACATTCAGGAGGATACATCAATTATTTTTTTGCCGAACAAACAAAAAAATATCATAGCTATCAAACTTTTTTTTTTTGAGGTCATACATCAATTATACTATGTTAATTCCACATGTGCCATTGTACACGTATAACGGTGATAAGACAATCGGCTATATACGATCGAACAATTGAAAATATGTATTGAATGTAAGACCATATATATGTACATTTAGGATTTTTAATCTTGATTCAATTCAATTTATTTGGTTTATGAACCATAGAGAATAAAACTCAATGCAAATTTAATGCGTTCATACTTTTTTTTTTTTTTTAATGCGTTCATACTTAGTTTTTTGGAACTACATAACATAGCTAAAATAAATAAAAAAATATTAATAGAGTGATATACATTTCATCATTGTTAAACAGTTAAATATTTCTACTAAGAATTACACTATGAATTAATAAAACTGTACAACCCTTTTTTCGATAAAAGTTTGTTATTCTTTTTGTCTTTAAAAATCCGAAAAATTAATATATGTTAGCATATGATCTAAATAAAACTTACCATAAACATCAAAAGTTTGATATTAAAAATAAATAAAAGAATATAGATTGATTGGCATAGTTCTAGAAAAAAATTCATAAAGCTGATGTGAGGACATGTCGTCATATCAACGGAATCATACGCGAAGAAAGTTAGAAAAAAATGAACTAATCAATGCACAATCTCGTATTGAATTCATAATAATTATGTCACAGAAATTTCAAATAATATTAACCATATCACGATTGGCCCAAACCAATAACGTTATTGGTCGAGTAGATAATTAACAATATTGTCATTGACAATATGCACAAGTTTCTTTTTAACAGAGACTTTGACTAATACGTCCATCGAATTTGAATTTGAACGTTTCAATTAAATAACATGAAAACTTAACAATAATTAAAGACTTTTTTATGTTAGAATTATGAATGTAATGATGCACAATAACTATAATTTGTACTTTCAAGAAGTGACTTGGGTAGTTACAATATTTTCTTAATGCGCATGCAGATTCTCTAACCTCCCACTATTTACATTTACATTCAACAAAGATCCCTTTCCCATGTGACTTTGCAAATGATATTATAAAAAATGAACTCTTTTGAAAATCAGTGTGTGTTTACTGTTTAGTTAGATTGATTTAAAAATGGATTTTTATTTGATTTGTAATTCATCAAAGAAGTATGAAATCAAATTATTTACATGCTACCTAATTTATTGCATAGATCATTTTCTTCCTTGATGATTTAAAAGTATTGATTGTTTATTCCATTTACTATATTAGTATGTATTTGATAAATATTATAAAGTTGTTAACAACACCAAATCGGGATTTTGTAACGATTATAGGCTTTTGACTCTTTAAGTCATAAAGATAGAAAGAATTAGTTGTTAAGATTTCGTAAGTTTTGTGGCAGACAAAGACTTTAATTACTAGACAATATTGCTGTGTTGAAATTAATTACCTACTGTCGTAAAAGTCGTTAGTATAACCGTCACCTAAGCACAGTAGAAATTTATACTATTTTATAGTATCACTTTGCAGTTTGCAGAGTTAAAAGTTGAATACATTTTTGACAAATGACAAATCTTTGCAAGCACAAGAATTGGAAATGCTAGTTTCCATTAGAACGCTTGAACTCAAATACATAAATGTGAACATATATATATAAACTTTGACTTTGCAGCTATGAAGAAATGCAAGACCTTTAGCTGCATCAAGTGCAACCTTAATCCAAGAGAGCGGCTTAAAATCCCGATTTCTCTGCTTCAAATCAAAACAGTTGTTGAGGGTTGAGTCTTCGATTGAACCTGCTATTGAGAAAGAGAAGATGATTAGAGACAGCAATAAGAAGATGATCAAGAACAAGAAGAGTAAGAAGACGAAGTGGTCGTCGTTGGTCGCAAGAGAGAGAGAGACGTGAGAAGAAGAAGAAAAGTCAACAAAGGGAAGTGGGTTTATGTTTTTGTTGTTTTGGGCTAAGAAGACTAATGGGCTGTTGAGCTTAGTTAGGCCCAAACAAGAAAGTATGTAATATGGGTTTAAATTTAGCCAAGTACTTCAGTAGAGTAGTTAAGGTTAGGTTGTGTAAGGTTGCTTGTAACACTAAGCCTAATGTCTAGAGGTAAGGTCAAATAGTGGCCAAGTTTTAGAGTCTAAGAGAGTGGGTGTAGTGAGTAGAAGAAATCTACTATAAGTATGTAATGTGTGTGAAATTGTTATGTATGAAAATCATGAATGATTAAGAGAGTTAAAAAATTGCTGTTATGGTTGAATAAAGAGAGAAACAAACAAACCTGAGAATCAAGCATGGATCGTAACAACAATTCAAACATAAGAACAAGCAACCTCTTAAGTTTCACAAAACATGTAATTTGACAAATGAAACTTTTATTTAAAGCACAACAACTGGAAATGCTAGTTTCCATCATACTAGAAAGCTTGAAATCGAATTATATATAAACTCAGAGATTCTTGATAAGTTGAAAAAGGCTCTGCCAGTTTTAGGAATTCAACATATAAGCTCACACCCTTACACGATTAAACCATAATCATATGAGATAAAACAAGCCTAAAGAAAAGAAGAAAAGAAACTGCAAAATTTGGCATGAGTGTGATCGAATCTAACGACCATCACAGCTTCAAGAGACAAGTGTTCCTTGCGGGGGTCTTTTCAAGATCGATTGCTCCCATATTTGCGAGCAACATTAGCGTCCAACAGTGTATCCCAAACCTGCAAACATAAACACAAGATTGATTAAAAGTTCCTAATAAAATGATATGTTTTAACCTTCTTGTATCTAATTTCCACTTACATGTAGCTCTCCCTTTGAGCCACCGATAGCAAGCAAGAAAGGGTTGTCCACCGCAAAAGAAATGGAAAACACAGCTCCCTGATGAAAACAAATCATCAGAATGGAGAGGGATAAAAAAAAGTAGATACTAATGGGGAACCAAAAAGATTTATGTTTATTGGTTCTTACAGCTTTTGGTTTGTGTGTAGCAATGCATGAAGGTTCATTGTTTGAAAGATCCCACAGTTTTACCGTTTTATCCATAGACCCCGTAGCCAAAAGCTGTTAATTACAGCTCATAAATGGTGAGAACTGATTACCAAAAAACCAGAAAAAAAATGAAAATGAAATGCCATAAGGACATAGATATAGAGAGATGTACATTGGGTGCAGAAATGTTGTATGAGATGGAGGAGACTCCTTTGTCTTGGTCATGTGCTTGGATAGTGAAACTTGGTTTTAAATCAGAATCTGAACCTGACTGTGCAGCACGTATATCAAAACCTTTCACGGTTCCATCTTCAAGACTTACCTTAAGAGGGAAAAGAAACAACAAACGATCTATTGAAAAATGTCACTGGAACCACTGATTTGTCTATCAGAAGAAAAAAGGAAAGTGTCATGTACCACAAAGGAGTGTTCACTATGAGGATCCCAGGCTAAGCTTTCGACATCAGACATGACAGACCATTTGAAACCCGAGTGTGAAGGTTGTCTTCCGTCTTTCTGCAACATAATATACATACAGATATTAATGATCATTGTAAAGGGAAAAGACCGGAACACACGAAAATAAATACCATGGAACAAAACAGTTACCAAGACAACAGTTTGATCAAACGACCCACTGAGAAGCACTTCTGGAGCATAATGGTTCCAAGCAACCGCTTGAACCTGTGATCATACAAACAATAAACTTGAGAATGCCATAGAATAAAGAAATTTCTCATTCGACGAATCTCGTTCTTACCTCCTTTGTGTGATGCTCCATAGTAATCTTACATATTCCAGTAGCCACATCCCAGACCTTAACTTTTTTGTCGGCACTAGCACTAGCAAGTATGTTCCTTTTATCCAAATAAATCAAAAGAAAATCAGAGAAACGCCTAAAGAGCAAACGAGAATAAACTTTCAAATTATGGGCACTTAAACTCAGACATACCGAAACTCCTTGTTCCAAGCAAGACCAAGTACTGAATCAGTATGGCTACCTTCTTTGTATTTCTATAAAGAAAAAGACAGAGACACAAAATTAAATCAATAAATACACACAAGTACTTAACATAAAAAAAATTAAGAACTAGAGACACACGAGTTTGATGCACACACCGGTTTCTTAATCTTCTGTTTCTTACTCTTATCTTTCTTATTCTTCTTTTTCTTACTCACTATCATCTCCTCTGTTCCTCCTAGTTGTATACAAGGTAGCACCTCATCCCTCTGAAGCATTATAATAACCTTATCAATAGACTCATAACCGATAAAAGCAAACGTAAATACAAAGTCAGTTATATTTACATACAACGTCAAGATCCCATATCTCGATTGTCGGCGATTCCTTTGAACCAATAGCTACAAAATTCCCTGACAGTACCAAGGCAAATAACAGTAAGAATGAGATTTCATCCATAGCAAGAAGGAAAAAACCTGCCTCATATGAACAATAAAAGCGTACACTAACCTTTCTCCCCTCCTTTAAGAGGACAATCAATCCATGCAGTACACAATGGGAATTCCGGTATAATTATGTGATGATGAACATACATGTTTGGAGAGCCAGACGATTCCTCGTATACGTAAACCTGGTCATATATATATAGCTTTCATATGATCCCTAATGTTTTAACATGTAACCTACACAGCGAGAAGGATTGACCATACCTCTAGATGGCTGACATCATCTTCATTCCTAGCGCAGATAATCACTGAATCGGTCGGCTTGACTGTCGTGTCATCAATATCCTCTTCATCATCCTCATCCTAAAAAGCCCAAACATTTAAATCTTACACAAAACAATTTAACCACGATAAGTTTCACTGCAGAATAGAAACAGTGAAATGGCTTACATCAACATCCTTAAGATATGGATCCATCTCATTACTTGGATAATAAAGATCCCCCATTCCAGAACTGAAAAGTTCAATTCCTGAATCCAAGAAAAGGTAGCTTTACATAAGGAATACACCAAATTATCTCTTCTAATCAAAATTATCACTTGCAGAATTGCAGAACAAACACCAAAAAGCCAACAAAAAACTGAATGAGCTAAAATATACCATCATCCTCTTCATCATAATTATCCATGTCAAGTTCTTTCAATCCTTGAGCTACCTCATCAACCTCCATTGAAGAAGAAGCAGCCTTGCTTTTAGAAGATTTACCAAAAGCTTCAGCTACAGCCTTGGCATGATCAACTTCACTTATCTCTTCTCCATCCTCTTCAATCTCTTCTTCATCCTCGTTACTATCGTCCACGCTATACATTATAACCAAATTCATATCACAATCGCCTCAAGTCCTAAACTTAGAGAAACAGCAACAATATTAAGTTTTAAAAAATCTCACCTTCTGGCAAAAGCACCACTCTCAATGAGCTCTTTAAGTTCTTCCTTTGAAGGAGGCTCAGCAACATCAGGAACAGCTTTTAGATTCCCTTTTGGTATCCATGACACTGCAGTTATCATTCTGCAAAAATACAAAACCAAAGAGAGAATCATCAAATCGGTAAAAGGCCGGTTCTTGAGTTTAGGGCAGCTCGAAATTAGGGTTTTTTCGTCATTTGATGAACCCAACAATCCGATTTCAAAACTGGGTCAAGATTTCGATTACTTAAGATCATTGAAAAAGAATCAAAGAGAACTTACGTTTTGAAACGGGACCTAACTTGCTCGGGAAGAAATTAATCGAGAATGAATATGACCAACAAACAAAGTCAAGACTTCTGTAGGTTTAGGGTTTAACAATTGAAGATTTGTTGCTTCTGAGGACTTTTTTTCGAGAGTGAGAGATATAGCGGCGCTAAGCGAAGAAGAAGAAGAAACAAATTAAGGTAAATTGCTTAAAAGCCCCAAAACTATTTAGTTATTGTATTAAAGACCTTCAACTTCAAAAACTACATAGAATGCCTTGATACTGTTAAAGATGAAATTCTTAATAAATTACGGAAGTGATACCAAATGTGGGATTATCCTAACTAAACAGTAAACATCCTCTTAACCACATATGTTTGTGAAATAACCATTGATTAACAAAAATATAATGAGCTTCTTCTGATAAACTAATGGGCTTTTGTTATGGGTCTTATTAAATTTGAGTCACAAATTATAATTATAGCCCTTACGCAAGAAATAAAACAAACAAATAAACTACTACAAAATTTTGGTATAAGTGGTGTTCGAATGTGACGACCAATCAAAGCTTAGCTTGGACTTTTCACGGTCGGAATTGTCTGCTTCCGTATCTGCTGGAGACATTAGTGTCCGAAAGTGTATCCCAAAATTTTAACTCCCCCCTTACACCACCCATAGCGAGTAAGAAAGGATTGTCCATAGAGAAGGCAATGGAAAATAATCCTCCCTGTGTGATATCAAAAGTTTTGGAGTCATACGAACAAATTAATAATCAAGTTAAGATAAGGAAACCAAACTTTTTTTTTTAAATGGTTGAGTATTGGTTCTTACAGCATTTGGTGTGTGTGTAGCAATGCATGAAGGCTCATTGTTTGAAAGATCCCAAAGCTTTACCGATTGATCCATAGATCCAGTTGCCAAAAGCTGTTATAATTACAGCTCCAAAATGGTGAGAACAAGTAAAACACACATAACAAAGAACAATGACACAAGAGAGTTAGAGAGCGTAGACGTACGCGAAGAGGATTTATTATATACATGTTTTCAAAGTTAAGTATTTGTGCTTTATTTTTAATTTGTTAACCAAGATTACTGAGTATTTGTTTTGTTCCATAAATTAGTAGTTATTCATATATTTCTAATCGAATCGAAAGGAGAAAGCTAAGAAACGCTTACATTAGGTGCTGAAATGTTGTATGAGACCGAAGTAGCTGCTTCGTTATGTCCATTGATAGTAAAGCTTGGATTTGAATTAGAGGCTGAAGTGGAGGCTTGACGTACATCAAAGCCCATGACAGTTCCATCCTCGAGACTTACCTATATATAAAGAAGGGATCGGAAACAAAAGAAAAAAAATTGTATATATTAATTAACGACTTAAAGTGTAACGCACCACAAAGGAGTGTTCACTATGAGGATCCCAGGCTAAGCTTTCAACATCGGACATGACGGACCATTTGAAACCCGAGTGTGAAGGTTGTCTTCCATCTTTCTGCAACATAATATACAAACCGATATTAATGATTATTAAGTTTAAAGCAAAAGAGTAGAATATACGAAAATAAACCATGGAACAAAACAGTTACCATTACAACAGTTTGATCAAAGGACCCACTGAGAAGCACTTCTGGAGCATAATGGTTCCAAGCAACGGCTTGAACCTGCGTACCATACAAACAACAAACCATGATAATGCCATTTGATTAAGAAAAATTAACCACTTAGATCTGCTGGTGTATTAATTAGGAGATGTTTTAAAGAGAGTGTTCCTCAATATCACAAGCTCAAGTCTAGGGAGAGGACTGAATTTTTATGAATTGGTTCTCAACAAAGAGTAAGGAGATGATATCAATGTCTATACCTTCTTTGTGTGATGATCCATAGTAATCTTGCATGTTCCAGTAGCCACATCCCAAACTTTAACATTTTTGTCGGCACTAGCACTAGCAAGAATATTCCTGTTTTTGGAAAAAATAAAAAAGAAAAAATGAGACTTCTATAAAGAAGCAAATCGGAAGAAATAGATTTAGTCATGGACATACCGAAACTCCTTATTCCAAGCAAGACCAAGAACGGATTCAGTGTGGCTACCTTCTTTATAGTTCTAAGACATACAAAAGACAGGAAATCAAATTAACGGTTACATTTGTTACATTTGTTTTTGTTGCAATTAAAAAAAAAAAAAATACTACTCACCCCTTCCTCGTTTTGTCCTCCTAATTGTACACAAGGTAGCACCTCGAACCTCTGAAGCATTATATCATCAATTTAAATTAAAATATAGAATTCATGATTGATAAATAAATATGCAGAAGACAGTTTATTTTTACATACAACGTCAAGATCCCATATCTCTATTATTGGCGTTTGATCCGAACCAACAGCTAGGAAATTCCCTACCAATAAGAAACCCAAAGAGATTCAAATAATATTTGTTCAAAAAAAAGAGAGATTCAAATAATATAACAGATTATTTATAGCAAGAATGAAGAGCCTAGTTGGGTTAATTTATAAACCTTTTAGTGATACAATTTCACTAACCTTTTTCTCCTCCTTTAAGTGGACAATCAAGCCAAGCAGTACACAATGGAATTGCTGGTATAATTATTTGTTGATGATTATACATATTTGGAGAACCATCGGATGTATCCTCGCATACATAGACCTAGTCATGCATTCATATAAGTTTCATGTCGGATCTGTGCAGTAAAATAAATAAATAAAATGTTGAAATAATTGACAAACGTCAAGACAGTTAGCATCTTCGTCGTCGCTCCTAGCGCAGACAATCACTAAATCGGTTGGTAAGATTGTTGGATCGTCATCCGAGTCATCATCATGATCCTAGAAAACATAGATGTTATTGTGTATAACTGTATATATAGAAAATCCGATAATTTTGCATGAAAAAAAAATAGTGATAAGGACTTATACATCATTTCTCTTGAGATATGGATCCATCTCGTTACTCTTATAGTAAAGATCTCCACGCCCGGAGCTAAAAATTTCAATTTCTGAATCCAAACATAACAATGAAACTAATTTATTAGTTTACAAAATGAAAGCATAAATTGAGATTTAAGATTCTCTACAAATCTATAGGAGAAAAAAGAATAAAAACCTAACTTACCATCATCCTCTTCATCGTAGTTATCCATGTCGAGTTCTTTCAAACCATCATCTACCGCATCAACCTCCATTGAAGAAGAAGCATTCTTGCTTTTGGATGATTTTCCAAACTCTTCTGCTACGGCTTTCGCATGAGAAATTTCACCATTATCTTCTTCATCCTCGGTCTCTTCTTCTTCTTCATCGCCACTGACAAATTTCCAACTCTCTTTAAGCTTTTCGATTTCCTCCTTAGAAGGAAGTCCAGCACGATCGGGCATGGCCTTTGCAGCACCTTTTGGTATCCATGATAATGCAGTTATCATTCTGCAAAAATAAAAGTAAAAAACAACCCAAATTAACTCTACAAATAATAGGCAATAAAGAAACACACACCCTTTTTTAGCTCACAGAAACCCTAGCGAAATCCACTCAAAATAAAACACACACACACACACACACCACACACACGAAAAAAAAGCATAAACAAAAGGGTCAAATTAAAATTATACCAATTTTCAAAATCCAAGGTCGAGAATCGAGAGGATCAATAACATATATAACATAACGATAGAAAAATCGGGTAAAAGACATATCTATAATAATTAACCTGGTTAAACTCTTAAAGATGATGAGAAACTACGGAGGGATATAAGAACTGTAGACAAATGAAATAAACCCTAAATAATCGGCGACAAAGAGGGCGACCTAGTTATATAAAAATAACTTTATTTGAATCAAAGAAATAAAACTGTAAAAGAAAACTTACGTTTCAAACGAAGCTACTTAACCCTTGCCCCGGTGGTATCTATCGAAATTCAAGAGTGAGAGAGGGTTCTGTTTGTTAACCCTTTTTTAGTTACGTACTCTTAAATAAACTCTGTAGAAATGGGCCTAATTTTTAGCCAAATAAGAACAATTGGACATGTAAATTGGACCCACTAGGCAATTTATGACTTATTGACTTATAATAATAGTCCAGTTGAAGTAATACTCGTATTATTCGTGCAATTACGTACGAATGGTCTTCATAGTGTCGCGTTATACGTACGATAATTATAAAAAGATCAATCACATGTGGTCGGTCGTCATTGTTAGTTGACTTTCCTATTGGGCTACGTACGACTTCTTGGACATATCTTTGGTCCTTTCAACGTAATCCAGTTTTCTGTTATCTTTTAAATGTATAAAAAATACAAAATTTTCAACGATAGATACTGATATTTTCTCACGTTCACAATGGTTACTAAAGTCCAATTTGGCTTCAATATTTTATATGAAATTCATTATACTAATAACATCACTAATCTCAAATCCAATTTGCACAAAAATTAAAAAAACAAAAAATAAAGCTTCGAGATATAAAATAGATTCTACCTACAAACTTTAGTTAAAAGCCAACAAACAAAAAAAAACAGAGCTCAAAATGTTCTTTTTTTCCTTTCCTTTCTCCTTTTTTTTTCCTCAGTCACCTTTAAACATCACACTGAAAAAAAAAAAACAGACAAAAAAGAAGAATTAATGATAGCAAACGACTTTGATTCTTCTCTGAAATGATCATCTGGTTCTTGAGTTTCCAAGTGTAAGTTCTAAATCATCTGAAACACATTCTCCATGTATCCTTTCTCCTTCCCAAGGCTTCACCATTCCAATCGCAGCGATTGCGTTACAACCAAACGCAAACTCAGCCGCCATTCCATCAGCCATTGGCACATCAGAGTTTTGATCAACACCAGCAGGAATAGCTGGAGAGCAGTTTCCACTTTGTCCAGGAGTCCACATTGGTGAATTACAATCTCCCATTTTGAAAGCCTCTTTGTCGAAAAACGGGTTTCTTGAAACTAAGCTGAAAGTAGGAGAAGACGGTCCGCTCTGTGGAGTTTGCATTCCAGAGAGCCATCCAGAGTCAGGGATTGTTACTTGATCACGAGTAGGGCTTCGAGCCAATGGCGGAGTCACGGGAGCGCTTATCGAATTCCCATGAAAGAATGGAAGCTTGGAAGGTGAGTTAGAAGAGAGGTTCTTGAGCCATGGGATTAGTGAGTTAGCATCACCAAATGGGTTTGTAGGACTCGGGAATGATGAAGATGAAGGGCTTGGATTGTAGGAAGCACGAGGGCTATGTTGATACGATGAGCATGGACTCGCTGAAGTAGAACCATTCATGAGTTCCATTCGATCCATTGGTTTGCATCCCTACACAAGAGTTCATTGCAAAATGTAAGAAATATCACAAAATGTAACCAACACAATCCATTTGAAGCTGAGATTCTCTCATTCTTTTGCTAGTGGATTAATTACATAGTGCAAAAGCTGGTGAGCAACAAACAAAAAAAAAAGACATTATGATTAAAATTGAAAATCCAAATGCACCAAGGAAAAAAAGTTATAAAGACCAATGATTCTGTTTTGTTTTATAATGGTCAAAGATGAAAGAACAATCTTTGCTAATGGATGGAGAAGATCTGGAAAGAACAAACTTTCCTTATGGATTATTTACATAAAAGAGAGCATAAAATGTTTTTTTTTTCTTTCTATTTTCACGAAATGTAAGAGCTGGTGAGCATGAACAAGATGACA
Source organism: Arabidopsis suecica (assembly GCA_019202805.1). NCBI lineage: Eukaryota > Viridiplantae > Streptophyta > Magnoliopsida > Brassicales > Brassicaceae > Arabidopsis > Arabidopsis suecica. Next base: position 9,239,677 of record CM032911.1, read on the forward strand.
TTATGATTGATAGTTGAAAATCAAAATGCACCTAAGCAGAAAAAGTGAAAGGACAATGATTTTCTTTGGTATAGTGCTCAAAGAACCAATCTTTACTAATGGATCGAGAATATCTCACAGAATAATTACATTAAAGAGAGTTTAAAATGTTTTTTTTGTTCTTTTGCCATTTTACGAAATGCAAAAGCTAGTGAGCAACGAACAAGATGACACTATGATTGATAATTGAAAATCCAAATGCAACTAAGGAAAAAAAAAAGGTAAAAGAATAATGATTTTCTTTGGCATTTAATGGTCAAACAATGAATAATTCAATTTTATTTATCCCCACACAAGCAAAATCCAAACATCATCATTAGATGTTGGCAAAAGGGAAATCATTTCCCCAGTCTCACCATTGACCAGTTAAACAAGAATTAGGAGTTTAGGACAGTTTAACATAGTTGTAATAATTTAAATATATAACAAAAAATAATAAACACTCATGGAAACTATTAAATCACACGAGTAAAGAATCCCAAGTCCCTTTATTATTTTCTTGACACAATTTAGCTTTTTCTAGTAAATACTAAATCCACAGCAACATAAGTTAAAAATTGAGTCTTTTTGACAGGTTAATTAACTTTTGCTAATGTAAGTGTGAAAGTAAGCAAATAAAGAAAAATTTTTGCCGAGAAAATTTTATGATTCAAGAAAAGCAAAATTGGAATTTCAGAGAAAGCGTCAGTCTGAAAAAGTACCCCAAACAAAAAAAAACATGTGAGCAAAAAAAAAAAAAGTCTACCTCGATCGTTGTACTAAGGAATCTAAAGCCATTACCAATGGCAGTTTCGTGAAACAGACGTGTCCTAAAGTTAAAAATCATAAAGCACAAAGAAAAACACAAAAAGAAAAATTCTCAAAGCTTAAATTTTCTAATGTACATCACTAAAATGACGAAATTACCCTGAATAATCCTTCTAAGACCGTGTGATTAGTAAGGTTAATTCCGTCATTATAATACTCATCTGAAAGTGAACAGAGAGTTGTTTGTTGAAAGCATCAGCGAATCTTAAGACATTCATGCTTTTGTTTCAGTTCACCGGAACGGTTTCGATCTGACGTTTGCAATGACTACTAAAACCATTCAAAATCAAATCACAACCGTCCGATTTTTTCTTTCTCCTTAAAATCGAACGCTCAGATCTATTCACAGTTTTAATAAACGCAAAAATCTACAAAATCTATAATTTTCAAGAAATTTAGGATCGAGTTTTTTTTTTTTACCTTGCGGTAAGTAGTTCCGTCGTCCTCTACAGTCCAGCCAGCTTCATTGCATAAAGCTTTGAGTACTTCGTTGTTGTCGCAGTGTTTAGGGAGCTTGAAGTTTCCATGAATTCTTAGCCCTGCGAAGATCTTAGCCGCAATCGCGCGTCTTCGCCGCTCTCGCCGTTTGTTGTTCTCTCTCTCTTTCCAAGTCGGCGTTCTAGTCCCCGACGTCATTTTCAGATCACCGGAATTTGGAAGAAAAAGAAAACGGCGTCGTTTCTCTGTTTTAACTTCCTCTTCTTCTAATTTGTTAGCTCGTAGAAGAGAGGATAAAAACTCGCCGGTGAAAACTAATTTCGCGCTTTATTTTTTTTTGTTCTTTTTTGAGAATTTTCTGGTTCTGAGTTTTTTTCTGGTGAGTAATAAATGAAGAAGCACTTAGCAGGGTGAAGAAAAAAGAGGTCGGTCATGAAAAGACTAATTTACCCTTAAAGTATATTTTAATTTACAAGGATGTCCCATATGTGTTAACACGTGCTCAGGCTTTTTTAATAAAGCAGGAAAATGGAAAATGTTTGACCACAAACGACATCGTTTTGGTATAACATTTTTGAGAATTTCTTCCTTCGAATTACAGAAGTCAAGAATATCAAGCTGCTTTTATAATTATCTTTTCTTTTGTGTCAAACAAATTGTCTATTTTGTGTGTAATGACTATTTTTATCATTTTAAACTTTATGCTTATTCAATGACAGCATTTTCCAACTACGGACGACTATCCACATCTAATAGAGACTATGAATAATTATGTTATTAATCTATAGATTAAGCCAAACTAATTACTAGTTAATTAAAATAATTGCGAGTCCAAAATACGTGGCACAGATTGCGGCATCTAAAGGAATGTGACAGGTCACCTTTCGTGGGATCACAAATAGCTTTAAAATCTAATCATGACCGTTAAATCGGGTGGGTCACGTGATGCTCCCGATCTGCTTCCCATCAACTTGTCATTGCTCGTGACTCCTCCTTTGCTCTTTTTTCATTAATTTCATTTTTCTAATCTAAGTATTAGTAAGTAATTAAAATAAGTAAGCTATTCTTTGACATTATATGAGACCATCTGTTACCCAACCAATAAAAATATTCGAACCACTAAATAGAAATAGAACACATACATATTGTTCGTGTATCACTTATACCAGCATCTTTGATTCTAATTAGTTTCTTATATCATGAACAACAATTTTGGGGTTTGTCTACACATGCCTTTTATTATCCGACACTAAATATTTTTGTAGTACTATCGACATTCCACACTTGCCTTTATAATGTCTATATATATATCAACTAACACACGTTGTGGAATATGTCAAATTTGTGTATATATGACTTCAATAATATGAGTTCACGAAGGACACAAATTAGTTGAAACAATATCTTTCATCCTTATCAAACAATATTTTGGAAGTAAAACCAATAATAAACCACATTAATTATGTTTTTTGTTAAATCTTTAGCAATTTGATAACAAGTTTTTTTTTATTTATGTATTTGCGATTACATGCGTGTTAATTATCTACGATTTCTATAGTTTAATTAGATTATTGATTCTTTTTTTAATTGTGTCTTACTGAAACTGAATGGAGTATTTTATAGCAGAGCTTAACATTTTAAATTGGTTTTTGATATTGGAATTTTGTAATATAGCGTTGACGGGGACAGTGAACTAAGCACATACGTACGTATGGATTATTTAAAGAAATGTCAATATTTTGCATCAACCGAAACGGATTAATATCACAACGTTCTTTTACCTCAAACAGTTGTGAATTAACGTTGGACATGAATTTAGAAATCCTGTTTCAAAAGCATTTGAATAAGCTAAGCTTAGTGGTCTTATATCTAGGTGATACTATAATATTTTAGGTTCAATCCAACTTTTCCGTACACTTGCGTTAAACTTACACAGTTACATGATGATACTGACTTGATTCAATTTTTGTTTTCATAATGCAAATCTAGTTTTGGCATTTGGAGAAAAAGATCTGATTTTATATTTTGCCAAATGATGCATGGGAAGACAGACTGGAATGAGTACATGTACTACGAACATATATACAGTCGTGATCGTGAAAACATGATAAAAGATTTGAGATGATTCATTTATAGATAATATTTGATGGAAACTAATTCAATCGATCGAGGATGGTTAAAACGTAACAATGAGGCAAGGTTCAAGTAAGATACTTAATCTTTTGATATTGGTTAAGACGCACAAAGACTAACATGATTACATGAAACCAGTATTCTAAACGATTGTGGCCATTACGGTTAGATATATGGAAAATGATTGTAAAATTTTACATGACCTTTTACTCGTAAGAAAAGCAAGAATATATGGGGAAGCCATTTTGCCGGAACTCGATCGGTTCAATAACATTCCATTGTAATCAAGTGGCCGATTACTAGGCCAAAATGGGGCATCTCGACAACGTAAGACTACATAAATCTATGTCTATCTTGTTGTTCCATGATTATTATATGTTCATCAAAATTATAAAAAATTTCAGATGTTCAAACCAAAAAAACAAAGAAGAAGGCATGATATTTACCAAATGCCATCACAAATTGAATATTCAAAACAAGACCTTAAGATTTCGTGCCCTCCAAATAAAAAATCAAAGACTTTTCTTTAGTTTATAAATCCCAAAAAAGATAAACAACGAAATTTCTCACGGTCATAAATGCTTCTACACTCACAAACAAACAAGATCTCTTTGATTTTTTTCTGTTATATTCATTGACTATTCACATTTTTATATAATTAAAAAAAAAAAGTTTATGCTTAAAACAGCTCTATCATCATCTCATGAGGTGATTTTGATAATAAAAAAATAAAAAAATTCCACCAAACCCAATCTTTGCAAAACAATGAAACAGCTGTTCTGTTGTGATTCGTACTTGCTTCATCAACCTTTTTAGGAATCAAAAGCTAAATCCCCAGAAATTTATAATTCTTCAATTGTTCGTTATTGGTTATCGTTTACGCGTTTTTAATCGGTTAATTAATAATCATCGACGAAAGGTTTGACGAATCTTCGTCAATCAACGGGTCAATCGACTCGTTTACTTTTCTTTGGTCTTCTCTCCACAAAGTGTCTCTCGGATATTTCAGCAGCAATAATGGTAGAAAGTTACAGAAGCAGACAAATCATTTCTGTTTTGAAATTCTCTATCTTCTGATTAAATAAATACCCAAGTCCAGAAGCTGTTTAGGTTCGAGAAGCAGAGAGGGTTCGAGAAGCTAATAAAGGTTTCTTCTTTTTATCTGATTAGGTGAGATTTTAATGCTAAAAGGATTCTAGATTCGTTGAATTCTACAAGGGTTTTAGGGGTTCTTAGAAGCTTTTGTTTGATTGTCTTTATTTAGAAACAGTGGTGAGTTCTTTTTGGGGTTTTTGTCTCTCACTTTGTTCAAGTTTGAAGCTTTTTTTGGAGGGAATTTTGGGTTTCTGATTTTGAATCTTTGATCGAAACTTAGTGATAGTAAGTTCTTTGAGTCCTCCTTAACTCTAGTTTCTGTGTACTCAAGTTATTGAATTGAAAGTTTTTATCTTTTGGTTCTTGAAGCTTTATAGTTGATAAAAAGAGTCTCTTGCTCTGCTTTTTGTGAGTGTGATTGTTAGCTTGGAGTTGAAAGTTGCGTTTTTTAGATTTGTAAGTGTTTTAGAGATGGATGAGAGTAATCATGGAGGTTCATCAAGCTCACTCCCACCTTTCCTCACCAAAACATATGAGATGGTTGATGATTCTTCATCAGATTCAATTGTTTCGTGGAGTCAGAGCAACAAGAGTTTCATTGTCTGGAATCCGCCGGAGTTTTCTAGAGATCTTCTTCCGAGATTCTTCAAGCACAATAACTTCTCAAGCTTTATCCGTCAGCTTAACACATATGTAAGTGTTTTCATGCTTTGTGTGGAGTATTTGATTAGATAAATTATCTTCTTGGTTGGTTTAAGTTTAGTTGGAGGATTTTGTTTATGTGTAGGGTTTTAGAAAAGCTGATCCTGAGCAATGGGAATTTGCCAATGATGATTTTGTGAGAGGTCAACCTCATCTTATGAAGAACATTCATAGACGTAAACCTGTTCATAGCCACTCTTTACCGAATCTTCAAGCTCAGCAAAACCCGTTGACGGATTCAGAGCGACTGAGAATGAATAATCAGATTGAGAGATTGACAAAAGAGAAAGAAGGATTGCTTGAAGAGTTACAGAAACAAGACGAGGAACGAGAAGTGTTTGAGAGGCAAGTTAAAGAACTTAAAGAACGGTTACAACACATGGAGAAACGTCAGAAAACAATGGTTTCGTTTGTTTCTCAAGTATTGGAAAAACCAGGGCTTGCTTTGAACCTCTCGCCGTGTGTTCCCGAAACAAACGAGAGGAAAAGAAGGTTCCCTAGGATCGGGTTCTTTCCCGATGAACCGATGTTGGAAGAGAACCAACCATGTGTTGTTGTGAGAGAGGAAGGCTCTACAAGCCCGTCTTCACACACAACAGAGCATCAAGTGGAACAGTTAGAGTCATCGATAGGTATTTGGGAGAATCTTGTATCGGATTCTTGTGAGAGTATGTTACAATCAAGAAGCATGATGACACTTGATGTGGATGAATCATCTACTTGTCCACAAAGCCCTCCTCTTTCTTGCATACAGCTAAGTATCGATACACGTCCCAAATCCCCTCCTTCTCCAAGGATCATCGACATGAACTCTGAGCCCGATGCTTCGAAAGAGCAGAACACTGTTGCTGCTGCTCCTGCTCCTCCTCCAGTAGCAGGAGCGAATGATGTCTTCTGGCAGCAGTTTTTCTCAGAGAGTCCTGGCTCAACCGAGCAACGGGAAGTTCAATCAGAGAGGAAAGATGATAAAGATGAAGCCATACGTAGTGAGAAATGTTGGTGGAATTCGAGGAATGTAAATACAATTACAGAACAGCTTGGACATCTGACATCTTCAGAGAGAAGTTGATATGTCAAAGATTAAATTATAGTCTGTTTTAGTTTCTTGTAAAATAGGTTTTCTCAGTTTATTTATTACATGTATGATCTTTCACAGTTCATTGTAGCAGACTTCAATGGTAATGATAAGCTAGAGCTTATGGATATTATTCATAAAATGAGATTGACCTCCAACAAAATCATAATTTGCAAAGTCCTATATGATGTTGTAGTCGAACCTCTTGTTCCTTTACTTCCTTGGCCTTCTTCATTTTCTTTCTCATATCTAACATTTCCTCAATTTGCAACTTAAACAATTCTCTTGCCTCCCCCAGTTTTTTCTGTCTGTCATATCTTTTACGTAATTGATCAATCTTCTCTTTTTCATTGTTTATAATGATTTCCACAAGGTGACATTGACCCCGAACAAAACTATCATTTGCGAATTCCCATTTCTTTGGATCAATTTTTTTGAAACCCTACAGAGAAATGAAGATTCAAAGTTTTTCAGCAAAAAAAAAAAAAAATTAGCTAAAAGAATATGATTACGTCTTACAAAACTAACATATAAAAAACTTACAAATCTTTCAAGTTTATGGAAGAATAAAGGTATATGGAGGGTATTGGAGAATCTACGAAGAAGATCTTTGCAAAATTCTTTGGGATTCAAAATGATGAAACTCCTGCCACTCTGGCTCCATGAAATAATAGCATCCGATGAAGGATCGTCCACCATCTCATAGAGTTTGGTGGGGAAAGGACGTTTTGAGGTTGGATAACTGTTATGAGGTGGCAATTGATCCTCTGCTTTTTTTACTTGCCGCGCAAATAATTTTCTCGCCTTAAACATATCCATACTTTGATCATATAGAACCCTCTGCTCTATTACACAACTTATAATGTTATTTATGAGGTGACGTTGACCTCGCACAAAATTATCATTAGCGAATTCCCATTTTTCAGAGTCGATTTTTCTAAAACCCTACCAAAAAGGAAAATTCAAAGTTGAGAGAAAACAAAACTATATATGATGACATCTTACTAAAGTAAACATATAAGTAACTTACATGTGTATCAAGGTCAGAGAAAAAGCAATTTAGATTAGTGTTGGCCTTGAAGTTGAAGCAAAATCTTTGAAGGAGATTGTTGTAAAACTCTTCTGGATTCCAAATGATAAAACTCTTGCCACTCTGGCTCCAAGAAATAATTGAATCTGATGAAAGATCATCGACCATATCATATATTGTGGTGATGAAATTTGATATTGAGGTTGATGAACCTTCATTTTCGTTCATGTTTAACACTTTGAATCTATATATAATCGTTAACACACCCAAAACTGAATTAGAGATTATTATCTATTTTAACTCAGCCAAGCTTCAAAATCCAAAGAAATCTACTTTCACCTTTTTTTTTAGAGCAGTCTAAAGCACCCTTTAACTTGTTTTATTTTTCTCATACAGTGTTGCAACTCTTGTGAAGTTGCATGTCTTTATATATACTCACAATTCATAAATATTTAGAAGTAAAATAGGTTCAAAAATTAAATATGTTACCCAAATAAAGTGATTTTCTTCTATAAAATTCCACAATATTATATCTTATATATCATAGAAAGTTAATTATCAAAGAAATATTAAATTTAAATTTGATATAATTGGATATTTTGTAAGAAATATTACTTTTTGATAAGACATTTTTATAGAAAAATAAATACATCTTTAGGTAAACAATCTAATAATCACTACATATAACAAATATTAGTTTAACAAATTTATTACAAGTTATAGATCCAAAAATTAAAGTGAAATCTACAAAATTTTATTATTGTAATCTATACACTTTACTTTCCTAAATTGAAAATTTAGAAAAATGATTTAAATGAATTGGCCTATGAAGATGGATCCCCACATTTAAGGGCCCAAAGACTCTAGCCTAAGAGAATGTCCAAAGCCCAAGAAGAGGAACTTGTTTTGGCAACAAACCATTATTTTTGTTCCTTTCTCTTTAGTTTTGTCAAATACATTTCGAATATTTTCCACTTAGTAAAAATGGAAGACAAAATTTGCACTCAACCAATTTCCTAATTGCTCTATTTTGATTTTTCTCTTCTTCCTAATTCAATTCCTCTTAATTGATCTTTTTATTCTAACCGTTAATTCACCAGTTGCACCCTTTATCTATTTTAAGAAAAATATTCCAAAACTTGTCCACTATGAAACCATGGTTTTCCCGAAATATTTTAAGGTGGCAGCCAACAAGTATCCCATTTGATGAATCTATGTGGCTGTGAGGATCGCCATATATGGCACCTTATGGATGGAAGATTAAAGTGATGGAAGTATGCTAAGTAGTGTTGGTCAAGAAACACCATCCAATTGTTTTTTCTTAAATTTAATATTCTATAAAATGTTGTTTAAGATACTCTTTGAAAGCTCAAATCCTTTTGATGTGAGAGCAAACTTTCCTATATGTAAATTTCAATTCGAGAAAACCGTGTGCTAATTAATGAATTAATTGGACCACCTCCTAGGACTCGATCATATTCTTAATATAGTAATATTATTTGAAATGAATCGATACTTTAAGACTTTTAGTTCTCTATATTATGTTCCTTACGATTATCCAAAATTACATTACAAGTATAATGTAATTTATAATATATCAGAGCATATTTTCTAATAACAAGATGAATCACCAAAGTTATGCTGGTAGCTACTGATCGTATAAATCTTTGATTAATCAACGTAATTTGAACAAAGGAAAATCATATATCAAACACAGGCCAGTAAATTTCTATGTTGACTAATAAAAATGTGGATGTTTAAAATTAGAGAATGTAAAAATAATCAGATTTTGGTTACCAAAATGAAAATTGATTAATTTATAATTTAGAAATAATTAACGTTTATGTGGATGTCTTATTTATTTATAATTCTACAATTTTAAAAACAGTGATGCTTAACACAAAGTGGTGGTGGTTACCACTTAACATATACGATTTAGGAAAAATAAATTCTTGGACATGCATCGTAATTAACCACACATACGATCAAGTTTCAAAACATTTACCTGAAATGATGATCATACACCTTCTTTCTTGTTGTTGTTAGAGACCTACCCAAAATGATAATGTTTTGGCTATATAAGACGTTCTTCATTAACATCATCTTCTCACCTTAATTACATTTGCAAAGCTTTTACTTTCTTTCTTCTTCTTTTTTTGGTTCAATTGCAAAGCTTTTGAAGAAGCTACAATGGCTGACAACGCACTTGTGAACGCTAGAGCAAATGTTTCCATTGTCGTAAATAGGTTCGATATTAATCTTGTTGATTACGTTGAAGATCTCATAGAAGAGGTAAGCTCCAAATGCTGCGTGTCTTTCTCACTTTATCTTTTGGTTTATTACTTTTTTTCTTTTTCTTTTTTCTGTTCTCTGGTTTGTAAATATTTTCGTTTATCTATAGAACAATTGAAGAAATCAACTTAAATTTGATACTTATATATCTAACTTAATTCTTTTTACTCAAATGAGATGGTCGATGTGGATCGACTGCAACAAATCCATGATCTGCTCGAAAATATCATAAACGATCTGGAGGCAAACGAGTTGCTGCCACAACCGCCTGATCCAATGGATCAGGATCCTGAGCTGGTTGCTCTTTTCGATGACCCAATGGATGTGGCTGACCCGGTTGATCCAGTGGCTGACCCGGCTGGTCCAGAGGCTCCGGCTCCGGCTCCAGACGAAATTGTAATCGACGACCACGACGTGCCGCCAGGGTCCAACTAACAGCGACGGGGATTGATAAGTTACTTAGTAATAATTGGTCGATTAATACTACCTGCTTTCTTAATTAGTATTATATTGGAATAAAATCGTATGTGTAATAGACTTTGGTTTAAAGTTTAAACTGCTTCATATGCTTATCATTTATCCCACCGTACTTGTAATAGAGTTTGATGAAATAAAATATATATATATATATATAAAAAAGACTTTGGTTCAAAATATTCGTATGTTTCTTCTTAAAAAGGCATTTTAAGGAAAAATGTAGCACTTTGTTGCACCTGAGTTTAAGCGAGGAAATATGTTACGTTTCCATTTACGGGTAGAAATTGTATCGACGAAAATGTTTTGATACAACTTGGAAGATGGTTTATTACTTGTTAGGAAAAAGTTTTCAACTTTGTGATCGATCATTGATTCTACGGTCCTTTAACAAAAAAAAAAAAACAAAAAAAAAACATTGATTCTCCGGTTAAGCAGTCGTCATAACAATGATTTTCTTATTCAACCTTTATAATGTGAGTTATTGTGATTTAAGTTTGTGCATAGAATAATTGTCACAACAATGTTTAAGGAAAACCATAAGAAAAAGAAAAAAGAAAGTAAATGTAGTCACATGCAAAAAGAAGAGAAGAATAAATGTTTTCTACTACCATTTCAATTACTCTAGTTAGGAATTTTTAGTTCCTCTAAATTCAACATTTTACCCTAAACATTCAACAGTTGCACCCTTTAAATATTTTAAGAAATTTTTTCCAAAACTTGCCGACTCACACTTTGAAAATATGGCTTTCCTGAAATATTTAAAGGTGACATGGAATAGTATCCCATTTGGTATTTCTTGTTACAAATAATTTTCTGAAAAACTATACTATTTGGTATATATTTTTTGACTAGATTATTTGGTAATTGTGAATATATAAGAGTGTGGGTGTTTGAGTTGTATACAACAATAATAACATCAAGAAGTAAATTGAAAATATTTATTTTAATTAAATTTGTGCATATATACACATATTAAACAAAATCATATCTAAAGAACAATTAATAAATACTAGAAAAATAATGAGCATGTGTTAATTAAGATTGTGACATGCAGAGACTCAATATTGACAATCTTTGGTACGGATTTTTTTTGGCAGGGCTTTAGACAAATTGATCATGTAAACTTAGGTTTAGGAAATTCTGGTGCCATTGGTCTCCTTGTGTGTGTGTGTTTTTTTTTTTTTTTTTTAATAAGTGTAGTCCTTTAAATCTTTTTTTTTATTTATAAGTATAGCTTTCCAAATCCTACTCCTTTCCTTACTCCTGCTCAAGCTTGATATAGGTAAAACACTCTTACGGTGTTACTCGAAGACCTTTGACTTTGATTAGTGGGAACACTTTGTTATCGTCCAATCAAAGGAAAGCTTTGGTTTAGTTCCTTTCTCTTTAGTTTTGTTGAATACACTTGGAATATTTTCCACTTAGTAAAAAGAAAGAAGACAAATTTTTACTCTTACCATTTTTTCATTTACTCTAGTTATGAATTTTCTCTTCATCCTATGCCATTTTTTTTAAACTCGTCTTAATTCGTCTTTTTACTCTAAACATTCACCAGTTGCATGCACCATTTATTTTGTTTTAAGAAACATATTCCAAAACTTGTCTACTTGGAAACCATGACTTTCTTGAAATATTTAAAGGTGACAGCCCACAAGAAAAAATACTGTCTTTTTATTAGGACTAGAAGAGTACCCCATTTGGTATTTTATTTTTCTTTTTCATATGCTATTTGATATTTGATGAGTCTGTGTGGCTGTGAGCATCACAATGGCATATTGTGGATTGAAGAAAATTTCCAAATTCACAAGAAATTAAAGTGATGGAAGTGTGCTAAGTAGTGTTGGACAAGAAACGCGATCAAATTATGTAAAACTCAAGTTTAACGTCAAACACTCAAACATGTGTTTTCAGAAAGAACTTTTACATATATGATGCGCGTCCCAGTTAATTATATGAATTTGTTGATAGTTATATGTGTCTAACTATATGTTTTTGTTGATAGTTGTATGTGTCCCAATTGAAGAATATTTAGTTTTTATATATAAAATTAAAAATGTGTTATGCAATGCAACAAATGAAAGAGAGATATAGTTATACTTTTCTAATTAGATATTTTTCTAGAAAATTTACAGAAAATTATATTTCTACAAGATGTTTTTTAGAGATAGTTTAGTTTTCTATAAAATGTTATTTTAAAATAATATTTGAAATTTAATTCCCTTTTGATATTGTGAAAGCTTTTAAATGTATTTTTTTTTTTTTTTTGTAAATGTGGATGTTTAAAATTAATGAATGAAAACTTAATAATAAGATTCTGGTAACCAAAAAGAAAACTATTAATTAGAATTAAGATATAACGTTAATGTGGATGTCTTATTTATATTACAAATTCTACAATTCTAAAAACAGAAATTCTTAATGCAAAGTGCTGGTGGTTATAACTTACCATATACGATTTAGGAAGAAATAATATATTACTTACACATTCATTGTAACTACATACGATCACAAGTTTCAAACAATTTACCTGAAATGATGATCATACACCTTCTTTCTTGTTGTTGTTAAAGACCTACCTAAAATGGTAATGTTTTGGCTATATAATACGATCTTAATTAACACCATCTTCTCACCTTAATTACATTTGCAAAGCTTTTACTTTCTTTCTTCATCCTTTTCTGGTTCATTTGCAAAGCTTTTGAAGAAGCTACAATGGCGGACCAAGTTAGAAACGATATTTACACTGTGTTAGCTAGGTTCCAGGTTAATCTTATTGAAAACCTTAGGTTTCACGTAAACGAGGTATGCTGCGTGTCTTTCTCACTTTATCTTTTGGTTTATTACTTTTTTTTTTGGTTTGTAAATATTTTCGTTTATCTAGAACAATTGAAGAAATCAACTTAAAATTGATATTTAAAATATCTAACTTAATTCTTGTTCCTCAAATGAGATGGTCGATGTGGATCAGCTGGTAGCAATCCGTGTGCTGCTAGAAAATATCATGAACGCTCTGGACGCAAACGAGTTGCTGCATCCAGTGGCTGACCCTGTTGATCCAGTGGCTGACCCGGCTGGTCCAGAGGCTCAGGCTCCGGCTGGTCCAGAGGCTCCGGCTCCGGCTGGTCCAGAGGCTCCGGCTCCGGCTCCAGACGAAATTGTAATCAACGACCACGACGTGCCGCCAGGGTCCAACAGCGACGAGGATTGATAAGTTACTTAGTGATAACTTGACGATTAATAAAGAATTAATGCTACTTGCTTTCGTAATTAGTATATTGGAATAAAGTCGTACTTGTAATAGACTCTGGTTTACAAGGTTATATGCTTATCATCCCATCGTACTTGTAATAGACTTTTGATAAAATACAATATATAAATATATTATAAAAAAGACTTTGGTTCAAAATATTCGTATTTTCATTCTTGAATTTCAAACATCCACATTTTTCTTAGTCGAATCCATTTAGGAATTCCTTATGTGTCTTCTTAAAAAGGCATTTTAAGGAAAGTTGTAGAGCTTTCTTTATGACTTTCTGCACCTGCTTTAATTAAGCGAGGAAATAGACACCACCATTTCCATTTATACGAAGAAATTGTATCGAAGTATGTAAATGTATTGATACAACTTGGAAGATGCATGGTGTATTACTTGTTAGGAAAAAAGTTTCAACATTGTGATTGAAACATTGATTCTCAGGTCCTTTAACAAAAAATAAAAAACTTTGATTCTCCAGTTAATGTAATTTTTAAGTTTGTGCATAGAATAGTTGCAAAACAATGTTTAAGATAACCGATACCAATCATACCATAGAAAAAGAAAAAGCAAATGTAGTCACATGCAAAAAATAAGAGGAGAAAAAGAAAATTGACTCTACCATTTCAAGTACTCTGGTTAGGAATTTTCAATTCCTTTTAATTCAACTTTTTACCCTAAACATTAATTAACAGTTGCACCCTTTAAATGTTTTAAGAATTTTTTTCCAAAACTTGTCGACTCCAACTCTGAAAATATGGCTTTCCTGAAATTTCTAAAAGGTGACATGGAATAGTACCCCATTTGGTATTTCTTGTTCTAAATAATTTTCTAACAAACTATGCTATTTGGTATATGTTTTTTACTTTTTTTTCCATAGGTTATTTGATAATTAATATGAGAGGGTGGGTTTTTGAGAAATATAACATCCAGAACTAAGTTGAAACTCTTTATTTTAATTAACTTTTTGCATAAAATCTATATATGTATATATATATATATATAATTTGTCAAACAAGAACCAAAGAGGGGGGGCGGGGGGGGGGGGGGGGATGTTATAATGAATGAATACAATAATAATAATTGTTTTATTGACAATTAACATCAAGATGTAAGTTGAAACTCTTAATTTTAATTTTTTTTTTTGTCATAGCTCTTTATTTAACTTACATCTTGATGTTAATTGTCAAAGTTTTAACTTACATCGTGATGTTAATTTTAACTTACATCTTGAGATGTTAACTTTTTGCATATATACACATAAATAATATAATCATCTTTGTCGCAATTTGAATATCGCTTTGATCATGGGGTTAAATGGATTAAAGATCTTTGTCGCAATTTGAATATCGCTTTGATCCTCATGCTAGCTTTCCAAAATCAGCATTGTATGTTTCATTCTCAAGTAGCTAGACCACCAACCGACTTTGACCATCGACATTAAGAACACCATTCGTTGCTAGTTAGCTCTTTTGTCTAGAGCTCAAAGAGTTACCTCGACGATTAGTTCGTTGTTGGGTACTTGGTTTGATTTTTTCAACTGAGTCTGTTTATGTTTATTAGGTTGTATATTGCCAGCATATTTTTCGGATGAGAAATTTGTATTTTTTTTTCTCTGTTGGGCCATTGCGAACTTTTTATGGCCTTGTAATTTTTGTTTTTAATTAATATAATATTATATTAAAAAACTATATTATTAGGTGTATATAATTATAAGGGATTAAAACAAAAAGCAGAAAACTAAAGCAGTTGCACAAACGAACACAAAGAACATAATCTCAAAAGAATACTAATAAATAAAAACTTTAATGGTAATGACAGCTAGACCTTATGGATATTGTTTCATAAAATGAGATTCCTCAAACAAAATCATAATTTGCAAAGTCCTATATGATGTTGTAGTCGAACGTCTTGTTCCTTTACTTCCCTGGCCTTCTTCATTTCCTCAATTTGCAACTTAAACAATTCTCTTGCCTCCCCCAATTTTTTCTGTCTGGCATATCCTTTACGTAGTTGATCCTGCTTCTCTTTATCATTGCTTATAATGATTTCCACAAGGTGACGTTGATCCCGAACAAAATTATCATTAGCGAATTCCCATTTCTTTGGATCAATTTTTTTGAAGCCCTATAGAAAAAAGAAGATTCAAAGTTTTTAAGCAAAAAAAAAACTAGCTAAAAGAATATGATTATTACATCTTACAAAACTAACATATAAGAAACTTACAAATCTTTCAAGTTTATGGAAGAATAAAGATATATGGAGGGTATTGGAGAATCTACGAAGAAGATCTTTGCAAAATTCTTTCGGATTCAAAATGATGAAACTCCTGCCACTCTGGCTCCATGAAATAATAGCATCCGATGAAGGATCGTCCACCATCTCATAGAGTTTGTTGGGGAAAGGACAACGTTTTGAGGTTGGATAACTGTTATGAGGTGGCAATTGATCCTCTACTTTTTTTACTTGTCGCGCAAATAATTCTTTCGCCTTAAACATATCCATACTTTGATCATATAGAACCCGCTGCTCTATTACACAACTTATAATGTTATTTATGAGGTGACGTTGACCTCGCACAAAATTATCATTAGCGAATTCCCATTTTCCAGAGTCGATTTTTCTAAAACCCTACCAAAAAGGAAGATTCAAAGTTGAGAGAAAACAAAACTATATATGATGACATCTTACTAAAGTAAACATATAAGTAACTTACATGTGTATCAAGGTCAGAGAAAAAGCAATTTAGATTAGTATTGGCCTTGAAGTTGAAGCAAAATCTTTGAAGGAGATTGTTGTAAAACTCTTCTGGATTCCAAATGATAAAACTCTTGCCACTCTGGCTCCAAGAAATAATTGAATCTGATGAAAGATCATCGACCATATCATATATTGTGGTGATGAAATTTGATATTGAGGTTGATGAGCCTTCATTTTCGTTCATGTTTAACATTTTGAATCTATATATAATCGTTAACACACCCAAAACCGAATTAGAGATTATTATCTAATTTATCTCAGCCAAGCTTCAAAATCCAAGAAATCTACTTTCACCTTCTTTTTTTTACAGCAGTCTGAAGCACAATTTAACTTGTTTTATTTTTCTCATACAGTATTGCAACTCTTGTGAAGTTAAATGTCTTTATATATACTCACAATTCATAAATATTTAGAAGTAAAATATATTCAAAAATTAAATATGCTACCCAAATAAAGTGATTTTCTTCTATAAAATTCCACAATATTATATCTTATATATCATAGAAAATTAATTATCAAATGAATATTAAATTTAAATTTGATTACAATTGGATACTTTGTAAGAAATATTAAAATTTTGATAAGATTTTCTTTTTATAGAAAAATAAATACATCTTTAGGTGAACAATCTAATAATCACTAAAAATAACAAATATTAATATAAAAACTTATTACAAGTTATAGATCCAAAGTTTAAACTAAAATGAAATCTACAAAATTTTATTATTGTAATCTATACATTTTACTTCCCTAAATTGAAAATTAGAAAAATGATTTGAATGAATTGGCCCATAAAGATGGATCCCCACCACAATTAAGGGCCCAAAGATTCTAATCTAAAGAGAATATCCAAAGCCCAAAAATCAGGAACTTGTTTTGACTTCCCGAACAAGTTTTATAAAAATGACAACAATATGTATCTTCTGTATCAAGTAACTTGTGTAACACTCCTCTCCGTTAAGATGAAGAAGACGCCACAGACCTCTACTTCTTGTCCCTCGCGGAAGAAAATGAAAATCCAAGACGCTGTTTTCCCAAAACCCTAGTTGAGGATCCTGTTTCTGATTCCGCAAAACCCATATCGGATAGACGAGTCAAAGTCTAGGGCTTTGAGCCACATTTAACGGTGGATAAAAGTGCTGAATTGAAGAGCAAAATTGTGTTTTTTGAAGAAGAAACCTGATGAATTCGAACCGAAACTAGTGTCTTGTTGGAAAATGGGGAGAGAGTTCCATTTATGTTTCTCTGTTTTTTTTTATCTGATTTCAAATGAAAGTAGACGACGGATTGTGTGATCCAACTGACTTTGACATGATTATGACTCGGGCAAATGCTCCATCTTCAAACCGCAAACTCAATGCAATTTGCAAAATTTTACTCCACGCAACAGTCTATGAGCTTTGGAAAGAAAGGATTACTCTCGCTCTCTTACACTCGGCTTCGTCACAAGTCACAACCAACGGCTCATCTTACAAGGGTTAGTCAACTTGTTCTCTGATATGTATTATTGGTTAATTAGTTAATGTCCCTTTTATCATTAGGCATATATAAGTGACAAAATTTAGTCTTTTGAATTTTTTCTATATAGTTATGACATTAGAGTAATGAAGAAATGTTTTCAAATAAATTTAAAATAATCTTTGGAAGTGAACGAGAGCCAAAAGATGGATCTAATGTCATGGTACAAATTTACTCATGATTTAAGTCAGTATGATCGTTCGCACTATACCATCATCATCTAGTTCTCTACTCAACACTTAAAAAAATTAAGAATCTGTTAACAAAAACATCCATTTCGTTATTTAGAGATGAAAAAAAGAGCATCATAATTCGTTATAATAATTACTTGTCCACTGTATCAGATTTCTTCACAGAAACACCATCGTTATTTATAAACAAATAACAGAGCATATATATACCCTATAGTTATGTATTAAAGTTTGTCTATACCATCATCATCTAGGTCTTCTTAACAGAAACAACCATAGTTATTTAGAAATTAAAAGATAAATTATCCTAATTAGTTATATATATTATTTTTCATAACTTTGATACCACCGTGGACGTCGATCATGGTTTCACTTCAGCCTTCGATGGTTTCTCCGATGGTCCCTCTCCCTCCACCGGTCTCACCGTGATCGTCATGACATCCATGCAGCACTTGAGAAGCTTCTCGGAAATTGCCTCTAACTCCGCGGCCGTCGTCGTCTTGTTGTCCATGCGCACTTGGACGGCATTCGTCAGATCGCGCAAGTTCTCAGACAATTGCTTTTTCTTGCTCTCCATAGCACTCTAAGCTCTCTTTTCTCGAACTTTTTTTTTGGTTTGATTAAATTTCGTTTGTGATAGTGTATAAGTAAACGTAATCACCTCTGGCTCTGTTTATATAGGAGATCAAATTATTTATCTTGTTTCTCATTATAATCTGAACTTGGTTTGCTGACTTAGTTAAGTGTTTTCGTGTTGCATTATGCCTACTTAATTTCCACTATCTGTACTTTTATGGGCCTGATTGGTTCTGGATGTAGCTGTAGATTTTTGACTGTAGATTTTAGGCCGTAGATGTTTTGGCTGTGACTGTAGATTTTAGTGCTGTAGTATTTTTGCTGTAACATTTAAAATTTTAGAAAGTTGAAAATTGTATGCTTTAGAAAAAAAGGCTTTCTACAGCCAAAAAAATTAATTATAGAAATATTTTGGCTGTGAGAAAAAAAAGGAAAGCTAAAGCTTCTAAAGCTTGATTGGATCTATTTCAATGCTTTAGAAATTTTTTTGCTTTGTAAAGACTCTAAAGCACTTGTCAATCAGGCCATATGTCATCTAAATACACACACACACGTCAATAAACCATAGTGTTTATTGTTTAATTAATAGACTTATTCTTTATTTATATATATGTTCTATTTTCTTATCAAATGCCATAATAAAAAAAAATTATTAAAGATTTATATTAATATTTCGATAATTTCTTATAAAATAATTATACTTTTTTTTTTTAATAATTATACTTACAATCACAAAAATGAAGTTTAAATATTAAAAATCTGTTGACTCATTGATTTGATTTCATTTAGGATTTAACATTTTACATAGATTTAATTTTATACGGTTGAAAAAACATTATGTGTGCAGAAAGAGAATTGTAAAAAATGAGTGCTTGTTCATCAACACCAGTACCGATTCTGTCATTCACAGAGAGAGCTAAATCTCTGTCAGAGATTCAACAAGCTCACGCCTTTATGCTCAAAACCGGTCTTTTTCACGACACGTTTTCTGCGAGCAAGCTTGTTGCCTTCGCTGCAACAAACCCAGAACCCAAAACTGTCTCTTACGCTCACTCTATTCTCAATCGAATCGAGAGCCCTAATGGGTTCACTCACAATTCCGTTATCAGAGCTTATGCTAATAGCTCTACTCCTGAGCTTGCTTTAACCGTGTTTCGTGATATGCTTCTTGGTCCTGTGTTTCCCGATAAGTACAGTTTCACGTTTGTGTTGAAAGCTTGTGGTGCGTTTTGTGGGTTTGAAGAAGGAAGGCAAATTCACGGTCTTTTTATGAAGAGTGGTTTGGTGTCTGATGTGTTTGTGGAGAATACTTTGGTTAATGTTTATGGAAGAAGCGGTTACTTTGAGATTGCGCGTAAAGTGCTCGATAGAATGCCTGTGAGAGATGCTGTTTCTTGGAATTCGTTGTTGAGTGCTTATCTTGAAAAGGGTTTGGTGGAAGAAGCTCGTGCGTTGTTTGATGAGATGGAGGAACGGAATGTGGAGTCTTGGAATTTTATGATTTCGGGTTATGCGGCTGCGGGGTTGGTTAAGGAAGCTAGGGAGGTTTTCGATACTATGCCGGTGAAAGATGTTGTTTCTTGGAACGCTATGGTGACTGCTTATGCACATGTGGGTTGCTACAACGAGGTTTTAGAGGTTTTTAATATGATGCTGGATGATTCAGCAGAGAAACCAGATGGTTTTACTCTTGTTAATGTTTTATCTGCGTGTGCTAGTCTTGGATCCTTGAGTCAAGGTGAGTGGGTACATGTTTACATAGACAAGCATGGGATTGAGATTGAAGGGTTTGTGGCAACAGCTCTTGTGGATATGTATTCGAAGTGCGGGAAAATTGATAAGGCTCTTGAAGTGTTTAGAGCTACTTCAAAGAGAGACGTCAGTACATGGAACTCGATAATCTCGGGTTTAAGCGTCCATGGTCTTGGAAAAGATGCTTTAGAGATCTTCTCAGAGATGGTGTATGAAGGTTTTAAACCAAACGGTATCACATTTATTGGTGTTTTGTCGGCCTGCAATCATGTGGGTTTGTTAGACCAAGCTCGCAAACTTTTTGAAATGATGAATAGTGTTTACGGGATTGAGCCAACTATTGAACACTATGGTTGTATGGTGGATTTGCTTGGTCGGATGGGAAAATTTGAGGAAGCAGAAGAACTTGTGAACGAGATTCCAGCAGATGAGGCTTCGATTTTACTAGAATCTCTTCTTGGTGCCTGTAAAAGGTTTGGAAAACTGGAACAAGCAGAGCGTATAGCAAATCGGTTACTGGAATTGAATCCACGTGAGAGCTCAGGTTATGTTCAGATGTCAAACTTGTATGCCTCAGATGGAAGATGGGATGAGGTTATGGACATGAGAAGAAAGATGAGAGCAGAAAGAGTAAACAAGAAGCCTGGATGTAGCATGATTGAAGTTGACGGAGTTGTCCATGAGTTCTTAGCTGGTGAAGGACTAAGAATCGAATAAAATCGGTAATTTCCAAAAATTATATTGGTCTTATTCTGTCAATTTTATAGAATTGCTATCAGTTTTAGTCATAACCAAGAAGCATGAAGTTAGTTACATCGTAGAAAGCTTGAACTATCCACAAATCATAATGATGAATCATGCACGGATCTATATATTACTATTCTACACCAAAATTAATGAAAATTAAAATCATTATGCACCTGCTGGAATACACTGATGATCATTTCATGATATTCATCTGTATTGAGTCTGAGATAACAAACCAGAAGCTCTTTGAGTTCTTCAGGGTGGTTGATACCATTCTCCATGATCATCTCAATCAGTGAATCTCTAAAATCCTTCTGAGGATCGCTCGAGCATTTAACTACTGCAAAGCTTTCGTTCTTCATTCCTCCATCTGCTGTTTCTATCAGAAGCTCGTGCTCCCGTGCTCTCAGTTTAGCCTTCTTCAAGTCTTCAATAGCTTTAACTCTGCATTTTTCAGATGCTCTTGGTGAAAAAACTCTAACCTTGTTGTTTTCTTTTGTTCCTAATCTGTTTAGCTCCCTTTTTAGGTACAGAGATTTCCTCTGTTGGTCAGCCTTCAGCTTCACTTCTCTTAGTTTGACTTCCTTGAGCTTTTGCCACTGATGAGCCGGTTTTGTTACAGTATGACCAAGAATCTCAGAATCCGTGCCTGTCCTTCTCGATGGTTTTTTCACCTTGACCTCTGCGTCTTGTTCTGATCTCTTTGGCTTTTGTTCGAGAAGCCTTTGGTCACGTCTCTCACATCTCTGCTTATCTCTGTTCACATGAATTCTTGGGGTCATGATCACAGTTCCTTTGTCTCTATCCATTGCCTCCACTTCCAGAAAACCACATGTCTCTTTTTGGAAATCTCTTACTTTCTTCCTCACACTACTCATTATCTCTTCAAACTTCTCATTTGACTCTTTATCTGCTGATCTTGTTGTAGCGTTCTCCTTTTCTACTGATACTCTTTGAAACCTTTTGCTGTTCTCATGAATATCACTTCGACGTTTAGTAGAACTCAAGGAAGTTTTTGCAGACATGTCGTGGCTAGCTTTTTCATCTTGCTTCTTCTCTTTTGCAGATTTCAAGTCAGAAGAACCACTTAACTTTGAAAACCAAGAAACAGGAAGAGCACGAGACAACCCGGAAGAAGAAGAAGAAGAAACAGGTTTCTTTCTTCCCCATCTCATCATTTTTTAATCTGAAAAACTTTTGTGCTTTCTTAGTTTACCGGGTGTTTTTTTAGGCTAGACTATGAAAAAAAGATGTATAAAAATGAAGGGATATGTATCTAGAGCTTACTGCTGTAATATGGTTAGGTCGTTGTGTTTAATATGAGGGAGATGAAGATGTTGTCTTAACGGGTAAAAGCTAGTTGCAGTTTGAAAAAAAGAACCAAACCCGCCTGAAGAATCCTGTGACCACTTTTAGCCTAAATAACTTTTTCTTTTATTGGTTCTGTTATCTCTGGGTATGTTCTGGAATTTATACCAAAGTGGGGGACCAATTTTAATTATCAATCAAAAACCAAACTTCATTGATGACAAAGACTTAGGCTCTCTCTCCCTTTCTCTTCTTTCGGAGTAACGTGACCGACCCAAGAACCACAAGAATCCTCCCATCTTTTTAGTTTGTAGTAGCTGTCTTAATACCGTAATAGCATTGAGTTCTTAGATCATGGAATCTAGTGCCTTTGCAAAGGTTACATGATTACATCCCTAGTCATGTAGCAAAAACCAATACAGAATTAAACCTGAAACCCGAGTTTCGTCCAACACAACAACATGATTGGTCCCGGTCCTGGTCTCTATGGTCCTAGACTGAGAGATGTATGTTTTTTTCTTAATCATGAAGAAGGTAAAGTTGATGGATTTAGTTTTATCTCAAAGATAGAGATTTTGTGAAGTTTTGAGGAAGAAGTGGTCCTAACTTTAAAAGAACAGCTAAAAATCTCTCCATATGGATATATCACCTACCTTGAGGTATGGTTTGTGTCACCCCCCACCAACTTGTTCATGATTTTAATTTAATTTTTTTCTTTTATATAGTTACATACCCATCAAAAATGGGGATAGAGAAGCTTTTTTAGTTTATTTACATTTGTTTTTTGTGTCTCTTATATTGTCAAGACTTTGCATTGAAGCATTCACAAATTCACCAATTTCAGGCTCTTCTACTTTCCAAATCTGAAAAGGAATAAAAGAATAATACCCCATCCCGTATTTATTATTTTTTCTCACTGAAAAAGGATAAATAAAAATGTAATTATAATTATCTTTTAAGATTTTTTTGGAGACTAGTCATATTATCAAATGGGACAAGACTTTATTATATCACTGCTACTTCAAACTTGGTGATAGCGACGATACGGACCCCGTTATGTTTTTATTGATAAAGAAGAGTACTACATATATGTTGTAATTATGCCTACCCAAAAAAAAATATGATGTAATTATAATTTTATGTAATAAATTATTGAAAACATTATTTCTTTCTAAATTTCTTTGATTGGTTTCTTATACAAACTTTCAAGATTTGAACGACATTAAGTCACCTATGGACTGTTTTAGTTGACTCGATATTTGGTTACCAAGTACCTCCAATAATATCATTCAGCAATGCAATGTTTCCTTGAATAACATATCATTATCTTATTGATACTAAAATAGTGTTTAATATTTACGTTCAAGATACAAGTTAATGCTTAATTTTATTAGCAAAGACTATGAACAAAGAAAAAAAACTCATTCGCAAACAAATAAAACCTTATATCAAACATAACCATTCTACATTTCTTATGTCAAATAACGATACTAAACACTTACGTAGAGTGTTAAAAAGATAAAAGATGGCTTATTCAAGATTTGGTTTCTTTGAAATAAATTGGATTAAGAATCTTTCATAATCGTTTTAAAACATGAATGTTTTTAATGAGCCATGCATGTATGACTTATGTTTGTTAACTTTATAAATCAAGGAAACTAATCATTAAAAGTCATTGACTTGCGATCGGCTCCATTTGACCTAGTGATCTTCCGATTTAGTTTACTGGGATTTTTGTTTACATGTATTCAATTGTTTCTACAAATGTACCAATTATATCATCATCAATGCAATGTTATATTGAGTAACATATCATTTCCTTGCTGATACTAAATATATTGTTGGGTATGCCTTCAATATAGAATTCAATGCCTAACTTTATTAGCAAAAAATTTAACGGAAAAAAAAAATCCTTTAGTAGCAAACAATTGAAAACCCTATATCAAACTTAACCAGTCTACATTTTTCATAAGTCATAATAAACAATAATTATATTAGAGTTAATACGTTAGAAGTTGAAAAAATGGTTCATTCAAGATTTATTTTCTTTGCTTTCCTCGCTCTCTCCGTTTTACTTGCGGGTTAGTCTCATTAGATCAACACAACAGTTTTTTTTTTTCATTTTGATTACTATTCCTTAGAACCAAAATCTTGAATATGTCGTATATGCATGTATATATATGTTATTTTGCAGATATTGAAGCCACAAAAGTAGTGAATGAAGATTCAATTTGGTCTTCCAACAAAGGAGATTCATTGTGTTGCAACGATCACCACGAATTTGGAATATGTACTAATAATATCAGTTGTAACAAGTGGTGTCTTCAAGGCTGTAGCAGTAAGAGAGGTGGCTTCTGCAAAAGAAAGATTTGTCATTGCTACTGTTAAATAAAACTAATTGGGGTGCTTTGCTTTGTTCATCGATTTTACAAGAAAAACATGTGTTTAGCATTCTTGAGATCTTGAGACACAAAACGCACTTCTTGATGTGTTAGGTCTGTGGTTTACACATAACGCAGTTCTTGATGCATCTACATTAATAAAGATCTCTCTCTTCTTTCTTTTTTCCTTCAATTAGTTCGTACAAATGGCTTTGAAGAGTTAGAACTAATCCATTTATTGGTGGTAAGAACAGATCCATAATGATTGAAAAAATTGCGAAGAAAGCTACATTGATTAAAATTACAGTAAAATCTGCGTATGATCGACCAAAGAACAAAAGCCTTTATCTTGTTGGAGATCTTGTCGACAGACATTTCCCGCACGACACGAGCTTCAATAACGAATCTGGTCTCGCCCTTCTTGTTCTCATCTTCAACCTCGTGGCCTATCATTTCAGAGTTTCCAATTTTTTCAATTACTCATAACCAAAAAGTTTTGATTTTCACTAAAGATATAGAGGGTTTTGATGTTACCTTGCGACGTGTGCCTCTTGAGGATTTCCAGCATAACAAGCTTCTTGATCTTGGTTCAAGTCTCCTGTAAGAAAAAAAATAAAGAGTCAACATTTTTACTTGACATCTTTGGGATGTTGGATTAAGTGTTTAGAGATTCTTACAGATTCTCTTGTTCCAGCTTCTCGGCGATAGACACGGCCTTGCGTTTAGACCAACCGTTTTGGAGTGTGCACCCGTCAGCTTGCTGAATCACATGAGCCAACGAGACCTTACCTCTCACAATGCTTTGGCTCTGGTTCTGACTCTGGCTTGCTTCCAAATGTTTCCTTCTAGCTCGGGCTAAAGCAGAAGAACCAACTCGCTCTGTCCTCTCCTCTTCCTGCTGCTTCTGTTCTTGTTGCTGTCGTCTTTGTCCGTTAGATTCAGTAACTTCAACTATCTCACTTCTCCCACTTCCATCGATGTTGTAATCGTGGCCAATGAGTGCTAAAGATTGTGGCAGGCTTTTGTCTTTCACAGGTGGGTGCTGATGATGATGATGAACGTTGTTTCTTGGGTCTTTCTTTGCCTCGCATCTGATCTCTATAGTGACAGGAGACTCAAGAACCGCCTCGAACGCTTGCATAATATGGCCACGAAATTTCTCAGCCGTGGATTTGGTTAACGGCGAAGTGAACATTAGATGCACAGTAGGAGCTGCCATTACACCAGAAAAAACAAAATTTGATTTCAAAAGTTTTAGAAAATCCAATCAAGATTTGAAGCTTTTTTCGTTCGAAATGCTTAATTCTAATCAAGATTTAAGCTTCTTCTACACCAGAACGAAATTGGCTTCACGCAAAACTGGCAACATATATTAAGATTCAAGATTTGTCGATACGAAATGCATTACCTGATCCGAGATTAAGAGAGACGATTCTTCCTTCTTTATAAAGAAACTCTCTTAAACCGTTAACTCTAAGCTTCTCGATAACCTCTAACCAAATTTCTTCAACAGCGGGTCGGTTTTTTCTACTATCTCCTCTTCTTCTGTCGAATCCAGAACTTCTTCCACCTGCTGGATCACTAGAAGGATCCAAATGGTGATCTGAGCTATCTCTACCTCCATTGTTCTCTAATGGTATTGGGCTACGGTTAAAACTAGTATCTGCAGTGGACGAACGTTGAAGCAGATAGTTCTGATCAGGAGCCAATTGAAGCAATGCGGCTGTGAGCCAGGTCAGTTTATCGTTTGATACTCTCAGCTGCTTCTCTGCCTCGGATAACGTCTTAAGGGCCTGTCTCAGTTTCTCCATATCTTCTTTAGGTACTAAAAATGGTGAGCAAGACAAAAAGTTGGATCAGAACCAATAAAAGGGACAAAGCTATTGCAGGTAGGCTGGAAAACGTTGAAACTCACATGGTTGTCGTCGAAAAAACTTTCTTTTATGCCGATCTTTAGTGAAATCATAACTACCAGCAAGAATATCGGTTATGACCGTTGCAAGCTGAGACATTAAAGCCAATGGTTCTACACTTGTTTCCATTATTGTTCTCAGATTCTTCACAGTATTTACAGTATCTGCAGATAAAGCTAAATCAAGAAGATCCACTAATTTCTCATCAGAAACAAGACCAACCTGAAAAGAGTAATAAATAATTTCAATTAGAAATGTTTCCAACCTTCAATTGTTATATCAGTGAGACAGAACAGTGCTTACCAGTTCCTGAACTAAAGGAACAGAGATCCTCTGTCCTAACAAACTCAGCTGTTCAAGAGTCATCTCAGCATCTCTCAAGGAACCATCTGATCTTGAAGCAATAAGCTTCAATGCATCTTTATCTATCTCAATCTCTTCCTTTGATGCAATCCATTGCAATGAGTAAACTATATCCGCGTCCTTGAGTTTCGGGAAAAAGAATTTCTGGCACCTCGATATGATCACATGAGGCAGTACATCAAGACTCGAACACACGAGGATAAAGACTACCCGACGTGGCGCTGCTCGATCCACCACTTTGGACAGTGCATTCCAACAATCAGATGACAAGGTATCACAATCATCAAATATGAACACCCGAGGTGACTGCGACGAAACCATCACATTACCATCGAGTAAATCCATGATGTTCTCAAAGTCATAGTTCCCCACAGGACCCACTTCCCGAATGTTCCAGCTTTTACCCATATCATGTGAAACACAAGAACTGCAAGTGCCACAAGGCTTTGGTTGTTCCATGGAATGACAGTTCAAAGCCCTTGCAAATATCCGAGCACAAGAGGTCTTTCCGGTTCCATTTGGCCCGTGGAAGACATACAAAAGTCCAAGCTTTCGTCTAGCAACTGCATTAGAAAGAGCCTGTACCACCAGATTCTGACCAAGCAGATCCCGGAATGTTTTAGGCGTGTATTTTTCCGTTAGACTCTGATGCTGTTGCTGATGTCGATGCCGAGCATTTACATGGCTCTTCTTTTTGTGTTTTTTCTCCCCTGACCTTCCTTCTGAAGCAAGGTCAGAATCTTCATCGTTCTTGAGCAGACTGTCTGCAAAAATCCCTAGCTCTCCCGAGTAATCGTGCACCCAACCATCATTCTCTGCACTATCAACTAGTAGAGGAAGTGCTTCACCATCAGAGCGGATAAAGGAGCTTGAGTCATCATCAGATTGTATCATCATCATATCAGAACCATTTCTCTCATTGGTTTCACCTTTCCTACCTTTCGAATCAGACATACCACAAGACAAACTCCTACCTGCCTTATCAAGAAAAGTTTTCCCTCGGTGATGAATTCTTGACCAATTAAACGGAATCCCACAAGCCTTAGTCATGTTCTGTTCCCCAAATCCCTCCTTTTCTCCCTCATGTTTCTCACCTTGAGGCAATGTGTTAGAAGCAACAGACATCTCACTCTTACCACCACCAGTATCTCTACTCTTTCCCCGAACTCTCCTCGTTCCTTTAAATTTCCGTCTTTTAGGCCGACTCATTCCACCCGCACATCCCCGAGTATTACTACCGCCACCACCATACCGAACCCGTGGACGAACATTAGATGAAACCACATCATCACTATCACCCACAACAACCTCATTTAACTGATCAGACAATGTCTTAACAATAGCATCATTAACCCTACTAAGCCTCCTACTAGCTTTTGATCCCGAACCATGAGAAACAACCTCATTAACATTTTGATAATCATCCCCAATTCTATAACTCTTTCTACTAGATTCTTCCCTCTTAACTCTTCTACCACTATCCCTTTCACCACTAACCGGACCAGACCTTTCATCAGAAGGAGTCACTTTAGATGTCCCAAAGTTCACAACAGGTGACGAACCACTCAAAGCAGACAACCTACGACTAGACTTCTTATGATCAACAGATCTTCTTCCTCCTTCCACAAGATCACCTTTCTTAGGAAGCAAATCCACAACAGAAGGAGGCGTGTTCCAAGCAGGAGGGCTCGCAGAAGGATCTCTAAGTGACCGTGACCTTTGGAGAACAATGAGGTCTCTCATTAAGGCACGGTCAGTTAAAACAGGACTCTGCTTATGCATATGGTTCTTCAAATGAATACAATTGGTTAAATGGATGTGGTTACGAAGATGCTCACCGATATCTCCATTTGCATCTTTCAGAATTCGATTATTCCGTGTTGAAGAAGAAGAAGCAACCCTTGTCGTAGTAGTCGTCGTCGTCGTCATTTATTCAGAAGAAAAAAAGCTTTGTCTCTTTCCTCCTCGGAATCTTGCACAAGAACCAAATCGAATTGTATCTCATTTTTGTTTCCTTTGAAAAACCAAATCTTCTCAAAGTTTCCAAATTTGAAGTGATTTTGTTTGACAAACTATGGCAATAGCTTTAATTCCCACAAATTCTCAAAACCCTCCAAATCAGGAGTACTAAATTAGTGAAATTGAAAAACCCAGATGGGGAAGAAAGAAAAATGGAAACTTTCGAGCTCTGTTTACAAGTCAAGGGAAGAAGAAGAAACAGAGAAGCTAAAGGATCAAAATTTATGCTTCTTATACACTGAAGATGAGAACTTGTATCTCATTAAAGAAGATGAGAGAGATTGAGAAATCGATGGAGGCAAGTGGGCATCGTTGTTTAGTGACATCATCAGCCACAGAACAACAGAAATCAAGAGAAAGAGAAAAAGGAAAGAAACGGCAGCGTTTTAAAAGCAATCACAGATCTCTCCTCTTTCTTCACCAAACTTTCACATGCAGGATTCAGTGGAAACTGATGGGTTTCTCTGGAGAAAACGATGGCTTTTGGCAGTGTGTTAAAACACCTCCCTTTAGGGTAGAGGGTTTTGTTGTTTTTCGGTTTCTAGAGAGAGAGAAAAATGAAAGAGGAGACAGATCTGTTGTAGACACGAACACAGAGGCATATGATAGGAACAAAGCCAATAAAGAAGTGTCCGTTTGTAGGAGAAGGAAGCATGCAATAGAAATTATGTTTTTTTTCTTCTTTTCCTAAATTAAAAAGTTTATGAATTTTTTTCTATGAGACCATTACCATAAAGTTTCGACCTTTCAACTTTGAAGTATACGACTTGGTTTTTTGTTATTTTTTGTACGAATTTAAAAACTAGTCGTTGGCATTTATTTTCTTATCCTTGTTTTTTTCGAATGTTTCTGAGTAATATGATTGGGGTCATAGGTCGATATCCACTAAAATATTTTATAATTAATTTCCTAATTTGGATTAATAATGAAAAGATTTTTGTTATGAAAATATGGTTTATGGAATAATAATAATCCAAAGCAATATCATATTTTTCCTTTTAGGCTTTTAGCAATGATAAAAAAAGATATTTTATTTGTGGAAGGCTGGAAGCTCTTTAATTTTTATCCTCTTTTGTTGAAGTTTAAAGTTTTTTTTATTCGTATTATGATTGGGTCATTGGTGGATTCAACAATTTGAATGCTTGGAAATATCCATTAAAATGTAGTTTCAAAAAATTACTTCCTTATTAAATTTGAAATAATGTGGATTAATAACGAATTCTTTTTAAAAAAAAATTATCATTAAAATAATGGTAAAAGGAGAAAATATGTCCACTCAAGCTAGTCAAATCTTTCTACTCATCAAAATAGTAATAATCCAAAATAACTATCATATTTTCATTTTAATCATGATGAAAAGAAAGATTCTAAATTTGTGGAAGCTCTTAATTGATATCCTCTTTTGTTTAAGTTAAGGTTTCTATTTGCAACCACTCGAAATTGATTTGTCTCATCAATTCTAAATTGTATGATAACTGTTAAAACTCGTTAAAAATGATCGAGATGAATAGTGTGTAAGTGATGGGCTAAGATTTGTTTCTAGATGTGGCGGAACAAAAGAAATTTGTGGGTGTTATAAAACACACACTATTAACTATTGTTGAAATGGTTTCTATCTCATATTAGATTCCATAGTTTCATTAGACAATAAAACCAAAGAATAGGATACGACAAAAGAAAAAGCTTCCGGACGATAACTATTACGGTCAACGTCAGATCACGTGCACACATTGAGACCGAGATGATTACAAAAAATTTCAAGTTGCTTTTGTTATTTTTGTGATAACAAAAACGAGGAAAGTCTAATTTCAAAATCTACCTACATTCGCTAAATGATATTATTGATAAGGTTAACTAATCATAACTAAGCATATAACGTACGTATGTATAAAGATCACAGAATTAATTAGCTCCTGGTTCGATGTATAGATAAAATAGCTTCAAAATTTTCAAAGAAATATAAAGGTCCTTATAATATACTACAACACAAGTGAAAAAGGCATAGGATTCGGATAAAAATAATAAATGGAAGGTATGGAGTACACATGGTCCACCGATTTCTATATTTTGGAAATTACTAGTAAATTTGGTTGGTCGAAGAAAGACGTTATCACGTGTCGTTTACAAGACTCATGAGAAATTTTTGTACTACAAAAAGGCACATACATCAACATGGCTACATGTATCATGTCTGGTATGCGTATGTACGTAGGTTTATATATATATATGGACAAAAGATCGAAAATTAAATTTTTAGGCACCTGAATTCTTTTTATTTATGTTGAGTCGATCTATATATAAGTCTCGGTAGAATTAGTACCAAACTGGTTTAACATATAGTGATATAGATCAATGATCAAAATATATATATCTAAGTATCTCTTATTATTGAAATCATCTAGTCAAATATTGTGTGTGTGTGTGTGTCTGTTTTTCACTTTTCACCGTATAGTGGTAACTAACTTAGTACCTTATATCACTTTTTGACCAAAATTACATTTTAAGTGAAACAATAGAATGGTCCCAAAAAAAAAAAACAAAAGTTATGTTTTATCGCAGCTATACAAAAGAAAAAAAAAAGATACACAAAAGAAAGTCGAGACATATATAAGTCATATCACTATTGGACTCTTCTCTATAATCTGTAATAACGTTGTTTACATTATTTTTTGGTTGTATACATTAATAATATTTATTGTATGGGTGACGCTAGTGTGGATGCTTTAAATTGATCATACTTTGGAAAAAGTTGGGGATAGGCACGGCTCGTGAACAAGATTGTATTGAACAACGATCGTTTATGTTCATGATTTGACAACATGCATATCAAACCAATCTGGTTAAGTGATGATAGTTATGGGAAGCCATTGTTTGACAATTTAAAATAAAACAAGTAGTATAATTATTGCTGCGGAGATGAATTTTTTTTTTTTTTTTTAATAAGGGATGAGTTTATAAAATGCACCTAAAAACGAGGTTGTTGTAGTTCCAAAATACAATGAGCTAACTAGTAAAATAAAGTGACTTCACATAGCTAGACATCTCTGACACATTAACTTTAACGTTTTAATTTGGAAAGTGTTTTGATTCTCGAGCCCAAACTGATGCTTTAACACTTGGAACTTGTAAGAGTGGAGAAGAGAATCTTTATCTACAAACTCAGGGTTTACTTTGCTATAAACTTATAAATCATAGTATTTGTTATAAATTTGTTCTAACTAAAGTATATACAAATGTCAAAATCTAAAAATAAATAAAAAAAACTCCAAGATGTCTTTATCTTTTTTCAAAAAGAAAAATTAATTTGAATCTAAATAGTAATGTATTTTGAGGACTTTTATCTATTTTGGAAACTTTTTTTGGTGCACCAATCATTTTGGATATTCAAATTTAAAAAAAAAATAATGAAAACGTCGGCTATAGAACCAATCCGAACCATAGAAACTCATTGCTATTCAAAAGTCAAAACCATTGAATTTGTAACATAATTCAATAAAATAAATCAAATTAGTAATATGCATCTTTTTTGGGTCAAAACTCAGAAGTAATATACTAATATGTACGTTCTAATAAGACTAGAAATTTCAGTATCAATACCTAAAAGTATAAAACCTAAATTTATACTAATCACGTGCCCACCATTGTTACATTGCGGCGGCCCATTGCTAGGCTCCACGTGTCAGTCTTGAATACTAAGCAAAACTAACCACACAGAACAAAATTGTTCCCCACATGTTCTTCTCTCTAATGTTTGGTAAAAGCCTAGTTATAATATCCAATAAAATTTACTAGTCTAAAACAAAAGTCAAAAGCTTAAGCTAAAAAAGCCAGCTCTAGTACATGTTACTATGATATTGGCTTATGAATAGTAACTTATACTTAAAACCAATTGAACTTTTTATGTGGTTATTTTCTTAAATCTCATTTGACAAAAAAAAGTAAAAATATTTGGAATTCTAGTCCTCAGGTGACAGTGTTTTTTAACCTGTTTATTTGGGAGAATAAGAATACTATTTAGGTATTTAAATTGTATTCCCTATTTGTTAACAAAGCGTCTGTAGTCCAACGGTTAGGATAATTGCCTTCCAAGCAATAGACCCGGGTTCGACTCCCGGCAGACGCAATTGTTTTTTTTTTTTTTATGTCTAAACCTCATCAGACTAAACGATGTCGTTATTTAAACCGGGAAACCAAACCGCTGAGACTTCCCCACGTGTGTGGTCTACAATCTCTATCGATTTCACAGCACAAGAATCTGTCGCGCTTTTGAGATTTTTCCAGAAATCAATCTTTCGAGAGTTTTGAATTGAGACATGGAGGTTTCATCTTCACTCAAGCTCTCATCATCGTTATCTCCTTCCATTATCAACCTTCAGGTTAATTCCTTTGTTCTTTGATCTTCCTATAGTCTGTTTATCGAAATTGGGTTTGAAAATAATACTCTACTTTCATGGGTTAAAAATGGTTGCTTTCAGGGTTCATCATCAAGTATTGATGTAAAATTCTCTAAGTACACTTCACTTCCTAAACCGTTTCTTCAACTTGATGATAAAAGTCGACGTCTTCGTGATCAACAAGTTTCACATTCTCTCAAGCTAAGGTCACACAGAAAACGGGTCACTGCGAAATCGGGCTCTCAAGGTTGGGACTTTGGTAGATTCATCAAAACATTGTACTTTTTCAACGGAGCACCATCTCCGTTAAAGGTATATATGAGTGTTTGTTTGATTCTCATTGAGGTGTAATATAGTCATTTGAGGGTTAATTGATTGTTTCTTGCTTGTGAAGTTTGTTTCATCGGTGTTTGAGAAACTTACTAACGGATCAACGGAGGAACCGGTTAATCAAATGGGAACTTCTGGAATCATACTTGTGGCTGGAGCTACTGGTGGTGTAGGAAGAAGGGTTGTTGATCTCTTGAGGAAGAGAGGGTTGCCTGTTAAAGCATTGGTACTAAACCTTTTCGATTGATTTCCCGATGCTTGTGTTCCTGATTCTGAAAATGTGGACAAAGTTTTTAACTTTTGTGGGGGAATTTACATAGGTTAGAAATGAAGAGAAGGCTCGGAAGATGTTAGGACCTGACATTGACTTGGTGAGAAACTCTAATGAAATTTTCCACATTGTATCCTTGGTGTCTTTAGAGTTCTAAGATCATTGATAACTATTTGCATATATTTCAATGCTGTCAGATTGTTGCAGATATTACAAAGGAGAATACATTGGTTCCTGAAAAGTTCAAAGGAGTGAGGAAAGTGATCAATGCAGTTTCTGTTATTGTCGGTCCAAAGGAAGGAGATACACCTGAGAGACAAAAATACAATCAGGTTTGTGAATTTTCCTCAATGGAATTTTCTTAAAAGCTTTGAGAAATGACATTTTTTGGATATGGGTTATAATGCAGGGAGTCAGGTTCTTCGAGCCAGAGGTAATGGGACTAAGAGAACATTTCTTGAGTTTTGTTTTGATGAATTTAGTGCTCATTGTTCAACAAACCTAAAACCTATAGACTTTGGTGATACACAGATAAAAGGCGACTCTCCCGAGTTAGTGGAATATATTGGAATGAAGAACTTAATCAATGCTGTTAGAGATGGTGTTGGACTTGAGAATGGGAAGCTTCTTTTTGGTGTCGGGGGTAAGTTGGGTCAAGTAACTTGATTAGGTTTTTAGAAGTTCACATGGCATTTTAAAAGTCTTACCGATGTATCTGTATAGATAACACGTTTAAAGATCTACCTTGGGGGGCCTTGGATGATGTTGTAATGGGAGGTGTCAGCGAAAGTAACTTCCTAGTAGATCTAACCGCTGGTGAAAACGGTGGACCTACCGGAATTTTCAAAGGTTTTTATATATAACAACTCTATTTGCCATGTTTCTTCTCTTGGGATTTTATTTATACAAAGATAACATGTTTTGTTAGGAATTGTTTCAACAACAAATAATGGCGGATTTACAAGTGTCCGAACCAAGGTAAAGGGTACAACTTAACGTCAGAATCTCTCCAATCTCTCTTATCCTTCGTTGTCTTACTGAAGCATGAGTCTTAAAATTTTCTTCTAGAACTTTCCCGAGGCGGAGAATGTCTCTGCATATGATGGTCTAGAGCTAAGACTAAAAGGTGATGGACTCCGTTACAAGCTAATCGTCCGGACAAGCCAAGATTGGGATACTGTTGGTTACACCGCTAGTTTTGACACTTCACCAGGCCAATGGCAATCTGTAAGTAAAATCACTTTTGTCATTCATTTCCGATCTACTTTTGTGGATAAATGAATTATATTTCTGTTAACTCAAATTGTAGGTACGCTTACCTTTCTCGTCTTTAAGACCTGTGTTTCGCGCACGTACAGTGACAGATGCACCGCCTTTTAATGCAAGCAGTATCATTTCACTACAGGTTTGTTATCTTTTTCTGTTAACCCTCTCAAACTTCCCATTCTAAATGTTTGATTAAAGTTGATTGTTTTTCAGCTTATGTTTAGTAAATTTGAGTATGACGGTAAGCTTAACCCGACATTCAAAGAAGGACCTTTCGAGCTTCCTTTATCGAGCATTCGAGCTTATATCCAAGAACCCGTCACTCCAAGGTTTTATTTAGGTTCTTGCCCTTTAGAAACTAAACTCTTCACTAAATGCTGAATTGGCATTTCGATACCTATGGTTACAGGTTTGTTCATGTTGGCTCTGCGGGAGTAACCCGACCAGAGAGACCCGGTTTGGATCTAAGCAAACAACCTCCGGCTGTGAGATTAAACAAAGAGCTTGATTTCATTCTTACTTACAAGTTAAAGGTTGGCCTCTCAATACTCTCTTCTTTGCTTTAAATTGGAAAAGTCACTTTCACAAGATTTTAAAGCTATTCTTTTTTGGATGAATAGGGAGAGGATCTGATACGCGACAGCGGGATTCCATTTGCGATTGTACGGCCATGTGCTTTAACAGAAGAGCCTGCCGGAGCTGATCTCATTTTCGAACAAGGAGACAACATTACGGTATTTCAATTTGGCTTCCCCTTGGAACCAAAACTCTTTTATGTTAACTAACCTTACCAACTTCATCTTTATATAGGGGAAGGTATCAAGAGACGAAGTAGCGCGTATATGCATTGCTGCTTTAGAAAGCCCGTATGCTCTAAACAAGACATTCGAGGTTTTTAAAGAATCAACAATTATCGATTTTTTCGGGTTTCTATTCAAGATGTTAAAAATTTCTCATTTGGGTTGTTTTGTGTGTTGTTTTTTTTGTTTCAGGTTAAAAGTACGGTTCCGTTTAGTGAGCCTTTCACGGTAGATCCTGAGAATCCTCCACCGGAGAAAGACTACAATGAGTATTTCAAGAATCTGAAAGATGGAATCACCGGTAAAGAAGCTTTAGAACAGAGCACTGTTGCAGTTTAAACCAGGTTTTATCTACTTTTGTAACTCTGTGTTTGTCTGAAAAATCTTTTGAAAAGTAAAAGAGAACAACAACAACAAAAGAGTTGTGTAGAAACATGTTTCATGTATGTATACTACATATACCGTACATTGTAGATTAGATATACAAAAGCTTATCGACGACAACAATAAAGATTGTACCTTTTGATCCGTGGAGGTTCTTCAACAAGATTCTGAAATTTCACTGCCATTTCTCTGTCTGTGAGAATTTTCCCTTGTGGTGTAAGAAAAGCAGTCCGTTGAAACGGTGGAGACCAGATTCCGCTTGTCTGGTAATCAAACTGAAACTCAGACACATCAATGTACTTCTGAAGAAGTTTGTCTGAAACTGGTTTTGTTACATTCTGAGTTAAAACAGAGGAAGATGAAGATGGAGGTGGAGATTCAGACATTCTTTAAAATTAAAGACAAAAGTTAAAGAATCTAAATTTTTGATTGGAGGGTTCCATGAGTAAAGGATTGATGGAGACTTTTATGGTAACGACAAATAATGGATTTTTTTGGCAAATAATGGATTTTTTTGGCAAATAATGGAGGATGAGTGGAGAGGAGCACAGAACATTTGTCTGTGTTCTTTTTTCTCCTTTTTTGTTTCTTTTCTAATGTACAGATGCGTTTTTGGATTACAAAAATACAAATCATTGAACTCTTTTCACATGGCAGATGTGTTTTTGCTAACCTCAAAGAATTAAGAAAATACATCTGCCATGTGAGATTTGGCATATGGGCTTCAAATTTAGTATGTGTTGAACCCATTGGGAATACAAAGTCCACTAACTAGAAGATAGAGCCACAAATGTTTCATTTTTATAAGATCATCTTCCTTTTGTTTTTTATATCGAAATTGAGAGTGACTGAATTATCGCCGTTTACCAATGTAAAACATGACCACCACCACTTTGTGACCTTTTCAAGAAAATGAAAGCATTTAACAAAATGTAACGAATTGTCGGATCCACCCCTGGTCTTATGGAGTAAATCCGGGGTATATTGGTAAATTTACACAAATTATTTCACCCAGAATCTATCGGTGATCATGGTACAGCTAGAAAGACACCAGTCTTACCCTAACTTTATTCAAAGTCTCTGTCTTTCTGTAGAAATCTGGGAAAATAATTTGAATCTAAAGAGAAAAAAGAAGAAAGTAAAAAAAGCAAAATCGAAGTGAAGGTGTGGGATCAAAGAGCAATTTTCTTTTCTTTATTCGTTGAAAGTGTGAAGCTTTTTGATTTAGTGAGAAGTGTTAATGGCGGGTTACAGAGCAGATGATGAATACGATTACCTTTTCAAGGTGGTTCTGATCGGTGATTCAGGTGTTGGGAAGTCTAATTTGCTTTCTCGATTCACCAGGAATGAGTTTAGTCTCGAGTCTAAATCAACGATCGGGGTTGAGTTCGCGACTCGTAGCTTGAATGTTAATGAAAAAGTCATCAAAGCCCAGATTTGGGATACTGCTGGTCAAGAAAGGTTTAAGCTTTTTGATTTTCTTTCTTGTTTTCGTGTTCATTTCTTCATTTCTTGATCTGGGTTTTTAGCCTTTTGACGCATTGTTGAGTCAAAACCAATCCTCTCTGTTATTGAGTCTAGAGAAATGAATTGTTAGGTTAACGCAAACAGATTTAGGTTTTTTTCTGTGGACGGTGGAAATTGTGGCTTTTTATGGTTTGTTCAATTGACAAAGGAAGTCAAATGGAGCTTAAACTATGCTTATCATTTTCATTAGATCTGTCTTAGTTGATGGAATCAGTTTATCGTAGAGGAAGCTTGAGAAAGCAACCTACCCTGTGATTCTGTATTTTATTACTGGAGGTGAAGTGATACATTGTATCTGTGTATAATGAGAGAACTCAACAATTATGCTTAAAGTTACCAGCTTTGTAGAAATTCTGTTGTTTTGCTGACTAGTTTGATCGATCAGTGTTTGATGATAATCTTTGGTTTCGTAATTGCTCTCGTAGGTAGAGAAGCTAATTCATTGTCTATTATTTGCTCCTTAATTCTGATGACAATAATTAGGACTAAGTTTAATCTAATATCGATTTCTTTAATGATCGTTTTCTACCATTGAAGCTGAAGAGCTTGTTGCTTTGATGTCTTTCTTGTCGTTTCTGTTCTTCTTATGTGTTATCTTTCTTATTTAACAGAGTTTCCCTGACTAAATCTTTATTGGGTTTTTACCGTCTCTTCTTTTTGTGCCATTTTTAGATACCGAGCAATCACTAGTGCTTACTACCGAGGAGCTGTAGGGGCGCTTCTTGTCTACGATGTAACCCGACACTCAACATTCGAAAACGTTGAGAGATGGCTAAGGGAACTCCGTGACCATACTGACCCAAACATAGTTGTGATGCTTGTGGGAAACAAATCTGATCTTCGCCATCTTGTGGCAGTCCAAACCGAAGATGCAAAATCTTTTGCAGAAAATGAGTCACTCTACTTCATGGAAACCTCAGCTCTTGAATCTACCAATGTTGAGAACGCGTTCTCTGAAGTACTCACTCAGATTTACCATGTTGTGAGCAAGAAAGCAATGGAGGCTGGTCAAGATTCGGGTAATGTTCCTTCGAAAGGAGAAAAGATCGATGTTGATGTTTCCGCTGTGAAGAAAACCGGTTGCTGCTCCAATTAAAAGACTACAGATTGAGGGATTTGGTCTTGAAGCTAAAATCGGTTTTAAAATTTTACTTTCAAATTTTTTAAAAGATGCTTGCTTTTTTTTAGGAAACAATCTATGTTATGCTTTTGATTTGCTTGCTTGAAAATTGCTTAGCTTTGGTCTCATTCTGTACCGGTTAAGGGATTTTGTAATCTAACCGGTTCTGGTCTATGGTTTGTTCAGCCTGTCAATCCGCAAATATCTCTAAACCAGTATTATTGAGCTAATTTTTTTAACACAATAACTAATTTTTGTTATACCAATTTAGAAAAGAAAGAAGAAAATCAAATTCTAAATTCTCGATCGTCAAAAAATTAGAGATAACAATTTAGCCTCTAATAATAACAACTTTTAACAAACAAAATTCATTTTTAGAATTTTTTGTGTTCTCATTTGACTTTTCTTGACTTCAATTTTGTCAAAAATAATCCATGTAATCTTTTAAATTTTCCTAAAAAAATCACGTCGTCAGTAACGCCGACGGAATATTCCGTTACTAAGATGACGGATTCTCCCGTTTCCCGCCAAGAAAACAGCCCAAAGAGACCTAACGACAGTAACGGCGAATTCAAACGTCTATTAGTTCCCGAAACCTCTCAGCCGGAGGACGAGCACCGCGAATCGCCACCGGAGAATCAGGTCCTGAACATTGAAGAAGACAGAGACAAAACCTACGATTCGGTCCCGCCATTCTCATGGGCAAAGCTATGGAAATTCACCGGACCTGGATTTCTCATGAGCATAGCGTTTCTAGATCCAGGAAACATCGAAGGAGATTTACAAGCCGGAGCTGTGGCTGGGTACTCTCTCTTATGGCTTCTTCTATGGGCGACGCTAATGGGACTTCTGATGCAGCTTCTCTCTGCTCGGATCGGTGTCGCGACGGGTCGGCATCTAGCGGAGATTTGCCGAAACGAGTATCCATCGTGGGCGCGAATCTTGCTTTGGTTCATGGCGGAGGTTGCTTTGATCGGAGCTGATATACAAGAAGTCATCGGAAGCGCAATTGCTCTTCAGATTTTGACCCGAGGGTTTTTACCGATTTGGGTTGGTGTTATCATCACATCGTTTGATTGGTAAGTAAAATTAGGTTGAAATTGAAAAGGAATTAGATTCAAATTTTTGATTTGTGTTGTTGTGTGAAAAACAGCTTTTTGATTTCGTATCTGGAGAAATGTGGAATGAGGAAATTAGAAGGTCTTTTCGCGGTTTTGATTGCGACAATGGCGCTTTCGTTCGCTTGGATGTTTAATGAAACTAAGCCAAGTGTTGAAGAACTATTCATAGGTAACTTGAAACAAAGTTTGTAAGATTTAGCATTGTTGCTAATTTGATTACATTTCTGATTTGGTTTTATGTTGATGATGACTTTGGAAGGTATTCTTGTTCCGAAGCTTGGATCAAAGACGATCAGAGAAGCTGTTG
This sequence comes from Arabidopsis suecica, assembly GCA_019202805.1. Classification (NCBI taxonomy): domain Eukaryota; kingdom Viridiplantae; phylum Streptophyta; class Magnoliopsida; order Brassicales; family Brassicaceae; genus Arabidopsis; species Arabidopsis suecica. The sequence goes on from CM032911.1 coordinate 9,280,066, forward strand.
GAGTTGTGGGATGTGTGATTACTCCTCACAATGTGTTCTTGCATTCGGCTTTAGTGCAGTCGAGGAAGACGGATCCTAAGGAGATAAACAGAGTTCAGGAAGCTCTTAACTACTATACAATTGAATCATCAGCCGCGCTTTTTGTTTCGTTCATGATCAATCTGTTTGTTACAGCGGTTTTCGCTAAAGGGTTTTATGGAACCAAACAAGCTGATAGTATAGGACTGGTTAACGCGGGGCATTACCTACAGGAGAAATATGGCGGTGGGGTTTTTCCGATACTTTATATTTGGGGAATCGGTTTATTAGCTGCTGGACAAAGCAGTACTATAACCGGGACTTACGCTGGACAGTTTATAATGGAAGGGTTCTTAGATCTTCAGATGGAACAATGGCTATCAGCTTTTATAACAAGAAGCTTTGCGATTGTACCTACTATGTTTGTTGCTATTATGTTTAACACATCTGAGGGCTCGCTCGATGTTTTAAACGAATGGCTTAACATTCTTCAATCGATGCAGATTCCTTTCGCTGTTATCCCTCTTTTGACTATGGTTTCTAATGAACATATTATGGGTGTCTTCAAAATCGGACCTTCGCTCGAGGTAAACCATTTTTTCAATCTCTCTTTGATGTTATGTGCTTTCGGTTGTAACGAGTTAGTTGGGATCTTTGCAGAAGCTAGCGTGGACTGTGGCGGTATTTGTGATGATGATAAACGGGTACCTTCTTCTTGATTTCTTCATGGCTGAAGTGGAAGGTTTTTTTGTTGGCTTTCTGGTTTTTGCTGGAGTAGTTGGATACATCAGTTTCATCATCTATCTTGTTTCTTATAGAAGCTCACAATCTTCTTCTTGGTCGAGCTTAGAAATGTCACAGAGAGTTGTTTCCACAGAGACGTAGAAACCCAAAACTCTAGACGTCTTCAACCCTAAAACTTATCTGAGCAAAGGAAGAAGCGGCTTGGTCGATGTTGAGGGATGGTTCTGCTGCATTTGCTCGATGGTTTGATTTGAGACAGTAGACCAAAGGAAACTGAGATATGAGATGATGCAAAGACCGAATCATAAAAAATGTAGATTTGATTTTTGAGTTTTGTTTGCAAATGTAGAATAGAACTTATGTAAATGATGTTAATGAACAGAGAATTGATACTAAAGCTCAAAACTTTATTTTTGATTAGCCGATGAAGCTCAGAACTTTATAGAGAAATTACACCAAATGACAAAGAAATTTGTATTTCTTTTTTTTTTTGATGAAAACAATGAAATCTATATTTTATCTTACTAAGCAAAATGATTTAAAAAACTAACCCAACTTATATGCTAATTATTCTAAAATTATATACTTTTTAAAAATTGTTAGGTTGATGGAGAAAGTATGGTGACGCTTAGGAGGCAAGCAAGCTAGTATCTGCCGCTGGTTAGAGACAAAGATCATGTGTCACTCCTCTCAACTAAAACTTTCCTTCACTTTCCCGCAAAATCATTTCGAAAAAAACTCCCAAACTTTATCATCTTTGCCAACGAAAACAGAGTGTTTTGTTAGCTTACCCATCAGCTTTCTCAGAAAGAAACTTGTCAACTTCCGATTTTTCACAATCCACCAAACTTTTTTTTAATCCCTTTGTTTCCCTCTTATTACAAAACCTCAACTCCATGGCTTCTCAAACTTGTTACCCATCCAAATCTCAATCCCTAATTAGGGTTTATTTCTCTGTTCTCCAAACAGGGGAATTCGAAGATGATGGAGTCTAGGTCTCCGATCTGCAACACTTGCGGTGAAGAGATTGGTGTTAAATCAAACGGAGAGTTCTTTGTGGCTTGTCATGAGTGTAGTTTCCCGATCTGCAAAGCTTGTCTTGAGTATGAATTCAAAGAAGGTCGACGAATTTGCTTGCGTTGCGGAAATCCTTATGATGGTAATCATAAATTTACAAATTTTATTCAACAGTTTGCTTTTTTCGTTAATGGGTATTTATAATTTGTTTTTTTTCTGCTTTCTTAGAGAATGTGTTTGATGATGTTGAGACAAAGACATCTAAAACTCAATCCATTGTTCCAACACACATCAATAACACTCCTCAGGTGGATTCTGGGATTCATGCTAGACATATAAGTACAGTCTCTACAATTGACAGTGGTAAGAAGAACTAAGAAGCAAACCCAATTTTATTAAACTTTTGATGATCAGGTTTAAATAGTTTGTCTAACTTGTGGATTGTGGTTTCTTGTTGAAGATCTGAATGATGAATATGGGAATCCAATATGGAAGAACAGAGTTGAGAGCTGGAAAGACAAGAAAGACAAGAAGAGCAAGAAGAAGAAGAAAGATTCAAAGGCAACAAAAGCTGAAGAACATGAGGCTCAGATTCCTACCCAACAACACATGGAAGATATGCCATCGTAAGAACATCCTCGTTAACTCGAATATATGGTTTATGTTGTTATACATTCACCAAAAAGTTTGAGACTTTGATTGGTCTGTGCTACTTTTGTTCTCAGGAACACAGAAGCTGGTGCTACAGATGTGCTTTCGGTTGTGATTCCTATCCCGAGGACAAAGATTACTTCATACAGGATCGTCATCATCATGCGGTTGATCATCTTGGCTCTGTTTTTCAACTACCGTATCACGCATCCTGTCGATAGTGCTTACGGTTTGTGGCTAACGTCTGTGATATGTGAGATTTGGTTTGCTGTTTCTTGGGTGTTGGATCAGTTCCCTAAATGGGCTCCTATTAACCGAGAAACTTACATTGATCGGTTATCCGCAAGGTACAAATCTTTTATAAGCGTTATATGCTTAATCTGCGCGGTTAGTAGAAATCTTTTAAGTCTTATGAAATCATTTGTCAAAACTTTGCAGATTCGAAAGAGAAGGCGAGCAGTCACAGCTTGCAGCTGTAGATTTCTTTGTTAGTACAGTTGATCCGTTGAAGGAGCCACCTTTGATCACTGCAAACACCGTGCTTTCGATCCTCGCGCTGGATTATCCGGTTGATAAAGTCTCTTGCTATGTATCTGATGATGGTGCCGCAATGCTTTCGTTTGAGTCTTTGGTTGAGACAGCAGATTTTGCCAGGAAATGGGTACCTTTCTGCAAGAAGTACTCAATCGAGCCACGAGCTCCTGAGTTTTACTTCTCGCTTAAAATCGATTACTTGCGGGATAAAGTTCAGCCTTCTTTTGTGAAAGAACGTAGAGCCATGAAAGTAAGTAAACAAGGGCTTTAAAATCGTTAACTAATCTCATAACATTATTCGATAACTGAATCGAAAACTTATGTCTAGTTTCTCTTGTTGTAGAGAGATTATGAAGAGTTTAAAATAAGAATGAATGCTTTAGTCGCCAAGGCTCAAAAGACACCAGAAGAAGGATGGACAATGCAAGATGGAACCTCTTGGCCCGGAAACAACACTCGTGACCATCCCGGGATGATTCAGGTTTCTATCTAAAACTCTTTACCAATGAGTGTGTCTTACATTCAAACATGTGTTAAGAAAATACTTGTAGAGTTTTTCTTGTTAGTCACGTATCTTCTTTATTGCAGGTCTTTCTAGGATATAGCGGTGCTCGCGACATTGAAGGAAACGAACTTCCAAGATTAGTTTACGTCTCTAGAGAGAAGAGACCTGGCTATCAACATCACAAAAAGGCTGGGGCAGAGAATGCATTGGTAAAACTTTAAAATGTTTCGTTCTGTTTTTAATCGAAAACTTAACGTTAATGTTGTAACACAATCCTAATGATTTTGTTCTTTGTAGGTGAGGGTGTCTGCGGTTTTAACAAATGCTCCATTCATTCTTAACCTTGATTGTGATCACTACGTCAACAATAGCAAAGCCGTGCGTGAAGCAATGTGCTTTTTAATGGATCCTGTTGTTGGTCAAGATGTTTGCTTTGTTCAGTTCCCACAGAGATTTGATGGAATCGACAAGAGTGATCGATATGCTAATCGCAACATAGTTTTCTTCGATGTAAGTTATCGCACATTTCAAACTCATATGCTTATAAATTCAAGCAAGTTTTGATATCTTGTGATTTTGATTTGATGATTTCAGGTTAATATGAGAGGGCTTGATGGGATTCAAGGTCCAGTTTATGTTGGTACAGGTACTGTCTTTAGAAGACAAGCACTATACGGATATAGTCCACCTTCTAAACCGAGGATTTTACCGCAATCTTCTTCCTCGTCTTGTTGCTGTTTAACCAAGAAGAAACAACCTCAAGATCCTTCAGAGATTTACAAAGACGCAAAGCGAGAAGAACTTGATGCAGCAATCTTTAATCTTGGGGACCTAGACAACTACGATGAGTACGAAAGATCGATGCTGATTTCACAAACAAGCTTTGAGAAAACGTTTGGTCTCTCTGCGGTGTTCATCGAGTCTACTCTTATGGAGAATGGCGGTGTTCCTGACTCTGTAAACCCGTCAACGCTTATCAAAGAAGCTATTCATGTCATTAGCTGCGGATACGAAGAGAAAACCGAATGGGGAAAAGAAGTAAGTGCCTTGTTTCTTCAAATCAAAGTTCTTAACTTAGTAAACCTTATCACCTGTTATTCTGTTTTGGCAGATTGGATGGATTTACGGGTCGATCACGGAAGACATTTTGACGGGTTTCAAGATGCATTGTCGTGGATGGAGGTCGATTTACTGTATGCCATTAAGACCGGCTTTTAAAGGATCTGCTCCAATCAATCTATCAGATAGGCTTCACCAGGTTCTGCGTTGGGCTCTTGGCTCGGTCGAGATTTTCCTTAGCCGGCATTGTCCTCTCTGGTACGGTTGCAGCGGAGGCCGCCTCAAGTTGCTCCAGAGATTAGCTTATATAAACACTATTGTTTACCCATTCACTTCTTTGCCACTTGTTGCTTACTGTACTCTTCCTGCTATCTGCCTTCTCACCGGCAAATTCATCATCCCAACGGTAACTTTTTCATACTACTAATTAATTTGGATTGTCTATTACTTATGCGTCTTAAAATCTAATGATTGGATTTGATCTTTGTTGCTGTTTTTTATATTGCAGCTATCAAACCTAGCAAGCATGCTGTTTCTAGGTCTCTTCATATCAATCATCTTAACGAGTGTCCTCGAGCTTCGATGGAGCGGAGTGAGCATCGAAGACTTATGGAGAAATGAACAGTTTTGGGTTATTGGAGGCGTCTCAGCTCATCTCTTTGCCGTTTTCCAAGGATTCCTCAAAATGCTCGCTGGTCTCGACACAAACTTCACAGTCACATCGAAAACCGCAGACGACTTAGAATTCGGTGAGCTCTACATCGTCAAATGGACAACTCTCTTGATCCCTCCGACATCACTTCTCATAATTAACTTGGTTGGAGTCGTTGCTGGATTCTCTGATGCTCTTAACAAAGGTTATGAAGCTTGGGGACCTTTGTTTGGGAAAGTGTTTTTCGCCTTTTGGGTGATTCTTCATCTTTATCCATTCCTCAAAGGTCTTATGGGAAGACAAAACAGAACACCCACCATTGTTATTCTCTGGTCTATCTTGCTTGCTTCTGTGTTTTCACTTGTTTGGGTTCGTATCAATCCTTTCGTCTCCAAAACCGATACGACCTCACTTTCTCAGAACTGTCTTTTGATCGATTGCTAAAAGAATATGTTATGTTTGTATTTTGAAGGATTGATGATCTTTTTTGGTTGTTTTATAAATTTTCATATGGTTGCTTGAGCCACAAGTTAAGTAATGTTCTTATTTTAGCAAACAAGTCTTGGCGGATTCCGCAAGTTAGGTTTCTGTTATTTCAACTTCAACATGTTTAAAAAAGCATAATATTTTATATCTTTTCAAATTATTGAAGTTTGGTGGAATCTGTCTCGTATAAAAAGACAAACAAAAAACAACAAAACTGAAACAAGCAAAAAAAAAGTACAAATCAGATTCCATGAACAAAAGCATCAATGTCAGGCTGAGGAATGTCATCAAGCAAAGAGTCAATGCTACATCCTTCCTCAAGCAGCTTCTCATTGAAACCAAAATCATCAGTAAACACACATTCAGGCACAATCCTGTCTTGTCCATAAATCTCCTCTTCCTTCTTCTTCTCCTCAACCGCAACAACAACATCCTTCTTCTTGTTACTCTCTCTACGTCTACCTCTTGCAGGGACAGATGAAGCCGACAAAACTCCCATATTCAAGCTCTTGATGTAGTCCTGCAACAGAGAAGGTCTTGGATACTTAGATCTACACTTTCTCTTAGAGAACTGTCTTCGTTTTGTCGCGTTCCAATGGTTCTTGATTGAGTTCTCTGTTCTTCCAGGGAGTCTTTTCGCAATCTCTGCCCATTTGTTTCCAATCTCTTTGTGAAATTCTATCAACACTCTGTCTTCTTCTTCACTCCATGTTTCTTTCTGCAATAATCTTTATCTTTTAGTTTCCTTAGTCATCAATACATGATCTTAGCTACTAGTAGTAATAATACCTTAATGTCAGGTCTCAAATGGTTATGCCACCTCTCTCTACATTGTTTCCCGATCCTTCCCGGTAACACTTGAGCGATATGCGACCATTTACGCAATCCATACTTCTCCACGAGTTGAATCAGTACCCTATTATCCAAAACAAGAAAACTTCATTTACAAGAAACAAACGAGTGAATATATATAGTTAAAACCTCTAGAATAGTGTAATACTATATAATCATCAAAAATCTTGATTATGTTAATTGATTTTTAAGCTTTCTTATGTTAATAACAAACCTGTCTTCTTCAGCAGTCCATTGTCCTTTGACTAAGGTTGACTTTTTATTTTCTTTCCATGATGATGATGAAGAAGAAGAAGACAACTTTCGTGTAAGAAATGGTTTGGTCTTGTTGAAACTCGTCGCTCTATAACAATCATTATCTGCAGAAACACATGAAATTTCATCTGGCATTACGAAGTTCATAGGTTTGAAAGTCTCTGTAGGAGGGTAATCAAAAGGGATCATCCTCATCATCATCATGTTGTTTTGCTCCAAGTCCATAGGATCATGTTCATCGACCATATTGATCTCTTGATGATGATTATTACGAGTGAAGTATGAGTTTTCCGCTGCTTGGAAATGATGATGATTCATCAAATGTGGTTTAGTTTCATAAAACTCGACCATGTTTTCTTGGTAAGAGCAATGCTCGAAAGGAGCATTGTTGATACAAGACGACGTCGTTTGGAGACCGAGCAATGGATGTGAAGATGAGGAGCCATGATGATGATGATGATGATCAAACTGATGATCATGATCAAGATGGTGAAAATCTTGAAGAAAGCTAGTGGGTTTTGATTGGTCGACGACTTCGAATGGAAAATCTTCTTCTTTCATGTGTTCTTGATCACGTGTGAAGATGTTTTGGTTTAGAGGAACAAAAGCATTCTCGTCGACGAAATTCTCCATTGTTTTGAAAAGGAGAACAAAAAAACTAATTAATTAGTAAAAAAAAAAAGTGAAGTATTTTTGCGATTTTGTGTTAGCTTTGTTCTTTCTCGTATTTGTAAGGAAGGAGAAGAAAGAAAAGACATTTAATGTGTGTTTTTACTATACCCATAAATTTGTTATGGAATTGAAATCTAACGTTTGTAGTTTGTTGGTAGCATTAGTGTGATTTGTATATATTGAATTAATTAATTAATTTTAATTATTCCTTAAATGCTTAGCCATTTTGCTGTTTTTCTTAAATCATGTCTCAACATGAAAGTGCGGTAAAATAAGTAAATTAATTTCGAAGTTTAGACTAAGTTTACAATGAGAAAGTCAAAATATATATATATTACCAAATCTAGTTCGAATTAATTGTATGTTTTAATCTATATTTTGATAGAAATGTAAATAGATTGAAAATCAAGTTAGAAAATGTGAGATAATAATCTTTGTTGACGTTACACATTAGGTGTTGTTGAATTTGGGGTAAACATAGTTGAATGTTTGTGAAAACGCTAGTAGGAATTTAATCTAGTTTTTAATGAGTAAACAACTCATTTATTGAATATTTAGTTGTGTTTAGTTAATTTATCATAAAGTGTAGTATTAATTTAGTCAACAAAAATGTAATTACCATTTTAAATGCCAAGGACAAGGAGTGTGTTGACCATTTTAGCTCTTAAGGTCTAATTTTTCATTTTGTTCACTTCGTATTCTAGAAGAAAACCCTCACAAAAAGTCTCTGACCAAAGTGAAAAAAAATAACTCAAAACCGCATCGTTTATATAACATGGAAACTCTTGCAGCGAGTGTTAACACTTAACAGTGTGACTAATGGTGATACTTTTAGTGTAGGTTTAAGCCATTAGTTTACTTTACGTAGATTTTCTCTCAATTACTTTAGATTGTTTATGAATTTGTACAATTTGTTAAATTAGTTCATTAGTTCATGCATGTATTTCTTTTTCTGCCTAAATCTGAGTTCTGTCCGAAAACTTTTTACAAGACCTTTATTAATTCATGTATGGGGGTTACAAAAAAAAAAAGATGATTCCTATGATATTCTTCTTGTCCCCACCTCAATGCATAAGGACTGGACTTATGCTAATATCGATGAACTTTCTTTCTTTTACAAAAGTAAAATCAATGGAGTCTTAGATTACACGATCCAATCCAAAGCAAAGCATAAAATCATTCGAGTGAAATAACATTTGGTAATATACCTTCTTTATAGAGAGTTTTGAATGGTTACAAATCACTTACAAAGAAATAGAGGAAATGCAAAGCAAGTAAAATAATTATGGTTGGTACTAGTTGAATAATGAGTTTTAAAAGTTTGTTAACTACCATACTTAATTAATAAACATTTTGAATATTCAAATGATCTTTTTAAATAATTTATTTCCTGCAATAAATAAACAATTTGTACGATTTCTTTAACAATTGCAATTGTACAAACCACACATTCCACACTTTTTCTTTTATTATTCTTTTCATGTACCTCAAACAATCTTTTTTTTTCTGAGTTCCGTTTACATTTGTCAAAATTTCTAAAATTGTAACACATAGCACAAAAACAACAAAAGAATCCCTATCCACAACAACCAAAGTTGAACTAAAAAGCCAAGAAAAAACCATAGTTTAATACTAAATGCAACAAAATAAAAGTTCAATATATGGAAAAGAAGAAGATTAGAAGAAGGTCATTATCGTAATTAAACCAAAAACAGAAGCCTAAAACTAAAAGTATACAAACCCCAACTGTCACATGACCCATCTTTGAAAAATCCAATCTTTCTCTTCTTCTTCTCTTCTCTTTCTCTCTTTTACTTTCTCTGACACAATCCTTCTCTTTCTCAATCTCTCTCTCTCTCTTTCTTCACCATGAAACCTCCGTCGTTACCGTTACTCCTCCTCCTCCTCCACCTCTCCGCCACTATCTCCGCCGCTCCTTCCCTCTCTCCAACTCCATCTCCAACCATCTCTCCCATTCCACCTCACAAACCTTCCTCCTCCTCTTCCCCATTAGACCCAAAACAACTCAAAGCCCTCGAATCTCTCAACATCCCCACCGTCAAAGATCCTTGCAACCACCGTCCCACCACCAAATCCACCTCCTCCTCCGTCGTAACCTGCGACACCAGCTCCCCATTTCGTCTCGTCACTTCCATCTCCTTCACAAATTGCTCCACCGATCTCTCCATCTCCACAACAGCTCTCAGAGCTCTCTCACCATCTCTAACCTCTCTCTCTTTCCTCAACTGCCCATCTCTCTCACCACCTCCACGTCTCCCTGACTCACTCCACTCCTTCTCCGCCGTCTCTTCCTTCCTCCGCCACCGTAATGGTCTCTCCGGAGTCTTCCTAGCTCGTCTCGTTAACCTCACTGACCTCACAGTCTCCTCTGTTCCTGTCTCAACCTCTGGTCTCTTCGTTATCCTCGGAAATATGCACAAGATCGTCTCTTTGACAATCTCTCACGCAAATCTCTCCGGAAACATCCCTAAATCTTTCCACTCAAATCTCACATTCATCGATTTATCAGATAACTTGATCAAAGGCTCAATACCCACTTCCATTACTCTGCTCTCAAACCTAAAGTCTCTAAATTTATCCAAAAACTCCATCTCCGGCGACATACCCGATTCAATCGGCGACCTAATCTCACTAAAAAACCTATCTTTATCCTCCAACAAGCTATCAGGACCAATCCCAGATTCAATCTCCTCGATTCCAGAGCTTACACACTTAGATCTGAGTGGGAACCAACTAAACGGCACCGTTCCAAGATTCATCTCCAAAATGAAGTATCTCACACACTTGAATCTAGCTAACAATGCCTTCCATGGAGTTCTACCATTCAATGCTAGCTTCATCAAGAATCTCGAAGTGTTCAAAATCGGTGGAAACAGTGATCTTTGTTACAACCATAGTGTTTTGTCATCGAAGATGAAATTGGGTATTGCTCAGTGTGATAAACATGGTTTGCCTTTGTCTCCACCGCCTCAGAAAGAAGATTCGAATTCAGATTATGATTATGGTAATGAAAATGACACTAGTGAGAAGAAGAAAGAAGAACATCATGGTCCTAATAAAGTTGTGCTTGGTGTTGCTATTGGACTCTCTTCGCTTGTGTTCTTGATCATCTTCATGATCCTTCTCGCTAAATGGTGTGGTTGATTCCAAGATATTTGTATACAGAAAAAAGCAGAAAAAGACCTGATCTTTGAGAGTGAGATTAGGGTTCTTTGATGAAGAAGAAGAGGATAGTGATTTTTTTGGAGAAATAACCAAACCGGTTCTCCACACCAATCCCGGTTAAGTTTTTTTTTTTTTTTGGCTATTTTTTTACACCTATTTACTTTGATTTCACATTTGAGTGGGTTTAATACTTTAATTTAGTAGTTTATTCTTAGTTTATTTTCAGATATTGTTGTAATTTTTTAAGTGTATGTGGTGGTTAAAGGATTATTTTGTAATAATTATTGAATTATTCTTATCAATTATTTTCTTCAACAAACAAACATTGTTCCTTCATGAGTTGTGTTTATGTAATACTGCACATGCGCTTGAACATGGTTCAATTGGTCCAAAAATAGAAAACGTGTCATTGGTTAGGACCTTGACCAAAAGTCCAAAATGATTGAAAAGTTGTAACAAACACTTGAATGAATAAAGTAATTGAGTAAATGAAAAATTGTTTTTATGTTTCCCTTTGAAGCAATGATACTATCATGACCTGTTCATGTTCTAATTGATTCAATTTCAATGATTACATCAGGACCGTTCCAACCTTAAACCGGTCTGGTAAGAACAATGTCCAATACATGAAACAGTTGAATATTCACCAGAAACCTCTGCAAGAACAATGTCCATCTTTAAATTGGTGAAACCGGTTTGAATCTCTTAGGACAATCTCTCTTCTGGTTAACTTAGACATGAACTTAGCCATTTCATGACAATCTCCACAAACTCTTAGATTCTTGGTAACTCTTATGATCTTTCCATGTCCAGAGCTAATAATCCCTAAAGCCATTGCCAATTTCTCACTATGACCACACAAAGCTTCTTCTTTTTCCATCTCTTCCGCATCGATTAAAGCGTATTTAGTCAGCGGCGAATATCCTTCTTCTATCATTCTTGCTCTTACCCCCCTCAAGAAAGCTTCAATCTTTTCGGTTTCTGGATTTGAACTATCTCCAGCAACAAAGATGTTAACTCTACCCTTTATCTCTATCCAGCTACATCCCGGATTCTTCCTCAATCCGCGTTGCCCTATTCTCTTTCTTAGCCTTTTCACTTCTTCCCATTTCTCAGCTTCTACGTAGATATTCGCCATGAGTACATAATATCCTGTGTTCTCTGGTTCAAGCTCGAAGACTTTCTCTGCGACTCTCTCAGCTAGCTTAACATCATGATGTATCCTGCATCCACACAACAAAGCTCCCCAGATAGTAGCATCTGGTGGAATTGGCATGTTCTCGATGAACCTATAAGCTTTTGATAAATCTCCGGTTCTTGCAAGCATGTCAACTATACAAGCATAATGTTCTACCGTTGGCTCGATCTTGCATTCATGTCTCATGATGTTAAAGAATCTCCATCCTTCATCCACTAAGCCTGAATGGCTACAAGCATACAACAAAGATACAAAGGATATTTCGTCAGGCTCAATACCCGCTTGTTTCATTTGATTAAAAAGAGCAATAGCCTCTTTTCCAAAACCGTGCATCCCATATCCAGCTATCATCACTGTCCAAGAAACAAGATCCTTGGAAGCAATATCATCAAAGAGCATACGTGCAAGTAACAACGCTCCACATTTCGCATACATGTCAACAAGCGAATTAGCAACATGCCGATCTGAGAAATACCCGTTTCTCATGATGTAACCGTGGATCTCTCTGCCTTTATCGAAAGCAGAAAGACTTGCACAAGCTGGAAGAACGCATGCCACTGTTCTCTCATCAGGACTTAACCGCTTTTCCTCCAACAGCAAATTGAACAGGCTTAGAGCTTCATTGGCGTAACAGTTCTTTGAGTACCCACCAATAATGGTGTTCCACGAGATAATATCTTTCACACGCATCTCAGAGAACACTATCTCCGCCTCTCGCATGCTTCCACATTTCGCATACATATCCATCAAAGCATTCGATACAAAGATATCAAATCCCATATCGTTTTCCTTTATCCACTCATGCACACGCTTGCCTTCGTCTAACAACCGATTACGGGCACAACAATTTAAAACCGCAGTCACAGTATAAACATCAGGGCTAATACCTTCTTCCTCCATTTCTTCAAATAACTTCACAGCTTCACCAGCCAAACCTTCCCTAGCATAACCAGCAATCATGGAAGTATACGACACAACACTTCGACAACTCATCTCACTAAACACAGCTTTAGCAGAGTCTAGATCACCGCATTTCGAATACATATCAAGCAATGTATTACAAAACCGATCCTCTCTAGTAAAACAAGCTTTCACTCCAAAACAGTGGACAGCTCTACCTAAGTAGATCAAACGAGAATCAGCACAGCCAGCAAAAACACTAACTATAGTAGCCAAATCAATCTCAATCCCTGAAAACAACATCTGCACGAAAACAGATAGCCCTTTCTCAGCAAATCCGTTTGATACATACCCATTAATAATAGAATTCCAAGATATAACATCTCTCTCAGTCATTTCATCAAACACCTTACGTGCACTATCAACTCTCTGATTCTTCAAATAAAACGCCACCAGAGAATTCCCAACAGAGTTCCTTTCTCCAAAACCTGATTTCAGAATATACCCATGAAGCTGCTCTCCTCCATTAACACTTCTTAAAGACGAAAAACTCTTTGAAATACAAGAAAAAGTATAACTATCCATTTCAACACCAGAACTCATCATCTTCTTAAACAATCCAATACTCCCACTAAAATCACCAGACTTTGCAAGCTCATTCATCAAAATATTCCAGAACAATGCTTTCTCGATCTTAACCTGATCGAAAACTCTACTCGCTTCTTTCAAATCTCCACAATTTGTATACATAAGAGCTAATTTCGATCCCAAATTCGAATCTAACACAAACCCATTACCACGAATAAAGGAATCAACTTCTTTACCATCTTTGAGAGATTTTGAATCAGCACAGAGTTGAAGAACAGAGCATAAAGTTCTCGGATCAATATCCCATTTTCCAGATACGCGAAGAAGCTTCACGGCGTTCTCTAGATTACCTGATTCGCAGAATCTCCGTAATTGAGTGTTCGCATCCGTTACGCTTCGATCAAACGTTGTAATCGAATCAGCACGATCTGATACTGTTCTCAACGAGGCTCTGTTAAAAATCACATCTTTTCGAACTCTAACGTCGCTTCTGATTTCCTTGTGGGTTTGGAAATGAGGAGAGGGAAAGAAACTGAAGCTTGAAGAAGACAAATTCGTCACCAACATCGCCATTTCTCTTATCTTCGTCTACTCATCAAAGGAGAAAAGCGCGGGAAAATTGTAATGCTTCTGTAAGAAAAATCCTATCTTATAGTAAAAGTTGTTTCCGCAGATTTAAGTCTCTTAGTGAAAATCAGAGCTCACTTGACTTGAGAGCGATGTTCCAAAAACTTCAAAGTTTAGCCATTTACGGTCCACAAATTTCTGCGTAGCTGTAATTGGACCCCAATATATAAAGGTGGGATTTTTCGGGAATAAAGTTTTGTCTTTTTTTTTGGTTGGGACTTACTTGTGAAAAAAGAGGCCAGATTGAGTGAGAAAGAATCTCTGATTTTCAGGTGAAGCCAGGAATTAAAGCTATGGACTTGGCTCTTCATTGTCCTTGTGCTTACCCGTCGATCAGCCAAGGATTCAGGAGAGCTAAATCAGCCAGTCATCTTCCTGTTCGAGGTAACCGAATCTTGCTAAAGTCAGAGAGTTTTGGTAGCTGCCAAAACCATTTTTTCTGTGCAGCTAACTGAACTTAGACAGATTTCAGATACACCTTCACTGCCGTTCGCGTTGCGGTTTGAGCAGAGTCTTTCAAGAACAACAATTAATGGCAATAGAAGAATTTGGTTTCAAGAGAAAGGTGGTTCTTTTTCTTCAATAGGGAGATCCAAGAAAGGATATGTTTGTTGCAATAAACCGTCTAATAGGCGAACATCAAACCCGAGTAAATTGAACCAAGAGGAGATCATTTCTCTCTTGAGACGTATTCAATCTTCGATCTCTAAAGGAGAGTCTCGGGGAATTGAGGAAAAGATTAACAGCGATGAGTCTTCTAAGGAAAAGCCGCTGACCAAAGCTATTCTTGACGTTCTTGAGAAATCAAGAAAGAAAACTGAGGGTAATCAGCGATTCTTGATCAAATCCCAAATCCATGTTCTTGCCATTTGTAAATATAATCAACTCTGCAACTGTAGGAGATACTAGTGTGAAGAAGGAGCCACCAAAGGGACAAGTAGAGGTTCCTCGATCACCGACTAATTTCGCCAAGAAACCTCCTATACCTTCTGCCTCAGGTCCAAGAGGTAAGCTTCCAGTATCAAACAGCGATAAAGCTTTAGGAGAATTGACAAAGAAGGAAGAGAAAGTTTCATTGATAGAAACTATGAAACTTGCAGAGCTCAAAGAAGTTGCAAAGAACAGAGGACTCAAAGGATACTCAAAGTTGAGGAAGAGTGAGCTTCTAGACCTGATCAGATCCTCCTGATTGTCACTTCAGAGTCCACATTCTCTCTGACATGCAAACTAGATGGCAGATAACTAGATAAGGCTCGGAGTTGTTATATTTACACAGTTATTCATGTAAAGTTGATACAGTTTCAAGAATCTCAACCTTGTAAAGTTTGGTTATCTCCATTTCTTGCCTGTGGTCAAACTAAATTCTGAAAAAGTTTAGGATTGGTAACAAAAAAAGCTCCCAAAAATGGTTCATATTTAGAAGGTACTTGAAGATTCTTAACCAACTGAAGTCAAAAAGGTTACCACAACAAGAAAATCCTTACTATCCAGAATCGTAATAACTTGAAACAGAGCTAACACCACAAAACAAAATGAAAAAAACTCTTCAACCAGTGATGTTCTGAGACTTGTTGAGGATAACTCCTTCATACTTAACTTGGAACCACTTCATGGCATCATCCTTGGTAACTCTATGTTGAATACCAACACGAGCCTTGCATCTACGGCGACGGGCAACACGGTATCCCGGGCGTTCAAGAACAACGTAGAAATCCATACCGTAGATACCGGTAGAAGGATCATACCTAAAAAAGAAATGCAGAATGATAAGCCTGATAATCAAATTTGTTTTACTAAATCAGCCTATAAGACCTTATCACAACACTTACTTGATTCCAAGATCAATGTGCTCCTGGATACCGAATCCAAAGCAGCCAGTGTCACTGAAGTTCCTCCTCAACAGCTCGTATTCCTTCACTTTCAAGCCACTCTCAAGAAGCTGCATTGCCTTCTCACCTCTCACGGTGACATAGCACGCAATCTTTTCATTACGCCTGATACCGAAAGACCTCACAGTGTACCTCGCTGTTTACAATCAAGACCACACTAAAACTGAACTCTACAATCCTTAAAGGGTTCACATAACATAAAAGAGAGTCGACATGAAGTCGTTCACATACCCTTAGAGAAGACAGGGGTTTGACCACTGAGCTGTTCCAACACCTACAATTACCAAAACCCTCGATTTATAAAGTGGAAAGGACAACAATTTCAATTCCAATTCCTCAGTGCCATCTATGATCTAACCCATTTCAAAGTAGCTAAAACGTAAAGTCTCAATTTTTTCCACTATTTGCATTATTCCTAGCAAGTGATTATTCTATGGGAAATAAAGAACGAACCTTGGAGGCACGAGTGAGACGATCACCACTCTCACCAACAGAGATGTTAAGAACTAGCTTCTGAACCTTAATATCCCTCATAGGGTTCGAGAGCTTCTTCTCCGACGCCTACATCACGTAAATACATAATTTAATCCCAAATACAAAATCAAACTTAACAAATGAAGCAATCCATGGATCAAAGAAATGAAGCTTTACCATCTCAGGGTTAGGGGTTCGAAATCGAAGGAGATGAGTAAAAAGAGTGGCAGACGATTTGCGTCGGCTGCGTAGTGTGCTAATTATATGAAAGACACTAGGGTTTCTTTCTAGAAGTTAATGACGAAAATACCCCTTCTTTAGGTTCAAAATATTAAAAAAAATCTCCGTTGCCGGGACTCGAACCCGGGTCTCTCGGGTGAGAGCCGAGTATCCTAACCAGCTAGACTACAACGGATTGTTGTATACTCATGCGATTACACTGAGTTAACATAATATTAAGAATCATTTAGAGACACATTTCTTGGCTTACTAAAATGTAAGATGGTAAGGACAATGAATAATGTAAAAAAATGAGCCATATAACAAACCATTTCATAAAATTTGGTAATAATAGAAGACAAACATTCAAAAGTAGGAAACAAAAAAAAAAACAAAGACCCCTTAAACTGCAGAAACTCCAGCCATTCTTCTTCTGGTACACTTATGAAACACTTTGGCTAGATTCTTCACCTTCTGCTCAAACTTTACTATATAAAAACTTCTGACTAAACTCATTTACATATGGGGAAAGAAAGAAGAAAAGAAGCAAAGAGTAGATTGTGTTTTTCACCAAACTTATAAAAGAAGAGAGAAATAAGCAGATACAACTGGAGAGTTTTTGTTTTTGCAGATTTGGGGAAGTTGGTTTGCTAAGCAACTGGCTTTGTCTGAACGAGTTTGAGGAGGAAAAACTTCGAATTGCGTCCTCCACGTTGCCTTCAACTACGACCTTGTGGCTCGTGTAATGGTACATTATATATAAAAAGTTGTTGTCTTTTGCAGAATCCTTTTATGTTCCAGATTGATTCAAGAAACTTAGACCCAATTGTCTCTTGATATGGTCTGGAATCAACTTGTTGACCAGTTCAGGTGATGCTCCAGCTACTTCTTGTTTGAAGTTGAAGAGAGGCGGGAAAGGTCGTCCATTTGGTAAACGAGCGTTTGGTTCTCTGAGTTCATCAAAGAACGGATGTGCACAAGCTTCGAGCTGAAAATACGCATAAAATGAAAATATATAATTAAGCTTTCAATTAGATACTTGGAGGATAAAGACAGAAACATTTTCAAGAACAATGCTCACCGCTGTGCATCTAAGACTTGGAGAGTATTGAAGCAGCCTCGATGCAAAATCAATCGCTTCTGGAGGCATCCTTTTGTGGAAGATCTAAAATCAAAATGTAAATATGATTAGTTGATGTGTGAAGTAGAAACTGAAACAAGAATGTTTGTTAAAGGAGAAAAGACACAAACCTTGTGCCACGGATGTGCCTTTATCTGTGGAAACCTAAAATCTGTGTAATGTGGATTCATACAACGGATTTCTTCTCGAGTTGGTGTACCAAGAACCTGTTTCCAACAACTTCATACAGTGAGGATTTTGTAACCAATGAATGTAACTTGCGAAATATCATTGTTAAAGATTCTTACTTTTATTATTTCAACGAGCTGATCCACAGCATTTTCTCCGGGAAATAATGGCTGCATAAGAACATGATATTGTCACAATGTGTCCTACTGCGAATACACATGGAGATTAAAGAAGCTGGTTACTGGAAAAATTGTTTACCTGACCGAGAAGAAGCTCAGCAAGAACACAACCAGCAGACCAGATATCAATAGAAGTTGTGTACTCAGTGGCACCAAATATGAGCTCGGGTGCACGGTAGAATCGTGAACAGATGTAAGAAATGTTGGCTTCACCTTTAACCTGAAGCAAAAGTAAATTTCAACAGTAAATGACAAGATCACACAAATCAACAAACGCTACAATTTGAAAGAGTTAATATGTCACAAAGTCTTACGAGCTGTTT
This sequence comes from Arabidopsis suecica, assembly GCA_019202805.1. NCBI lineage: Eukaryota > Viridiplantae > Streptophyta > Magnoliopsida > Brassicales > Brassicaceae > Arabidopsis > Arabidopsis suecica. Next base: position 9,298,403 of record CM032911.1, read on the forward strand.
CGCGCTGCCAAAGTCACAGATCTTGACTTGATGAGTAAGAGGATCAACCTGTAGAAAGAGACCAGAAGAGATACATTAACAAAGAGAGAAACAAGGCAAGAAAAAACAAATAAAGAGCTCAATCTTAAGATGTTACACATACCAGAAGATTTTGAGGCTTTAGATCTCTATGACAAACTCCAGCAACATTGTGAATGTAAGCAAGCCCCCGGAAGATCTGACATAACAAAAGGATTAAATATCAGCATAAGAACAATGTTATGTACATCAACATTGTAAATGGAAGATATGAAACTGTGTTGTTTACCTGATACATATAGAGTTTAACATAGACAAGAGGCATTCTTTGGTTAGCACTGCTATAATGTTTCAGAACTCGATACAAGCTCTCAGGGACATACTCCATGACCAAATTCAGGAAAAGCTCGTCTTTACTTGTTGTCGAAAAGAAGCAATGCTTCAAACAAACCACATTCGGATGATCCATCACACGCATCAACTGAAGTTCTCGGTTCTTGTATCTTCTGTCTTGCAAAACCTTCTTTATCGCCACGGTTTCTCCAGTCTCCAAACATTTTGCTTGGAAAACTATTCCGAACGAGCCTGTACCAACAACTCGCTCCGCCATGTAACTAATTGTCTAACAAAAACATAGAAAAATATATTGGTTAGAATCAACTCTTGCATATACATAAAAGTGAACCTCTTAGGTTAATAGCCTAAAATACCTGTTTTGGTTCACCATTTTTGCCACCGATTGTGGTGGAAATTATATGACCAGTGACTTGATCATGTCCATCAACTACAGCAGCAGGCATCTCCTGAAAGAGACAAGCTTTAAGATCAGTAAAACACACAAGTAACCGTAATCAAAAGCTAAAAGCATAATGCTTGTCTGAGAATCAAAAGCCTAAAGAAGGAAACTTTTATCCTAAAAGAGTGGTTAAGAAATAGCCGTTACGCAGAGTGAATCTAATTTAGTAAAAAAATATATACTTTTGTCACGCCAAAAGAGAGTTAAACAAAACAACAACATATAAACAAATAAAACAAGAATGAATCTATGTTCAATTCTGGATCTAACAACTTGTACAAACTCTGGATTAATCAAAGATCGAGACATATAGACATGGATCGTCCAAACAGAGCTAATTCACACAATAAACAGAGATACAAATCAGATTTTGTCACAGAACTCAAAACTCTTGAGCAACCATGTCTGGAGCTCAGAGATCTCAAGGTACCTCAAAAAGAAAACCAAAGCTCAAAACTTTGGACAAACCCAGAACTTAAAAACCCTTCAACTTCAAGAGTACTAACTAAACTAGATACATGTATAAGAACAAGGCTCTCCGACCAATAATTTGAAGGGTCAAATGTGGAAAAACAAAAAACAGGATCTTCTTCTCTAAAAGACAGCAAAAGGAACACAAGTAGCTTACCTTATCATCAGCCATGGCGATGGAGACACAGAGAAGAGAAGAGAAGAGAAGAGAAAGAGAGAGAGAGTGGATTTGAGAGAGAGAGAACAAATGAGTTTCAATCAGTTTGGTTGGTAATGATCATTGTGGAAAGAGAGAGAGAGAAGCCGCAAGATGAGAAAAGAAGAAGAGAGAGAGAGAGAAAGAACAAGACCATGTGAATCCAGCTCTTCTCTTTCTCTTTCTCGCTCCTATATTATCTCTTTTCTTTATCTCTCTACTTTCCGTTTTCTTCGCCATCTTCTTTCGTGTTTTTTTTTCTTTAATTAATTTTTTTGTTTGTTAAGGTAAAATTACGTAAATACCCTTGAAATTGTTGGTTAATTACGCAGACACGGACTCTTTGTGGAAATTTCGTGATCAAAGGAGCATCATGTTCTTGTCGGTCAAATTTGAATCCCTTGTTAATCGTTTGGTTAAAGGTTTTAATTGACATTTCATGTATCTCATCAAATGTTAGATGCTAGAATTGTCAATGTCTCATTTTCATAATTATAAGACTGATTATATCCTATACTATTATTTGGGGAGTACACTCTATAAGATACCCTTAACTAACCTTCTCTTTCGTAAGAATTTACTTAAGAATGCCATTACAAAAATCTTCTTTTAGAACAAATTTCATTCAATTTATTAAGGATAAACAAGTAAAATACTAATTTATGTCATTTAATTAATTTAATTAAATTATAAAACGAAAATCTGTTATTATTTTTTTAAAAATGACCAATCAAAATGAACATATAAGATTTGATATCTAACTTACCATATTAATTTGTTATTAATCATTAAACTTCACCTCTCATCTTAATATGATTACATTAATATGAAACAAATAAATAATCATATCATCTACATAATAAAAAAAAAAAAGTAATTTTTTTTCTGCATATGCCAAGATTTGAATTTTTAAAAACGCATATAAATTGTTCAATCTATAAAGGAAACAATTAAACGGGTCAAAAATTCAGAGTTGAGTAATATATTTCTTTTACACAAAAATAAAGTCAACAAAAATTCCGACTAAGCAACGGGTCAGAATTTGAATATTTATATTCGATTTCATACATTTATTTTTTTGAAATGTATAATTTTATATACTACAATAAAAATTTAAATATTTTAATTTGCAACATTTAAAATAAGTTTTACTTGATATTTTTAGAGAATATCATCAATACTTAATAGTTCAAAAAGTTTAAAATTATAAATACTCTAATTTGATTATTTTAAAAAATATTTATAATAGGTAGCGGATTAAATATAATATATTATACGATGAAATGAGTTTTGATCCTTATAACTATTTGAATAGTTATATTTAATTTCATATAATTTGTTTTTTGAAATTCATAATTTTATAAACTACAAAAAAAATTTAAAGATTTTAATTTGAAATATTTAAAAATAGTGTAGAACATTTAAATATGGTTTGACACCTCTAAATATTTGAAAATTTGATTCCGCAAGCAATTTTAGAATTAACGAATAATAGATTGTGCATGCAATATTTTAAAATGAAATATTGAGATTCTAAAATAAAAATATAGACTCCACGCACGGGTTGATTTTGGTATTATTATATACTAAATATATGTTTATAACATATTCGATTATGCTAATAATTGGTAAATTCCGTAATTATAAATCTCAAACAAATTCTGTAATTAGATTAGCTCAAACAAATCTCTATTTCAACAACCAAAGAATTATAAATTGAAAAAGAATTTTCTAAATTAATTCAAAATAATAGCTAATTTTCTTAATTAATTCAAAATAATCCTATACTAATATTTGGGAAGTACATCCTAAGAGTTATAACTTAGATTTTGTAAGAAATTACAATATATGCCATTAGATCTCTAATTATAATCATTTTATTCTATTTCACTAATATATATTAGGGAGACTCACAAAAATACCCCTTTTTCAATACCCCTTTTCAAAAATGCCCCCTTTGGCTGTCCATTTTTAAAAATACCCCTTTTTATGTACAAAATGACTAAATTACCCTTCTTTTAATAAAATCTATCACAAATATATAAGGAAATATAACAAAATTAGGTCCACAAAATACAAAATATTTTTTGGCGGGAAAATTGATCCCGCAATTTTTCCCGCCAAAACACTTGTAAAAACTTGTAAAAACCTTTAAAATACCTTGTAAAATTTTCCCGTAAAATTTTTTCCCGCCAAAAAATTTTTTTTGCGGGAAAAGTGATTCCGCAATTTTTTTTGGCGTTACATTTTCCCGCCAAAAATTTACAAGGTATTTTAAAGGTTTTTTACAGGGTATTTATAAGGTTTTACAATGTATTTTAAAAGGTTTTACAGCGTATTTATAAGGTATTTATAAGATTTTACAAGCTATTTTATAAGGTTTTACAAGTTATAAGATTTTACAAGTTTTTAATAAGGTTTTACAAGTTATAAATACCTTATAAAACCTTATAAGTTCCTTGTAAAACCTTTTAAAATACATTGTAAAACCTTACAAAAACACTTGTAAATACTCTGTAAAACCTTTAAAATACCTTGTAAATTTTTCCCGCCAAAAAAATTTCGCCAAAAAAATTGCGGAATCACTTTTCCCGCAAAAAAAATTTTTGGCGGGAAAATTTTTTTGGCGGGAAAAATTTTTACGGGAAAATTTTACAAGGCATTTTAAAGGTTTTTACAAGTGTTTTGGCGGGAAAATTGCGGGATCACTTTTCCCGCCAAAAAATATTTTGTATTTTGTGGACCTAATTTTGTTTCAAATAAGGGTAAAATGGTCATTAAAAATTAAAAGAGGGCAAACTTAAAAATGGACTCCCAAAGGGGGCATTTTTGAAAAGGGATATTGAAAAAGGGGCATTTTTAACAATTTCTCTATATATTAACGGGTCAACGGGTCAAACGGGTTTAAAGATATTAAAAGATTTTGTTTATATAATACACAATTAGTAAAAATCCTATACTAATATACTAATATATTATTCGGAAATGTTATTGAAAATATTATATAGTAATCCATTATTCGAACATGTTATTGAAAATGTTAATGAAAATGATATATCATTGAAAATATTTTATATCAATCCAATTTATAAAAAATGCTATGAATTATAATACTCATATAGTTCGAAAATGTTATTGAAAATGTTATATCCTATACTATTATTTGGGAGGTAAATCCTATAAGTCGTAACGTTAATTTTGTAAGAAATTATAATATATGCCATTAGAGATCTCTAATCATAATCATTTTAATTTCATGTCACTAACATTAACAAATTAATTAAAAAACGGGTCAAATAACGAAAAACGGGTTTAAAGATCTTAAAGATATTAGGTTGTTATATTTTGTTTAGATATAAATTCGTATTCAAGCAATTCGTAATCTTTGAGAATATATTCAGTTTCCCTAAAATCTTTGAGAATATATTTAGTTTCCTTAAAACCCTTTATAAAAAAAAATAAGTTATAATAGTTGTTATATTCTAGATCGTTTTTTTTGTTTAGTTTTACGTTTTTTGTTTAGCTTAATCACGCATCAATATAATTAGCTATTCAGTTTCCTTAAAATCTTTTCTAAAAATTGTCAAATCTCTCTGTTATATAATTTTGATCCTATATTCCAAATAATCTAGAATATACCTTTCTAATATATTATCTAACTATTTTATGCTAATTAATATATTTCTGAATCTCCTAATTATCACAAACAATCTACAACTATAAATATCCATTTAGGTTTGACGTACCTTTCTCACAGAAATCATCTCAGCTCCATTCTCATATCATACAATTAAAAATACAGCAGAAATGGCTATCGTTAGTCGCTACACTCCTATTTATAACTTGAAGCCTGTCAAGACTTTTTGGTGTATTCAAGTTAGTATACTTCATTTGTGGATTCACTTTACAAAAGGTTCTGTCATGTCTTTGGAAATTATTTTGACAGATGAGGCTGTAAATACCATTGAAATTTTATACACTTCTCTTTGTAATATATGTGCCGTAAGTTTTAAGTCATCTTATTTTAATTACAGGGTAACAAAATTCAAGTAGACATCAAAAAGGAACACATCAGCAAATTCCAAAGGTATGTTAAACCGTTTTTTTTTCGTTTTTTTTTAAACCATGAAACTGGGCCTCACAAACCCAATATAATCCATTAAAAAACTTAGATCCAATACAACTATTTTTTTGTTTGTTCACAATCACACAATAAAATTATCAATACATAATTTTTTTTTTGGTAAGAGAAATTATCAATACCTAATTGAACCAATGAAATTGTTAATCTCATATAAAAAATACAAATCTAATGCTGCTAAATATATTAAATTCTAAAATACAATATTCTCTCCTTCTTTAGTCAAATAAAATATATAACATTATATCCAAATAGTAATAAATATAAAATATTACGATATATTCCCTTTTATATTATACTATTATACTATATTATTTCTTATTTCTTTGAACAAAATATACAATTTAATTCATGAAAAATATTAAATGCTATACAGCACGGGTCATGATCTAGTTTGTTGTATTACTTAATCAAATGAATGTAACTGATTAGTGACAATCTCCAAAAAAATAAGTAATAGTTTAACTATATCAAAATAGTTAAAAATGGTAAGAATTTAAAATTAAAAAATAATACTAAATGTTATTTTTGTTATTAATTTTACGATACACATATACCGTAATAATACGGATTACCAATTAGAACTAATATCATTCATTATTTTTTTTGTATAATTATTCAAAGATTAGTTTGATTGATAATATGTATGAAATTATAAATATAATATGCTGTTTTAAATCAGTATATCATTTTACATTTTAATTTGTACTCATATATCGCATTATTTTATGAAAAAGACTTATCATTCCAAATCCAAAAATTTAGTTAACTGCAATTAAACATACCCCAGATTTTTTGGTGTAAAACATCTACATGTATGCACAAATAAGTTTAAAGTTATAAAAAAAAAACACATCTAAGAAATTTATATAAAGAAAAGTTAGAGCATGATGAACTAGAACAAAATTGTCAAAGATCCAAGTTTGACCATTTGGTGGGAAAACTTCTTTTTTGACATTGATGAAAGATAAAAGCATTTATGTTTCTTTGGTCTTAACTTTTTAATGGTTTTTATTTTATATTTAAATTTTAGACTTGAAATGAGCTTTAATTATTACCTAATAGTGTAGCTTTACTTATTGTGTTTGTTATTTTCTTTATATTTGTTTATTTATTTTTTTCTGGAAACATCAATATTAAAATCAATGATGATAATGATAGCAGTACTAGCATTTGCAGAAGACAACAAAAAAAATATTAATATAATTTCTTTTTGTTCAATTATGCATGGGACATACATACTTTTTGCTGTATGGATTTACATTACAAAATATTGTGAATTATCTTGACGCTCAATAATTTAAATGTCGATATACGTATTATCCAATCGTATATACAACAGCAACCAAATTTAAATGTTTCATATACACTCAGTTTGCAGAAAAAAGAAATGTAAACGTGAATGAACCTTGCAAAATTGAGAAACCATTGTGCGATTTTGTAAGTTTATACTATTTTTTATATATAGAATCATAATTTACGTTTATTCATTGCACTATTTCAATGAGACAAGAATATAGATAGTTTATTTTCGATAGAAATGATTAAGTTATTGTATATCTTTATTGTTTCATTGTACGGATTAAACAAATCCCACGATTCTTGTTATATACTGTAGTAATACTATTGGAGTATAGCAAAATGAGTCGGAGCAAAAGCGGTCTCCCTCAAGAACTTTTAGTCTATATTTTGTAGATATATAACAATGTTTTTTAAGTGAATAGTAAGAAAACTACACTAGATAAAAGATTATATTATCTTATTTGTAGGGATCTTGAATAACTCTTGAGGTATGGGAAATCACAATAACGTGCACCATGTGACTCAGGTTCGAGCCAAGGCAGAGAATGAAGAAATAATAATTTACATAACAAAAAAAAATAATAATAATAATTTACATAACATTGTCATTGACGATATATAATTTAACGAAAAATTAATGTGATGATAACATGAAAATGAGAGGCAAAGCTAAGTATAAAGAAGAGAATAATGATTGGGTTCGTACGAAAGGGAAGAGAGAAAACCCTAAAATTAAAATTTGTTTTCCTAACTAAACAGCTAACCGTCGACAAAAGAAATGAAAAAGTTAAGAGGTAACCCCTTCATAAATCATAACCTCTTGAAGCATATTCTTGCCATTTCTTCAAGCATTCCAACTAAATTATTGTCTGTCTCCGTTAGTTTGGCCCTTAAAAATTATAACCAAAGATAAATTTGTAAACCGGACTAATTTTCAAACACATAGAAAGTCAATTTTCTTACGTTAAAGACGTCTATATGGTTGGAAAACGATGTCAAAATAATTTATTTAAGACGTCTATAAATGGTTTCATAACGTCTATGGTATACAACATCATAACAACAATGTATTACTTACAACATATGATATAATTTTGAACACACGCAATAATGATGGGCAATTCCTAAAAACTTAAATTTATGATTATGCAATATGTAGTTTAGCAAAAAATAATTATGCAATATGTACAAACGTATTTGATCAAATTTGAATTCAAATTATAACATTGCGAAAGTATGACTATAATTTACAAATTCAAGTAAATTTCATTTTTAGTTTCTACCATTTTATTTAATTTAGAGTATTTAGAGATTTAGACCATACTACGAGTAGAAAACTATATAAATTTGAAATGAATGGATTGAATAAATATTTGTGAGGAAATGAAGATAGAAGAAATATTGACGGATGGGTTGGCAGTCGGTGGGAGAAGGTGGGCTGGTCAAAGCTGCAAACTTATTTAGTCAAACTTCTTATATAACTCTCATCCTCTCTGTCTTTATTATTTTTCTATGATTTTTTGTTAATAATATTTTTGTGAAGATAGTTTCATGCTGTTTTCGAACGTACAGTCCTTAGAGTGCACTTCACCGTTATGATGTTCACATTTTTCAGGCTTGCATTGGAACGTAGCCCACCATACCCAATGCTTATAAAACTAGTGGAAAAAATGGGCTTTTATAATATAAGGCTCATAGATTTATACAATCTTCTCTTGTACATTACAAGTCTACAAAAGAAAGATAAAAGAGTGGTTATGGTAGTTTGTTAATTAGATTTTGACACAATGTTTACCTTTTATATGTTTTTAAAACTCTATGTTAACTGTTATAAGGTAACTAAAATGGCAAAATATTAATAACTCTTTTTTTGACAAAATCCAAGATAATTCTTTAGCCTTGACCCAAGTTTTTTTTTTTTTTTTTCTGATAACAAGAGTTTGATAAAATTTCGAGTATTGAAAAAAAATAAAAATAAATAAATAAAAAAAATTCGAGTATTGATTAATATTATTGAATTATTATTTTTTCTCTTATGCAATTGCAAATATGTGATCTATGGCCATGTATCTCACTGACAGAACTTGTGTTTTCTTATAGAGATTTATATAGGCCCATATATAGTAGTCAGGACCAAAATAACTCATATAGGCCCAAATATTTTGGTATGTCATATGTCCCATAGACCCCCATACGAACCCACAACAAAGACTTGAGACTTCTCAAAGAGATTTTGTCCAAATCCGGAATCGTGGCGGACAAAAACATAAACGATTGAACAACCGTCGGCAACTTTCTCAGTTTCTTTTAACAGGATTGATAAGTTCAAATTACAAATTTAATAAAATAATTAGGAAGAAAAAATAATATTGTTTAAATGCGAAAGTTTGTTTCAAAGTAGCGACAAAGGGTCGAACCTCGAAGAGATGTATAGTTGAACCAAAATACTACGAGTAATATTTTGAATTGGGATCCTCTAAACATAATATATAATTTGGGCCATTAGGAGGCATTTGCCTCTTTTGTTCCAAGGTAGGCACGAATCTTATATACCATATAGTCTATATAATATATAAAGATTTAGCATGCAACACGTTAAAGCATGTAAACAAAATGTGTGCGTACGATCTACGTGCAATTATATAACTTATTTTATCATTTGAACTTAAAAATCTATGTGAAATTGTTAACTTAATGCAAGTGCCAATCACAATTCCACTATAGAAAAAGTTGTTAGTGTGGAACATTTACCAATTAGTACTGCGAAGGAGAAAACTAATCATATCTTTGTGTTTTCTTAGATATTCGTAAGTTTCATTTAAGATATAATTAAGGAAATCTATCTAAAATATTATTAACATCATTATCGTTCTAAATGGACTATCTAACTTGTTTCATATGATAACTTCTCTTGCTTATAATTATAAACTCTAGTCTTGACCGACCACCATTACGTACGTTGACTTACGATCCCACCGTCCTTCTTCACCAACCGTTGCAGTTGATTTGACTCTCGTAATTTTTTAAAAATAATTAATTTAGATTTCTTAAAAATCAAACTATTTTCATAGTTGAATTAATATACATTCTCCACCGAGTTTTGGCGTATAAACCATTATTAATTTCACGCTTATATATAGCTGGATTCCGTAATTTCCGTGAGTCTACATAAAGACAAAAAAACATTTTCATGTGGCAATCTAACGGCTGTGGTTAAACTCACAGCTGTTTTTTTGATCAAATGACGTGGAACCTAACACTTACCAGATATAAAACTCGACAATCGAGACCACTGAAACTAAAGCGATCGCTGAGTAACTGCCACGTGTAAAACAAATCTAATAAACTATCGTTTGAATAATACAGCCACAGAACAAACAATGATGTCATATTACGCCACGTGGATTATGTTATATGGTTCTACGTGATAATTTTATTTTGAAATTCATACGTAAATCTACGATCTAGATTCGTTTCGAGACCAACAACTTGACCCACTCACTTAGCTATTTGGTACGTAATTGTCTTTCCCTATTAGATTAATCAAAGTTTAAAATTCATCATTTAAAAGCGTTTATAATGTAAGGTACAATTTGAAAGACTTTTTAGAAACATTGTATTTGGAACAATGTCGTATGGACCACAACAATTATTTGATATTATTCAACATCAATTCATTTATTTGATCGTTTTAGTGCGTTGTTGTTTGACCTTAGCGGTTCTAAAAAATGAATTATAGGCTTTATAGCAAAACAAAACTACGATAGTGACTTATGTTTTTATTTTTGTGTATTTGTAACAAACAAGTGGTATATAATTGGTGCATAAGAGGCATGATAAATACTGTTCGTTCGAAAAAACCAGAATACATGCAACGCCAACAAATTATAATTCAAAAATAATATTAAAAAGAATTAAAATACAAGTTGTAATAATTAACATTAAGAGATGATTAAAATTGTATTATCTTCACGTGAATGATGATCTTACTTGAATATCTTTAAGTTTAAATAAATATAATTTAGAATGGCCAAGTTGAAATTGTTTTAACATATTAATCTTACTTTATATAGTATATTTTTTTTGGTGAGTATCTTACTTTATATTTTGAATTGAAACAACTTATATATCGTCGGGAAATGATTAGTAGTTATTGTAACGCATTAAATCTAGTCGACACAGTACTTAAGAATATCATTAAACACAAAATCTTACATTAAATTTATAAAGTTATTTATATACCCAAGTCGATGTCACAAGACTTGTAACCAAAAAAAAAAAGACTTTATTTTGAGAGGAACACTCAACAAAATTCATAAGCATATTCCCAAATATATACGGCGACGATATAAACAGAGGCAAATGCTATTTTTAGTGATGAATCCCTAAATACAGAAGAAAGAGAAAGTCCCTAGAGAGAGAATCTTCTTCTTCTTCTTCTTCTACAATAATCTCGAAAATTCACAAAACGAGAGAGAGAGAGAGAGATTCAAACAAACGAATCAACAGGTGAGAAATTCGAAATCTTTGCGAGCTGGTCTCGCCCAGAATCTCGATTTCTCCACCTTCTCTCTTCTTCATCATCCAAATCCCTAAAAAAAGGTTCAAACTTTCTTCATCAATGGCGGAGAAAATCACAAGAGAGACGTCTTTACCTAAAGAGAGAAGCAGCCCACAAGCTCTAATCCTCGGGAGATACGAAATGGGTAAGCTTCTCGGCCATGGAACCTTCGCTAAGGTTTATCTCGCACGTAACGTGAAAACAAACGAAAGCGTAGCAATCAAAGTAATCGACAAAGAGAAAGTTCTCAAAGGAGGTTTAATCGCACACATCAAACGCGAGATCTCGATTCTCCGACGTGTTCGTCATCCAAACATTGTTCAGCTATTCGAAGTCATGGCGACGAAAGCGAAGATCTATTTCGTGATGGAATATGTTCGTGGAGGTGAGTTGTTCAATAAAGTAGCTAAAGGTCGTCTTAAAGAAGAAGTAGCTCGGAAATATTTCCAGCAATTGATCTCAGCTGTTACTTTCTGTCACGCGAGAGGTGTTTATCATAGAGATCTGAAACCTGAGAATCTTTTGCTTGATGAGAATGGTAATCTTAAAGTCTCTGACTTTGGACTTAGTGCTGTCTCTGATCAGATTCGTCAAGATGGGCTTTTTCATACGTTTTGTGGTACTCCTGCTTATGTTGCTCCTGAGGTTTTAGCGAGAAAAGGTTATGATGCTGCAAAAGTTGATATTTGGTCTTGTGGTGTTATCTTGTTTGTGTTGATGGCTGGTTATTTGCCTTTTCATGATCGGAATGTTATGGCTATGTATAAGAAGATTTACAGAGGGGAGTTTAGGTGTCCTAGGTGGTTTTCTGCTGAGCTTACGAGGTTGTTGTCGAAGCTTTTGGAGACGAATCCGGATAAACGGTTTACTTTCCCTGAGATTATGGAGAATTCTTGGTTTAAGAAAGGGTTTAAGCATATTAAGTTTTATGTGGAGGATGATAAGTTATGTAATGTTGTTGATGATGATGAGTTGGAGTCTGAATCTGTGGAGTCGGATAGAGATTCCGCGGTTTCTGAATCGGAGATTGAGTATTTGGAGCCTAGAAGGAGAGTTGGGGGATTGCCTAGACCTGCGAGTTTGAATGCTTTCGATATTATATCGTTTTCGCAAGGGTTTGATTTATCGGGTTTGTTTGATGACGATGGGGAGGGTTCTAGGTTTGTTTCGGGAGCTCCGGTTTCAAAGATTATATCGAAGTTGGAAGAGATTGCTAAAGTTGTGAGCTTTACGGTGAGGAAGAAGGATTGTAGGGTAAGTCTTGAAGGTTCAAGACAAGGAGTGAAAGGTCCATTGACGATTGCAGCAGAGATATTCGAGTTGACACCATCGTTGGTTGTTGTTGAAGTCAAGAAGAAAGGAGGAGATAAAACAGAGTATGAAGAGTTTTGTAACAACGAATTGAAACCCAAGTTACAAAATTTGACAGCTGATGATGTAGTAGCTGAGCCTGTAATGGTTTCTGCGGTTGATGAAACTGAAACCGCGATCGCGAATTCTCCACCCGTTTGTTTCTTGCCTTCTGACACTGAATAGAAGACTTGAAAGACCACAAAACTAGAGATCATGAGGGTATGTATACGTTTTGATTCTCCTTCATATTGTTCTTATGGGAGTTTTGGGTTTTGTAATCTGAATTGGAAGAAAAAAAGCTGCCTAGGGTTGGTGAGATTTAGAATCGAATTATGTAACACTATGTTTCTGTTGGAGAGAGTTGTTAGAGAAATTGAGTTATGTTTTTACTAACCTTTTAGCAGTTTTTTTTGTAATGGGAGAATTGTAAACAGTTTCACATAAGCAGATCTTTGATATGTATAAAAACAATGAAATAAATAAAAGAAAGTTCCTTTCTTCTTCTACAAAAAATCCACTTTTTGATATCTGATCATTGGTTTTATTTCTGTTTTTGGTTTTGTCTTTTAATTTGCTAAAATGGGTATGAACAAGAAGAGAAGAATGTTATTGTTCTTTTTTTCTTGTTTTGTTGATTCTTGAACATTTTAATGGTGATGGTGAGGTTGATTTTTGTATTAGGAATTTTATCTATTTGTGGGTAAAGAAATTGACAAGAACCATGTGAAGTGTTTGTCTTTGTGTTACTGTTCTGCAAGTTGGTTTTGAGTTGATAGCAAAATAATTGTCTTTTTATGGGAAAATTATTATATTTGTAAGATTTGACAATCACGGATACAAAAACTGTTGTTTCTTGATATGGCCAAGCTTTGCTCGATTTACATGTGATGACTGATGATGATGCATTGATGATATAACTAACTCGTAACTTTTTTTGGATATTTTGTTTGAATGTGCTCAATGATTATCTGTCTTTCTTTATTTTTTTTTCCCCTTATGTTTATTTCGTTCAATCCTTTTTTTTTTTTGTTCATAAGAAAATATCAATATTTGGGATTTTTGTGTCTTATGATTAGTTTATACTAATGAAAATAAAAATGTAACCAGTTGGGGGAAATAAGAAACAGAAACTTGTCTCTAAAATTAAAACGAAAATTTAAATTTTTCCTCAATGAAATAAAGGCTATATAAAACCAAAAATAAAATGAAATTGCAAGTGGTGAGTCTGGTGACCCAATTTACCAGCACAACCCACATGCCCCATTAAAGCCCATATGAAAATGTCTTTTCATTGTTAGAAAAGCTTAAATTTGCATGTAATAACAATTATTATAGTGGTATAATGTGTCAATGTCCCTTTAATATAATAATTATAAATATATGTACAGATAGAACAAGAAATAATATTATAAAAATATGTACAGATAGAACTTCTTTCTAAAAAACTAATTTTTCTTTTTTTTTGGATTATTCACCTAAATCACCCAAACTTCAAGCCAAAAAAATTATTTAGCTCTGAGATTAGTTGGACGCTAAAACGATTCAAACATTCTATGCTAATAAATATAGTATGATAGTAATTCATACTCCCTCCGTATTTTAATAAGTGTCGTTTTAGGATTTTCTTTTTTAAAAAATTAGATGTCGTTTTCAAATTTCAATGCAAAATTTCTTACTTTTTAATGTTTTATGATGTCATAAAACATTAAAAAGTAAGAAATTTTGCATAGAAATTTGAAAACGACGTCCAATTCAAAAAAATAAAAATTCTAAAACGACAATTATTAAAATACGGAGAGAGTATTTATGTTAAATAGAAATAAAACATGGTTAGGCGTTTTGCGGTCTCGATCTCGCTAGCGTGTTGGGGAACAAGGTGATGTAGTTACCACGTAATCCTTTTACTCGATTCGGGAGATGTACATGTCACCTTTTTGTAACCTTTGGAGTCTTTGATTTGTCTGATTCATAAATATCTCTCCATCTTTTTACCCAATTTGTATATACCGTTTTTACTTTGGAAAAAAATTCTAAAAACTAAAAAGGAATATTCGAATGATATGATTCAATAATACTGCCAGACACATAATTCCCACGAAATTCGAAATGTCAATTTACACTAGTTTTGGTTAGGTGTTCCACGTATTTTAATGAAATATTTAAAAATTTATATACTAATTTGTTCTAAAGTATATTATTAAACTACAACTGTTTACAATTAGAGTTAAAAGTAATTATACTCGTGAGTCATTTACATCTAAAATATAATAGAAGTTTTTAAGGAAATATAAGACAAAAACTAAAAAATCAAGCTGGCCAAGAAAACTTACTTACTATTGTAGTAATTTGATAGCGAACAAACAACAATATATTGTAATATGTATATACAACATGGTGTTTAGAACGAAACCATCACAATTTATTCGTTATATAAGCCAAAAGCAAAAGCTTATGCTTGCATCATCTCGAAACTAGTCGCACTCTCGTACACATATTACACTTAAACACGATCTTATCTCTAGCTCACACTCACATCAACAAGTGGCTGATCTCTTTGACTCCTCGGTTCCTGCTCCTCCCGTGGCAGCGGCTGCATCCGTACGTGCACACCCAAAACGTCTCTCTTCTCTAACTCTTCCCCACTCGTGCAATGATATGTGTAATCTTTTACCGGCGAGCAAAAACTCAGCCGCTTGAACCGGAGTAACAACCTCTACGATTTTCCTAAGCGTCTCAAACCTCAGCTTATCAGCTTCCGTCATTAAAACCGCCATGCCCTCCTCGTGCTTATCTAAAGCATTCTCCACCAGCACGTCACCCTCCACCAAATCCGTGGCGTAAGCCGCGATGGCTATAGGCATATCCGCAACATCCTCTTGCAGATTCGCCGATTTCTTTGTTATCTTGTCTTCTTTCTCTATAACCTTCATATGCAACTCATTGATTTTCACAAGCTGTGTCGCGTTAAGATCACTCATGGAACCACCATGGTTTTCTTCGACGTTTTCATCGACCTTGAGAAGATACTGAGAAAGCTGCGTTTCGGCTTGGGATCCAAAAAGAGAGTAAATAACTCTAATGAAGGACGAAGGACGACATCCTCCCATCCATAGTAAACCGTTCTCTAGAGAAGAGTTCCACGACGGTGCAAAGTAGCTTGAGCAGCTTCGGCGAGAGAGCTCAGAACGTTTTTCGGTGTATTTTTGGAAGTCATTGACGATTTTACCAACGACTTCTTCAAGCTTGTGATCGTCTTTGGATCGATGACTCGTGAGTACTTCTTTGAGATCAACTATGTGTGTAGCTTGTACACTCATCCACTCAGAGTAACATCCTTTTTGAAGTTGTTCAATCTCACAACTCGAAGAACTGGTCGCCATCTCTCTTCGTTGGTTAGTTCGTGAATATATTATAACGTTACTCTATAGTCTTATATTCATTGGATTGGTGCATGCATGTATAATTTTTTATAATATAGAATTATAGATAGGTGTATTATATAAGTTTTTTTTTTGTCGTCATATATATTAAAGAAAAAAACTGTAATTGTAATTATAACAACATGCATATGATGGTACGTGGAAACAAGATACGATGGGGTTTTGAAAATTCGTGGTTTAAACCTTTCTTCAATGGAAGTTTCTCTCTTGGTTTGTGGATCTTTGCTTTTAGACGGAAGCAGACAAAATGGCACGGATGAATATACTAGTGCTTGACAAAATTATTTTGGACCTATTTCACTTTGAAAAGTATATCAAAGATACAAAATATCTTCTTTTGTAGGAGAATTCCGTAAATAATCAATGGTTAACAAACATAAACTAATATAATGTTTGAAAGTATTACTTTGAGCCTCATCATATATAGTTTATTTTTTTTACCTTTTTTGTTAATGGATATAACCTCATTTTATGTTAGACTATATTCCACGTGGTATTTAAAATGATGGTTTATATGATTTATCTCTAAATTTAATTTTATTATTAGACATGTAATATCAATATATATCATAATAGAATTTTTAATTCAAACTGAATCGTCAATTAACTCATTATCATAAGTACTTATTATATAGTATATTTATTATGTAACATTTGATATTAATCAGACGAGAAAATGATGTATTTTAAACCGAATAAATTGTAGAATGCGTTTTTTACCTCAACAAAGATACAATGTTTTCAATTTCAGCGCTAAAATAATTCAAATAAACTTGTCAGACTATTAATTTTGAGCGTAAAACTACATTAACAAAACAAAATTATTCAACCGTTTGTTTTCGCACGATACAATGGCGCTGAGATATCATTTTTTCTTAACTGAACGACGTCGTTTTGGTCATTTGAGTCAATAAACTCAACAAAACAATGATGTTTGGTTAAGACAAAATAACACTGGTAAAGATAAAAAAAATATTTTGTTGTCGCCGTGTTGAATTTATGGACTCAAATGACCAAAACAACGTTACCACTCGTCGCCATCATGTCGTTTAAGTAAGTGAAAATAAATGGTTGACTAGTTTTGTTTAAATCAATGTAGTTTTACGCTCAAATCTAATAGTTTGGATAGTTTATTTAAATTTTTTTAGTTCTGAGATTGAAAATTATATTGTATCTTTGTTAAGGTATAAAAACATACCCCGCAATTTGTTCAGGTTGAAATACATCTTTTTCCCTTAATTAGATGTGAGATTTTTAAAATTCAATATTTTGTTTAAATAATTTTTGACGATCAATTAAAAATCACATAATGAGATTCTTTTAAGCTTGTAAATTAGCTTCTTTATCAACTTGCAGAACACATGTAATCGGTTATGTACTATACATAAGTAATGAGACTTGGAGTATAGAACACATGTAATCGGTTATGTATTATACATAAGTAATGAGACTTGGAGTATAGGAGTGAGACAAATAGAGAGTAGGATCATGATAGTTTTTAGCTAGAATCTCAGCCGGTTGGTTACCTTGGCCTTGGAGTCCAAGCATATTTGACTTCAAATTTCTTTCGTGCCATAGCCGAACGTCTCGTAACCAGTTGAAACAACCAAAGCTCTCTTTAGGTACTAACGAAAATGAATACACGGTCCAACTAGTTCATTTAACTTACTGTTAGACATTGTAGCTGTAAAATACAAAATCCAATAACATTTCATTTTATACACAACAATGATAATAATCCATATGTCAAAAATGAATATCCGAGTTATATAAAGATCCAACCAATTACCAATTGCCAAATTATCGGATGTCCCGAAGGGACACCAATTATCAACCACCACTAGTTTTTTCACGTATTTGAATGAAATAAATAATATCTAAATATAATGTTCCAAATTGTTTATAATGTTTAGAAAAATTTTAATTTTATTTTCCAGGAATTTTTTACAACTAGAGTAAACATTATACTCTTTACATCTAAAAATATCAGAGAAATTCAATCAAAACAAAACAAGAAAAATCAAGTAGGCAATGGAAAAAGAAAAAAAAATACAAATTTTAATCTTGCATGAAATGTAAAAAAAAAAAATAGTATTTAGTAATTCGATTATGAAAAAAATAATTCAAATAAAACAAAAAATCAAGGAATTTAGAACGAATCACAACTTATTTGTATTCATAAAAAAGTCGTCTATTGACCCTTTTTTTTGTAGCTTTTGTTGTTATTCGTTATATAAGACAAAAACAAAAGACAAAAACAAAAGCTTATGAATGCAACATCTCAATATACATGAAGACACTAAACGTGACCTCTACTTAATTAGACAAATATTACACATATATTATATGCTAAATACTCACACTCACTTCAACAAGTGGTTCTGTCTGACTTCCCCGCTCCGTCCCCCACTCCTCCACAAACATGTGCTCTAACTCTTCCCCGCTCGTGCAACGACAATTGTAATCTTTTCCCGGCAAGCAAAAACTCCGCCGCTTGAACCGGTGTCACAACCTCCACAATCTTCCTAAGCGTCTCAAACCTCAGTTTATCAGCCTCCGCCAGTAAAACCGCCATACCCTCTTCATGCTTATCCAAAGCATCGTCCACCGCTGCATCACCAAGCACCACATCCGCGATTGGCATATCCGCCACATCCTCTTGAAAATTCGCAGATGTCTTCGTAATCTTGTCTTCTTTCTTTATTACCTTCATATGCAGCTCGTTGATTTTTCCAAGCTGTGTCGCGGTAAGATCACTCATGGAACCACCATGGTTTACATCAAAGTTTTCATCGACCTTAAGAAGATATTGAGAAAGCTGAGTTTCGGCCTGGGATCCACAAAGCACGTATATAAGTCTAATGAAAGAAGAAGGACGACATCCTCCCATCCATAGCATACTGTTCTCTATAGGAGAGTTCCACGACGGTGCAAAGTAGTTAGCGCAGCATCGGTGCGAGAGCTCTGATCGTTTTCCCGCATATGTTTTGAAGTCATTGACGATTTTACCAACGAGGTCTTCGAGTTTGTGATCGTTGTTTTGTTGACACATGAGTGCTTCTTTGAGATCATCTATGTGCTTAGTTTGTAAACCCATCCACTCTTTGTAACATCGTTCTTGAAGTTTTTCAACCCCATAACTCGAAGAACTTTCCATATCTCTCTTATTGTTTTTTTCGCTGGTTAGTTATTAAAACGTAGTTCCCCTATGGTCTTATATACATTGGATCGGTGCATGTATCTGTATTTTTTTAATAAGTTATATGCGTGGTTTAGCTTAATACAGATGTATTTGTAAATGGATGGATGTACAGCGGTACGTGTAATCTAATCAATACGCGGTGGGTTTTTGTGAAACTGATATATTCGAAGGGACTATTTAAAATTTACGGAAAACAAAACGAAACAAATTAAGTTGCAAAGAAAAAAACATAAAATTTAGGGAAATGAATCAAAACAAAAGAGAAATAACCTAAATTGACACCCCTATTCACAAGTACTCATTACATCTAAAATTTACGGAAAACCTATGAAATCAAAACATAATAACAAATTAAGTTGGAAAAAAGCTTATATATTTAAGTTGGTCAAAATATCTTGCATAAAACGTATAACTAATATTTTAGTAACTCCGACAATGAAAAAAACAACTCAAATAAACAAAAGAATCATGGTACATAAAAAAAAACTTGTGTGTATACAAAGAATTAGGCGTCTATTCACTTTGGAGCTTTTCTTATTCCTTATGTAATAAGACAAAAACAAAAGCTTATGCATGCATAATGTCTGTACACATAAAGACACCTAACATGATCTCATCTCTACTTAGACAATATTACATTATCTAATATACGTACGTCTTGCGGCGGTTTAATCCTCCGCACGTGCAAAGTAGCTTGAGCAGCTTCGGCGAGAGAGCTCGGATCGTTTTTCGGTGTATTTTTGTAAGTCATTGACGATTTTACCAACGAGTTCTTCAAGCTTGTGATCGCCTTTGAACCGATGACTCGTGAGTGCTTCTTTGGTAATATTTTACATAGTTTTAATTATATACTTTGGTTGGAAAAAAAACCTTTAGTTGTGATTAAAGGGCACCATATTTTGGTGTGCTTTAGGCATCATCGGCCTTCGGGCCGGCCCTGAGATCAACTATCTTGTACACTCATCCAATCATAGTAACATCCTTTTTGAAGTTGCTCAATCCCATACCCTGAAGCCGAAGAACTACATGACATATATCTCTCTTTCTGTATTATTTTCTTTCGTTGGTTAGTTCGTGGATGAAATTTAAACGTTACTCTATAGTCTTATTCTTATATACATTGGATAGGTGCATGTGTGTATTTGTTTTAATATGATTTATATATGTGTTTTGAGTGAAAAGCTGTAATTATAACTACATGCATATACGACAGTACGTGTAATCAAGATACGAAAGGTAAAAAAAAAGGAAAAAAAAAAGGATGCGATGGGTTTTTGCGAAATCATGGTTTAACCTTTATTAAATTGGATGTCTTCTCTCTTGGGTTTCAGGGTTTGTGGATCTTTGCTTTTTTACACGGAAACGGACAAAAAGAGCACATATGAATATACTAGTGACAGAAGTATTTTATTTTGAAAAATAAATTGAAGATACAAAATATCTTATTTTGTGGGAATTCCGTAAATAATGGTTAGCAATCCAAAGATGACTTGTTTATATATATATATATATATTAAAAAATCCAAAGATGGCTAAAGCTCATTTTATATTGGACGAGATTCCTATTGAGGAATTTTGTAAAAATACAGAAAGATTTGATTGATTTTTGAAAATTACACTTTCTTATTAATGTGTTTGAAAACCAATCTTTTTCTAAGTAAATTACTAACTTATCCTTATTAGTGGTTTCTAATTACTGCAATACCTAAACTTGAATTCTAGTTAAAAGTAGATGTATCCAAATATATATATACTGATAAATCATAAAATTAAAACATCACATGTATTAGACATTCTACAATCTACATACAAAAACTTGGCATTGAATATCGCAATAACATAAGGGCTCAAGGGTAATATATTTTTTTTTTTCTCAAGGGTAAATATAAGCACTATTGTTTTCATATTCTCTCAGTCCAATATAGAGAATCAGAGATAATTTAAAGTTATAGTATTATTACTGTGGGTCATGTCGTTTTAAGACTATTCCGACATAAGAACAGTTAACTGTTGAACTTTATTTATGGTTCGACTAGTGAGCGAGTATTATTG
This sequence comes from Arabidopsis suecica, assembly GCA_019202805.1. NCBI lineage: Eukaryota > Viridiplantae > Streptophyta > Magnoliopsida > Brassicales > Brassicaceae > Arabidopsis > Arabidopsis suecica. The sequence goes on from CM032911.1 coordinate 9,319,935, forward strand.
ACACCTCAAAAGAAAAAAATGAATACACGTGACTTACGAGTTTCAACTAATTCCATTTATCTTACTGTTAGACATTATAGCTGTAAAATACAAAGCCCAACAACATTTTAATTTATGGGCTTAAACAACAATGATAATCCATTAATCCATGTCAAGAGAGAGAAAACGCTAATTGAGCTCATTTCTTCTTCTTCTTCTTCTTCTTCTTCTTCTTTTTTTTTTGGGTTCAAAAAATTGAGCTCACTTCAATTCAAATTTATTTTAAATACGAAAAGATAGTTCAGCTCATTTACTGTTGGCTTTGGTTTAACAGTATTCCCATGCAAATTTCTATCTAGCAAGAAGAGAATTGTACAGTAGCATCAGTATTGATATTTTTAAAAAACGATAGGCTATATTTGGTAGTAAATGTTGGTAAACAAAGAGCCCAACAGTAAATAGTAATGTAATCATAAAAATTAAAAGTTATGCAAAAGTATTGAAAAGAGGCTCAATTCAGTTTGAACTACGGAAGACTTTTTCTAATTTTATTTTTAAAAAATCACAATTTGTCAAATTTGTATTATTGATGACAACATGTGTGTGATCCATCACCTAATTTTTATAAGTTTTTTTTGCTAATTACTAACAAGTCTTTACCAAAATTGAATCCAAAAATACATCGCTAGATACGAATATATCAGCCAGTAATAATGATACTGGAATAGTTAAAAAGTCGAAATGATGCAAACCAAAATTAACTACCTAGTGCCTAGAGCAATGTAAATTTTCTTTAATCCAAGCTTAAAAGTTAAAAGTGTTGACCAAAATCTTTAAACAATTGTATAATTTGTAACGTATATAATCAATCATGTGATTGATTAGTTCCAAAAGGTAACCAAAAAAGTCGATCTTACATTTATATAATTGTTAGGTAATTTATGGACACACATCAATTAATTAACATTATACTTTGAAAGTGTAAAACAGTGTTATAAGTGAGGGTATATGAATAGGGCTGAGCTGTGTGCAAAGACCTCTCACTCTCTCTCTCTTATAATTCCCTCTTCGCACATTGCCTCTTCACTTAGAGGGAAACATTTTCTCACTTACATTTCCTATTTTACCCTTCTTCGTCCTTCAAATCTCCCATTCTCTGCCATTTCACACAGATGTCTTCTTGTTTGAAGCAATGAAGACGAAGATGATGATGAAGAAGACGTCTCAGATCTTTGTTCTTCTTTTTACCTTCTTCTTCTTCTTCACAAGCCTCACTCACTCTCTTCCACTCACTTTCAATGGCGATCTCTCCGACAACGAAGTCCGGCTAATCACACAACGTCAGCTTCTCTACTTCCGCGACGAGTTCGGCGACCGCGGCGAGAATGTCGTCGTTGATCCATCTCTAGTCTTCGAGAATCCACGTCTCCGAAATGCTTACATAGCTCTTCAAGCTTGGAAACAAGCTATTCTCTCTGATCCAAACAATTTCACTACCAACTGGATCGGTTCTGATGTTTGCAGTTACACCGGAGTTTACTGTGCTCCGGCGTTAGATAATCGCCGGATCCGTACCGTCGCCGGGATAGATCTCAATCACGCCGATATTGCTGGTTATTTGCCTCAAGAGCTTGGTTTGTTAACAGATCTCGCTTTGTTTCATGTTAATTCAAACCGGTTTTGTGGAACCGTACCGCATCGGTTTAACCGGCTTAAGCTTTTATTCGAGCTTGATCTCAGTAATAACCGGTTCGCCGGAATATTCCCTACCGTTGTACTCCAGTTGCCGTCGTTGAAGTTTCTGGATCTAAGGTTTAACGAGTTCGAAGGACCGGTGCCTAGAGAGCTCTTTAGCAAAGATCTTGATGCGATTTTCATTAACCATAACCGGTTCCGGTTTGAGTTACCGGATAATTTGGGTGATTCTCCGGTTTCCGTTATCGTTGTGGCGAATAATCATTTCCACGGTTGTATTCCGACGAGTTTGGGTGATATGAAGAATCTTGAAGAGATCATTTTTATGAACAATGGGTTTAATTCTTGTTTACCGCCGCAGATCGGACGGTTGAAAAACGTAACGGTATTTGATTTCAGTTTTAACGAACTGGTTGGGTCGTTACCGGTGAGTATTGGCGGGATGGTTTCGTTGGAGCAGTTAAATGTGGCGCATAATAGATTCTCTGGTAAGATTCCGGCGAGTATTTGTCAGTTGCCGAGGTTGGAGAATTTCACTTTCAGTTACAATTTCTTCACTGGAGAGCCGCCAGTTTGTCTTGGGTTGCCTGGGTTTGATGATCGGCGGAATTGTTTGCCGGCGAGACCTGCGCAGAGATCTCCAGGGCAATGTGCGGCCTTCTCTTCTCTTCCGCCGGTGGATTGTGGTTCATTTGGATGTGGCCGTTCTACTCGGCCTCCGGTTGTAGTCCCGTCACCGCCGACGACTCCGTCTCCAGGTGGTTCTCCTCCTTCGCCGTCTATTGCCCCGTCTCCTCCGATCACTGTCCCGTCACCGCCGACAACACCATCTCCTGGTGGTTCTCCTCCTTCACCGTCTACTGTCCCCTCACCTCCGTCAACTACGCCATCTCCTGGTTCTCCTCCTTCACCGTCTACTGTCCCGTCACCTCCGTCAACTACGCCATCTCCTGGTTTTCCTCCTTCACCGTCTATTTCTCCTAGTCCTCCGATCACTGTCCCGTCTCCACCTTCAACCCAGCCCTCTCCTGGTCCTCCATCTCCGAGCTCTCCAATTCCTAGTCCTTCTACGCCATCTACTCCTCCAATCATTGTCCCGTCTCCCCCATCAACTCCGATTTCACCTGGTCAACATTCACCGCCTGTTATTCCTAGTCCACCGTTCACAGGCCCTTCTCCGCCGTCGTCACCTAGTCCTCCTTCACCGCCTATTATCCCCAGTCCGCCAGGTTTATCACCGTATCCTGGTCCTCCTTCAGCGCCTGTTATTCCTAGTCCTCCCATTGTAGGTCCGTCTCCACCGTCGTCACCTACTCCGGCTTACTCTCCTCCGCCGCCGCCTACAGGTTACTCTCCTCCATCACCACCGCCACCTCCTCCGCCAACTTACTCACCTTCCCCATCACCACCTCCACCATACTCTCCTTCCACATCACCGCCACCACCTCCTCCGCCTCCGACATACTCTCCGTTCCCATCACCGCCACCTCCTCCGCCTCAAACACACTATCCACCGCAGCCATCACCACCAACACCACCGCAAACTCCAATTTACTACACTCCCCCTCCCCCTCCTTCACCTCCACCTCACTCGCCGTCATCGCCTATGTTTTCACCACCACCACCAGTCCCCTACTACTACAGCTCACCACCACCACCGCCACATTACTCATTACCACCACCACCACACTCGCCTCCGCCACCATCACCCCAACCGTGCATAGAATACTCACCGCCTCCACCTCCAACAGTCCATTACAATCCTCCACCACCACCGGAGCATTACAGTCCTCCACCATCACCACCGGTTTACTACTACAATTCACCTCCACCACCACCGGCTGTCCACTACAGCCCACCACCTCCACCAGTAATTCACCATAGCCCACCACCACCATCTCCAATCTACGAAGGACCACTACCGCCGATTCCCGGAATATCATACGCTTCTCCTCCGCCGCCTCCCTTCTATTGATTCTTTTTTCAGAATGTTCTCAAAAGGGTCCCACCACTTATGCCAAAACCCGAAGCCGAAACGGTGTCGTGTCGTGTCAATAACACTATCAGATTGATGGAAACATGTACACGGCGTCGTTTTACCATTTCTTGGAGAGAGAGGTACGTGTCGGTGGTTGGGTATTCTCCGAAAGATTTATTTCGGTGAAAAAAAAATCAAGAGGAGGAAATTAGGGGTTTGCAGGGAAAAGTTGTATTATATAGAGTAATTAAAATCTTAATGCTCCTTATATTTCTTATTAGTCTTCTTAATAATTTAATAATTATCATTATTGCTTAATATTTTTGTGTTTTTTTTTGTCTTCTTCTTCTTATATATTAAACTATCTTATTTTTGGATTTCCATATTTCATTACTGCAACTTTTTGTATATGTTTGTGATTCTAGATTTTTATTATTGATCTATCTGAAGTTCCGAAAAAAAAAAAAACTTGTGTGTGTGAATGTGAATCCGGTAATAAAGTAAAAGCATAATTGAATCCGGTCCAGCACGAAACGCACCGTTTAGGAAGAAGCAAGGCAAGTAGGCCCAATGTCACATGTGCCCAGCACCACCTGACTGACTACTTGCTGTTGGAATTTATAACACCATCGGATCCTTGATTGCCGCTTTCAATTCTTTTATTTAAATATTAGTACTATTTTATTTTCTATTATTGTAGTACTTTTTAATTTAAGATTTTACTTCTGAATAATTATGAGGTTAGAATATTTATTGTATACAAACAAATTATGCCTATTTAAATCAGTCGTAGAACATAAACTTGGGTGGAATTGAATTTTTTGGGTTTTATTTTACCGATTTACTAGTTTTTAACTGTGTTGCCAGTGTTTGAATGTGAGAACTGACCTTGCCTGCCGACAATGTCACGAAAGAGAAACATTATGCGTGAAATGTTTCATTTTTTTACTATTCGTGTTGAAATCATAAGCTAGTAAAGGATGTGATTGAGTGTAATATTGATTAACTAAGTCGAAAAGCGAAATCTAAATCTCTAAAACATATATTCTATGGTTGGTTTTACTCCAAAAAAAAAAAATCTATAATTGATCGGACAATTTATCTGGATAACTTGAATATAGGGTGAATATTGACCATTTCCTAAACAAACAAACAAAAAAATCAAATTGGGCTGTAAAATCCAATGAGAAGGATGGATGTTGTTAGGCGTTGTATGGGCTGTAAAATCCGAATGGCTTATACTTGGTCATTTCTAATGGACTCTTTCTCAATCTTTTTAGTTTTTAGTCTACTCTTTTTCTAAGACCATACACAATGGTGTATGTTTTGGTGGGGTGTGAGTATTATTAAAAAGAAAAATAATAGAATAGTGTAACACATGGGTGTGAGATAACACTTGGGTGTGGGTATTATTTTAATGTTTTATGTTTCATCTATCTCTTTATCTCTCTTCTCTCTTTCTCCACTAACCAAATCTCTCTCTCTCTCTCTTAAAAAAAAATATAATAAATATATTGTTAACACACACCCACCCACATGCACCATTGTGGGTGCTCTAATAGTATGCTCAATTTCACAATTTTTTATCATTCATTCATGATAGAGAAAAGAAAGCCCTGAATACACACGAATATACTCTTTGTCTCGAAAGCTATAAATTGGAGTGATGAATTGCTTAAATTTAAGGTATAGTCGTTTTTGCAACAAACTCATTGATCTGATCCGAATGGTTTTAAGACCAAAAGAGTGCTTTGGCTTTTACTACAGAACTGGATGCACTAGAAGCTATACATAGTTCTGTTTCTTCTTTATGAATTTCGTATTGGTTTATGAATTTCAAACGCCTATATAATAGCAACGCATACTGTCTTGCCACAACAAAGTATGTAAGACAACTCTTTGAGAGACATATATATCATAATTTAAATGTTGGACATTCTAAACACTACAACACTAATTCTAATATGAGATCTTCTAACTATTATAATCTCGATCTTTCGACTTAGCCTACCTACATATCACGAGCTTATATATATAAAAAATTAACATTTCACGAGCTGAGATGAAAAATTCAACAAAAAGAAATCGTAAATAGTTGTACTTGGGTCTTATATATACACACATGCGTCAATGATAAATTGATGAGAGTAAGAACACAAAAGTGTTTAGGAAGAATTATAATAGACTCTCATAAGAATAAGTTATAAATTACATTCTCTTATATAGAGATGAGATTTCCTAATCTAAGATAATATAAATGTAAATAATATATTTAGAGATAATGTTAAACTTCCTAAACTTAAGATATGATAACTTCTAGATCCTTCTCGATCTTCATGATTTCCATAATCTTGGACGATCATCTCGACCGTCGATCTCGGTCGATCTCGCCGGTTCTCCCAATACCCCCCGGCAAGCTCATACGTGGTAACACGTGTGAGATTGGACAAGTCTTCAAAATAGCGGCTTTATACCCGGCCGTCGGGTCATCATCGACGTTTATACCCGGTCGTAGGGTCAAAGCGGCTACAATACCCAGCCGTTGGGTCATCGACGTTTATACCCAGTCGTAGGGTTCAAAGCGGCTACAAAACCCAGCCGTTGGGTCATCGACGTTTATACCCGATCGTAGGGTTCAAGTGATAGAAATAACACCCGCGATTGCGAGGTTCAGATGTAGTTCGCGATGGCGAAACTAAAACAACTCACGAGGGCGAGAAGTTTAATCAAAAAGAGATGTCAAACTCGCGAGGGCGAGGAATAGGATCAAGGCTTTGATACCATGATAAGTTTCATGGGCTTCCAACTCAAAACCAATTGGCAATGAGTGGATTGGCCCAAGTCCCTTATATACTACTCAAGTCCCTTCCCATCTTTCCAATGTGGGATCTTTCTCCACACGCCCCCTCGAGATAATGGCTCTTCTAGCCATTAATCTCGACAGAATCCATCACGCCCCATCGAGATAATGCTCTTCTAGCTATCTCGACAGAATTGAGCCTTCCTTTGGGCCATCAATTAGTGGGGGTGATCGGGCCACTTTCCGGGCCGGATTAATGGGTCAGCGTATGGATCTCGCTGGGTTATTGGGAGAACCGGCGAGATCGACCGAGATCGACGGTCGAGATGATCGTCCAAGATTATGGAAATCATGAAGATCGAGAAGGATCTAGAAGTTATCATATCTTAAGTTTAGGAAGTTTAACATTATCTCTAAATATATTATTTACATTTATATTATCTTAGATTAGGAAATCTCATCTCTATATAAGAGAATGTAATTTATAACTTATTCTTATGAGAGTCTATTATAATTCTTCCTAAACACTTTTGTGTTCTTACTCTCATCAATTTATCATGGTATCAGAGCCTTGATCCTATTCCTCGCCCTCGCGAGTTTGACATCTCTTTTTGATTAAACTTCCTAAACTTAAGATATGATAACTTCTAGATCCTTCTCGATCTTCATGATTTCCATAATCTTGGACGATCATCTCGACCGTCGATCTCCGTCGATCTCGCCGGTTCTCCCAATAGTCAATGTGTACTGAAAAAAAAAACATTTTTGTAACTTAAAAAAAACAAATCATTTCCTACAAACTCCGTAGGAAAGTTAAAGTCAACGGAAATGACAAGGTTAAAACAAAAGATAACTTATTTTTTTGTCAGTTTTTCATCTATGTTACAAAGATCTGCTTGCATGCCGATTGTCACAAGACGAGTACATGTTACGGGCTTACGGCCATGTCACGAATGACGAATAACTCTTTTTTTGTCAGTTTTTCATCTATGTTATATCACTTTTTTGGTCGCCAGAAAGATGTTACGTAAAAATGTGTATGATCACAATTCACAAGTGGATTGGGAATTCAGAAATTATAAAAAAAAAATATGTAACATAATGGAATCCGATTCATATAACTCACCCAATACAAGACAAAAGATATTTTTAAAAAAATCACTAGAATTCTAAAAATAACGTAGATTATATCCTAAAATCTCTAATAAAACATTATTTTATTCATTAAAAGCCCATAAAACCCCATTAAAAGCCCACTAAATGAACTACAATTCCAATACACCCCCTTTAGTAACGAAACAAAACAAAACAAATTTTTCTGAACTAAAATTCTAATATATCACACACACTATATAATTGCCAAGATCTGTCCGACCTTGGTTATTGTTATATTACCTATTTACATATTTATAAAGTCCAATCGACAACGATTACTCTCGGGCAACTTCTCCAATGGTATCACCACCACTAGCTTCAATGCGGCGATTTTCTCTTGATCTTCCCCACTCATGCATCGCCAAATGAAGTTTTTTCCCGGCGAGAAGAAAATCCGCCGCTTGAGCTGCCGTTAATATATCAACGATTTTTGTCAATGTGGTCAACCTCAGCTTATCCGCTTGAACCAATAAACCAGCCATATCCTCTTCATGCTTATCAAGCGCACGCTCCACCGCCATGTCAGCTTGTCCGATCACTTCTTTGTAAAACGCTGCGACGGCGATAGGCGTATCCGCCGTGTCTTCTTGTAAGCTCGCCGACAGTTTCGTCAGCTTATTCTCTGCCTCTATCGTTTTCAGATGAAGCTCGTTAATCTTGATTATCTGTTCAGCCGTAAGATCACTCATAGAATCTCCTGCTCCGATTCCACCACGTGTCTCACCCAAAGCCATGCTTAGACCTATACGATGTTTGCGTAATATGTTTTTTCACTTTAATTTATTTGATAAAATGTTTTGATCACTTTATTAATAGTCAGAGACTACGTATACGTCTGTTTTTTTTTAAAAAAATATTGTTTTAGTTTAAATTTGCATGAAGATAGAAAGTGACCTTCTTTGGACTCTAAAACGCAATTTCAGCTTTGCTTTCAAAGAGACTTAGGCTACTCTGACTTACCGTGGATGTCTTGATTGGTGTTATTGAAGAAGTTGGCTAAACGGTGCTCGGTTTGAGACCCACACATGGCGTATACGAGTCGTATAAACGAAGAGGGACGACAACCTCCCATCCAAAGAAGTGCGTTTTCAAGACAAGTGTTCCATGTCGGAGCGAAATAGTTTGAACTAAATCGACAGGAATGTTCTGACCGTTTTCCGGCGTAGTCTTCAAAATCTCTTATCGCTGTTCGTATCAAATCTCGAAGCTTGTCATCGTCTTTTTCACCGGTGGATAAAGCTTCTTTAAGCTCAGTCATGCGTTTTGCTTGTAAACTCATCCATTCGTTATAACAATCTTGTTGAAGTTTTTCTGTGTTTGAGCTTGGATTCTCCATTTTTTCTTCTTCTTGGGGTTTTGTAATCTCTATGCTTCGGTTTGTCCGGTTTATATAGTTTCAGATTATGCACCGGTACGAAACTTGCAATTAAAGTTGTTTATATATATTATATATAATATATTTAACGTTTTATGATTATTTTTATGTTTAGGAAGTTAAAAATAAATGCCGATGTAAAAAGCCAAAAAAAAAAAAACCATGCTTCGAAAAATACATTTGATTACATTTGGTCGGTTTATTAAAATCAGTTTATTTTTGATATTTTACTTAAATAAAGTAAATATTTGGTAGTATACGCTTCTCTCTACAAACCGTCATCATTTTATGTCGGAATAGAGTAAACCTCTTCCCCTAAGTTACCGAAGTTTATATTCCATTTGATAATTTATAGGTTTATATTCCATTTGATAATTAGTAGTAAATATTTGGTAGTCTACTCTTCTCTCTATAAATTATCAAATGGAATAGTTTATACATGTATAAATTATCAATGGATCAATAGAATACATGTATAAGTTTAATTTGAAACTGATAATTAAAGAGCATATAATAGACGAGAAGACTGTTTTCTAAAAAATACCACTTAAATTTCTTTTCTTTTTTTTTAAATATCAAAAAATTAAAATTTAACTTTTAATCTTCAAAACTAAATCATAAATCTTACACACTACTCTTAAAAACTATATCTTAAATTTAAAATAGTTAATTTAAACCTAAAATTTTAAATTCTGAACTTTTGAAAATCAGATTTTATGTTCGTAGAATTTTTTAGAAAACAAAAATTTTAGTAGTATTTTTAGATTATTAAATTAATAGTGGAATTTTTGACAATAAAACTTAAAAATATGGTATTTTAAAAAAAATTCCCATTAATTATTCGACGCTCTTAATGGTTTAACCGTTTAAATAACTCGCCGAGCTACCAAATACATTGAGAAATTAAATAAAAGGGTTATTGAAAGTTAATATTGTAGGCTTACGCTACACCTACACAGAGCATCTCCTATGTTCTCTCTTTGTCATGTTCTTAGTTCTCACTTGTCTCTTTGTACTCACCGACTCATTTGCTCTCTCCACTACACATTTTGTTGTTAAAAATCTCTTCTTTCTTTCGTTTATTTCTTAAAAACTGCTAAAATAAGAATGAAAAAAAAAGATTGTGTGGCTCCAAATAAAAGTGGTACGTCAGTTAAAAATTACAGAAGCATATATAAAACAAGAAGAACTATTCAAGTACAGTAAAGCTGCGTCTATTTATAGTTTTGTGAACGTAGACACGTACATCGTGAACGCTTCCCTTCATGAGTTTTCGTGTAGGCTCGTCGACACGTGCCATACGTGTCTCGTTTTCCTGTTATTGCTATCACTTGACGTCAGACTGTCACTCATGCACACACGTGATTTTCATATCCAAACAAACCAAATCCTTTTTCTTTTATTTTCTTTCTTTTTGGCTCAATTCGAAGTAAAATTAAACTTGAAAAATATTTGAGTACGTCTAATTTTTTTTATATTTTACATAGGTTTATTTATATAAACAAACAAAATTTAAACTGATTTTGGACCAAACTCGAACTAGATCACCAATCTAAAAATTGAACTAAATAATACGTAGAAACCTAAATTTTATCAAAAATAAAATTGGGTTCGTTATCCCCGATTTCCTCACAAAAACATATGAACTAGTGATAACAATTTTTTAATTCTTAATCACTCATGCCACAAATATATGACAAATCTAGCTTACTAGCTTAAGGTGTAGATTTTCAAGGAACAAAACTAGCTTACTAAATATACATATAACTACTCAATCTAACAAATATAATTAGATATGATTTGTAATAAATTAAATGCAAAAGACTAAAAAAAGTTCAAATAAAAATAAAGCAGAGAATGAAAAAAGGGTTTATTTAATTATTTATAAACGGAAAATATTTGAACTCATTTCGGAACCGAGTCTAACTTGAACACTAAGGTCACCAACCTAAAAACTGATCCATATATATAATACTAAATAAAAACATAAATTTCCTCGAAAATAAAATTGGGATATTGTCTCTGCTTTCTAACAAAAACATATGAACTAGTTGTTGATCGAAGATTATAGATGCAGATCAATACACATAAACAAATACGTTCACTTTATAGAATAAGTAACAAATAGGAAAAACAATTGTTACAGAACTGAAACTTACTTTACGATCTCTTCTCTTCCTCGTAAGAACAACGTATAGATTGATAGAAGCTTGCAATTGGCAATCTCCTAAGACAGAATTTAGCCCCTACTGTGGTGTACGTAGCTTTGTGTAGGCTTCTATCTTTAGGATACAACTATCGATCTCTGTTTTAACACCGTACAGAGACCCTAGCAAACTCTACTTTGAGATTCTCTGAAATTGATTTGGAGAAGAAGAAGATGAAAATCAATCCCAATCTTTCTCTCCTTTGTTTCTCTTGTATTGTTCTTCTCTCTTGTCTCTCTCTCTGTATCTCTACATCGTCACGTCTCTTATATATTAATGAAGCGATGTTTGATCCAAGAGATGCTTCTCTTATCTCAACCGGTGTATCGGTATAAACGTAACCAAGAGACGTGATGAAATTTGCACAAGTAGAAGAGTATTTACATAAATACAAATGTTTATGTAAATAAACATGTTTATATAAAATAAACACCAACACTAGTGGATGATCCTTTTTTCGGTTAATCAATCTTGTGGAATTAGAACAACAAGAGTTTCATCATTTAAAGAGTTTTTATTGGAATAGCTATTGTTAAAGAAGCCTAAATTTAGTTAAACTACTTTTGTAAACTATATATCGGTGATCAATAAAATAAAGAAAATGTATAGAAGTTAGAGCCACCAATAGAGAAGAGGTCCATTTCTCATTGCACAAAGCATCCTGAAATATAATCTATGTCATTCTTATGTTCAGGTTGGTCACTCGGTTTGGCTTCATGACATCTTTGTTAGTGAGATGGTGCTGATCTCTACTTAGTGTGGTCTCCTTTTGTCTGGATTTTTGCCCTGTTGACATGTTTTTTTGTAGTCAGCCTAGTTTTGATCAAAGCTTTTAACATATAGTTTGTAATAATGTCTTGTAAACTTTTCTGATCAGTATAAAAAAAGGTCATCTCAATCTTATGAAAATTTAGTTATAAATCTACGTGAAATTCTTCAATTAGCAGAAAACAAAATATGTGCATGGGTTTCGTCCCAAGACGAGGTTAATAATGCAAATTATTCTATAGGATATCTAACTCTATGGATTTAGTAGTTATGGACAAAATAATCGAACCGGGACCGAAGAAAAAGGAACCAAATCAAAATTTTAAAATATTTAAATGGATCTTAAATTTTAGAAGTGAAAGAACTGGAATCGACCGAAATATTTCGGATACCCAAAAATATTCGAAATATGATTATATATCCCAAATATTAGTTATTTTTAGATTGAATACCCAAAAATATCCGAAATACCAAAAAATATTTGGAAAAAGATCGAAAATATCCGAATGGATCATAAACTTCGAAACCAAAAAAATCGGAACCAAGTTGAACCGAAATTGTTTTGGTTCATATATGGATTCTAAATTCTAGAACTGAAAGAACCGGAACCAAATAGAATCGAACCGAAACCGACTGAATACCCGAATATTCATGCCTAGAATTTAACTTATGTGGAAGCAGACGGATTTGCGAAATATCGATGTTTCATTGATAGCTTTTGAAAAAAAAATTATATTTTATTAAGACTAGAATCGTATAGTTCTTAAAGTAATGATGAGGGCAAAGTTTGGGAATTTGTAATCTTCGAAAGAAATTTTCACAACTGCACACAAAAACAGAAGCACTACTTTGTAGAAGGAGGTGTTTAAAAGATTAATAGAAGAGGAGATTGTTTACATCGCATACCGTTCGTAGTTGGTAAACATGGTGATTACACCAAAAGAGTGACCGACGTTTTTAACTTATCATCTCGAAGAAGTAAAAAAAAAATAAAGAAGACTTTTTCTGTTTTTTTTCATCCTGCTTATTTGTATATTGACCATCTAATGTTAGAACGGATAAACTTGTAAAAAATACTTGTGTATATCCGATTTGTAACGCCCTGACCGCTATCTCTCTTAATGGGTCCCACGTCCTTTTTCGGGTTCATGGATCCACCATCTTCCGACGGCCGGTCCGCTATGTTAGGGAGGCTTTAAAGACTTGTTTACCGACCCTACAAATCACCATATGATCTTTCCCTGTGTTTTGTACTCACTCACACAGTTCCGACAATCACTTTCCGGAAGGTCACCCATCCTGAAACTACTCCAGCTCAAGCACGCTTAATTGTGGAATTCTTTCAGGACGGTTGACCGAAAAGATAAGTGCACTTTGGTGACATAAGTGGCCAAATCAATTCTTTTAAATCTCTCCGTATGTACCACCATATTCCTGAAACCGGGGTGTTACACGATTTTTTACCTTTTCATTTTTAAATCTATCTATTACTATATTGTTGTTGATAAAAGGCAGTATTTTCATGCTCGATTCGAACCGTTCAGTTCGACTGGTTAATCCGCGATTCGGATATTTTTCCGATTTGGATTTAATACTAATATTCGGTAATTTAAAAACTGAAAAAACCGATCAACAATCCGTCATTAACCTGCGATCTTGTGAACCGGTTAAACCGGCTGGGTATCGGTTCTTAAAAAATAATCATTTGATTTTGGAATAAAATATAAGGTTTTACACTTTTAGTATATTAACTATTCTGTTATTTTTAGTATTTTTTCATTTTCTCTATTCACTTTCTTTCTATTTTAGTATTTTTACGGTTTTAGTTAGGTTTAAAATTTTTAATCATTATATTATTACTTTTAGATTCATATTTTGTAAACTTGGTATAATTATTTTTAGTATAAAACTATATAATCTCTATACATATTAAATATATTAAATATATTTTACCTCAATTGATCTGTGGCCGAATCCAGTTGATTCAGTGATCCGTTGACTTAACAAGTAGTCCCTTCATCGGATCGGGTTTAAAAACATTGATAAAAAGAAGAGAAATAATATTGGAAAAAAGAAATAAGATAGAGAGAATGATGCAAATTGATGTACAACTAGAAGAATAAAAGTAGGTTAAAATAAATAACTTGTAATTTTCATTATTTGGGATGAAAAGAATGGGAGGCTGCTTCAAGGGTTATCCTGTCGCGATCTTAATGATGTCTTCTTGTATAACTTTGCTTGCTTTTTTTTCTTAAAGTATCAACGTAAATGCAACAATAAATATGAGCTCCGTTGTTAAAATGCAACCATGCATATATTTCTCGTCTTTGTTGTTGTTTTTTTTTTTTTTTTTTTTTCGTAGTTGAAGTTGCTGTAATCTTACTTGTGTTCGGTTAGTTCTAGTTTATGTTTGGTTACATCTAGGCATCTAGCTTCTGTTTTGTTGTAAAAAGTACACTGCTTCTCCATTACAGAATAATGTTGTTGATGGTATTATATAAAAACACTTTTGGAAAAAAAAAATTAAATATGAACTCAGTTCCAAGCTGAGAATTTGACAAGGCAATGGATTCACCTGATCACATCTCAGAATTTTATAACATGTCCCATATTCGACAAACTTGAATTTTTCCTCCACGTTCTTAGTTATATACTTCCATTCATTTGCCATGCAGCCCATTAAAATTAAAGGCCAGCTAGAAAATAAATAAGAAGAAGAAGAACGAAGTCCATTTAAGAACTAGTACTGGTCTCAAAATTATCGGTTTAAACCCAACCCAAGCAACCCAAAACAAGACTACGTATTCGTTATTTAATTTTATATTCTTAGGTTGTTTTGAGTTGTTTATTTGCTACTAGATAAACATCATGACAAACAAAATACAAGACTATAAAAATGATTGATTTTTTAATTTATTAATTAGACTTTTTAGTTTTTATAAGTAATCTAAATGATTCTTACTTTAAAATTTACACAAAATCATGTTTTCTAAACTATTATCGGTGTTTATCGTAATCTCTTAATTCATGTAAAATAATAGATTTGATTGGTAACACAAAACTATACAAATTTTTTAGGTAAAAAATTAGAATAGTAAGTTTTTATAGAATAATATAAAATTATATGAAAGTGGTACTTAAAATTTTTTTAAAAAAAAACTGAGAATAACGTTTCAATAACAATTTCGATATCACTTTTATGATTACTAATTATCAAAATAGTATGCCCTACCGGAATAGTACATAATTATCATTCAAATCCAATATAACCAGAAAAATTATTTTCCTATAGAATTTATTAGAAAGTTGTATATTATAAAAATAAGCAGAACTATACATTCAGTGGCGGACCCATTTGAAAGAAAGGTGGGTCAGATGACCCCCCTTAAATATATAGATTAAATATTTGACTAAGGAACTGTAATGTTTTTTTGGTTGAATTGGTTAGTAATTGGTGCCTTGACCCACCTAAACCCACGTTCGATGCCTCCTTTATCTCATTTTTTTCCTATATTTTCTATTGATATCTCAAACGTAATATAAAAACTGTGTTCAAGTATGTATATTATATGAAGTGCTAAAATATTTTTACACATAAATCGTTTTCTTTTATAATTTGACCCCGGTAAAAAAAAATTCTGGGTCCGCCACTGTATACATTGCATATACACAACTAGCTAGCTAGTAGAGGTTGACTGGATAACTTACGTGGGAGATATGTTCCACGTTGATGCTAATGATGACTAAACGAACGACACGCGGATCCACGTGAGCCATCAGCTCTGTGTTACCCTGCCGTTTCGTGTCTCTCAAAGGTCAAAAGCCCAGCTATTTCCTGATTCTTCTTCACTATTTTATTCCATTTTTATTGATTTTATCAATACATCAATTTCTGTAGCAGTATTAATAAAGATATGCATGAATTTGTTATTTTGGAAAAACCATATATTAGTGGTTTTAAATAAATACTACGCATATTAGTGGATTAAATTCATCACATAAGACTATTTACTAATTTATTTGCAGTCGGCGATTGATGCGCGTAAGCCATGCAACTATTGTAATCTCCCTTCTCTTCCATCTGTTACGGTCCTTTCTTTCAAGTTTTTTTTTTTTTTTTTTTGGTAAAAGGTAATTAAGTTTCCTTTCAAAGTTTTGATTTATCTGATCATATAAAGAATTAATTAATGTATTTTATTAATATTGCGATGAGCGTACGTAAATTAATATCCACGTATAAGTGTTTATGTACATTCAATTTTTATAGACATATCACATACCTGACATACGTATACACTTATAAACTTAGATATACGTTCACATGTTGCATGTCGATATTGTCGAGGTCCTCGTAATTTTGTTCTATATATGCAGAACCATATCGTCAAATATTCCTCTTAGGTTTTTGATAAGATTTAAACCAACAAATATTGTCAAAGAACTTTACGATCCTATAAACCCAAGAAAAAAAAAGATTTCATCAGTATACTCGCATTAAAAAATTAAAAAAATTAAAAAAAAAAAACAAATTACGTTTTTTTTTTTGGTTTAATAATAAAGGTGTTCGACCGTTATATTTTATTTCAAATGTATCAATATGTCAGTTTATAATTTGTTTAATGTTAATCTACCTATTGGCTTCATTTTCTATATTTCGTTACACAGTACGTATAGCGTTGGTAATATAAAACCATACCGATGTAATATAGTAGATAAAATATGATTACATATGCATGCACCTGCGGATATATACACATACAGTATATGCATTGTGTATATACATATATGTGTATATATCGATAGACGTAGGTATAAATATTGTCTTAAAGAATATAACCTCTAAAGACTAAAGAGCAAAATGAGAAACCTAGTAGAAGAAAAGTTCCTAGAGTTCTATGAGAGTTGGGTTCTACAACTTGAGCTATATCTTCATCAACTTTTAATTGCTCATAACAACAAGACTATGAGTGAGACCGAGCTTCGAGCTTTGATCTCGAAGCTAACTACACATCACAAAGCTTATTACACAGCCAAATGGGCAGCCATAAAAGAAGATGTTTTAGCTTTCTTTGGACCGATTTGGCTAAACCCGTTAGAGAAAGCTTGCTTTTGGTTAACCGGATGGAAACCGTCTACTGTGTTTCGGATGGTTGATAGGCTGAGGAAGTACTCGAGGGTGGTGCTTGTGGAGGCTCAGGTGAGGAAATTGGAGGAGCTGAGAGTTAAGACCAAGTTCGATGAGCAAAAAATTGAGAGAGAGATGGAGCGGTATCAGGTGGGTCCAAGATTTGGATCCGTACGGATCTTAGATTTTTATAACTATTTTTCAAACATTTGATATATATTATTTATGAATTAGAATTCTTTATTGAAAACTGGATAGCCATTTTCAGTGATTTATTTTTTTTTTGTTTGGAAAATATGTTTTTATCAAATTCTTTAAAGTTATAGCAATTTTCTATTGAAAACAGTTTTGAATCAAATTTGGCACTTGTCCTTATGATCAGTATTTCAGTAATCACTGTACGTATATTGTAATTCATTTTATTTTAGATATATTTAACATAAAATAACTGTCTTTAGGTGGCTATGGCTGATCGGAAGATGGTGGAACTGGCGAGGCTTGGATGTCACTTAGGAGGAGAATCGGTGATGGTGGTGGAGGCGGCGGTGAGGGGATTAGCGACGGGTCTTGAGAAGATGGTGAAAGCGGCGGATTGTGTACGGCTGAAAACGCTTAAAGGTATTTTAGACATTTTAGCACCACCACAGTGCGTTGAGTTTTTGGCAGCGGCGGCTACGTTTCAGGTTCAGTTACGTCGGTGGGGAAACCGAAGACATAATGTCACTCACTCCTGACACAAACTTAAGGGTTGTTTCCTCTGTTGTCATGTTTTTTTTTTGTTCTTTTTTATTACCAATAAGAATGAAAACATTTTAACTTCCATCAACAACTGTCTTTTTTCTTTCGCGTTAAAAACTGGAACTACAAAAGAAAAATACAATGTAATTTCATGGCATGAAATATATGAATATGAAGTATTACAAAAAATAGAATCACACATATGTCATCACAAAAATAATACGTTCAATACGTGATATATACTACTATGCATTATACAAACACATCGAAACTCGTATATATTAAATCCATCGAAGAAACACTAATCAAAACAAACTGAACGTTGAAGAATCAAGAAACCAAATGCTCATATAAGAAAAAACTGATCCAAGAAACCAGAAGAAAAAAGGAAAAAAATGATACAACTTATAGAGAGAGAGAGCATTAAACGAATAGGAGAAACCTCTGATTGGTCAAGTAGCTTCAGAGGACAAGATTTCGAGCTCTGCCCACCAAAGAGGAGAGGATCTTGGAGTAGCTTTCTCAGGAGTTATGTTGATAACTTGTTTTAGTTGTTCCGCTACATCTTTCATCGAAGGTCGATGTCTCTGTTCTGTTTTCAGACATTCTCGTATCACATCGCAGATCACTTCAAGCTCTTCTTCTTTGAATGTCTTTAACGATGGATCTATCATCTCTCCTAAGTCGTCGTTTTCAAGGTACTTTGAAGCCTGAAACATGAGCCAGACCGTTAGTATGTGGATAATGCTCTCTGTTTTTGTTTTGATTAGAGAGGGATTATTAATGCTTATATACCCATTGCTCTATAGATCCGTATTCGTCTGAGAAAGAGAGCTTTCCGGAGATTATTTCGAGCATTAAGACTCCGAAGCTATGGACGTTAGCCTCTGGTTCTGGAGGTAGTAGCAATGACGTTTGCTCTAAGTCACCACTCACATGTTTCTTCGGATTTAATCTTGCCTCTAAGTTGAATGGAATCTCCGAGACCTGCAAATTCGGGTAACCAAATCTTTATAGCGGCTTCACGACAAAACCTTTAAAACAGTTTCAGGGTTCTTGTGTTGTAATATAGTTTGGGAGGTTCTTGAGCAAATGTAGCTTAATAAACAACACATTCAAAAACAGTTTGAGAGTTTTTTTAGAGCAAACCTTGGCTGCGTAGTCATCGGTTAGGTAGATTTCCGATGAGTTGAAGTCCGTATGAGCCATAGGCGGGTTCATCGCGTGCATATGTTGTAGACAGTAAGCCGTTCCCATTATTATTCTCATCCGTGCGCTCCAATCAAGATGCTCTGTCTCCTTATCTGATAGGCGAAAACGTTATTAACAAAGAGAGTGAAAGCCGAGATAACATCATGAGACCAAGACCAATGTTTTTACCGTGCAAATGTTCGAAAAGAGTTCCATTTGGAGCATATTCAAAGACCATCATCCTATTAAAAGGATCATCTTCTTCGCAGTATCCAATCAGATTCACAAAGTTCTTATGGTTGATCCGCGATAATGTATCAATCTACAAAAAGAAATATACGAACTCCAATTCAAAAGGATACTTATAATGGTAAGACCTTTCAAGTTATTTTTTTCGAGTTTCAAAAGGAGTAAGTAACCTTTCTACGGTATCCCATTTCCATGGCCCTTGTCCATTCTTTAGATTCAGCAATCGCGGTTGAAGCCACCGCTATCTCAACACCACTCGACAATGTTCCTTTATACACAGTGTAACCGTCAAATGTCTCTATAATGTTGCTGAAATCCTCACACGCTGTTTCAAGCTCAGACCGATTGAGCTTTGGTACCCCTAGATTTTATCAAGTTCTCAGTTTCAATGTTAATGTTCCTAAAGAAACAGAGTAAAAATTGAAACAAAGAGAAGAAGTTTTTTTACCGGTAACAAAAGCTTTCTGCAATTGTCCACTAAGACCAGTTTTCCAAGGACCTATGCTCTTTACAGCTCTTTTCCGGCAGAAGAAGATAACCGCTACTATAATCAGTAAACCGACGAAAGAAGAAACCGCGATAACCACATACAACCATACATGTTTTGATCCTTTTGACTGTTTATTATCTTGTGGCTGATTCTTAGAGGTATCAAGACTAGTGTTCTTATCAGGAGAAGGTAAAGGAGGGAGTAAAGGCGGTCTTCTCTTCTTTGCATTGGTTACTGCAGGGAAAGACCCGCTGCTTCGAGGGGAAGCTTCAGTTATAATCTCGGGAGAAGGACTAGGAGCGGGAGGAGCAGGCTCAGCCGCCAAATTACTTGTCTCCTCGAGTAACTCACGTCGTTTGAAGATATCAGTTTCCTCCAAAAAGCCTACAAGAATCAGATTGAAATCTTATAATCTCTAGTTTCTGCGCTAAAATTGTTGAATCCAAAGTGTTTTCGCTTACTAGGGAATGCTTTCAAGAAACGTCTGGAGGTTGCTTTGATCCGGAATACAATAGCTTCTACCTTTTTTACTCGAATGATACGGTTTCTTGAAACACTGTCAAGAAAAAAGAAACACTGTCAAGAGAGATGAACGGTGAAGATGAATAACCAAAACACACTCCTGTTAGATGAATCAGAATATCACAAAGCTTACCAGTGTCCAAGTTTTCTGTTAATACAGCCGAGAACAGCCAAAGGTGATAACTTTGGACTATTCTTTAACCGGAATTCATAAGACGATTGAAGTCTCACGATCTTTATTCTCGTATCACCCGAAAACTTGTTACCAGAAAGCAACCTGGATCAGTCCACCAAAATCATGATCAAACAAAATCAGGTTACAAAATTTTACATTTTGTTCAGCACTGAACATTAGAAGTGTTAACTCACAAGTGTTTTAGCGATAAGTCATTGCTTAGCTCAGGCGGAATTTGTCCGCTCAAATCATTATTTCTCAAATCCAAGACTTCCAAGTTTTCAAAACTCCCATACTCCTTTGGAATTCCACCGGAGAAATGGTTCCTAGAGAGTATTCTGTAAGAACAAAAAAGTGGTTTAGTCCAAGAAAAAACAACCAAACATAAAAAAACTGGAGTTGAGTCATCAAAGAAAGCTGTAGAAAAGATCCTTACAGAGATCTTAAGTCACTCAATTGGCTAAGCTCAGGAGCTAACGTTCCTTCCAAAGAACATCCACTAAGATCCCTACAAAAACAAAAACACAAGAAATCAAACTTTATTAGAACAGAGAGACACTAATGATCTTATTTTCCTCACAGCTTAGTCTAAAACAGAGGAACTTACAGAATCTGCACTTTACCGTCAACACAAGTAACCCCTGACCAAAAGCAGTGATCATTACCAGAAACATTCCAATTTGCAAGAGTCCCATGAGGATCCGAGTTCACTCTTGCCCGGAATTTCAACAATGCGGATCCTATATTCATCACAAACTATGAACCAAAACCCTAAACAAAAAAACATTAAAACAAGAACAAGAAGATAGAATTATAAAGATCTAACCTTGGGAAGAGAGGGACAATGAGAGAGGAGCTTGAAGGCCAATGATCAAGAAGAAGAACCAAGGGAAGTGAAATCCACAACCCATCATTATAAGGTTTTTTACAACAAACACTATATACTACAGATTTTTCCCTAATTACAAACCAAAATCCAAAAAACCCATTTCCCAGAAACAAACTTTCTCTTCTATATAACCAAACCAAATATAAAAAAAAAGAGAGAAAAAAAGTTATATTTCTATATATTACAATGTACAGAGGAAATCAGAAAATACTCGGATATCAGGGTCCTTGATCATCATTTTCCAGGTTTGAAATTTGATTTTCACAAAACCCTTTTCATCACAGTGTTAATAATCTCTGGGATCTAACAGCTCCTTGTGGATCTCTTGATACCTAAGAAAATGCAATAAAAATAACAATAATTACCAAAGGGGATACCGTTTCGAAGAAGCAACGTATATATACCTAAAAAACATTATGTTGTTCCCTTTAAAATAAAGAACATTGTAAATTACGTAAAGGAACCAAACAAATGATTGGAAATAATAAAACTTACTGTATAAAGGAATTCCTTATAATGCAAACAATGTATTGTTATAATGTTTCTGGAAGAAAAAACCAGCGAGCGGGTAGGGCAAGCAAGAGAATGTTGGTGGGAGGATTTAGAAATCAAAATATCCCTAGAAATCGATCTTAATTATATTTTAAAAAAATACAATTTCTTTTAAGGAAAAAAATCGATTTCTTGTGTGTGTCTTTTTGCAGGATGATGATGATGATCTCAGAGTTTTCTCTCTTCGACCATCTTTGGTCTCTCCAGGGCCAAAGGGTGGTGCCTTCTCTCTCCTCCCTCTTCCCTTTTCTTCCCTCTTCTCTCTCTCTCTCTTTGCACAATTTGTTTTCTTTTTTAATTTTTTCGAAAATTTTCCAATTTCACAACCCCTAATTTCTTGTAATTTAGTTTTCGTATATTTTTTTTAATTATACTGCACTAAACCACGTCACCTTGCTTTTAAACACAAAATGAATGATTATGTATTTTTAATTTGAGTATCCAAATCTTTCCTCATTCTTTATTTTGATCGAATACAATACAAGAACAGAATCAATTATGGATTTGCCATTTTTTGGGATGGCATTTGTGGATTTTGCCTTTTTTTGAATAGTTTCTGGATTTTGCCCTTTTTCAGGCTACAAAAATATGATTTAACATGCGTTTTATTCGTTACGTTTGGGTTTAGTCGGTTGTGGTTGTTCTTAGGGTTTAGTGTTTTGTATAAACTACGTATTTTTACCAAAAAAAATCCGAAATACGTACATTTTTAAGTGTAAAAAAATGGCAAATCCGTAAAATTTTAATGAAAATGGCATTTTCAAAAGATTTTGATAAAAAGGGGCAAAATCAACAATAATCCCTACAAGAACAAGACCGGACGTCGTGCCTGCCTCTTATACTTTACTAGTAGGGCCGGTAATAAAATAGTGAATCTTTCTGACCGTTGGATATCGTTAATCTAACGGTTTTCATATCGTTTATGTATAAATGAGCACTACCACACATGACATATGGGTTTTTCAATTTATGTGCATGAACATCATCACTAGTATAATTTGACAAAAAAAAAAGGAAGAACATCATCACTAGTAACATGTCTCCCATTACTTCTTAAAGTATTTTATTCCGTCATGATCAAATGTCAATTGTAGCTATTATTAAGAAAAAGAAGTCAATCAAAATCTTATATTATATATGTGTGTCTTAGACAAAGATAGCTCTAATTTCAATATGGTGATCTTGATTATTTTAATACAATCTTTTAGCTGGAGTATCATCGCCAATTGATTTAAATGCTTCGTCGGTTTTAATTTGATTTAACTGAAAATTTTCGTGTAAAGGCAAAATGCTCAACGGAGGCCTATTTATTGAATCGACATTATGAATCAGCCCGGTCTAAACCGGATAAGTCAAAACCGGTTCGTCACGGAACCCATACTTTATCAAACATCAATAACATGAGGTCTTCAATCATAAAACATGTGGTTGGAAAAACAAACGCCACAATTATATTCAGCTACACACACAAAAAATTGAAACACAAAGAATCAATCTCGGGTACATTTGTGTTGTTGCCTACAAGAAAAATAAGAGGCAAACCTTAAAACTATTTATTACTTTAATAGTTTAAAAAATGATGATGTAATTTGTCTGGTTTTATGTATTTTGCTGGCGAGATGGATAAACAATCAGCTCCTGCATAGTAGAATTTCACAAAGAGAAGATAAATAAATCAAATGTTCAATAATACAAAATACTATACATTTAAAAGAATTCGATTTTGTTAGAACGAGAAATGTTCAAAGAGTAATCAATACCTGAGAATAACGAGCGTGATCGTTGTGAACATACGATGTTTTAACGATCGTTTCCCATTTCGTAGATTCAAGAACTTCTTGATTCAGTTTCTTGTTACCAACTTGACTTAAAACGACACCGTGCGGTCTCGGGTTTAATGGCGGTAGGAGGGTTCGTCCGAGCCAGGACCGAGAGGGAGTTTCTGGCAACGGCGGAGGAGAAAGCGCGGGTGTATATTCCGACGATGTTTTGAGAAGATGCCCTGACCTATCGTTCCTTCTTCTGTTTACTTCCTCCACAAGAAACCTCGAATAGTGAATTGTCGTACGTTGGATCCTCGTTGGAGTGGAGACCGAGTTTCTAAACATTCTGATTTCTCCAGAATTCGAATAGTTAGGAAGAACCTCTCTTCTTGTTCTTGTTGGATACAGTTCTTGAGACTTGCTTATTCCTCTGTTTAGCCTTTTGAAGCTCTCTGGTTTCTCCGGAGTTCCTAGAAAACCGGAATCCGAACAAGAAGTTCGGTACGGAGAGATAAAACCGGAAAGACGCCTAGTTGACCAGTTTGGTAAACCGGTTTGATCACCCGAATGTTTCTTAGACCGGTTAGATACTGAATCCAAAGGAACCGGGTTTAGAAACTTGAATGAGTTCTTAGCACAAAGCCTTGGCAAGAATCCGCAAACTTTCTTGGTAACTTCTGGGTAGATCTTGTGATCACCATGACCATAATCATCATGATCATCATCATCGTCGTCGTCTTCAGTATCATCATCAATGTTTAAATCATCATAAAGACTCTGAACAATGGCGAAATGTTCATGTTCTGCGACTAATTGACTTCTTTGACGAATTAGGAGAGCTTCTCTGTTCTGAGTGATTAGCTTCTGCTCTGAAGAGTTATAAGAAGATTGATGTTTCTGATGTGTCTGAAGAGCCATTGCTTTAGCAGCTGGTAAGAATCTAGACATCATTAGATCAAGACTTTCTCTAGAATTCTCATCAGAATCAGATTTCTCACCGGTCTTCTCGATTTCGCTAACTCCGCTTGTGCTGCAGTTAACAGAGAAGCTTACATTTGAAGAAACCGTATCCAAATCTTCTTCGTCTTCTTCTTCTTCATCATCGGTTTCTAGTAAACCTGATTCTTGAATCAATGTAGCCATGTCATCTTTTGGTTTTCCAGGGATTTGTTCCCACATAAAAGGAATTGAAGCTGGTTCTGTGAGATGATCAAAGCTCTGGTCTGGTAATACAAAAACCGGCGTTTCTTGTTTTGTGCTTGGACATGATCGAAGCTCTGGTCTTGTAATCGTCGTGTTCTTGTTCTCTAACTCACTTGAACGCTCTATCATAGACGGAATCCGTCTTATTGATGGTAATGGAGCATACAAATTCAATTTCCTTCCCTCCATTCTTTAAAAAGAAAAAGCAAAAGAATAAGAAACAGAGCTCTGTTTTGTGATCTCTTCTTCTGCAGTGTTTTTGAGATTGTAATTGTTCTTATTGAAGTACGAAATAGAAATAAAAAGAGAAAAAGAATAGAGATATTGTATAATATATGTATAGATAGATTGCCGAATGTCTAGGGCCGAGATTGAAGGCTAGAGTTTAGGAAAATAGCAGATGAATCTATAAGAAGTGTGTGACTAAAGAATTGTCAATAAAGAGACTTTCTCTTTAACCTTATGTTTGGTTGTTTTCAATTCATGATATAATTGAGCTTAGAACAAATCCCATCCCCCACAAAGATTTTGATTGAAAATTAATGATGAGATCAACTACTTTTGTTTTGCTGTTGGAATTTTTGTGTTGTGAATACAAAACGACGTCGTTAGACATTGGAGTACAAGAAGATCAGAGACAAAAATTTAGCTCTAAGGTAAAATATTCCTCAAGGCAAAAAACAGTTGTGGTTCAAGTTTCAACTGTTTTATTTTCCCTAAAAGTAATGAAAAAAACAAAATAAAATAAAAAGTGAGAAAAGACATTTATGTGAGCCAAAATAATAAGCACTAGTGAAGTGGACCGACTTTGGTAATGTAACACATGTTGTTGTGTCCTTTTCCGAGCCACGCAACGTTTGTAATGTAAGCACTAATTTTCTTTTCTCCGACTGCACTAAATTGTTTACTTTGTTTAAAGTCTTTGAAGAAAAGTCGCGGCATCGCCTCGACGGATGATGGGGCTCGATTTGAAATAGAATTAATTATTATAAATTACTCATAACATTCCAAAAAACAAAATTGACTTATAATAATCTGCTAAAACAACCGGCCTAAGATATTGACTATAAATTAACATTCACTTTTCGATTACATAGTGTATATATATGACTTTTAGATTATGTAATCATTTTCTAGGTAGTATAGTAATCGTTTTAATTAAAAGAAAAAACAAGAATTTTCTTCTAATCATAACTTGAGTTTTTGTGTGTCGTTCGTTACTTATGTTTTGTTAGGTACTACATTTATTAATAACCAATTCTTCAAAAGTGTCTTTAAATAAATTAACGAACTGGCCAGAGGAACATTTATTCTAATAATCTAATACAAAAAAAATGGAGGAGAAACCCATACAAAATTTATAAAGTAGACAAATAACTTGAGAAATACATTAGAGAAAAACTCGATTTATTGACAAAAGTGAAATAAGTTTAGTTGACCAAAATCCCTAAATTTGCGGGGATGAAAAGGACAAGGGAATAAGTATCCTTCACGTGGCATCCACTCACACTGCCCCCACCAACACACCCAAGCTTTGAAATAGCAAGGCCCACTAGCCCATTAGTAAGGCCCATTTCCCGACCGTTAGCGAGAAAACACTTTTAAATGTCTAATCTTCACCGTTCGAAGTTAGAACACAAAAACACTCTCTATTTTGTCTTTCATCAACTTGTCACGAAATTGTGAATATTTTTCTTTTTCTTAGGCTAATAAGAGAACCTCCATAATGGTCACTAATAATGTGGAATATTGATGAAATCTATAAACAACTAACCCAATCTATAAACAACTAACCCAATGATGAAATCTATAAACAACTAAAACAATCTTTAGCACTTTAATATATTAAAGCAAAACAACCTAATCCCTTTGGTAATGAAGTGAACACAGCCTTTGGTAATGAACCACAAACCATAAGAGAAAGAGATCAAGCAAACCAACTCAGGAAATCCACCAGCATTTCAACAACACACATTGGCACCAAAACCATAAGTATAGGAACAATTAACCATACCGCAAAATCAAACAAACAAACTAGTTATCCAAAAGAAGAAAACAACTTACTAAGATTCGAATGAAAGACTAATCAATTTGTTGTTATGGTGAGAGAAGAACCTTTTCAATCTGTGACATCTCCACCATCATCAACGCTCGAATCAGCTTCGGAGTCGTCTTCTTCTTCATAAATGTCGTTCTCATGCAATTCAGCGTCAGAGTCCTCATCACTAGAGTTCTCATCAGCCACTGGGTCCTCCTCATCAACTTCAAAGTCCTCCTCAGTTTCTTCAACTAACGCAATTTTCTTAGTGGAGACCTAAAATATAGGGCAAAACAATCAAACAAAATTCTGTACTTTTAGGGTAAGACAACTTCATCACAGAGACAAACAAAAGAAAAAGAAAGAAGAAAACCTCACCGTCGATTATGTTCAATCTGCCAAAGATATTCTAACACTCTTATCAGATTGGTTTACACCGTTGACCATTCCGAAATAAGGTAGACCAGAGACTTTTTCTAGCCGACAAACAATGTTTGAAATTTAAAAGTCTCAAACTCCACATAGATTTTCGTAGAGATTAGAATTAAATAAGATATAGTTCAAGGATTTTTAGCCAAAAACCTCCAAAAATATATATATATATAGAGCAAATGTTTTGATTATATCTATTACCATATCAAACTTTATTTATGGTAATAGTAGAACTTTATTTATCCATGGTAGAATTTTATTTTTATAAAAGTTGCAAAGGATTTCTCAAAAAAAATATAAGCAATTCATGTTGGACAGAGACCAAACAGATTCTTTATATTTTTTACTATAAATTAAACTGAATACGTTTTATTGGATATGATCTATTTCTATGGTACATATATATATATATATAGATATAGATATAGTGTATATATATATTGTAAATAATTTAAAAATATGTTTGTATTAATTAGTTATATATGCTACTAGTACACATTTGTCTCTTTTTGTTTGTGTGTACAAAAAGTACACTTTGTTGTATACTATAGTCAAACTTTATTTCATTTCATAGATTTCAAAAGTTTGGCCTAACTGGTTTGATTCCTTATTGAACAACCATCGAAGTTTATATTTTCTCATTCATAACGTTGACATATATGTATGTAGAAATAAAATACATATGCAAGAAACTTTAACAATCTTTCACAGCTTTATTGATAAATAATGAGGAAGTTGTATCAACAATTTAAAATATCTAACTACTAGAAATTTTCGATTTGTCAAATCTCATAAAAAAATTTCACATACCAAATCATTAGAATACAAAATCGATTTTGATCTATATGGAAAAGAAATACTGTAAATGGGTGGCGAAAACAAGAAAATTTGGTATGTTATTATATATTAGGTTGTAAGAGCAATTTATTACTTTTGGAAATCCAGATTTAGGTGGAGGTTGAAGAGTGCACTGTTGTTGTGAATGGAGTCCCTAAATCATTATAAGCTCTTGACATGTCTATTGGTTTTGTTGTTAAAACTCATATTTCTTACTATAGTTTGCTTTCAACTTTTATATATGTTGACAATATTTTTTTTTGTTATAGGTGATATATATTCCATAATTCTACAAAAAGAAATGAATCGCACAAACAAAATTTATTCTACAGTTTTTTATTGTACATATTTTTTTGCCATTCTAAAGGGAAAAAAAATCGTTTTTCCGGTTAAAGGTTATGAACTTAGAGTCCCAAAGAATTCATATAGTTAACCATGGTGGCAAACTGGTAATTTTATGGCATCAAAGATTAAATTTTTGAAATGGGCGGCCTGTTCTTTGTCCCCAAAAAAAGAGAATTGGTTTTGCCGTGATTAGACTGACTTTTTTAGGAACCCAAATGTAGGGGGAGGTTGAAGATTGCCATGTTGTGCGTGAAGTCCCCAACTCGTATAAGCTCTTGACTTATCTATCGATTTTGGTGTGATTCATCGCCATGAAAGCGAACTCTTTCCAACAAGGGACTGAAAAGAGAGCACTTGTTGCAAAGTCATAAGCTCGTCTTTCTAATTAATTTGGTTTTCGCTTTTATTTATGATCACTATGAACAAGATATATAATGACAGAAGAAAGTATTAATTATCCCTATCTTGTTCGATTAGATGTATCATAATATTTGATTTCTTAAATGCAATTTTGATAAAATTACTGCTATACTAACGATTTATGTAGTGACATTAAAAATCGTGACACCAAAAAGGCAAAAACGTTTCACTGTTATAACTTTTATCGGTGATATAAAATATATACAAACCAAAAGGCAAAAAGTTTTCACTGTTATAACTTCAAACATGTATTTAGTCTTACTTTTGTTGTCAAAATTAATAAGGCTAAAACATGTATTTAGTCTTACACTCTTACTACACCGACTGAGTCAAAATTTTAAACCATTATTTCAAAGATTACTAATTGTAAAAAATGTATAATAACTTCATTTTATTTCTCACATGATTTCTTCACAAAAGAGTAGGAGAGTTTGTCTAAAAAAAAGAGTAGGAGAAAAGAGACACTTACGTAAGAAATAAACCATTTTGTTCAAAAAAAAAGGAACATTTTTATTCAATTCCAATCTTATTTATCCAAAAAAAAAAAACATTTTATTCCAATGCTAAAAATTAAAAAAACTAATCCAACGATTCATAACTATAACTTCGATTAGTTTATTGATTAGTTTAAACATACATAGCTTAGCCCATCATCTTCTTTGTGAGCTTAGCAAGTGAAGTAAGGTTATACCGAATAATGTTATCAACAAAAAATATCGTATCTTCCTCGCTATTTCCTTCCGGCACATCCACTACGTAACTCTCCACCACCACCGTCTTCTCTGTCACATCCTCGGGCGACGCGACCACTGTCGTTTTCGATTTGTAATTAACAAGTCTATGGTTACCGCCAATGATACTTATCACCATCACGTGAGACTCATCGTCTAGCTCTTCGAGCCTCTCCGTGCTGAAATCCGCCGGGAAGCCGGAGACAAACGTCACGTCCCGGACGGAGCCTTTTCCTTCTCCTCCTTTGCCGCCACCGCCGCTGGAGCGCATGGTGCAACTTTTGACGAAACGTTGATAAGCTTGTGGTTTGTCGAAACTACGTAGGATTGACCACAGTAGTG
Source organism: Arabidopsis suecica (assembly GCA_019202805.1). Classification (NCBI taxonomy): domain Eukaryota; kingdom Viridiplantae; phylum Streptophyta; class Magnoliopsida; order Brassicales; family Brassicaceae; genus Arabidopsis; species Arabidopsis suecica. Next base: position 9,349,934 of record CM032911.1, read on the forward strand.
GTAATGGTGCTTCGATGGTCTCGACTACGCTAGAGTGACATCGTTTTTGCTTAGAACTTTCCATTTTCTGTTTTGTTTTTTAGATGGTTTTGTCTTTTATCGACGTATATTTTCGTGTCTAACTTTAGTATTTTCGTCTTCACTTGTTAAGTTTTGAAGCCTATCGAACGAGAGCTACGTACATATAAATGAATGTAAACCACCGACTAAAATATTTTTATATTATTTTATTGTTTATTTACGAATTTGTCATGCAATAATTTATTTTTTATTGTTTTATTATTTTATTGTTTATTTACGAATTTGTCATGTAATATTAAACTTTCGAGTTCGATTCGTATTCTTCTTACTATCTACTAACAAAAAGCATTTTTACAATATAAACTACACAAGTATACACTGCGTTATTTGTTTAAAATTACACAATCTTGTCGGAATATTTAGGAACTTTATTTTGTTTTTTTTTTAATAAAGGCTTGCATATTTAGGAACTTGGTTTTATCAAAAATCAACAAACCCTTCTGTGAAGGTTTTCCTGACAAAAGTGATATGGAACTTGGTTTTAGCAAAACCCCCTGTGAAGGGTTTTCTTTTAACTATATTAATCATTTAAATAGAAAGAAAGATATATTCACAAAGAATTAAATATCTTACCAACTGATAAAATTACCAATATTATATTATAATATACCAATATTATATTTAAACCAGAAAAGCACACTTGTTTACAAACATAACAATTTTGCTGACCAGAAAAAAAAAAGAATATAATTCTTATTTTTTCCTTCGTAAGTTTAATGTTCTACGTATCCAATCCGAGAGTCATGCAAAGTTCTACTCTATTGCCTATCAAAAAATTAGGCCCAATAAGCCCATCTAAGCCCAAACAGATAGATGCTTCACCCCACATGCCACAAAATCGTTTTGTAGGCGTTGAATTGTTGATGATGCTTTGCTTGCTATCAGACTTTTCCTTAGTTTTCTGTTTTGGTTTCGGCTTTCAATCCAGTCCGTTTGTTGGTTTGGGTTTTATGTTTAGTTTTCTAAAAAGGCTAAGATTTTGGATAAATCATGTTTTTGTTTGGTTTTGTTTATGAGGTTATTTGTTGGGAATATATAGAACTTTTAAATATCACCGAGTAACACTTTAAAGTTTAAACCTCGACATAATTTCACTTACTATAAACTATCAATATAATTTTACTAACATTATAAACTTTAAAACTACCTTTCCTTTCCTCTTTATGTTACCAGAAAAGATGACGGAACTCACGTTCGACAACGCAAAATAGTTAAATTATGTTTGTTTAATTTGATTTTCAATTAATTTAATTTAATTTTTAATTAGATACTGAAACACAAGAAAAGCTTAAAGAAGAAAAATCAAAACCCAAAACATGAAGAATCTGAGTTACAAGATAATGGCAAGCTAAGGAAAGAGTGTTCCTGATAAAAACATTGGAGAATTCATGAGAAATTGGAGTCGACAACAAATTTAGAGAATTCTTCAGTTTTCCGATTAGAAATCAATCGGTTCAAATCAGAACCCAATGAATATGCATATATCAAAAGGATTAAACAAACATAATTTAACTATTCTGTATTGATAGACGTTATTGTTCCGTTATATTTTATGGTGGCGCAAACAAGGAAACTAGTTTTAAGATTTAAAGTGTTAGTAAAAATATATGTGTGGTTTATAGTGTTAGTGAAACTCTCACGAGGTTTAAAGTGTTATCCAGTGATACTTTCAAAATTAAAAATGTGATTTTCATATATTTTTACACATTTTTAGTTTGCAATATATTTAATTTGAGTAACACAAACTTTAACAATGCCTAAAACATGAGTTATATGTATAAAATTCAATAACATAAGATTTCCAATTAAATAGCACTAAATTATATTTGGATTTATATATTAAAATATATGATTTAATAAACTTATAAAATTCATATTCTTCTTTTCTTAGATATCCTTCTCGAAAAACATGGACATGACTATTTCAAAGTCCAAATTTTCATAATAAGCATCTTGGAATTGTAGCATATATGGCTCACTCAAGCTAAGATATTCATTTATTGTTTGGCTCTACGATCAGAAACAGATTTGCAATTTTGGTATCTCTCAAACTTGTTTTCTTTATGGTAAAACCAATGACCATATATCGCTTGCCTGTGCATATATTGCCTGGTTGCATGGTGTGGTTGTCTTCTTGGAGCAAGTATCTCTCCCAAATGGTATGATATGTACAGTAAGCTTGTACTTCCACTCGTACCTTTTCTATTATGGACTATATATATGTTATGATCCAATGGCTCCAATTTATCATGTGTGGATCGGAGGGAGAAGAATGGAAGGCGACACAAAAAGTTCGTCACCCTCTGAACAATCTTATCAGCATCATTGATAAATCATTTCACAACCGTATCAAATTTCTATGTTATTAAGAAGAGAACAAGTTCGGGGGTAATGGAAGCTGTTCTAACAAATGGAGTTCACTAAGAATCCTTTCATTGAATGTCTATTTAATTATCCGGTGGTCCAACATAAAAGGATACGTCAATTTTTCATGAATTTGTTACTATTTTTCACTTTAATTTTTTGTTTACCTCTATCAGTAAAATTATTTATTGATGATCAATAAATTTGACATTCAAAGAAAATGAGACGGGCGCAAGTAAAGACGATCGAGTTGATTAGCAACTAAGTATGATAGATTAATATTTCCGGTTTGAAACTAACCGATTCTTCCAAACTAGCTCATGAATAACATATAGTATATATATAAAGAAACAGGGCAATATGGAATCATAAAGAAAAAGCTTATCCTAAAACTCATGACTCTAAGCCATCAGTATTAAATACTATATATGGAATATGGTCTATGGCTAATATATAGGCGATAGCTAGGTACAAACATATATTAATTTAGGTATAACTAAAGTTCGTATTCTGTGTGACATGCATATATGTACATCACTACATGTAGCCTCTCTCCGGGATCTAGGGTTTCGGAAAACACTTTCTACCGACTCAACCGTTTTAGCTCTTGATCAATTGCCGGTTCGATCCTAAGTTCGTTTTGCTATATAAATCCTCATTTGGTAATGCTTATTCAATCTTTTTTTTTTCTTTCTTTTTCTTTTATTAAGAACTACTTGAGTAGTTATTTTAAACTCTTGAGCTGTTTCTTTATATTATTGGGCTAGACCTTGTAATTTAGTTCCCCATATCATGCTTCCAATAGAAAATAATTATAAAATAAAATATATGTACATATTTGTATACGTGTGCATATAATTATATATACATAAAAGTAATGCTTGACTGTATATACATGTAGTGTAAGAAATATTATTTACTTACTTGTGCATTCCAACATGTGTACCGGCCAGTGTATGTTAATACATCATGATGCATGCAACGTACAGAAATGTTATGTCATTTAAATACATTCACAGTTGGGACACACACTAACTAATAACAAAAAAAACTACATTTCAAAGATATACCCTTATTCATATGCAATTTTTTTTTTGTCAAAGCTTATTCATATGCAATTTTGAGTACCAAATTAGTATATAAATATATATACACACACGCATTAGGGTAAGTGACAATAGAAAATCAGGAAGATTTGATGGAATCAATCACTATTATTAATTCGATCTTTTGAGTTTTGTAGTCTAGATATCCAGAGAGAATAATTTCAATTTAAAAAAGATCATACTAAACTTTAAATTGAAAAAAAAAAGAGAGAATTGAAAATTGATTACCTATATTGGAATTTTTTAAAATATGATTAAGTATCAAGTGGACGACTGATTAGGAGTCGAAGAGTTTGCAACATCCTTCTTGACAACAACGACGTCGTTTTTAGACTTCCTCCTCTTCTTCTTCCTGTACGGAATCCCACGAGCCTTGGCTTGAGATTCTCTCACTTCCCTCAAGTGAACCCGGATAGACCCGTTTGCAAACGGGTTAGTATCAGGTGACCCGCCACCGTGTTCCTCGTAAGCAGCTCTTAACCGTCCGATCAAAGCATCTAGGCTTCCCCAAGCTTGTTTGAGAGGACACGTGCACGGACCTGGTGGATCGGGTTGTCCGAAGAAGACACAAGCTTGATGATGTACTTTGGTCTTACCAAACTGATCTAAGTACCTTAGGAAACTTAGCACGTGCGTGTAGTCGAATTGAGACATCATCAACGGTGGATTTTGTGATTTTAGGTACTGGATGAACGTGTTCCAATCGCGGCGTTTCTGCGATTCGTAGCGGCTGAGTGGTTGCTGCGGTTGAGGAGGAAGTGGTTGCTTGTGGTGGTTGGAGGAAGAAGACGGATGATCCGGTGGATCTTTCGTCGGTGTGTGACGATCCAAAGACATTATTAGGGGAATTCTGATTTTTGTTTGTTTGTTTGTTGTTTTGGTATTATATTTTTGGTTTATGAGCAAATTCAAGGTTTAAAAGCAACAATAAAGTAAGGGAAAGAAAGAGAGATACTGAGAAATAATGGAGCGGGGAGAGAATTATTCACGAAAAAATGATTACTACGTATATATAAGTGACAATAGATTTCTATCATTTCATGCGAATACCAAAATCTTTATTTATGTAAGAATTTCAAAACTATGCATAATGTCACTAACTTACTGAATCAAGTATATATTATTTCAGTAATGATAAATTAATTACACCGTTTTTTTTTAACTTAGTGTTTAGTTTTCCACGTACGTGTTTTAACAGAAAAATTTAAAATCAGATATAGCACTCAATTAATTTCTTATTTTAGCTACTTAATTAATTTCTTATTTTAGCTATAATAACTAGTTAAGTACCATGTAACTCTATATAAAAATATTATATAGTGATCTATTTACAAAAAAAAAAAAACTAAAATTTAAAATCAATCGTTATTTGACCAAAATAAAATAAAATCAATCGTTATAAGAGGTTTTTATTTTGGTCTTATTAATTTTTTTAGATAATGTGCATGCTCTGTTATTTTTATAGACAACAAATTTTTATTGTAGGAGATCTATTCAATGAGATTTTATCCTATTTTCATATATTTGATTATATATTATGTTTGTATTTTGTTAATGTTATGTTCACACGTTACTTTCTATGACTTTTTTTGTCATCATCCAAGAAAAATAGTTTATCAAGGACGTACACAAAACAATTCAATATCGACTTTGTAATAATATACACTACAAATTAATTAGTACACATTATTATTATATAGAGCAAAAGGAGAGAATATATATCAATGGATGGGACCCGTGAGAAGGTGCTTTCGTTCCTTTTATAAATTTATTCTAAAGGATCAAAATTTGTTATTTTATTTGGTTTGTTAATTATCTTTTTTGGTCACTGATGTGGCTAGCTATTTTAATTTACACACTGTTATGATATACTCTTCTTTTTAAATTCCTAAGAAAATATTAGTTTAAGCTATCCATTGTACGACTAGCAACCAAATCAATCATTATAAGTTTTAATAATGATTTATTAATTAATTTCTCCAACTTGCTTAATTTAGTGGCTATTGTTGAATTATGTGGCCTATTACATCTATAACTTTATACATAAGAAATAGATAATAACTATAATTATAATAATTACAATAATAACGTTGATAAATGATGATGACCGTCATCATCCTACTCGTAGCAATAACCATTAACATAGATTAGTGAGTATTATACCTACTAAGTTTATTTTCTCCTTTTTATTTTCGAAAATCCAACGGTATTCCAATTTGTGATGATTCCTATAAAAGGGCTTTTTCATATACATGAAGTGAAAAATAGTGACACCATGTTCATATATTACTAGATACTTTGTAGTTTGTAATATACGTGGAATATTAACTATCATAACATATCTTTGACGATACAATGAGTGATTGCTTAAGCATAAATGTGTCTGAAAGTGGACGACGCATAATATATAGGTTTCCATTATCTTACCCATGAATGTAAAAAAGGACAAAACAATCCTCGGTCTTTTCTTTTGATATTGCTTTATAATTTTTAAGCTAGAATTCAATCACTATTACGTGTATATGTACATGTTCGTGAAATTAACTTTTGAATTGATGACTGATATATACAAAACTTTTTTTTTTTTTTTTTTTTTTTTTTTGAAATTAACTTTTGAATTGATGATTGATATATACAAAACTTATATAGAAAATAACTACTATAAGGTAACCCTACTATAATGTGTTAGTGTACTGGTTCAACGAATAAGTTCGAAGACAGAAATACATAAAAAGCATGAAAATAATGAAATAAAAGAGAAGACATAATAATTAAAGACAAGCATATTATTTGATACACGCATTTAGTACCCTTTGTCGGGAATAAAAATATTGCAGCCGGTGAAATCTAGATTCCGGTAACCGGAGAACAGGAATCCGACGAGAAAAAAACCCTAAGTAAAAAGCATTTTTAGACAAGATTTTGTAAGAGAAGATCTTGTGTGGGGCAATATATCTTTCGATATACTTTTGTCACAACATCAATAGAAATCCAATCGATACAAAAACAAAAGATAAAATAGGAATAAATAAAAATTCACGTGGGACTTGGGTCCATCTGTTTTTTCACCTGGGATCATATCTATGGTAATATATTGTAATTCTTTTTTTTTTGCCCTTAACAAGAATGCCTTTTCCTTTGTTAAGAAAGTTACAAGAATGTCTTTATATTGCAATTTTTTCCTTTAGTTTGATACGAAATGATGGCGTAAGTCGTGACTAATAATCAATCATCTTTCAACTTAATAGAAAGAGAGACCATTGGAATGAGTTTGCCATTTCCATTGTAACCTTTATTTGTTCAATAAACCATATAAGATTTTCTAATGTGCTCTAAACATCGAAACAAGTTTCTCTGTATATTTTTTTGTTGCTAATAGTAATGAGGAAACAAAAAAATAAGTTATAATATGACTGTTGGTTTGGTATTCATCAAAAACATAGATCAAAGACATAGAGAGATCATGCCTCAATTTTCCAAGTGCAAATTCAATCATAGTTAATTAAGCACCGCAAACGGTTTAAATGATAAAAAATACTCAACATTTCTAGGCGAAGCTTAGAGGTCGCCGGTTCGAGTGATGTTTGGGATGAAACTAATATTACGTGCTATAGTTTCGGGTCTGGAGGGATTACGGGTTACGACTTAGAACCTCTTAGTATTCAAAAAAAAAAATACTCAACATTCCACAGTTTCTGAAAATTGGTATGAGATATAGCCCTCAACCCTTTTGGTTACATAATAAAAATAAAAATTCACCAGTTAAATTTATATTGCTATGAGAATAATTTGTTTGCAAATTTCAAAAAATAATAATAATTTGTTTGCCAACAAATTCTTATAATATTTTGTAATTCTTTACCTTGTTGGTAATATAAGAGCCCAACAATAGTATAAAAAGTAAGTTATTCAGCCTAGTAACAATAAGCCCAATTAAGGCCCATATACTAGTTATTATCTCAGGCCCATACATAATTAAAAAAAAAGTTATGGACGTAAGAGTTGGTTTCTTCAACAATAAAAGTGAGAAATTATCTGGAAAAGCTGAATCAAATGTACACACACATGAGACTGAGAATCTAACTTTAGGCTTCTCTAATTATGATTCATCAGAGACTTTAATTAGGTTTCAAATTTTAATAAAGAAGAAGAGTCAAAGTTATTAAAAATTAATGGTCACAGCTTTTATTTATTCATAAGCTCTGTTTTATTTTTGCTGCGAGAGAGAGAAAAAGAAAGAGAGAGAGACAATGCCGTTGGTGAGGTTCAAGATACGGAACGAGCTAAGCTTAGGTGGGCCGGAGATTCAGCGTAGCGCCGCCGTGGAAGATGAAGAACCTAAGGCGATTCTCGGCGCTGTTGAAGTAGCTGGACTCATCGGTATTCTTCGTCAGTTAGGCGATCTCGCTGAGTAAGTTCTCGTTTTTCGACTGTTGCATACACAAAGAAGATTGAAATTTGGATACTTGCAAAAAGCCCTAAGCTCTGCAGCTGTTTCTTGTGATTAGGAAGAGTTTTAGCTCATCAATTTTGTCTTTGAGTTTTAGGGGTTTCTATAATTTGCTATAATTTGATTTTCTTCAGGGCTTAGGGCTTTTTGTAAAAGTTTTGATTTTTAAGCTCAGTTCGTAGAGTTAGTAACAAATTAAGTGTCTCTGAGTGGTTAAGTGTTAATTAGTGAATGATGAGTAATGTCCTGGAAGTACCTCAACATAGTTGTTAAGTTGTGTATCAGCTGAAATGAAGTAAAGATTAGGAATTTATTTGGACATCTAATCTATTGATGATGAGAAACTGAAGTTTCTTAATGGGAACTAAGAATTATGAGGTTTTGGTTGTTTACCCGGGGAGATTAGCCAAGTGACGTTTTACGTTTTGCAAAGTTAATCTCCCATATTCAAAATCCTTTTTTTTTATCATTTGAATGGAGCGAGACGTAAAACTTGCTAAAAGCGAATGTAAACTGATAGAGAGTTCTTTAACCAGGTGGCATTTCTTACATGTAGATTTTCTGCAGAAGTATTTAACGGCTTACAAGAAGAAGTAACTGTAACGGCATCTAGGTGTCAGAAGTTGACAAGCCGTGTTAGACGGATAGAGTCAGCACTGTCACCTCTTGAAAAGGCTGTTCTCTCACAGACAAGCCACATACATTTTGCATACACTGCAGGTATGGCTTTGCTCTCATCTATAAGCTTCAGGTCTAACTTTTGATTTCTGTTTTGAAGGTTCTCTATGTCTTTATATCTTTTTTCCTGTACCACTCTTGCTGTCTTATCCTACCCCTCGCTTGTGTAGAGGAATGAAAGCTTTTATGAACACATCTCCACAATTTGTGTGACATATTTTTGTGATCTCTTGTACAGAAAAATTCTTAGTCTTTCGTTTTTGTTTCTCCTGTAGGTTCCGAGTGGCATCCTCGTATAAGGAATGGACATAGCCATTTTGTTCAGAGTGATTTACCACTGTGTGTTATGGAAAGTTATGAACAATGCAGAGATCCTCCTCCATTGCATCTGCTTGACAGGTAAGGGACAAGCTTTTAGTTCATCCTAATATATAAAGAAAATAAAGCATTGGATCTTTATTCTGAAGTGGCTGATTTTCTTCCTCCTTGCAGATTTTCTGTAGGTGGTCCTGGATCGTGTCTGAGAAAATACTCAGACCCAACATTCTTTAGAAAGGAATTAAGCAACACCAGTAAAACAGATGATATCAAAGTCCAGAGAGATCAGGCTCACCGCAAAAGAAAGGTTTGTAATTATCTTTTTTTGGTTTAGGTTATACTGGCTAAACCATTCGAAGAGTTTCTTTTCTGCTTATGTGCTCGTTTCGTCTTCTTACATACCTCGTATCGGAATTGACTTGTAAAAGAATCGTGTGACTTGAAAAAATATAATTCGTTAGACATCTCAAATGCTATGGTTTTTTATTCTTGTGCTTTTTTGGCTGTCGTCTGCTGTTTTTTTTATCTGATTTGTGCTTTGCTGAAATGACAGAAAAAGAGGTTATCACAAAGAAACATTTGCAGATCAAATGCAGTGTCTACATCTGATGAAACTAATGGGTGGGTTATTTTAAAATATAGATGTAGTAGTTCTCGTCCATTGAAGTTCCATATTTGCAGTGTAGTTGATCTTGACAATTTCATTTGTTAACATGAATTTCTGTGCAGGGTTCATCTCAGTAATCTTACTGATGACAGACAAACAACTTCTCAGAGTACGTCCACAGTTGACATGCCATGTAGCTCTAATATGCAAGATTTATCTGATACCGTAGACCAATCTCATCTGCAAGGGCAGTCAGATGCGCAAGAACAAAGTGAAGCACAAGTACAATCTGATTTCCAAGAGTCATCAAAAGCTCGCGATTCTATAACTGGTTCAGGTTATATCGAGTATGTCATCAATCAAAGTCCTGTTAATGAGCCTGAAGTGAAGCTAGTAGAAGGATTTTTGTCTGGGTCCTTACAACCTGCTGATAGAATAGGTTCAGCTGTTCCTGCAGGCTGCATTGAAGTTGTAGATAATAATATCCTATATAACCCCTCAGAAGACCTACATGTGCCTTGTGCTTCTATTGTTTGTGATGAGAAGAAAGAAACACTTGAATCATTGGTGGTGGAGAAAAGCAGCGAAGATGATGAACCATCAGAGATACATGAGTCAAAATTTGGGCCAGTAACACCAGACAGGGTAAGGCAAAATCAAAGGGACTTTGATAGGACGTATATTTTGTTTGATGAGGTAGATATTGTAGGAGAAAAACAAAGTAAGAGCCAGGCCAACAATATTGATGGAACACTAGGAACTGAGAACGAAGGAGAAAATAAGAGTGAACATGAGAGTGAAGCAGATGAATTTGTGGATGCACGTAATACAATTGAATCAGAATCGGAGAGTGATATTGATGGAGTACCAAAACCGAAACTGGAGCATTACTTTGGGGATATTAGTACCTATTGTTCGGAAGATGCTAACAGTGACAACGATGATGGATCAGAAGATATACAATATGAAGAAATGGCACATGATCCACGCCATGAAAATTCTGAAGATGAATCTTGTTCAGGTTCTTACCTTCCTGAAGATTCAAATGTTTCATGTTGCATGTCAGATCCAGTGTGTGAGAAAACTCTGTCTCATGATGAGAATTCTCAAAAGCCATGGGAATTTTTTGCTAGCTGCCCTTCGTTATCGGCTGAAAAAGCCTTTCCGGATGTAACAATTTTACGAGAAGAACCTGTCGCCGCACATCACGTGTTGGCAGGAGACGGTGCTAATGAAAAGATATCATCTAAAGAACCTATTTTCCCAAACCCATCTCTGAAAGATGCTATTCCTGCTGAAAAGATCTTGCCAGAAGAACATTTGGCCAACTATCCATCTCTGGCAGAAGCTATTCCCCGTGAAAAGATCTCGCCAGGAGAGTCTATTGCCAAATATCCATCTTTGGCAGAAATCGTCCCCCAAGAAAAGATCTTGTCTGAAATGTCTCTTCCTAAAACTCCGTCTTTGGAAGAAGCTGTGCCTGAAAATATGGCCCCAGCAGGAGAACCTGATGCTACTCATCCATCATTTTCCGAAGCTGTTCAAGACAAGAAACTTTCACCAGAGGTTCTTAATTCGAAAAAAATTTCTGTACCAGAAGCTATTTCACATGAGCCAATCTCACTTGAAGAGTTTGTTGGGATATATCCATGTTTGGCTGAAGCTGTTCATGATCCTGCCACCACATGTTTGTCTTTGACAAAAGCCATGCCTATCGAAAAAGTATTGCCAGAAAAACCTTTGGAATCGTCTCATTGTTTGGCAGAATTGCCTAAAGAAGAGATATTGCAAGAAAAAAATGTTGATTCTACACATCCATCTTGTGCCAAAGCTGCTGCAGAAACAAATTTATCACAAGAAGTTCTTGATGCCTCAAACTTGTCTGTGGCAGAAGCTGTTCCGCAAGAGAAAATCTCACTTGAAGAATTTGTTGGCATCAATCCGTGTTTGGTAGAAACGGTTCCTGATGAAAGGCTCTTGCCAGAAGAACCTGTCACCACATATCTGTCTTTGACAAAAGTTGTGGCCATTGAAAAAGTCTTGTCAGAAGAGATTTTGGAAACATATCCTTCGTTGGCAGAATTGCCTGAAGAAGAGATTTCACAGGAAGAAACTGATGATGCCACACATACATCTGAAGCTGTTAGTGATGATGAAATCTCCGCAGAAGTTTCTGATTCCACAAATTTGTCTCTTGAAGAAGCTCTTTCACAAGAGCAAATCTCACTTGAAGAATTTGTTGGCATAAATCAGTGTTTGGCAGAAGCGGTTCCTGATGAAAGGTTCTTGCCAGAAAAGCCTTTCGAAACGTATTCTTCTTTGGCAGAATTGCAGAAAGAAAAGATTTTGCATGAAGAAGCTGATGATGGCATGCGCCCATGTCTTTCTGAAGCTTTTACTGATGAACAAATCTCACCTAAAGTTCTTGATTCCACAAATTCTCCTGTGGCAGAAGCTGTTCCACATGAGCAAACCACTCTTGAAGATTTTGTTGGCAGAGATCCATGTTTGGTAGAAGCTGTTCATGATGAGAGGGTTTTTCCAGAAGAACAGGTCACCTCATGTATCTATTTAACAAATGCGTGTGCATCTTTGGGAAAATTGCCTAAAGATAAGATCTCACAAGAAAAATCTGATGAGGCTACACATCCGTCTTGTGCCAAAGCTGAAAGTCATGAAAATGTCTCACTGCAAGTTCTTGATTCCACAAATTTGTCAGTGGCAGTAGCTATTTCACATGAGCAAACCACACTTGACGAATTTGTTGGCGTAGATCCGTATTTGGGAGAAGCTGTTCTTGATGAAAGGGGTTTGCCAGAAGAACTTGACACCACATGTCTGTCTATGACAAAAGCCGCGCCCCTCGAAACAATCTTTCCAGAAGAACGTCCCGAAGTGTATCCTTCTTTGGGAGAATTGCCAGAAGAAAAGATCTCGCAAGAAGAAGAAGCTGATGATGCTACTCATCCATATTTTTCTGAAGCTGTTTGTGATGAGAAGATCTTGCCACTGGAAGATCCTGGTTCCACATATCCATCTTTGAAAGAATCCGTTTGGTACGAGGAGACCTCGCATGAAGAACTTGTGGGCACAAATCCATTTTTGGAATTAGCTGTTCCCAACGAAATGGGTTTTCCGGACGAACCTGGCGTCACATATCAGTCTTCTGCAGAAGCTGTTTCTAAGGAAAAGAACTTGCCAGAAGAACGCTTACCTACATATCCGTCTTGGGCAGAAGTTGTACCTGATGAAAACATCTCGCGAGAAGAACTTGATTCCACATATCAGTCTTCTGCAGAAGCTGTTTTTGATGATAATATCTCAGGCTTAGAAGCTCCTGGTTCCACAACAGAAACTGGTACACAGAACAAAACCTTCCCTGAAGAACCTTTTGCCACGGATATTTCCTTGAACGAAGCAGTTTTTGATGAAAAGATCCCAGGCTCAGAAGCTTCTAGTTCCACAACAGAAACTGGTCCACACAACAAAACCTTCACTGAAGAACCTTTTGCCACGGAAAATTCCCTGAACGAAGCAAATTTTGATGAAAAGATCCCAGGTTCAGAAGCTCCTGGTTCCGCAACAGAAACTGGTTCACACAACAAAAGCTTCCCTGAAGAACCTGTTGCCACAGATATTTCCTTGAACAAATCGGTTTTTGATGAAAAGATCCCAAGCTCTGTTTCCACAACAGAAACTTGTCCACACAACAAAACCTTCCCTGAAGAACCTGCCACGGATCTTTCCTTGGTCAAAGCTGTTTTTGATGAAAAGATCCCAGCCCCAGAAGCTTCTAGTTCCACAACAGAAACTGGTCCACACAATAAAACCTTCCCTGGAGAACCTGTTGCCACAACTCTGTCCTCGACCGAACCTGTTTTTGAGGAAAAGATCCCAGACTCAGGAGCTCCTAGTTCCTCCACAACAGAACCTGATTCACACAACAAAACCTTCCTTGAAGAACCTGTTCCCAATGAAAATAATTTGCCAAAAGAACCTGCTGCTGCATATCTGGCTTTGGCTGAAGGTATTCCTGACCAAAAAGTATTCTTGGATGATGCCGCACTTTTGTTATTTGCAGAAGCTATTTTCGATCAAAAGTTTTCACCAGAAGTTCCGGATTCCACATATCCTTCTTTGAAAGAACCAGAAATGCATGTTGCCGCACCATCTTTAGTAACAGATCTTCCTGCTAAAAACATCAAGGTAAAAGAAGGTGAAGTACATAATGAACCCTACACAGCATCTGACGTTTCTATGAATCAGAAGAGTGGTTTATTGGAACCAGAATCTACTGAAAGAACAATTTCCTCCACTGGTGGTACTGTCTCGCTTTCTCCAGAAACTCAGAAATCTCTTCCAAGTGGTACAAGTGTTGAATCAATAAGTATATGGAGCAATGGAGGACTCCTTGGACTTGCGCCATTGAAACCTCCAGTTTTTGCTGAGCCTAATTCTGTAAGCCAACATATACAGAACGAGATCAACGAAGCTAGTGTTCTTTCAACAAGGAAGCGGGAAGCATCGAGCCAATCAGTTGAAAATACTGAGAAGAGCTCACTTCCATTAGTTGTTTCAGATCCCACGTCTCAACAACACAGCAACATGTCGAGTCTCTCTCACATGCAGAGCACTGGAACATCATTCAGAGTTTTTGGCTTAAGTCATAGATTACTCATGGCTGGGTTTCGAGGAAACTCTTCTTCAACTTGCAAATTTGAATCCGTACCTAGTAGTAGCTATGATAGCGGAGTAGCAGCTATCGAAGACAAGACTCGGAAAACTCCTGGTGGCTCAAGCTTTGAGGAGCAATTGGATTATGAATCATCTCTCTTTGGCTCGCCTACTTCATCACCACCGGTTGAACATATGAAAATATCATTCAACCCAATAGAAGCCTCTCCAGTTCCTAAATTGAAACTGAGAATCCCATGCCAACCTCGGTACAATGGTGAAAATGCGGATATGTTCCCTTCGTTTCAGTTGGTTCCAGAGGCTAGCAACTCCGAAGACGACGACGACAACAGTGACACCTTTTGTCAGTCATCTCCTTGTGCTTCCGACAATTATTTGTCAAATTCTGAGCTGTGGGAATCTGATGAAAGCCCTAGAAAATCTGTATCAAGCTTGAAGCAAGTTGAAGAGAGAAGTAGACATGGTGATATGGGTTCTTTTTCTGGTTCGTTTCTTGATCTTCCATGTTACGACGCTGTAGATCATCAATCCACATCTTCAAGACTAGAGCAAGAACAAGTTCCAGAACACAAACCATCTGTCTCAGAGATCATCCGTCATTGGCCACCAAACCAACCAAAAAGCAGTCCCAGTAATGAAGCAAACTTAGACGCAAACACGGTTCTGAAGAAAACGCAAGATCAATCTCTCGGGTACTTATAGAAAAACTCACTCTCCTTTTGTTCCCTTCATTTTTGCATTAGTCGTAGATCATTAGCCTGATGACACTAACAAACACATCCTTCACTGTTAATTAGGCTTGTAGCTACAGATGACGACGGTGAAAGCTAAATCGGTGATAGTGTTTGTCTTGATGAACATAAAACCAAAAGGATCTAATTGATTCTTTGTTGCACATTCCTCTCTGTCATTTCATTTTTCAGGTAAACAAACACTATTTATAAAATCAGAAATTTAAATTTGATGCCTGAAAAAAAGAAGATAATAGTTTATTTTAATTACTGCATTTTTTGTATTTTATCAAATTACATTTTTTGTTTTGTTATATAGAAAACAAACAATAGATGACACTTATACGACGATCTTGAAGTCGTCATTAAATTTAGAAGGTGACATCAGGAACGATCCCGAGCTCCTTAAAAGCAGCGGGACATTCAGGTGAAGGAGTCTTAACCATGAAACCGAGAGGGTTAACGATACGTGTCTCGTGAGAGACGATTCCATCATTCGCGGTCAAGCTGATCTTAGCGGCGTTACGTAGGTAAGCCTCTTTGCTAACGTCACTGCAACCACTGTCTGGTGATTCGACGAGCACAAGCTCGCAAACTTCCTCCTCGTGGTCACCGGTCACTTCCATTCTGTAGCTCCCTGTTTTGTCCGTGACGGCTTCTTTTGTCAATGTAACGGTTCCGTTTGTTCTGCTCCTGCACTCTAGCTTCACTTTCGCTCCTACAGAAAACAATGTAGAAATTTGAATAACCATAGGTACTAATAACATAAACAATGTGTAATGTGTAGTATATAGACGTATGAAAATGTTTACCTTCAAGGAACTTGCTGAGACGGGTAACGAATTGGACACGGCATGTGTCACAATAAACCGATCCTTGAATTTGGAAACGGTCAAAGTCATCGGCATCAGCGATGGCCATCCCCGCGAGAGAGGACAGGCACACGGCGGAGACAAAGAAGAAGAAGATGGCTTTGGACGCCATTTGTTTCAAAATGTTAAAGATTCTGGTCTTCTTTTTGATACCTCTTCTCTTTTGTAATCGTTTGCTTTTGTTGAAATGTTAGAGAAGAGGACAACTAATTCGCAAGAGCCACAAAGTTCGGTTTTATACAAAAAATAAAAAATAAAAACCATTTGTTATTTTTAGCTAATCAGAAAATAATCGTTCATTAGTGAGTTTGTTAATTCTTTTAATTATAGCCTCTAATTTCCAATTGCGTGACCTTTAGTGTCCCTATTTTTTCTCTCTTTGGTTTCTCTCCTAATATTAGAAAGAACAAAAACATACACATAAGACATAACCAATTTTATGTTTGAATTTAAACAACATGAACTTAAACTTTGTTGGATTTATAACTAATAACCCCATTAGGATAGTCAATACAATAAGGCTTACTTTGATCTTATTATCAATCTTTAGTTATCCAAGAGTTTACATCTTCTCCTTTTTCATCCAGTTTCCATATTCAGGTTCGAGTTTGGCTCGGATTTACACTCGTCTATTCGGCTTTTATTAAGCTGGAAAGCCGGATTAACCCATGCGCCGCAGCTACATTGCATCCCAGCCCAGTTGAAATAACCTAACCGACCGTTACATCCAAAACAAAGAAGCTTCTCTTCCACTAATCCATCATGTACTGCAAAAGTCAAATAGTGTAAAGATCATTAGAAAGAAACCGCAAAAGTTATTGTTGAGATACATAGTAAAAATTTCTATATAGTGTAAAGAGCTTTTTCAAAGATTCTCACTTGTCTGCATCCATTTCATAGGCTCGACAAAGATCGAAGAGCATTGCACTTGTTCAGAGTTACCACTCCTCTTTTTCCAAGCAAAGCATTCTTCACCCTTCCCCGGTTCATGCGGTACAATGTTTTCCTCAATAGCGACTATCCTTCTACATTTCTTACATCTATACATGACTTGCGGCTTCGGGGTACGCTTCAGGAGAGACTCCTGCGAAGAAGAATTGGTCTCCTCTACCTCTACCTCCATTTGCAATTCAGTCATAACTTCTCTTCAATCTAAATCAAAGAAAGAGAAATCTCAGACTAAATTCAATCTGAGTATATCCAGATAGTTGAGGATCAACATAAATCGCTCAGTTTCTTGTTAAATCAAAGTGTAAGTTTTGATTTTGAAGCCACCCCACAATTCTGAAACAGAGCAAATAATCTACAAACAAAATGATCCAATGTAATGTTCTTAATTTCAGAATCATCCTCAAATCCCTAATAAAAAAGCTGACAGCTTTCCAACAAATAATTGGTTTCCTCCACTACATGAGTCACTAACCCTACACTGATTCATCACACGAACAATCAAGAGATAGAGAACATGAATTTCAATTGCAAGAATCAAGATTTACACAAAAAGTGAAAAAAATGTATCAGAATCAGTGGCGAAGAAGAACAGTACCAACAACAGCTCAAACCCACAAAAAAACCCTAAACGAGAAATCTATAAACCTCCATGAATAACACAAAATTTCAAGCAATCACCTCAGCCGCAGAATAATCACCTTTGCCCAGTACTGGTGTTGTTTGCTACACTGATTTCTTCTTCGTGACAATTCTGGTCGGTTTAAGTTTAGGTTTTGTCATCTGATTCTTCCATAACAGCTAAATCTCGTAATATACCGGTTTAACAGCTAAATCTCTCAATATCCCGGTTTAACCGGGCCAGTTTTCAACGATGTCGTTTAAAAACTTGGACTGGGCCGTGGGCTAAGGTTGATAGATGAACAAAGAGGAGAACGAAAAAAAAAAAATTCTTCAAATTTGTGTTTGTGTTGTGTAAATTTTTTAGAAAACAGAAACTAAATTTTTTGAAAACATTAGTAATCTGCTAAATTCCTCAACATTTTCTTTAAAGTTGTGTGTATAATCTTTTGGTCAACAATTTTGTGTGTTGTTTATGCTTTAGTTTAGATTTTTCTTTTTCTTATTGAAAGTTCCAAATGTGATGGAATTAAAAAAAAAAAAAAAAGCGAAGAGAACCAAACAACTAAACAAGAGACAAACGATTCATAGTCAGATTAACTAACACAGTTGACTTAAATCTCAACATGAAACAGAGGAGTTTCGATACAGAATTCAAAGACCATAAGATCAATAGTTGAACCGTGAAACTAACATGAAACTAGAAGAGATTCAACACTAAAGATCAACGAGTCATATCAATAGCTCCAACCCAAAGAATGGACAAGAGAAATGATAGGAAATAACTTCGACATTCCCTGTGATTTAGATGAACAAGTGTCTAAACTCACCATTTGCGAGCTTACATAATTCATTGTAGTTTTGCACATCTGCAAACAAGCAAGATCCAAATCAAGACACAAGAATTTGCACAATCAGAGCTTAAAGGAAGGATTTTTGCTTAGATTCATACCAAAACTATCACCAAAGTTGGTCCAAACTTCAGCTCGAATGGTGTTCTCAGTCTCAGCAATTCCAATTACCTCAATGTAAGTAGTTAAAGGCGGGTTCGGCGAACCCTTAACAACAATCTGTTGATCATCAGTTGATTTACCAATCACTGATCCAATATCTGATCTGATAACTTGAATCACAGCTCTCACTTTCTGACCAATGTACCGTCTCAACAAAGCTCCATTAACAAAAGCAGCAGGACTTGATGTATCCATTATCTACAAATCAAAAGACTCTTTAGTCTTCCTCATTGAAAAATAAATCAAATTCATATCATCTAAGTCAAAATCAAAGTGATTATCCTCAAATCTTGAATCAATTTGGCAGTGTCAATCCCTAATTAGCTACCAAACGAATCAAGTAGATAGATTTAGACCTAAATATCAGAAAACTCTATATATAAGAAGATATTAATAAAGCCTTGTGCTTTAACAGTACCCGGAAGACGAATTGGGAGACGCCGGAGACAATTTCCGGTGAGGTTTCGGCGGGAAGAAAACCCTAACTTCTGGATTTACGAATGAGAAGAAGAAGGAGAGGTGGAGAAATAATAAAGTGTTAACCGAACCGGTTTGAGGGAAGCTAAACCGCTAGAATTTGGTTTAATTTATGACACGTCAGTAATTTACATAATTGTACATAAACTAGAATTTAACCCGCGGTATACCGCGGGGCTATATTTAAAAAAAAAATGTAATGTTAATTTTTTTAAGATTAACTGAAGATATATCATATTAATTTGTACTTTTAAATGTAAATATCTATCTATCAATTTTTGAAGTATAGATACGAAAACATATATATTTTTCTAAGTAACGATGTATGGTAGATTTTAAAATTTTGAATATTTTACTCTGCAGTATACCGTGGGTCAGCTTTTTTATAACTAAAAATTTTAAATTTAAGTTGGATTTGTTTTGTTAATATTGTTTCTTTTGTTTTGTGTTTAAGATTGTATAATTGTATTTTGATTGTTAATTTTAGGATTTCAACCGTGATATACCGTTTTTTATTAATATCGACCCAAACCCGTCATCCCATATAAACCCGTCTATATTATCTCGTTAGCTAAATTATTAGTGTTATAAAATCCAAGAAAATAAATTATTATTGTTATAAAATCTAATAATTTTAGGATCTCACCCCTGGTATACCGTTCTTTGAACGATTTTAAATTTATACTACTAATATATATTTTAAATTTATCATATAAAGTATATGATTTCAAGTTTTTGTGTTTTTTTTTTTTAATTTAAATAAAACAACGGCTTAAATGATGATAGATATAGTTCTTTTTCCTGTTTGTGTATATAATTTTTCTATGTGAATATTTTGATTATTATAAATTAGTATTTTTATTGCTATGCAAAATGTTAATATAAATATTTGTTATAAATGTTTTTTGAAGATATATGGAAAGATTGTGTAGAGATTTTTAGAAACAAATTAGGCAAGATATTGTTTGAGTAATATCTTTTATTTAAATTTTGTAAAAGTAATAATAAATGCCAATGGCATGGACTCGTAAATACTTAGCAACTCTAGGATTTATTTGCTAAGTGTACTCCAAAAATGTATATATAGATTAATTGGAAAAGGTTACAAAAAGGAAACAAAATAAAAAGTAAAAACCCTATTTATATCGCTAATAAGATTACACACCAACGCTAATCTCTAGTTTCGCCACCGCTAATCTCTTCTTCTTCTCTGACTGAGTTTTGATAATTCGTCGACGATCAAATTTCTGGAGATCTGACTAACAATTTTCTCTTAATCTTCGAAAAGGTAAAATCATATGACTATTTTGAGAAGTTTTATATATTCAGTAATAATTCTACCTTCATTTGTAAATTTTCTTTGAAGCTTTAGCCTTTAGGTTTGGGACTGTATATATGATTACAGAAAATTAGGGTTTGCGTTATATTTCTTGCGGAGTAATTTTCCTGTGAATTGCTGTTTCGAACGATCTGAATTTCTTGCTTTTAGATGGTTTTTGCCGATTGTGTATACAAAGATGATAACTTTTCGTATGGAGATTTCATAATCTATTTAGGGTTCTTCGTTATCTCTTCTTAATCCGGTTAGCATAATATGTCATAGCTTTTTAGGGTTTTCTTAGATTTGGGCTGATCTCTCTGGTTCTCATAAAAATTGTTACAATTGCTTCACCTGATGATGAATCTAAACAGCTACCGTTTTTGAATCAGGACATGGCAACATTGGCACCAGGTCATGCTGTTTCGTATTCTTGGAAGAGGGGAGGCTGCAATGGTAAGCTCACTTGTCACGGTTTGGTCTTTTTTTTTTAAACAATCTGATATTATCCTTTAGGTTCCTTCTGTTTCAAGTTCTGAGTTTCTGATCAGGAAATTTTGTGTCTTGATTGATTTTTTGTCAGGAGTTCCTTTACCATATTTGATCCGACCTCGTAGGATATTTCCTCCTATTGATACGTTTCCCTTCTACAACGATTATTCCTCTGATGATGAAGGTGACTCATCAATGAATGTTGTTGAATCCTCCACTTTGGACGACAAAGGTAATTGCTTTGACCTTGTAAATGCAAGTTTATCTTGAATGGGTAGCTAAATCCGTTCTTTATCTCATTCTTTGTCGATTTGGTTTATCGATATGTAATGTCTTTGATAATTTCGGGCAGATGTATCGGCAGGTCAGTCAGATGATGAATATGTAGTCGTTGACAAAGCTGAAGCTATTATGACCAATTCTAAAACAGAGAAACCAGGAGCAATTCAAATGGTGTGCATTCTAGTTTCTCATAACTTTTGGCATGTCTAACTATAATCTTTCTTCTGTTTAAATTTTCCTAACAAATAAGTCTCTTTGTTTTCAGATGGAACTCTCAAAGGATACAGTTGGTGATGATGAGTCTGAAGCCAAAGATGCTGGATACAACAGTGATGAGTGGGTGGTTGTGTAATTAGGAGGTGCAACCAAAATTTCAGTGTTCGAGTTTGGGGTTTTAGGACAATGCAATTAGTTTACTTGTCTCTTTGAGATATTTCTTATCCGTTGACATTTTTGTGAAGCTTTTTATCAGTACATATGATAAGATGGTTTTCCTTTGAATATTAACTATTTTATCCTTTTTTCAGCAAGAAGAGAACGTATATTCACAAGAGTTATAGGTCTTTTAAGACGAGAAAAAAAAAACAAATTAAATCGAGAAGATGACAACCAATACCAGTGAGGTGGATTATATGAAGCTAAGATTGCTTCTTTAACAAGGGGTAGATCGAAAACAAAGTTTATGTTGATGTGTTTGGCTTTGACACTGAACATGACATGATCTTGCTTTATCTCTTAGCTCTTGAAATGCCTTCATTGTCTCTGCATCAAATCCTCCGGCAAACTGAACAAAAACAAAACCGACTTTAAGACTACTATAATGTTGTAGCAGGACCAAATCGAAACAGAAGATGATCAAGGTCTTTTAATTTTACCTGATGAACACGGAATGCGAATCGAACCCCTTGAACAATTAGCTCTTCCTCTTCAGGGCCACCACCTTCAATAGCCTCGAGCTCCGCGGATACTCTCTTCATATACTTCATCGCTAGTTTCACGGATGCCAGTTTAATCTGAAATCACATTCATAACACTACACACTTAATTCAAAACTTTCATATCTTTACCAAATTCCAAGTTCCTCAAGAAATATGAGATTTGCATGACTTATTAAAATTGCACATACCCCAATTTGAGCACACTACTCTTAACATTAAGACTCAAAAAGTGACAATGAAGGCATAAAAAGTCTGTAGAGAATCTGATTCCATTTCCTATTGATTTGTCTATTATAATGCAGATTTTCCCTGGTGTGCATTTGTATAATAAAACTCATGAATCCCAAAGCAACAAACAGAGGAAACAGACAAGAAGATACTATTGACAAAATCTTGAAATTCACAGGCGTGCACATAGAAAAACCCCACAAAACATTAAAGTAAACAATGTATTCAAGTTTACTTTTGCTAAATATTTGTATTTATCTGAAAATTTGTCATGTAGTACATAATAGTTTTAACCATGTAAACAAGCAAAACAAATAATAGAGTGAAGAACAGTATCAAAACACAATTTCACAATTGTCCTGCCATCAACAATTGACTTTTATCATAAAATTGGGGACCATGAGAATTGTTGTTCTTCTACCCCTCTTATGTTTTCTATATTCCAAATTGAATTTTTTCATCCAATCAAAATGCAATTATTGCACCAAAAATATGGGACTATTTAAGCAGAACCAATATTTTAATCTAGCAAGAAACACAGAAGAAGGATCACTAATGTAAATCTCGAGATAATTTATGTTTGTAAAAATGTAAATCTCGAGATAAATTATGTTGCTGACCTGGCTAGTAATACCGGTTTCGAGCATCCAATCAACCGGAATCTGGAAACTCTTGAATTTTGTCGCCGCCGATTCTTTCATCCTCGATAGACTATAAACACCATGCTCTAACCTTTAAAATCAACGAAGAATCTTTAATTAATTATCTTAAATTAAAGAATCTGAATTTGAAATGAATCAAAGAATGGATTTTTATATTTACTTTTCAAATAAAGCTTGCATTTTTTTAAGAGCAGAGCTAGAAGATTGACGTGGATCTTCCCGGAAACGAGAAGCTTCTGATATGAGTTTCTTCAGATCGAAATAACAAAACGCTGCTTCACGTAAAGCATCAGCTTTTTGCTCCGGCCATTCGAAATGTTTCAACACTGCTCTCTCATCAACCTTCAAAGATACAAACTTTCAATTGAATAATCCCAGAAATTTGGTTTTAAGTTTTGGGAAGTTTTCATTCATACCAGGTAAGAGAGTTCGTCGTCGAGCCATTTGACGAAAGGAACAACGTCTTCAATGTCTGAAAACGCAGCGTTTTCGACTTCTTTGATCAAGAATCTTATGAAATCTCCTTGCGTTTCTACGTCGGTTTTTATCTGCAATGTTCGGTTTAGAGTTAAACCAAACCGGTTTATGATTTTAAATTTTGAAAGTTACTTGGAAAAGGACGAGGAAAAAGTGGAATGACTGGTCAATTCTCACTGACGCAAGAAAGTCAGAGAGACTAAACCGAGATTTACTAAGCCGGTTAAAGAGAATTTTTACCGCGAGGAGATAAACCGATCGGTTTTCGATTTCTCCGATCATGTCTCTGGCGTTGGAGCTAGCAAGAATTGCTTCTGCGGCGGCGTTTCCACCGCCGGTGGAATCTCTTCTCGAGTTTGTGGAATCTCTTCGCATCAACGAGTGATAAAACTCCACAACTTCCGGTACTCTTCTTACTTTCGCCGACGCAATGCTTAAACTCTTCGGCGGTGGCGGTGGAGGAGGCGGAGGAGGAGCTTTGGAAACAGACGGAGGTGGTGGTGGTTGTTGAAGAAGCGGTGGTGGAGGTGGAGGAGGAGGAGGCGGAATCGATTTCTGCGGCGGCGGATCTGCTCTGTTCTCCGTGGAATCACCTAATGAAAAAGACCGTTTCGGCGGTGGTTTTGGGACTCTCGGAACTCTAGATCTGACGGCTGAGAGTGATGATGACTCAACGAGTTCCTCCGAGTTATTACTCCGTGAATAACTCTCGATTTCGTCTTTCCGATAAATGTCGCCGTCGGCGTCTCCGGATGATGAAATGCTCTTGTTGTTCTCATGATTAGTAACCGGGTCGGGTACATTCCTCAACGACCCGACCCGTTTTAAACTTCTGATTAGATTCGATTTCGCCGACACATCCATTAAACCCTGAAACCTCTGAGAAACAGAGAGCGCGTGATCGTCACTCTCCGACGAAACAAGTTTCCGAAGCTCCACAATCTCCGCCTCCATTTCCTTCTCTCTTTTCTCACTCTCCCTCCTCATTTCCTCGCTCCGGTCAAATTCTCGCCGTAATCTCTCGTTCTCCTCCGCTAACCTCGCCGTCTCCTTCCTAAACTCCTCGATTTCACCGTTCTTCTCCGCGATCTGCGATTCAAGCAACGGAATAACAGAAACAGATTCTCTAAGAAGCTTAACCTCGAGATTCTCCGTCTTTAACAGAGCTTCTCTCTCACGAAGCTCCTCAACTTGACGACGAAGCTCAGAGACGACGCCGTTATGAGAAGCAGCAGCAGCAGTAGCGTGAACTTGAGCGGAAGCGCGTGGGAAATAAACGCCGAAAGAACGAGTGAAACCCGGTTTACTAGGATTAATCGGCGGTTTAGTAGTAGTAGCAGAACCGGAAGAAGGCGGTTTAAGAGGAGGAGGAGGAGGAGGAGGAAGAGGTAAAGGAGAAGAAGGCATATCTTTGGTTTTTTTAGTAGAAGGTGATTTGTGAAAACCCATTGTTACACGAACCTTACCAGCCACCATTGATGGATGATGAATGATAAAAAGCTCCAAATTTTGATTGATTTTCAAAAATGATGACTAGTTGAGAAGAAAGGAGGGATTTGCATGGAAATTAAAAGCATGTCGTTGTCCGTGCAGTTCTTGAGAGAGAGAGAGAGAGAGTGATAGTGATGATTCAAAGTTTGGGCCTTTGGATTAAGAAGAAGATGAGACTACTTACTTGGAGAGAGTAATAATTTTTTTTTTTTTTTTTATATTTGTAATGTTTGTTTAAAATAAAGAATTGGTTAAAATGCTTTTTTCGACCGTTGGAAGAATAATCTTACATTTAGCATATGAAATTGAAACTACACTGTGCTTTATTATTTTTTTAAGTACAGTGTGTGTACACGTATAACGAGGAACGTTCTTCTGTTCATCTTAGATTCAAATTTTAAAACCAAAGTTAAAGAACACTTTAAGGCTTTTGGTGATTCGATTTTGTTCTTTTTAGTTTACCTTTGTCTTTGACAATTTCAGTTGTGTTCGGCAATACTGAGAATGTTAGCCATACTTTAGAATCATATATATAGATCCGAATGATGAAATCGTAAACACAAAATTTTTATGAGAGTACTTAAGTTAAAAATGGTAATAACTCGTTTCCAAGAAATTAGTAATAAATCGTTTCCAAAAAAATCTATGGTACTAACTGTTATGATAGCTCTAAATGGAAACACATAGAAACAATAAACGGTAATAGAGTTAATGACGATAAGGTTTATTAATGGTAAGTAACTACATTAGTGGCATTAAACTTGTTTTAATGCTAGTTAAGCTGATTTAAATCCCACATTGAATGTTTAACTTTTAGATTAACACTCTTTCTGTTTCACAAAATAAATGACGTTTTCTATTTTTAATGTTAGTATTTTTCAAACCAAAATTATAGTTTCCCTTTGATAAACTTTGAATTTGAGTCATTATCATTTCATTAATCATAGTGTTAAATAAGGGTTTATTTGTATATTTAATTATTTTCTTAATTATGGTGTAAATATGTAAAATGTGTCAAAATGACTGTCTTCATAAACCTAATAATATGTTCTCCATCAGTCCATATATCATCAACTAGAAGATATGTTTTATAAGTCTATATAACACCACCATTTTTTTTCTTATGAAAAATAATTATCACAATTTAAACAATCTAATAGATAATATCATGGTTGTAGTACTCGAAGCCATCCGATTATATAAAGTAGAAACAATATGAGATATATTTTAAATTGTGAATATAAGTAATTAGATGGGTCGATGATTTGAAAATGTATAGTTAATTTTGGTATTTTTAGTGTCACCAAAAATACTTCGAAATTAGTTCAGAAATGGCAGTCTTTTAAAGGTGTTAATCCAGTTATAAGACTTAAGCCAATAATGTAAACTAGCACATCTAAAATTAAAGGAAGTTTGTTAGATAAGTACATAAAAATGTTAATCAAGTGATATACATATGGATTAAGGTGTGTAGCCTAACATTTTGTAATTGTATTAGTATAATTGATTTGTTGTTTTACCATCAGAATTTAAACTCATATAGCAATTTGAAAGAAAAAGAGCTGTAATTGATGCTGACTTTTTCCCGCATTGCTTTCTCAGCACATATCATATTACTTTCTCTCTTTTTTTTTTGTGTGTGTGTGTTTTCTTGTTAAACTTCTTTTGTGTTTTGATCAAACACAAATTAATACATCTGTTTATATAAAAAATAAAAAAGCTTGACACTATAGCTCTTATTAGTAATTGTAAACTATAAACAAATGGATGATGAAGTAGAATGGTGATATTGTTAATCTAATGAACCTTTCAATGCAACGCTTTGATTACAGTCATCATCAAAACTCGAATACGGACCAATTAATTAGAATTTTGATTGTTTTTTTTTTTGTCAACTAAAATGTTTTATTGTTAAAATTGTATTAGACAACAAAAAAAAATAGAAGGTATAAACGTATACGTGGTTTAGTCATTTAAAGGTTTATAAGATTGATTTATTGAGAAAAAAACTTAGCTAACTATGAAAGGGAAAGGAGAAATTAATGTTGAGCAGCGTCGAAGAAGGGGAAAGAACAGAGAATTGAAAAGAATGTCACATAACCTTGTGGGGGTGACATATAATCTATTCATATGTGTGTATATATGTATATGTTTCAATTAATAAACCCCTAATAATAATATTTTGAAGGTGGTCCTTTTACAAAAAATCAACATCTTGTCTCTTCTATAGTTTGCTGTAACATACAAAATATACACAAATTTATACACATTAACACATGTGTACACATACCTAACTATATCTTATACATAAAAATTGATTTTCTGACTATGATCCCTTGTGACATGTTTTTGTTTTTAAACTTGATTCCATCGTAGTAGGGGTTTATATATTGGATCAGAAGATGAAAATCTAATTTTACAATTTATATTTTAAACTTTTGGTCCTCTGCTCCTCACATTAAATAAGGTTCATTAGTTTTGAAGTTGGTGATGCTGACTTGTCTACTAACAAAAATGTAACTAGACATATTAAGATAATTGTTCCTATTTTGAGTATTGCATCTTTGTTTTTCAAAAAAGTGGGCTCTATTGAATTTGTTGGTTAGGTCATGAAAATTTGTTGTATGTGTGAATTTATGAATAGGATTTGTGTTGGGGACTCTTAGCCATATTTGAGGTGTTAAAGGGAGCTTTCTCTTCCCACATGCTTTTGTTTATTCTTCTAAGTTCTAAGCACAACGATAAAATGAAATGGTATCCATATCTATCTATACTCCATCAGTCATTAATGTACCAACCCTATTATTAATCGAAAAGCCAAATCTTTATTTGAAGTTTTAGACTATATATACTTTATAATATTTTACATATTTGTCATTTCGACAAACCCTATCGGTGAGGGTATTACACAATCTCTGTGTATATCTACAGTTACACGTCTGTATGTGACCGTTTGTTTTTGTGGAGACAATAGTGAAATGGAGCCTCGTGTAGCCTTGCATTGGACTCAGGACCATTTTCATCAAAATGTTCATACTTTAACATTATACGGCAATTATTACGAACTGTACATTTGGCTATTCTGCAGCTGTACAATCATATGTACCATGTACAACAAATTATCAAAATTTTCACCGAATATTGTGACGGTCAAATTGAGAATCGTTTAAACTTTGTGTGAAAGAGATGTAAAAACAAGTACATGAGAAATTTGGCCTATATGGAAGAAAGATGAACTCTTGAAGCCCATTTTGTATAAGACCCATGTTCATGGATTATACAATTTTAGTCTTTTTATTATTATAATAAAGCATGGTTTATTTGTTTAAATAATTCATCTAATTAGATAACATAGAATTTTTTTAATAATCTATTTTATAATAAATTATAAATGCTAAATGTATTTTTAATTATTTTCTATTAATTTAAGTGTAAATGTCAAGTAAAGTGATGGAATAATTTTTGGTCATATAATTTAATGATTTATCTATTGACCAAATAATGGTATACAATGGACCACAAATCATACTCAAAAAGGAACATAATCCGGTTTGATTCGGTTTACTTAAACCGCTCAGGTTTTAATACGGATCGACCCAACATCTATCATCCCTGACAGCTTTTTCCCAACGTTCTACGAATCTCTTCATTTCAACAGAAGATTTCATCCTCACTTCTGGTCTATAATCCACTTTACGAGACTCTAATGCTTCCTGTGAAATCTCAACCAAATGATTTCACATACAACTACATATAAAACATAACTGCTTCAAGAAACACATAGAAAACACTAGTAGAGCGTACCGTTGATTTCGGGCCTGTCTCATTCCGCAAGGAGCTTGAAGCGGTTTCAACCACACCGAGCGTTGGAAGACCGTAATGAATTATGTACTCCGCATCAACAACACCAACATTTCTCTTTCGATCACCCTAACCGCGACCAATAACATGTTAATAAAAACCGTGCAATGAAAGGAAGTTGAGGGCTTAAAAAAAAAAAAAGAGTTAGAAGAAGAAACCAACTTGAGCACAATAACCAAGCTGCGTATCCAGACCCCAAGCATGGATCAAATCATTCTGCAACAAAATCGAAAACATTAAACCCCCAAAGACAAACCGAATTCTATCGACTAAAGGAACAAAAATCGAATGCCGAGATATATATATATATATATATATACACACAAATGTTACCTGAATCATATACCAAGAACACCTCCATGCTGCTCTAGAGAAAACAGGTGCCATAATTTCTACCCACCTGCGTGCGGATCCAAGTTACATGTTAACCGGGAAAATGAAAGAGTTTCGAGAACATTCCCGACATTTGCAAAAATGTTTACCCGATGCAGGGAGGATTGGTGCTATTGTCATCACATCGCGCGCCACCTTTGTATTTATACATCCTTCTATGAACTTTTGATTTTTGTCGACGAGCGGTTATAGGATGATACACTTCTGATACTGTAGTGTCGAGAGCAGGTTGTGATATCTGAAGCCCCTCTTCTTTGACAATAGATAGGTATCTAAAGTAAAATGATTTCATCATGGAAATGAAAAATAAAAAAAGATTTAGAAGATTGAAATCCTATATTTGGTGGATTACCGTTGAGGATTGAAATGATCTACACCAAGATCTTCGTCCCAAAGAAATATATACTCATACTCAGCAACTATATCGGGATGCAAGAATCGCTTGGCAAACCACCTGTGACATTAACCATATATATTCAATTGTAAGATAATATATGATGGTTGGCGAAAATAGTAACAAG
Organism: Arabidopsis suecica; assembly: GCA_019202805.1. Lineage (NCBI taxonomy): Eukaryota > Viridiplantae > Streptophyta > Magnoliopsida > Brassicales > Brassicaceae > Arabidopsis > Arabidopsis suecica. Next base: position 9,379,558 of record CM032911.1, read on the forward strand.
AAATTTCAAGAAACAGACCATTTTGTTTGATTCATCACGGAAACATGAATCGCATGCTTATTCCATGGATACTGCTTCCAATCGTCGACAACACCATCATAATGAAAAAGCATGACCGCGAAATCTCGAGGAGGAAACTGAAATCACCGAAATTTGTATAATTGATCGAAACAAAAGGCGAAAATCTTACTGATGGAAACAATCATAAGACAAAACAAAACCTTTTGGATAGCTTTGTTAACTAGCTCCTTTTGCTTGATTCCGACTGTCATGGCTAACAAACTTATCGAATGGTTTGGCCTTTTCTGAATGAAATATACAACGAAAGATTAAGCTACAAGAAAAAAAAACCGTGAAATTTTACAAATCTTTGAGGAATCTTGTAACAACCTTTTTTGTGTCATCGTAGATCCATAGATGTTGTGTTTCCAGGTTCGATGTTTTCGCGATAATTCCTTGTGGTAGTGCTTCAGAACCCATCGGCTTATTGAAATTCTAGTGAAAGATATATATATATATATATATTTGTAAAGTTTAATATCAAAGAATCCCCTAAAACAACCTAAAAGAATACTTCGAAGACAAACCTGGCATGTACTGGTTGATGTTGCATTCTGCATCTTATCAGTGATGTTATGCATCTTATCAGTGATTTCCCAGCTCAACAATTTCTGTAAATTTATAAATCTTAAAAATCAAAATCCGAATACAATAATAGACTTATTAATCTATCGTTGACTATAAAACCAGAACTATTCAACAATGTCATGTTATTCACATGTCGGAAAAACACTACTGATTACACAAAAAAAACAGCTGAACAATCCAACTAAAAAGACAGTAACATAGAGCATAAATAGAGCTTAATTGATGTCAAACACAAAAGACATTTACCTCTTTAAAGTCTTTAGCAAGATAAGCATTGCCAATGAAGTAAGCACCACAAATCAAAGCAGTGGTGATTAAGACACTACAGAGACACGATCTATTCATTGAACCCCGCAATTTAGAGAATTGATAATGAGGCTTCTTCTTGAGAAGAAAACAAAGAACAGAGCCTAGAGACAGAGGTGTTTAAATCATACATCAGAACACTAAACGAGGTTATAAAATATTAACAACGTTTCGATTATCTGAAATAAAATAAAAAAACTTAGTTGATTCAATAGGACAATTTGGAAAAGACAATAAATTGACAGAGATTTTTTTAGATTTTCCTCTATGTTTCCAATGCAAATGCACATGAGAAGACGATATAGCTAAACAATTCCTAAATTATGTAAGAAGAAGTGAAAAGGAGTCACATAATTAACTAATTTAATTTCGTCAACGTCAAACAATTATTTAAACTTTGTGTGAGAGAGACGTAGAAACAAGTACATGAGAAATTTGGCCTATATAGACGAAATAAAGATGAACTCTTGAAACCCCATTTTGTAAAAAGCGTATCTTCATGGATTATACTTTAGTCTTTTTTTTTTTTGGGTAAAATTATACTATAGTTTCAATAAATATGTAAACCTGCAGAATAATATGCCAACCAAGTTTATTATTTAATTTTATGCAGTAATCCGCTATATTTAATCATCTAGATTTGTTTAACAACTTAAGTGCATAACGTGATATAATAAATGCACGGTTTTAGTTAGTAGACCTCCATGGCTCCATGTTAAGACGCTTCGACGACTAAGAAAATACTTTAAAAAACAAATCAATCCATAATTCTGATCTGAAATCGTGTATTTTATATTTTTAGTTGGTAAGTGGTAACACGCATATGATATGACCGTCAATTTCGGAGCTATACGTGGCTCTTTAATTCTTTATCGACTATATTATTATTTGAGATACGATCAATTTATTTGTATGAAATTTGTTGCAAATCATTTTTAAGGTTTTTTTATAACTAAAACGAATATATGATATTATTCCAAAGAAGCGACCTATTCAAACAAATATTATTACGTTAGATAGCTTGCTCCACGTTTACAAGCAATTGACAATTACTCAATTAGTGACATGACCACACTAATGCTTTCACGTAATATGATGATTCAAAATCATGGCAACATACATTTATGTTTTTATATGGACTAAATTCATTTTTCATTCGAATTTTGACTTTACGGTTAAATAAATCCAACTTTTGTAAGATTTGGTACAATTTTAGTTTCAAATTTGAGTAAATTTTACACTAAACCGTTTTTAGGTTTGGTTAAACCAACTCGAATAGTCATAGCATGACAAAAAAGTGAAAAAAAAAAAGATTAAAAGAAAAGAAAGGAATCATTCGTATGTTGATTGCAAAGGTGAGCTATTGCTTTCCTTAAACGTTAAAAGAACATCTTTTCGGATAAATTAAGAAACCAACTTTTTTGTTTATCAAATAAAAAATATTTTATATTTAATACCATATCGAGAACGATACTTCCTCTGCAACACGCCTAAAATACGCGAACGAATATTTATATCATTCAACCATATAGTATCTCTCTCTACTGTTTTCATTTTCCAACATAATTATTAATTCGATCCAAAGAGCTTCTCTGATCCTTATTACCTAGAAAAAATAAACATTAATTAGAGATATCTTAAGATGATGGAGGAAGAAGACAAGAAAGTGACGAAGTGTTTTAGCTTCAAGAGAATCATGAAGATGAAGAAGAAAGAGGAGGAGGAGAAGTTGATAGTGTCTAGAGAATTTGCAAAAAGATGGAGAGATCTGAGCGGTCAAAACCATTGGAAAGGGATGTTACAGCCGTTGGATCAAGATCTCCGGGAATATATCATACATTACGGCGAGATGGCTCAGGCTGGTTACGATACTTTCAATATCAACACCGACTCTCAGTTCGCCGGCGCTAGCATCTACTCTAGAAAAGACTTCTTCGCCAAGGTAACAAGAAAAGAAAAAATTACATATAAATTAAACGTTCTGATTGATAATCTCTAGAACCGTGAAACATGGAATTTTTTCTTGTCATGTAATTGTGTAGGTGACTTATGGTTTGAAAAAATCCCCTCATTTATACAATCGTGAAATGTTAAAAACAAAAATATAGAGAATTTAATGAAATAATCTTAATGGAATTAAGCACACGTACTATATCTCACTCACCCAAATTTTCTTTTACGATTATATCAATGTCACCAATCGAAGGTACTTTCTTCTTACGCAAGAAATCTAAAGCCAACCCTTTTCTTCTTACGCAAGAAACCTAAAGCAAACATTTGTTGATTCTTAAAACACAGGTTGGTTTAGAGAAAGCACATCCGTACACAAAGTACAAAGTGACGAAGTTTCTATACGCAACATCCGAGATCCACGTGCCTGAATCATTTCTATTGTTCCCAGTTTCACGTGAGGGATGGACAAAGGAATCAAATTGGATGGGTTACGTGGCAGTAACAGACGACCAAGGCACGGCGCTTCTTGGTCGGAGAGATATAGTGGTCGCTTGGAGAGGCTCAGTGCAACCGCTTGAATGGGTCAACGACTTCGAGTTCGGTTTAGTCAACGCCAAAAAAATATTCGGTGAGAAAAACGATCAAGTGCAAATTCATCAAGGTTGGTATTCAATCTACATGTCTCAAGATGAACGATCACCTTTTACTAAGGCCAATGCTCGTGACCAGGTACGTATATATACAACTTTTCGAATGAAGATTTTACCATTTTGGTATTGTTTGCAAAAGTATCTGAGAAAATAACAAAATAGGTATTGCGAGAGCTTGGGAGATTGTTGGAGAAGTATAAGGACGAAGAAGTTAGTATAACTATCTGTGGTCATAGTCTTGGAGCTGCACTCGCAACGCTTAATGCTACGGATATTGTGGCTAATGGTTATAACAGACCAAAGAGCCGTCCTGACAAGTCTTGTCCAGTTACGGCCTTTGTCTTTGCTAGTCCTCGTGTTGGGGATTCAGACTTCAAGAAACTCTTCTCCGGGTACGTCCATATAAATACTTTATATAATACGATCATTTCAAATGAAACATGACTTATATATAATGTACTTTATATAATACGATCATTTCAAATGAAACATGACTTATATATAATGCAATAAAAAACAGATTGGAAGATATCCGAGTGTTACGGACAAGGAATCTACCGGACGTAATTCCAATCTATCCACCGATAGGTTACTCCGAGGTCGGCGACGAGCTTTCAATAGACACAAGAAAGTCACAATACATGAAATCTCCTGGAAACCTAGCGACCTTTCACTGTCTAGAGGCTTACTTGCACGGTGTTGCAGGGACTCAAGGAACGGCCAAAGCTGACTTATTCAGACTCGATGTGAAAAGAGCCATCGGATTGGTCAACAAATCAGTAGATGGCTTAAAAGACGAGTACATGGTCCCAGGGAAATGGAGGGTTCTTAAAAACAAAGGTATGGTCCAAGAAGACGATGGATCTTGGAAGTTATTGGACCATGAAATTGATGATAATGAAGATTTGGATTTCTGATTTTCTGGTCATTTTTTCTTTGTGAAGTGTTGATGTTTGGAAACACACTATATTTTTTTCTTCTATTTAACGTTGTATTTTATTCTTTTTGTTTAATACTACCAAATGAATGTATGCGCATAGTTTTGTGTCGCAATTATTTTGTTATGTTTTCATTTTTCTAGCTTGAAAGAATTCATTTTTCGTTTCTTATAACCGAGGATATCTAGCTGCAAAACCCATAATAACTTTTGATTTTGACGCATGCGGAACTAACCTTGATTTAAATCACATTGATCTCGATTAAACCTAATTAATCTTGATATTTGTGTGTTTTTGCAGAAGCAATATTGAATATACGCTTCCATATTATTTTAAAATAAATTAGACAGAGCTAGATTACTGGCATAGCTCATAGGTCCATATGATTGGCACCAACGATAACCAATATCATTCAAATGACATGTGAATATGTGACTTACTGACTGATATATAGTGGAATTAAAGACAGATTAGAAGATCTCCAAAAGTATTATGGATAAATATTCTACCGGGTGTGATTCCAATCTATTCACCGTTAGGTTACGCCGAGGTTGGAGAAGAGCTTCCAATAGACGACATAGACGCTCTTGCACGGAATGGTCAATAACAATAAATGAGTGGATGGGTTAAAAGACGAGTGTATGGTCCCATGGAAATGGAGGGTTCTTAAAAACATAGGTACGGTCCAACAAGTCGATTGGTCTTGGAAGTTACTGGACCATGAGACTGATGATAATGAAAATTTCAATTTCGATTTCTGATTTTTTTTTTCTTTGGTCAAGTTTGATATTTGGAAAAATACTGTAATTGTTTTCTAATTTATTTAATGTTGTATTTTTTTATCTATTAAATAATTTAAATATCGAAATTCCAATCCATTTATTTCAAGAAATTTCTGTTAGTTTCTTCATTCTTACAAAAAAAGAAGATTCCAATTCTAGATTTTATTTTGAAGTACTGTAACTGGTTTGGAGTCTTACATTTGAGATTGGGTTTGATTGTTTTTGATATTTTAAATTTTAGTTTATTCGGTTTATATGTCATTTTTTTCATTCAAAAGAGAACACAATACTTTAGTTTTCTATTGAATGTTTTCTAAAAGTTAGTAAACGCAATGTTCTTTTCCATTCTCTTTCGCATTTTAATATATATATTTATAGAGTCGAATTTGTATTTTAATAGTCTGCATCAGTGTTTAACAACTCGTATAATGAGTTCTACTGCAACGTAGCTAGAGTACAATTACGTTTGATTAAAAGATTTAAACGATTGTATTTTTAGGGTTTGACACAGTCAAACCGCTTCACATAATCAAACCATCTATGACTAAAGCAATAATCAAATATTTTGGCTAATAAATGTCAATGCCACTTGCATTTTATGGTTAAAGTCTTTAATTATAAAAATGAAGTAGTTTGAAAATTCTCGTCCAGTGGCACATCATGTGAGTTTCACATCATGTGATCATGTGTGTAGTCTCACACGTCGTGGATTAAATGTCGAGAGAGATACTAGAAAAAACAAAACACAGAGTTAGTTTTTTCCTCTTTTCATAACATTTATACTGCAATTTTAAATATGGATGGTAAGTGACCAAGTTGTCACGCACCGATTCTAATTTTGGGCGTGACAAAGTGGTAACTTAGTGATTAAACTATCGGCCGATTGACAACTTGGTCAATTTTAAATATGGATGGTAAGTGACCAAGTCTATCGCTATCATTTGGTCAAGTAAAAAAGTAAAGAAGAATAGCAACAAATTTAAAATATATAGTTTTGAATACGGGTTATAACACTGCACATTGACAACTTGTAATACAAATCAGTAAAATATATATTACGGTCAAATTTCAAAGAGTAAATCCTCCAAACTTACGTTAAACTTAAACATATTTATAATATGAATGTACTCAGAGTTACGTTTCTCGATCACAATAAGTGTGTTATTTGACAATTTCAAAGCTTTCCAAGTCAGAGTCAATTGAAGACATACAAAATAGAACTCTGACGGTCCAACATTAACAAAATGATATAGAAATGATGTGAAAACGAAGGTTTTTGTCTGAGTCAATGATTAAAATTTGAAAATGGCAATACCAAATTATTATATAAAAAGGCATGCTCTTCATGAACAATCCCTAAGGCTAATACCAAACAATCAGCTAGAGCTCTATAAACTCATTCTTGCCTTGTGCCTTAAGTCATCATCTTTTTTTTTCCTTCTTAATCTAAACCAACTAAAGAGATAACAAAATGGAAAACGCTTCGACCGTGAGATTCTCTAGCTGTCGAGGAGTTGCGTTTGAGATTAAACCTCATGCAAACCCTTTCGCTGTCGATACAACGGATCAAAACCGCTACGCAAACGCTGAACGCGAGGAAACGAGCAGCCGGTTTCGACTTCCATGGGATTTCATGAGAAACGCCTCAAAAGTTTTCCCTTCATCGATTCAACACTCCATGAGCCGAGCTAGCAGTCATTTCTGCGATTTGGACTCCGACAACGAGGACGAAGAAGAAGAAAAAGATGATATTTTCTACTTAGAAGAAGGTGGTATCAAAGAAGGAAACGAAGAACACAGTGAGACGGACGAGAAGGCAATCCTTGCTTCTTCCGCAAGCAAACACAGTGAGAAACCGCAGCAACCGCCGGTTCCAAAGAAACGCGCTTCAAGACTATCCATCATACTTCTTGATCAAGGATTGTTCACCGTTTACAAACGTCTCTTCGTCCTTTCATTGTTTCTAAACGTCCTAGCCCTGGTTCTCGCGGCCACGGGAAATTTCGCTTACGCTAGAAACAGAGCAGCTCTGTTTTCAATCGCCAACATTCTTGCCCTAACTCTCTGCAGAAGCGAAGCCTTCTTGAGAATCGTTTTCTACCTAACCGTAAACCTCCTCGGACACTCCTTTGTCCCTCTGCGCATCAAAATCATGGTCACATCGCTGTTACAAAGCCTCGGTGGTATCCACAGCGGCTGTGGCGTTTCCTCGATCGCTTGGCTCATCTACGCATTGGTTCTCACTCTTAAAAACAGAGACAACACTTCAACAGCCATCATAGCGGTTGCGTCCACGATTCTCTCTCTCCTCTGCCTCACTTCTGCAGCCGCGTTCCCTCTTGTTCGCCATTTACACCACAACGTCTTTGAACGCGTCCACAGATTCGCCGGTTGGACTGCTTTAGGCCTTGTTTGGGCGTTTATAGTTCTAACGATTTCCTACGATCCAAAGTCTAGATCTTACACAGATAATCTCGGCTCGAAACTGATCAAAACGCAAGAATTTTGGTTTACGTTAACTATCACAGTGTCGATTCTGCTCCCTTGGTTAACTGTGAGACGAGTTCCGGTTGACGTCTCATCTCTCTCGGGCCACGCGTCGCTGATCAAATTCAGAGGAGGCGTGAAATCAGGGATCTTGGGTCGGATCAGTCCATCGCCATTATCGGAATGGCATGCTTTTGGGATAATCTCCGATGGGAAGACATCGCACATGATGTTAGCTGGTGCTGTCGGCGACTTCACCAAGTCCTTAGTCTCAAAACCTCCAACGCATTTATGGGTCCGTACAGTTCACTTTGCCGGCTTACCCTATCTCGTTAACTTGTATGACAAGGTAAATAAAACTCCCTTAGGGTTTTACTACTAACAGATTTTAACAGTTTGTTGGATGTTTGTTAAATATTTTGACTACTACTAAACTAAAAATATTTCGTCTTTTTTTCACTACAGGTATTACTTGTGGCCACTGGTTCAGGGATTTGCGTATTTTTATCGTTTCTAATGCAACAGAGTAAGGCTGAGGTATATTTGATATGGGTGGCTAAAGGATTAGATGATAATTTCGGGTCGGAGATTGTGAATAGGATTAAAGATTATCCTCATCAAGACAGGATCATAGTTCACGACACTGCGGTTCTAGGACGACCTAATGTGTCGGAAATGAGCGTGGAAGCTTCCAAGAAGTTTGGTGCTCAAGTTGTGATTGTTACAAGCAATCCTGAAGGAAGTCGTGATGTTGTTAATGCTTGTAAGGCTTCTGGTGTTCCTGCTTTTGGTCCTATTTGGGATTCTTAAGTTACTTTTTTTTTTTTGGTTATTTAATTTCTCTGATTTTTATTATTTGTCTATTATTTAAGATTGGTGTAAACTTCAATTGTATATTTTTCGTATAAATGAAATCTTATCAAGAGTTATGATGAGTTAATAAGATAAGACCTTTTCATGTGTGATAATGAGTTTGTTAGCTTGCACCCAAAAAAAATTAAATAGCGTTGAGCCAAACTGTGAAATTCGCCAAATTTTATATAAAAAAGAAGATTATGAAGATGTTTGACTTTGGTCAAAAAAAAAAAATTGAAGATGTTTGACTTATATATGATGAGTTTATTGAGTTCTACTTCTAACAAAACAGTGCGACTTTGACTTCTCAGATCTCATTATATATACAAGATTTGATCAATTCAAAATCCATGAGATCTGAGCTATTAAATGTTATGGTCAAAACAAAATACTATACACTACAATAACTTAAATGTGTTTGATATTTAAGTATAAGAAAATAATAACTAGTACCATACATAAAAAGAAGATGTTGGTCAATAACTAAATATTATGTTGATACTTGGTGTATCTTAACCATCATATATATATTAAGTAATATTTTTAGATTTTACTCTAGTTGAATTCTTGATTCTGTAGTCTTTACCATTCATATTTGTTTTATCAAATCCTATAGCTTCTTATAAATTAAACCATTACGAGAATTAACCAAGAGTCAATCTTTCTAAATTTAGAAACAGAATTAGTTATTTTCACATAAATTTTATTGGTTTAATAAAAGATATATAGTACAAAAACACTTTTGTATATTTATGTATTATAATTATCAAATATTTTGTTGTACAAAACACGTTTGTAAAATGCTACAAAATGTTAAATCTACTGTGGTCCATAAAACACATAAATACACTGATTTTTTTTCCAAGTACAACAAAATCTATGTACCAAATAATGGTATACAGTGGACCGACCACAAAGCACTCAACAAGGAAAATAATCCGGTTTGGTTCGGTTTACTTAAACCGCTCAGGTTTCAATACGGATCGACCCAACATCTATCATCTCTAACAGCTTTCTTCCAACGTTCCTTGAATCTCTTCATCTCTACAAATGATTTCATCCTCACTTCTGGTCTATTATCGACTTCACGAGACTCTAATGATTCCTGTGAAATCTCAACCAAATTGTTTCATGCAATCATAAAACATAACTGCTTCAAGAAACATATTGAAAACACTAGTAGAGGGTACCGTTGGTTTCGGGTCTGTCTCATTCCGCAAAGAGCTTGAAGTGGTTTCAACCACACCGAGCGTTGGAAGACCGTAATGAATTATGTACTCCGCATCAACAACACCAACATTTTTCTTTCGATCACCCTATCCACAAGCAAGAGTACATGCTAATAAGAATCACGCACAATTGAGGAAATGAAGGCTTATCAAAACCAGTTTAGAAATATAAAAAAAAAGGAGTAGAGAAAATAAACCAACTTGAGCGCAATAACCAAGCTGCGTATCTAGACCCCAAGCATGGATCAAATCATTCTGCAAAGAAAACGAAAACATTAAACCCCCAAAGACAAAACCAAATCTCTCGACGAATGCCGAGATATATACACACAAATGTTACCTGAATCATATACCAAGAACATTTCCATGCTGCTCTAGAGAAAACAGGTGCCATCATTTCTACCCACCTACAGATCCAAGTTACATGTTAACCTGAAGATAAAGGAGAAAGAGAGTTTCCAGAACAATCCCGGAATATGCGAAAAGCATTTACCCGATGCATGGAGGATTGGTGCTATGGTCATCACATCGCCCGCTACCTTTGTATTTATACATCCTTCTATGAACTTTTGATTTTTTTCGACGAGCGGTTATAGGATGATGCACTTCTGATTTTGAAGTGTCGAGAGCGGGTTGTGATATCTGAAGCCCCTCTTCTTTGACAATAGATAGGTATCTAAAATAAAATGATTTCATCATGGAAATGAAAAATGAAAATTACAAAATGAACACAAAAATCCTATATTTAGTGTATTACCGTTGAGGATTGAAATGACCTACACCAAGATCTTCGTCCCAAAGAAATATATACTCATACTCAGCAACTATATCCGGATGCAAGAATCGCTTGGCAAACCACCTGTGATATTAACCATATCCAATTGTAAGATAATATATGATGGGTGGCGAAAATAATAACAAGAAATTTCAAGAAACGGACCATTTTGTTTGATTCATCACAGAAACATGAATCGCATGCTCATTCCATGGATACTGCTTCCAATCGTCGACAACACCATCATAATGAAAAAGCATAACCGCGAAATCTCGAGGAGGAAACTGAAATCACCGCAATTTTGTATAAATAATCGACACAAAAAGGCGAAAATCTTACTGATAGAAACAATCAAAAGACAAGACAAAACCTTTTGGATAACTTTGTTAACTAGCTCCTTCTGCTTGATTCCAACCGCCATGGCTAACAAACTCATGGAATGGTTCGGCCTTCTCTGAAAGAAATAGACAACGAAAGATTAAGCTACAAAAAAAAAAGAAGCCGTTAAATTTTACAAATCTTTTGAGGAATCCTGTAACTCCTAAACAACCTTTTTTGTGTCATCGTAGTTCCATAGATGTTGTGTTTCCAGGTTCGATGTTTTTACGATAATTCCTTGCGGTAGTGCTTCAGTACCCACTGGCTTATTCAAATTCTAGTGAAAGATATATCAAAGAAATCTCATAAAACAACCTCAAATAAAAAAAAACTTGAATATATTCTTCGAAGACAAACCTGGCATGTACTGGTTGATGTTTCATTCTGCAACTTATCAGTGATGTTATGCATCTTATCAGCGATTTCCCATCGTAGCAATTTCTGTAAATTTATAATCTTATACATCAAATTCAGAGTTCTAGACTTATTGATCTAGTATTGGATCATAAAACCAGAATTCTTCAGTAATTTCATGATCTTCACTTACCTGTTTAAAATCTTTAGCAAGATAAGCATTGCCAATGAAGTAAGCACCACAAATCAGAGCAGTGGTGATTAAGACACTACAGAGACACGATCTATTCATTGAACCCTGCAATTTTAGAGACTAGATAATGAGGCTTCTTCAGAGAAAAAAAGAAAGAAAGAGCAGAACCTAGAGACAGAGGCTTTAAATCATATATCAGAATATCGAATCAGGTAATAAACTACAAGTAATATGTGGATTATCTGAAAATAATTATTTGATTCAATAGGACAATGAGGACAATTTGGAAAAAATAAATTGACAGAGATTTTGTAGATTTTCCTCTAAATTGACATGAGAAGAATATATAGCTAAACAATTCCTAAAACATGTAATAAGAAATGAGAAACAGTCAGATAGTCAACAATTAACCAACCATAGACACAAAAAAAATTGGATACATGAATGAATTCAGTAAAAAAGGAGACGAAGGAAGAAGAAAAGCTTTATCTCACCTGTTTCATGAATTAGGTGAATTTGATTTCTCTGTTTCTGCCTTTTGGGTTTCTCTGAAAATCGAACCTTTTTTTCCTCTCTCAAAAAGGTTTCTTTTGTGACAGAGAATAAACCCTTTTCGAGAGAGAAGAGGAAGAGACCAAAGTAGTAGAAGAAGAAGAAACGAATATCCCGAACTTGGTCGTTCTAAATTCTCTTCTCCAATTTCGAAGCTTTAAAAAATAAAGATTCTGTTTTTTTTTTTTCTGAGTTTCGTTAAACAATGCTTAGCTAAAGCTTCATTTGCCCAGTTGCTTCATAAACCCAGAAACGGAAGTGATAAATTTAAGCTGAAAGATGAACACTTTAAGAAACGGAATCTAAGGAATTGAAGAAGAAGATTGAAGTCAGAGAGACACGTTTCTGAGATCGTGTAGCAATTTCAAGGGTTTTGAGACAACAACAGAGAGGAAAGTGGTAAGTGGTGAGACACGTGTTTTATTTTAATTGGATATTATTTATTTATTTTAAGTCGTGTGTGTATATTTGTCTCAATTTGAAACCGACCGAGATATTATTTGTTGTCGTCATTAATTTCAAGATCAGATAAAATTTAAAAACTTTTAATTCTCTTTACAAAAAATAAAAAAGAGAACTTTATCTGAATCTATTTCTCTTTTCCGGCGGGAGATTTTTGTGAAGCTTCTTCTCTATCTCCATCGCCGATGTTTTCGTTATCGTTAATTCAACCGCGTCTCCGGATTTCAGAGATTCCGGTAACGCAAACGTTCAAATCTCCGACGATATGTTACAGTAGCGATTCAAGAACTAAGCGAGAGGAACAGAGACACGGGAGGTTATCTGGGTTTCGACTAGTTTCTGGAAAGAGACCATCTTTCGATTTGGGTTTTAGTGATTTACAACAGTTTAAAGGAGAGAATGTGGATTCATCTTCTTTCGATAGCGAACGAGTGGATTATGCTCTGTTAGCGGAGTGGCTACAGTCTTCTAATGGGATGCGACTCATTAAAAGGATTCACGCGATGGCGTTGAAGTGTTTTGATGATCAAGTTATCTATTTTGGGAACAATTTGATTAGTTCTTGTGTTAGACTTGGGGATTTGGTTTATGCACGTAAAGTGTTCGATAGTATGCCTGACAGAAATACTGTTACTTGGACTGCGATGATTGATGGGTATTTGAAGTTTGGTCTTGAGGATGAGGCTTTTGCGCTGTTTGAAGACTATGTGAAGCATGGAATACGTTTTACGAACGAGAGGATGTTTGTGTGTTTGTTGAATCTGTGTAGTAGGAGATCAGAGTTTGAGTTAGGGAGGCAGGTACATGGTAATATGGTGAAAGTTGGAGTGGGAAATCTTATTGTAGAGAGTTCTCTTGTTTATTTTTATGCGCAATGCGGTGAATTGACAAGTGCGTTACGAGCTTTTGATATGATGGAGGAGAAAGATGTGATATCTTGGACAGCGGTTATTTCGGCTTGTTCAAGGAAAGGGCATGGGAATAAAGCCATTGTCATGTTTATCGGAATGTTGAATCACGGGTTTTTACCTAACGAGTTTACGGTATGCAGTATTTTGAAGGCTTGTAGTGAGGAGAAAGCGATAAGATTTGGAAGGCAAGTACACAGCTTGGTTGTTAAAAGGATGATTAAGACAGATGTTTTTGTAGGAACTTCGCTGATGGACATGTATGCTAAATGCGGGGAGATTTCTGATTGCAGAAAAGTGTTTGATGGAATGAGCAATAGAAACACGGTCACATGGACTTCGATTATAGCTGCACATGCTCGGGAAGGTTTTGGTGAGGAAGCTATCAGCCTCTTTCGGGTAATGAAGAGGCGGCATTTGATTGCTAACAATTTGACAGTAGTAAGCATCCTTAGAGCGTGTGGATCTGTTGGGGCTTTATTGTTAGGGAAGGAACTTCATGCTCAGATAATCAAGAATTCGATTGAAAAAAATGTCTACATAGGAAGTACTTTGGTTTGGCTGTATTGTAAATGCGGAGAATCCCGTGACGCTTTCAATGTTCTCCAGCAGTTGCCATCTAGAGATGTGGTTTCATGGACCGCTATGATCTCTGGATGTTCGAGCTTAGGACACGAATCAGAAGCGCTAGACTTCTTGAAAGAGATGATTCAAGATGGTGTAGAGCCAAACCCATTTACATATTCCTCGGCTTTAAAAGCTTGTGCGAATTCAGAATCTCTTCTAATCGGCAGATCAATCCATTCCATTGCAAAGAAGAATCATGCTCTATCAAATGTCTTTGTGGGAAGTGCTTTGATTCATATGTATGCAAAATGTGGATTTGTCTCGGAAGCTTTTCGGGTTTTCGACAGTATGCCTGAGAAGAACTTGGTTTCATGGAAGGCAATGATAATGGGTTACGCGAGGAATGGGTTTTGCAGGGAAGCATTGAAGCTAATGTATAGAATGGAGGCAGAGGGATTTGAGGTGGATGATTATATATTTGCAACAATTCTCTCTACTTGTGGAGATATTGAGCTCGATGAAGCTGAATCTTCTGCAACTTGTTACTTGGAGACCTCTTGATCTTTCTTCTTTAGAATCTCTTTTTTCAAGTTCTTTCTTATATGATAAAGTTTATGAAAAAGATGCGTTCCACACTAGCACCAAATGTACAAATTTCATGTCGAGGATATACAGATTCGAAGATTTCATCTTAGCAATTAGCCAACGCAAAGATTGTTTTTTTTAAATCACAAAATACAAAGTGTAATGAATAAGAGTAAATCACATGGTGAATTCTATAATAGAAAATCTATAGGAGATATGAAAAAGATATACAAGTTTGGAAATATAAAAAAAGATTCTATCACAAGTAAAAAAGAAAATAAAACATAAACAACTGCACAAAATGAAAGCCACAGTATGGTAGAATATAAAAGATAAATTAGAAAAGAAAAAAAATGTTATTATTGGTGTCAAATTAAAGATGGTTTTTATAAAAAAAGATGTTATTATTAAGTTGTCATTAATAATTTTTAATGATGTCCCTTAAGATATTTTTAATACATTATTTATAATTAATTCTCTTCCAATGTTTAGACTTTAGAACCTAGTTTCAATGGGCTTTTTCAAAATAGATATATGGGCCTTAGTGACATATTTCCATTTAGCTCGAATGCATCCATATTTTTTAATCGTTTGAGTTTGATTTGACGACTAAAATAAAAGATTCAGTTGAGGTGCCAATAAAGTGAGAAATGAAATT
This sequence comes from Arabidopsis suecica, assembly GCA_019202805.1. NCBI lineage: Eukaryota > Viridiplantae > Streptophyta > Magnoliopsida > Brassicales > Brassicaceae > Arabidopsis > Arabidopsis suecica. Next base: position 9,394,838 of record CM032911.1, read on the forward strand.
AAAATATATATTATAAGTTTGGATCTTTTTTACTAATAATTTGAACGCACTATGTAAGCAATAGTATTTAATCAATCTTCTAAGTTGAATCTTTAAACAAGCAATTTTTAATGATAATAATATGCTATATATAGACTATATATAGTAGATGATCAAATTTTTAAAGGAAGTCCCTTTACTTTTTTTCAAAAAGTATTTACATTTTCAATTTATGTAATGATCATTTCTTTCTTGAATTAGAATGCACACTATAGGTCCCCACTTTGGCACAATGAACCTATTTGCTGCCTCTAGTTTATGGCCTTTTGATGTTCATATTCTCATCCTAATTAAATCTTTGATCTTTCCATCTTAATTAATGCTTAGATAATCTTAAGTGCCGGATAAGAACCTTTGAATTTGTGTTAATTATTGACTATTTCGATTCGTATCCATACTAGTTAATAGACCAAATTTTATATTATCAACTACCTGCCCCTTCATAGTACTGTTTTATTCTATTGTGAAAACATTTTGTCTTTTAAATGATTATAAATGCGTAAACTATTTATTTTTCCCTATTTTTAATGTTATGCCTTATTTTTAGTATGATTGTACACACAAGTTTATACCCTATAAAGTATATACTATAAAGGTGCCTACTAATCTTTGTGCTTAGTTATATATTAATATATTTGATTTTTGTTTAAAAATCAAAACTAAAGCTATACAAATTGATGTCAACACTATCATTTTATATACTTTATACATGAAATTAATTTTAAAAAATTCTTAAGATTATATACACTAGAATTAGGCCATATTATTAGGAATAATAATATCTCACATTGGAAAAGACAAATAATCTTGACTAGTATATAAGTTATATGTATCAATTCACTCAATACCAATTGGTTTTGAGTTAGAAACTCTTTTTAATAATTTAATTTATCTCGGTAACCTCCTCTCATATTCTCTTTGGGAGAAAACATTTTCAGTTTTCTTAAACTAATTTACCCCTAAACGAGTTTCTATTTTCTTTCATTTTTTTCTTAGTTTTAAGTATAAGTTTATGCCGTACACTTACTATGCCACAACTGTCACATCACATTGCAAAAATATAGCAAAACTTGTTACAACATTTTAACGAATACAATCATTGCAATAACACTGTTTTCTTGCTATTAATAGCTATGTAGAGTTTAAGATTTTGAATTTACATTTGAGTTTAAAACTTTAGGCTTAAAGTTAGACTTTGCGATTTAAGGTAAAAATATCAAAAATTTGAAACTTGGCCACTGTAATTGATAAAACGATGAATAATTTTTTGTAATGAGAAATTTGTGAAAATTAGTTTTGTAGGTTTCCATAACATATGAGTTACAAAAAATGGTTACAACCTAAACAAGTTTGGTTATGCTCACAATGATGTTTGTATACAATATATACTTTGTTAGAAACATCAGTTTCTTAAAAAGTATTATAAAACTTCAGAATATTTCTTAAAAACTTGTATAGGTGTTCGAAAATATCCGAAAATAAATTTAGCAAGTATATGCTTTGTATTACCACAAATAAGTGATGATTGTAAAAATATCTAACATTGGAAAAGAAGATAATTTAATATACTCCCTCCGTTTTAATTTAGTTGTCGTTTTAGTACTTAAATTTTATCACATAATAGTTGTCGTTTTAGATTTTTAATGCAGATGTTTTGTAAAAATTCCAGTTTATCCTCACAGTTTTAATGTTTGACCAATTAAAAAATTTAGAGAATATATTGAACAAGGGTAAAATATAAAATTAATTGTTTTCTTAATTCTTTTGCAAAAATTAATGTAATTCAAAACAGAAAGAGTAATATATAAAATTTGAATTATTGTCTGTTGGTTTAGAATTGGAAATTCTTAATTTTTACATCTGACAAAAAATTTCTTCGTCTATGAACAAGATATATATTTTTTGTTAAATCAGGAATATTTCGTATAAAAGCAATATATGAAAGTGCTAGTTATTAGATAAATATTAGAAGGGATGCTTTAAATAGATTAAACATTGTTTTTGTGTTCATTACATCATTGCCGCATTTATATAACATCCAAATCGTGCGTATGTTTACTATAATGATAAGAAGATCACGATGCTTATAATATCTTTTGAGTGATATTAATCTATACTAAACAGAAAAGGAAAAGCTACTATATAATTTACAAGAGGGTCTATTTGGGTCGTGTGATAAGTCATTAGTTTTGGCGTTACTCATAAAAATATGATTTGCTTTTAACCAAAAAAGAATGCTTCACGTTTGCCGTCTTTTGTTCGTCGATAAAAAAGATTTTATTATGATGCCATTTACAGCCGAATAATCCTCCATTTTGGTCTTCACGTTCTTTAACTTCTAGGTCGATTCTTTTTTCGTTATCTTATTATATGTGTATAATGTTTAATTGTTTTAATTAATTTTGTTTTGATATGCATATGATTTTTCATCGGAATCTGTCTTTTTCACTCATGAGTCATCTTGATCATAGTATTAGGAGGTGTTTGGTTTACTGTAAAGCATACTTAATTAAAGATAAACAGCCTTTTCTTTAAGATTATATTTTGCAAATCTTTCTTAGAAAAATCGATGGAACAAACGTTTAAAGTTAAATAGCCAAATATATGTATATACATACAGTGTCGTGCTTAGGCTTAGAGAGGCGTAAGGCAATTTGTAAAATATTTGGCTTTTTTAATTTGTTTAAACATATATATATGTTTCGTTTGTAATTTTCTACTTATCACTCAAATTTTTTATATTTTTAACAAAATATGATTTAAAGCACTGTAAAATAATTATAATTAATGTTTTTCATAAATTTATAACTCCACAACATCCTCTAATCTATGTAACAAAATCAAATTTTCTTATGTGCATAGTAGTATGTGTATGTAAGGGTTAATAATATATATACATATCTTGTTTAAGAAATAATTTCAAAGTAGATATTACCAAAGATTTCATCATATACTCTAAAATAATATAAAATGTAAAGAAACAAATAACTTAAAATTATATATAAATGTGGCCTTTAAAATGCTAATATTTCAAGTGGCCTATGGCAAATGCTCTTTTGATAACATTATAAGCACGGCTCTGTATGAAAATTTCGAGTTTACACTCTTGAAGTAATCGGCAGCATATATCAAAATCAAATTTGTAGTGTTTAGTTTATTTATTTCACCGTATTATCTTTTACTTAAACTAATGCACGATATAATCATATAATTATGAGAAGAAAAAAAGGACCATCCATCCAAGTCGATCGCATCAACATTTTTTTTTTCTTTTGTTAAAGGTTAAATGAATGTAAGAGGCTTTTCTCTTTTTTCTTTTTTTTTTTTGTTTTCTTTTTTTCAGGGAATGTAAGATCTCATCCAAAACTTAGTTGTCGTTTAATTTCATTGTCCTTATTAGAATGTCCCACATTGCTTGAGATTAAGATATTTGGGTAGTATATAAAGGATGTGGCAATCCTTAACTCTTGAGCTTGCTTTTGGGTTAACTTATGCCACATTCCTAATATGGTATCAAAGCCCAAGGTTGGCCCAACAAGCAAATTCCCACAAAAATGGTTTCCACCTATGTGGCCCATATAAGTGGCATGTCTTGTTGTATTTCCGAGATGTTGGGCTTGGGCTGTTTCCCGTTGGACCGTTTCCCACCCACATCTCGAGGAGGCCTATTAGAATGTCCCACATTGCTTGGGATTAAGATCTTTGGGTAGTATATAAAGGATGTGGCAATCCTTAACTCTTGAGCTAGCTTTTGGGTTAAGTTAGGCCACATTCCTAATAGTCCTCAACAGTTTTTTTATTTGATGTATTATTAGTCACGATCAATTTAATACATAAGTAATTATGGGACGAAATCATATATATGTATGCAATTGACCATCTAGATCGACCACATCTAAACTGTACGTTCCTTCCAGTCTACTGTTTTGACCGTTAAAAAAACAAATACATATTTGTTTGTTTTAGTAATTGTATAAACATACTAGTCACAATCGGAATATAAAACAGAATCATATGTGATATGTACATGCAGGACCATCTAAATCAACGTCATACGTACCGCGTTGCTATATGTATAGTAAATTACAAAATAATAATCAAAAGTAGTATAAGGTGAATAATAATGATAGTCTGAAAAGTAAAACCACCAAATTTAGAACATCTAGTTAACGTACGATAACGAAACTTAGAATAATGTATCAATAAAACTGTAAACTTAAATTCACAATTTTATATATATATTTAAAAAAAAAAAACAGATTCATTGCAACCAAATTATTGATAAGTAATAAACATCTCGAAGAAATTGGAAACAACTCTTAATTGTAAAGGAAACACAAAATAACTAATGATGTTGCGGGTCGGGTCCTCCAGGGCTCAACCGCTCTGGCGATTTTCCATGGCTGCTGCTGCTACCCGCAGCTTGATCATCAGATACAGTCGGACTTGTAGCCTCAATGGAAGGGCTTAGGCCTCTCACCTTCACCCCGACTGGAGCCCGCCCAAGAGGGCGACTTCCAGCAGCGATTGAGGATAACAGAAGAACCAACAAGAAGCATAAACTGAAGCTTAACTTAGCCATTACAATTACAATTAATTAGTTTCTAATATAGAAAGGTAATAGAAAGAGAGGTAGATTGGAATTGGGAAGTTGTTCACGTGGTGTGTATGAGTGTATATGAGGAAAGAAGAGATCTCATGAGGGTTTCTATTTATAGAGTTTTATTTGAATGGTTTTCTAGTAGTTGATAGGTATAGCTAGCTTAGGGCTTGAGTGCTTATGGCAAGTGCAAGCATGAGTTGTCACCAAGGACAGGTTTTCTCGTTGCCTACATTTTTCTTCATCACCAAAAACTTCTATAGTAATCATATTTAATCTATAACCAGCTTAGCAAGTGACTCTTGCGACTTGCAAAATGCAAATTGATACTTTGAATAGTACAAAAAATGATAAAGATTGCCGCATTACGGTGTACTACACATATTTAATACGATCGACATCTTAATATATACATATTCTGAATTGTGTTAGGGCCTAGGATTGGCCAAGCCCTTTTTTAGACTCATGTGCGATCCATTTTTAAACATTTGTAGTTGATTTGTTAGGTGGCCTTGTCTCTTGGATGGATTTTATACTAATCCCAAAAAAAAAAAAAAAACTAGGTGAATATATCGCAGTGGTTACAATGCATTTTCCAGTCTAAATCAATATAAGTAAAACAACCGGTAACTACATATAATCAATATCAAATCTGAAGTTATGTTGAGCCATGCATGCGATCATCCATTTAAAACACTCGGGGATTTGTTAGGTCACCGCGATTATGAAATAAATATCGAGTAATCTCGAAACAAGTATTTACACGATCAAAAGTAAAGAAGAATAAACCCTTAGTGAAATGAGGATTGTTCAAATAAGAAGGATAAAGTTTTATCCATTTACATCGATCGTTTTCCGTAATTACATCATCAAAACTAAGAAAGATATGAAGCTTATGTATTTACATTGGAGAGTCAAAAAGCGATAAGAGACGGCTTCAAGTGCTAATTATAATCAAGTAATTAAATATGGATAAAGCAATAATATTCAATAATAAACGTCCTTACACTATTTAGAACTCGACCGTCCCTATCCAGTAACATTATATATTGATATATGCATGCGTAGGCCTGGGCATATGGGTAACCCGTTCGGGTTCGGGTAAAACCCGTTCGGGTTCGGGTTGAATGGGTAATGAATTTATGGTCCATTCGGGTATTCCTATGGTTTCGGTTCCGGTCCGGTTCGGGTATTGTCGGGTTCGGGTCGGTTTGGGTAATACCCGAAATTTGGCCAATACGTTGCATGATAGGTTAAATAAGTCAGATTAAATATAAACATGTGGTTTGTAAACATACGAAGTAATCATGTAATCATATTAATTGGAATCCGAATTGGAATCTCTTTTAGCTAAAATGCTTTTTAATGTCTCTTTATCTGAATGCAAGGCATGTGAATCTTACTAAAATACAAAGCAAAAGACAAAAATAAAATAAAACTAATAATGGATCCTTAAACTTTAATCATGTAATCCTATTAATCCTTAAATTCCCAAACTGCAAATACTCAAACTTTATCTTGAAACTAAACTCAAACTCAGATTTCTAGTATAAGCAGCGATTCATACTTGAATATCAAAACACATTGAATCAGTGGTTACAAAGTCTAAACAAGTTTGGTTCAAACCTAGGACATACATATAAGTATATAACTATATAAGACTATATATCTAATTATCTATATACATATATAAACATATGTGTATTGCTTCGGGTTTGTGGGTACCCTAAATGGGTAACGGGTAATACCCGACCCGACCCGATACCCACGGGTAATCCAATACTCTACCCAATGAGGTAATTTTCTAATACCCTAACCCGCCCCAACCCGATTTTTTCGGTCCGGGTATCGGTTCGGGTATCGGGTCCGGGTTTTTTGCCCAGGCCTATGCATGCGCATACACAAATATTATAATACGTGTGTGTGAGAGAGAGAGAGAGTTAATAATACGAGGTAATGATAATGGACGAGGAGGGTGATTCATGAAAGTCCAATAAGATAGAAAAAGATATAGAGTAAAATATGAAAATGAAGTCAAAGGCCTGAGTGCACTTATGGGTTTTGTGTAGGTTTTGTATTGGTTAGTCGAAGATTTTCACTATTTTTCTATCTACACATTTGACGCATCAGGAGATTTCATTACATGAAGAATATTCAAAAAAGTTTCAACCATCGAGAAAAGGTATTATAAATTTATAATCTGTAATTCCTTTTGTCTGGACGTGTATATGGTAGTGTAGTTTAAGATTCCACTAAGTCGAGGTTAAATTGATGTAGTTAAAGGATAAGTTTCGAACCAATCAAATTTCTTAACTCTGTAATTATGTTTTTTAACTGATGAAGCACTTATCCAAATCCATATTTCATAATAAATGGTGTCAGCAAATTTGTTTATCCAAAACACTATACAACATCAGTAAACCACTAGAGATTAGTGACTTTTATTTTGACGGTGCATTTTAGTGGCGACAATTAAAAAGAATTTACTTTTTTTTTTTCTTAAATGGGATATTCAGTGTTTTTTCTGTGAACAAAACATGAGATACCAGAAGTTTGGGAAAGAATTTACATGAAGGTATATATTAGCCCTGGGCGTTCGGTTAAATCGGTTTATTCGGTTCGGTTTATTCGGTTTTTTGAGTTTTTCGGTTATCTAAAATTCTGCCGAATTGAACCGAACAAAAATTCGGTTCGGTTCGGTTCGGAACTCGGTTTTTTCGGCAATACACTTATACACATTGCTGAAAATATCTGGAGATTGACGAAAATGCTCTTATCTGTGTGTCAAATTGTTACTCTCTTTATTGCGTTCTTCTCTGTCTTTTGCATCAGTCTGACTTTCGCCAGAAATTCCATTTCTAGATAAACTTGTTATTTGACTATCACTTGTTAAAAAGATAAATGATAGTCAGTAAACCACTAGAGATTAGTGACGTTTATTTTGACGGTGCATTTTAGTGGCGACAATTAAAAAGAATTTACTTTTATTTTCTTAAATGGGATATTCAGTGTTTTTTCTGTGAACAAACAGAAAAATGGGATGTTGTATCACTGTTAAGATTTCAAACTTGAAATCTTAACAGTCTAAAAAGGGTTATAATTAGGAGTTGTAGAAAATATTCAAGAGAGTTTTATGTATGTTTTAGAGTTAATATTATCTCATTATTTGAAAAAAAGATAACAATGGTCCACATTTTATATTAGTCGACAGGCCTCGATCCTAAAGACAATTTTTGTAGCTGGATTGTAATTGCCATCACTAACTTTATTTCCATATCAAATGTTCTTAGTTATACAATATTCAGATCCATTCGTTGAACTCAGGGATATAATAATTATACCAATGTTGGAACAAATAATTTGCAAGAATCAGAATTATTGAGAAACCAGTATACTCATAGAAATAAATCTTGTGTGGTACATGAATGCTAATGGCAAGGTATTGATTAATACCCATAATTAACCAAAAATAAAAAAAGTGATAAACAAAATTTCGAAAAAGGGAAACGAAGAACCCATCAAGAGGATTAAACAACGCTTTCCAAAGAAAAAAAATCATCTGAAATTTCTACAAGAGAAGGTAGAAGAAGAAGTAGCAGGCTTGAGGGAAACACCAGATCTTCTCTTCATGCATTTGGGATCAAGTGATAGAGATGGAGAAGAGGGAACGTGACGAATCAGAAACGAATTGGACAATGGTGATGACGAGACAAAGAGGTTGGTGATGTCTTGAAGAGGCTTCCTAGATCTTTTTCTTCTTATTCTGATTTGGGTTTTGTCTTTATCAATGGATGAAGAATCTAGAGGTTTGACAGAAATGGTGACCATCTCTGAGGGTGAGAGTGAGATATTCTCTTTGTTGTCGTCTTGAGGCTTTGAATCTAGAATCGCCATTAATGTAGTAGAGAAAGAAAGAGAAAGAGACAAGGGAGAGAGAGAGAGAGATGGGTTTGAGGATGGAAGGAGGAAGTGAGGAAATGTATATGAAGTGTGTGAATAGGAGGGACTTTGAACCAGATTTGGAAATGACGGATCTGAGATTTGATTTTTGAAGTTTTTTTGTGTTTTTCATTTTGTGGAGGGATTTTGAGAATGGTTCTAAAATTCTGAAACTTGAAAAAGGGCTCTGTGATATGGAGGGAAATAAGAAGATTCTCTGTTTCTAATAGAAACTTTCTATGTTGGTTCGAAAATTTTGTTTTGTTTTTACTAAAAGAAGATTTGACTTTCGACTTTGAGACCAGACAGGGTAGGTTTTTACGCGCCATTTGTTTTAGGATGTGCGCCAAGAGAAGGGAGGGAACCACCGGGTTTTTGTTATTTAAAAAAAAAATTAGAATATCAATTATCAAATCGAGCCCAACAAGACTAATTATTATTGGGCTTTATTTTTGATCATGATTTCTTCAGTTATAGTAGTGTTATGGTCATTTCCTGATCAAAGTTGGAGTTGTCCGAGAGAACGAATTCTTCAGTTATAGTGGTGGATCCAAAAGATATAAGCATACGTTGTTTATCAGTTTAGCATCAAAGTTTAATATGTTCCAAATTCTACGTTTTTTCTTTATTAACCACCCCAGCAAAGTGAGAGAGACGATCGAGTACCTTGGACTAATGTGACGTCAACATTTCTGGACTTTTGACGATCACTGAACCTATAACCTTGTGCCTATAGGACAATACCACCAAGTCAGGAAATGAATGATCGGAGTATACTCTTCAGATATAATCTCTTGAGATAGTTTCTGAGAAAAGAAAAGGTCAAGATTCTTACCTCTTAACTCTTAAGCAACACTTGTTTGAGTGTTCATCATGTGTCCCTTAAAGTCAACTTGGCTGCGAACTTCTGGACCATACGAATGTTTCTGATTATTAAGGGGAAACACACACAAAACAGTTAATATATATTGCTATAGATAGACAAAATCAACAATGGCATTAAAAAAATCTATAAAAAGGATATCTGGTCTTCATATAAAGGATGGTTGAGCATCAGTAGCTTATTGTTGTTTACTACAGCACGGACAAGTAACTCTTTTGCTTCCTCATGTTTCTTCTTCAGGATGTTGCAAATCTGCAAATGGAACAAAAAGGAATAGTTAGAAGCAGTTTACAAATGTTCTACTATATTGAGAATGTTCATGATCAAGAAGAGGGCTCTGTTTATATTTATAGACACTTACATTGTCGAGTTCTTTTGTATATGCTTCAGCTTTCTCTATGTTGTCAGCATTCTCCGTGATTGGGATTTCCAGATTTGCCATGTTTATGTTCTGGTAATGAGACTTAGTCTGTGGACTTTCCTTGACAGGCTCCTTGGTTGTACTATTATCTATTCTACTCTCTTGGCTGGAGAACTGAAAAATCAGTTGTGTGACAAGTGTTAGGTAAATTAACCACAGAAAGCTTCTCCTCCTAATAATAATAATCAGATCTGTTGGTGAATCTAACCTTTCCTTGCACAGCTCTATGTGTGAGCTCCTCAATGTTCCTGTGCAATCTCAGGCGTGTCATATATAACAACTAGTAAAGCAAAGTTATAGATATGGTTTAGATAACAAAAACTAGAGACCTGTTTTCTCTTGGAGACATGGAAAAGCGTTTAAGCTGTGGCTTCAGTGATCTATCTGCATCCTGTGGAACAACAAAATTTTTTTCTAGCTCCAAATATGTTCATGAAGTAAGAACATCGAAACTGTGAGTTGAAGAATAAACCTCATCGAGAGCTTTCCGCTTTAAGGAAGATGGGCAGTGCTGGATTTGTATTTTGTCTCTGGGAGCCAAATGATGAACCTCAGAGCTCTTTTTAACTGGTGCTTCAGTATTTCTTTCCTTGCTTATGGAAGAGCTAACTTCTGGTTGCACTGCAGAACTCGGTTGGTCTTTATTTCCTCCAATGGTCCTATAGTGGAAGAAATTAGCGAATTTGAATTAAGATGTTATCGCGAGATACCATACCAGAAACTGCTGTATGTTCCTTTTGTACCTTTGAGTTTTCACTGCACGCAGATCAGACATAATATTTCCAAGTTTAGGCCTTTCGAGAGATATCATCTTGGGCTTCTGCAAAGATTCGGCTCCGGAACTCAAATGTTTGCTTAGTTTCTGAGTCAAGCTAGAAGCATCGAGTTTTGAGCTGTGACAGAAATCAAAAGCAAGGAAGCTTCATGCATGACATTCTAATAAAACTTCCTAGTAATTTATACACAATGAGTGCACAGGGGGTAATAGCCCGTTTAAGGAATCAAGAGCATCGCAAGAGATCAGCAAACAGGTAAATTAAAACGAGTTTCTCACCTTATATTGATCTGCAAGATGGACTTCTCTCTAGTTGTATTTTTAGCTTGCAGCTTTAAATGATCCATCTGTCCAGCCACATTTTCTACAGTCTTGGAATTTGAATGGGCCTTGTGGATGATCTTTTCATGAGAACTGCTGGTAAAAATAATTGGATTTGTTCCTTAGCTTATATATATATCATCTTCAAAGAAAGAGAGAAGCTTATTCTTATGTTTGAGCATAAAAGCCCAGAACAGTACCTGCTCGTATTAACATTTGCTGCATTTTTGGCGGAATCCGTGTTGACAAGCTCAATTGGACATGATCTAGTTTTGGATCCAGGTAACGCGTCTTTAATATCATGTCTGCATGTTGGAGATAAAGGAAAGAGTGAAAAGATATAGTTACACAGATGACGAAGAAAAGAAATACTACCTCCTATCATTTGTAGGGTTCAAACTCGACCCAATGTTTTCTCGGGTAACTGGCTGAATCTTTGTTTGAATTGGAGAAGACTCAAGCACATGGGATTCTGGTTTTTCTGGCTTCTTAAAAAATCTGGATCTGATAAGTCCTGAATCTTTGTTTTGCATGGCCCTCAAATTATTGAGTCCTGGCATGCTGCACTCAGTTTACAGTATACAGCAGTTAGATATATATTTCATCTTCAAAAATTACTGGCAGAAAGACAAAGTACCCATAAATTTTCGAGGAATAATGTAGTTTTGTTTTTTTCTAACCTGTGGGACGGATCCAGTGGTAGCTTTTCACTCAAATCCTGTACCTTGGCATTTTGGCTTGGAGTGCCTGGTGATATTTTGCCTGAGAGGGTTGTTAGAGAATGTCCAGCATCTGGGTCACACAGTGCTCCTTTTGTGTTATCCTGTATTTCTGCCTGAGTGTCTGTACTCATTTCTTCCTGTTGATGTTCTATCTTGTCTGAACATAACTGAGATGAGATGCTTGGTGAAGTCTGTTCTATCTTCTCATAACTTGATTCCATGGTGGAAATCATTTTCTTGTTGGCATTTTCTGGATCTCTAGGACAGTCTTCTTTTGTACCAGACCTGCAGAGTTCATGGATATCTGGACTGGTTTCTCTGTTTACTGCAGTATGTGCAATCTCAGAAGCATGTAATGGCGAGGGTGCTACGGTCTCATTTGAAGGACATGGTTCATCCATTTCTTCAACCATTGAACAGGATGCCTTCAATGGTGAAGTATCTACAGACTGAGGTTGCACACACATTGTATGAGTTTGTGAGGTTTCTTTTCTTGAACCCTGAGGTGATTCCACCGCCTCAAAATCTCCCATGCTCTCTAATGCAGCTTGATTCGAGTGTGTGCTCTTATTAACAACCATAGTATCTGTAGTCTTGGAATTTTGGATCTCTTTTTCAGCTGAAGGTTTTGCCTGAACATCTGTATTTGCCTTGGAGGGAGCTTGTCTAGTTAATGGTAAGTCTAGACCAAAGTCCAAATCGTCTGACTTATCAATCTTTCTACTTGCAGAAATTTCTTCGCAGTCCATGGTCTTGGTCGTAGTCTTGCTTCCCTTCTTTGGGGGGCTTGAACCAAGATCAAAGTCGTCTAACCTGCTTTCAGAACGACATAACATGGCGTTAAGTAATTTTAGATGACATAGATAACTCTAAAAGGAAATTGATTTACTGATGGATTCATACGCATCAAAGTCGTAAGAGAAGGCAAATGGATTCTTTTTCTGTTTTGAATTTCCACTAGGTTTATCATCAGAGCTTTCTTTCGTTTTTGTGGTTTTCTTGGCTGGGCTTGAGAAATCAAAGTCTGGCATGTCCATTTTAAATGATGATCCAAAATCTCCATCCAGATCGAAACCCATATCCCTGAGAAAGAGACAAAGTAACAGAACCATTTGAGACACTAGGCCTTGTTGTCAAGCAACAGCAGCTTAGAGTAGTAATCCATGATAAAGTAGGAAACATTTCATGATTGAACTATATTCGCTTAGGTGCAAACATGGTTTAGAAGCATATCATATAGGTTACACTCACAGCTTGAAGGCATTCTTCTTATTTTTTGCTGGTGAGTCAAAGCCAAAATCCATTGGATCATCATCTGTCATTGACTTAAAGTTCCATGTATCGTTTTCCATGTCTTTATCTGCAGGTAACCATGGAAATGAACCATTAAATCTCCCGTTTTAACTATGGGAACAATATCTTATGGTTTCTATCTACGCCACAAAAATCCAAAGCTGGCCAAAATTGAGAAATAGAACAATGAGAAGATAATGAAGACTAAAAAATAGTGTGCATGATCTTTCTGCCTATAACATCAAGTTATCAGGGCAGTCTACTTGACGGTTCCTTTTCTTAAACAAAATTTTCGCCGCAAGCGGCTTGAAGGCATTCCACTAGCACTGCCGTGATAGTTATGTATCATACTTGTATGATTATTTGGATTCACTAACTTACAGATAATAGAAACCAACTCTTAAACACTTGAACCATACCGAGCATTAGATCTTTCTCCTGAGTATCTGTAGAACTTCTTTTAGCAGGTGCAGCCATGGAAAAATCTGCTCAGTATCACCCTTGAAAACCAACTGCAAAGTAAAAAATCTACCATCATAATCATTCTAGCAATCACTCACGCAAACACTTATCTGTTATGTTATGATGAACACAACACAACACAACCAACAAAAAAATCAAGCTACTATGTCACAAACTAAACTAGCACAGAAGAACAAATTTTATCACACCGATCATAAGTTCCATTAACACTCTTCTAAAACTATCTCTAAGGCGATATGACGTAGGTCTGATTATCAGAGAGACTAAGAAACATAACAGATCAAACAATGTGATTATCCGAGAACCAATTTAAACAAAGAATAACAGTAGCAGGAACCAAATTATGAGATTTAACACCAATTTAGCCAGAAAAACCAGGCGATTCGTGGATTTTCAGGAAGAAGGAGCAGTACGAAACTTAAGTTTAGGAGAAATTGAATCAGAAGGTAAAATCAAACATATTCTTAACATTGATCGACCATTTCTTAATCAAATCTACGCATAATCGCTACCTCTAACACAGAAATGTTCACCGATTATGATCAACGATCGTCAATCGTCGAACCTTAACAAACCGAAGCTAGAACAACGCCTGACAGTGAGATTCTACTCAATCGACGAGCAATGAAAGTAAATTCTTACCGATTGAATCGCTTTACAGTTGTATCTGTACTAGACGCTCACGGTAAATGATCAACGGGAACAAGACGACGGCACCGGAGAGAAAAAAATCGCCGATGGAACTCGGAGGGGGAAGATTTTGAATTAGCTGGGCTGCGAATGATTTCACCTGGGCCTTTATATTCTACCGTTTGGACTTTGGTATATATAATAAGCTCGCTTTTTTTTTGGTACGGCTTTTTAATTTTCTATATCGTTTTTGTGGTGAATTATTTAATCCACCGGTAAAATATGGTTATATAAAAAAAAATTAGGACAAAATTGTGCTGAGGAAAAAAAATTGTGCTAGATTAATTATTTAACTGCAGAAAAGAATTAATTTTTAATAATAAATAAATAATTATTATTTTTGTAAAATGCAAAAAATGAAAAAAAAAAAAAAAAAAAAAAAAAGAAGGAAGATAGAGGAGGAAATCTATCGCCTTATCCTGACCACAGAAGCAAACATAACCCAATGGAAACGAAAATTTTCAAAGGAGAAAAAAGCCAATCACAAGCTGAGTGAACTCTAAGCTCACACAAAAATGGCGTCTCTTCTTGGAACATCTTCTTCTGCAATCTGGGCTTCTCCTTCACTCTCTTCTTCTTCCTCAACACCTTCGACTTCCCCCATTTGCTTCAGGCCAGGTAAACCAAACTCTTGAAACCTTAAAACCTTACTGTTTTTCTCAATTCGCAATCATGGTGAATTGAAGAGTTGAATTCTTGTTTACAGGGAAATTGTTTGGAGGCAAGTTAAATGCAGGAATCCAGATAAGGCCAAAGAAGAACAGGTCTCGTTACCATGTTTCGGTTATGAATGTAGCTACAGAAATCAACTCTACTGAACAAGTAAGCATTTTTTGATGATGTTCACTAAAAAGTTTCAGACTTTGCTTGATTTTTGAAGTTAGGAACATGATTGTTGTTGGTTTTTGTGTAATGGTGGTTTTTGGGGTTTTAGGTAGGGAAGTTTGATTCAAAGAAGAGTGCGAGACCGGTTTATCCATTTGCAGCTATAGTAGGGCAAGATGAGATGAAGTTATGTCTTCTGTTGAATGTGATTGATCCAAAGATTGGTGGTGTGATGATTATGGGAGATAGAGGAACCGGGAAATCTACAACTGTTAGATCATTAGTTGATCTGTTACCCGAGATTAATGTAGTTGCAGGTGACCCGTATAACTCGGATCCGATAGATCCTGAGTTTATGGGTGTTGAAGTAAGAGAGAGAGTTGAGAAAGGAGAGAAAGTTCCGGTTATTGCGACTAAGATTAATATGGTTGATCTTCCATTGGGTGCAACAGAAGATAGAGTTTGTGGAACAATCGATATCGAAAAGGCTTTGACAGAAGGTGTAAAAGCCTTTGAGCCCGGTTTGTTGGCTAAAGCCAATAGAGGGATTCTCTATGTTGATGAAGTTAATCTTTTGGATGATCATTTGGTTGATGTTCTTTTGGATTCAGCTGCTTCCGGTTGGAATACGGTTGAGAGAGAAGGAATTTCGATTTCTCACCCAGCGAGGTTTATCTTAATTGGTTCAGGAAATCCGGAAGAAGGAGAGCTTAGGCCACAGCTTCTTGATCGGTTTGGAATGCACGCTCAAGTAGGGACGGTTAGAGATGCTGATTTACGAGTCAAGATTGTGGAAGAGAGAGCTCGTTTCGATAGTGACCCAAAGGATTTCCGTGAAACTTACAAAACTGAGCAGGACAAGCTTCAAGACCAGATTTCAACTGCTAGGGCAAATCTTTCCTCAGTTCAGATTGATCGGGAATTGAAGGTGAAGATCTCTAGGGTATGTTCAGAGCTCAATGTCGATGGGTTGAGAGGAGACATAGTGACTAACAGAGCAGCAAAAGCACTTGCAGCTCTCAAAGGGAAAGATCGAGTAACTCCAGATGATGTTGCAACCGTTATCCCTAACTGCTTAAGGCACCGTCTGAGGAAAGATCCACTGGAATCTATCGATTCAGGAGTTCTAGTTTCCGAGAAGTTCGCCGAGATTTTCAGCTGAATAGGAGATTCAATTCTGTGATCATTTTTCTTAACTTTTCCTACTCTGTAAACGGTGAGAAGAACCAAAACTATGAACAGGCAAATTTGATTGAATATAGAGTCTATGCTGTATCCATTAAGTTGAGTTGTTCAAAACTTCAAATCATAGACTCAATAAAACTCTGTTTATATTTTTGCAACTACAAACATTCCTGCATTGATTATGGCTATAAAGCTATCAGAAAACGTTGTCAGGATTAACTGTTACTATGTCTTGAAACGCTGGTGATAGCTTATTGATTAGAAGGACCTAGCGTTTTGCCGGTTCTGGTAAAAGTGTGGAGCAACTTCTGTCAGCCAAGAAGGATTGATGGTGACGACATTTTGCATGTATTGACGCTCTGTTGAGACAATGGATTGGTAAACCACCCATTTTGGATTCACCCTGAAGGTTGTATAAAGATTATATACCAAATAAGCTTTCACATTCGAAAGAAAAATCTTCAACTTTTAGATGTTACTGAGGTTTTTGCTAAATCCATAGCAACAAGATACTACTAACCTGAATAATACGGATGACGGGTGGATATAAACTTCTTCAGAGCCTCTAATGGTCTTGTATACACCATTGCTGTGTGGCTAAAACATCATAAAAAAAAATAAAGAAGATGAAAATTTGATTTCTTATATAGGACCAAAAGGATGTGCAGAAACAGAGAACTTAAATGGGTCACTTACTTCTAAGCGGCATGCATTGGCAAAAAATCCTGCAGTCACGGCTTTTCTCACAGCCTGAAACAGTATAACATTAGAGACCTGCAACCTTTTTTCAATTGAAGCAAAGTGCCACAGTTTCATACCTCCATGTCTCCGTCACATGATTTCAAGGTGATGCCTAATCTCCGAGCAATCCGTTTGAGTTGATCCCTGATTTCAACTACTTTTTTCTGGGAAAGGAAACAAAAGCAAATTATATTGGAGAAGGGAAAATAAGGACTACTTGCCAGTTCTGTTATTATACGCACCATGGATTGGTAGTTGAGGAAATTCTTGTAACACCACTGTGAAGGCTTTTTCGACTCAAGAAACCCTTTGTATACATTCAGGAATGTTACATGGTCACCCTATATAGACAAGACCAATGATTTTACTCAAGTCAAAAAAAGATGATCAGATATATCGTTAGCTCAAAGTTATATAGCAATATATACCTCTGCGGCTGCAAATCTCAGTTTTGCTTCATCTTGTTCTTTCTGTACGCCCCTGGCAATGATCCAAACAGACTGCATAGAAACATATTCAGGATTGCATCCGTTTAGTTTCAAATCCCATAGTTCAAGTCAAAGGCAAATAATCACAAATTTGCAATATGTCCTTATGCAATCAAAGAGAAGAAACTTTAAGCAGAGGAAAAGGGGTAAAGAGCTTTTACTTGGATAGAGAGAACTGCAGCGATTGTAATGATCTCATCTGAACAACCAAGCTCACTTGAAGCCAAAATCATTTTTGATATCATTGGGTCCTAGCAAAAAATGATGAACATGAGACATGTAATAATGCAGAAAAAAACTGCAAATGAACATTACATTTT
The DNA here is from genome assembly GCA_019202805.1 of Arabidopsis suecica. Taxonomy (NCBI): domain Eukaryota; kingdom Viridiplantae; phylum Streptophyta; class Magnoliopsida; order Brassicales; family Brassicaceae; genus Arabidopsis; species Arabidopsis suecica. The sequence goes on from CM032911.1 coordinate 9,412,563, forward strand.
AGATATATAATAACTCAAGGTCAGGAAGAAAAAGTACCAGTGGAAGCTCTGCAACTTGGAATCCTGTTGGCGAAGTGAGTTTAGCATCATCATCGAGGATCTGAAGTGAATAAAGTACTTCAAGTGCTCGGATCATTGCTTGAGGGGATGGAGGTGCAGGCCAATCGAAACCCAAGATATTATCTATGCCCAGAGCTTTTAGCTGAAAAAAACAAAAAATCAACAGAGCTTAGCAATATAGAAGCAAGAGCTTCCTCTCATCTGGATATTAATTACTTAATAGAAAAGGTGAAGAGCTTGAAATAAACAGATTATGTGTGGGTTTGCGTAACGCCTCCCAAATTTTGAGTTCTTATAAAAAAGCTAAATGACAAGAGTTGAGCAAGTTTAGTACCTGTATTACAGTAGAAACAAGATTCGACCTCTGCATCTCCGGTATGCCTTCTCCAGGCATTTGGTTGAGAAAATATTCTTCGGTGTAAAGCCTAGTTACCATAAAAACATCAGGAAGAGGATTAATGAGCACGAAAGCACTATATCAGACAATTCTGTCACTTTTATAAACGGATAGAGAGTCACCTGTAACACTTCCCAGGCCGAACTCGCCCAGCCCTACCAGACCTTTGCCTTGCAGATGCTTTGGATATAGGTGCCACCACAAGACTTTCGATATCTGAAATCTGTGAGGGTAAGAAATGTAAGATGATTTGTAAATGTCCAATATATTACAAAAGATGGAACTAAAAAATATAAACAAAAGAAATGGATATGAACTTACTGGGTTATAGAACTTCTGCTTCGAGAAACCACTATCAATCACATAGACAACACCCTGAATAAAGATTAGCACAGAAAGTTATAATCAATGCTTCAGCAATATCTATATGAGAAAAACATCCGTTTGTTCCATGAGATTTGCAACAAAAAGACAGTAATGAAGAATCCTTGCCTCCAGAGTCAATGAAGTTTCAGCAATATTTGTTGATAGGATAACTTTTCTCTTTCCTCTGGGAGTTGGAGTAAAGATCAATTCCTAATATAAAGAAAGGAGCAAACAACATTTCGCAGTTTCAGTTTTTCAAATACTCTCAAAAGTATGGGTCAGCTTGTATAGAGCCTTGCAACAAAAATCAACCTGTTCTGATCGAGAAAGTCCTGAATATAATGGCAGAGGTAGCAGTCCTGAAAAAGATATGAATTCTATTACTGTGCTTAAAAACTGAAGGCAAATGCTAAAGTTGATCGACATGATCTTATTTATGTGTATATAAACATTTATTATACCTGAAGAATTATTTTGATTGCTATGAGCTTCTTCTTCAAGAAGTTTAATAGCAGTTTCGATATCCTCTTGACCAGTAAGAAATACAAGAACATCCCCAGGTGGCTCCTGAACATAAGAATAGACAATTTAAAGATAAACAGCCAAGGAACACATCGGATGGTTATAAGAATATCAAATCAAACTACCCGCTCATTAATCAACAGTATCGTTGAAACAACTGATCGGATATAATCTGATACAGGCTCCTCAACATAGTGAATTTTCACACTGAAGCCTCTGCCCTAAGAAAATTTCACCAAGAAAACAAAAATATCTAAATATCACTTAAAAAAAAAGGTTAAGAGAGAATGATCTTACACAAGATAAGAATTATAATATACCTCAACAGATAAGATTGCAGGTTCTAACTTTGGTCCAGGGGCAATACCTTCTGGCGCATGGCGTTTTTTGCTATTTATTTAATTTAACATAATGTATAAGATTATATGGTACTAGTTATTCCAAGAGCCCTAAACTTCGGGACAAAAGAACTATAACCATTGGGTAAGATCAGAACCTGGGATTAAAGAAATTGAACATTGTTTTTGCTTCGATTGTGGCTGACGATATAATAAGGCGTAGCTCAGGACGACGACGTTGTATCTGAAATCAATTATTAATAGTTGTTGCTGAAAGTACACTAACAATTAAGACTATGTTTGACTGAGATACCTTTTTTAAGAGACCAAGTAAAATGTCAGTTGAGATAGATCTCTCATGAGCTTCATCTATCATAATAACACTGCGCAATGACAAATAAGAGAACGTTTTACCAACACGATTTACTCATAATCTGAACAGATTATACGGTGCAAATCATTACCTATACTTTGTCAAGAGAGGATCCTCCATCATCTCTCGAATTAGTACCCCATCTGTGAGAAATTTCACCTTAGTCACACCCTGTTCTAACCAATCAAAAGATCTTGTAAGCATCATCAGAATATTCCATACTAAAAGAAAAAGTGGAAAAGCGTTAAGGAAAGGGTCTCACGGAAGTTGTCTGATCTTCAAATCGAATTGTGTAGCCAACTTCATCCCCAAGATTCACTCCCATTTCCTCGGCCACTCTCGCAGAAACCGCCTAAGCAAATTACAAAAACAAAGAGTATATGTGATCAAGCACAAAATATCCAAACTTGAGCTGAGACATCACTCTTCAAACTTTAGTAAGATTTGGTTGAGGGAGAGAAAACAAACCTGGACAGCTAAACGTCTTGGCTGTGTGCAAGCAATAACTCGGCCTCCTTCAGCCCATCCAGCTTCTTTCAGGTACTACAAAATATTACAAACAAAGCATTATCAAAGCATTAACAAAGCAATAAACAAGAAGATCTTTCTATTGATCGAATCGTAGTGTTCTCCAAAATTCTCCAACTTCCCCATCAGCTATTAAGCTAAACATCGCAGGATTTTACAAGATTGAGTAGATTTTATGCCTCTCTAGCTACATTGCAAATATATCAGCAAGTTACAATTACAAATTACAATTCAAATTCGAAACCTTTTGACTCCTATCAAAATTTGCCTACTGGTCTAAGAACCCTGAAATTACCAAAGCTAGGTACTTTCCCCAAAAATAAATAACAAAGAACAAAGAAGAAACCTGAGGAATCTGAGTGGTTTTTCCGCTACCCGTCTCGCCAACGATAATGGTGGTAGCGTGATTCTCCACCAAATACAAAATCTCAGTCCTGTACTTGTACACTGGCAATCTCTGTCTCTGCTTCTCTATATTTGCATACCCATAACTACAATTTCGACTTTAAGTTATAATAACAAACACAATCATCTGCAGAACAAGTACCCTACCAAAAAAAAAATCTGCAGAACAAGTACGACCAAAGAGAAAGAGAAATTGGCATACCTAGAAGAAGAAGAGGATGCGAGATTGTTGGACATGAACACTATGCCTCCTTCTCCATCCTCTTCGAAACTAGGTTTCTCGGTCCCTGGTTTCCAAAACGCCATCTTTTTTCGCTCAAGAGCTTTGCCTTCTTCGGTTGTTTCAGTATATAAAGGCTTTTTCTCTCTTATATGCCTTTTTCTTGGTTGTTCACGGCGACGACGACACGCTTGCCGGCGATTTACAGGTTCGGGTCTAATTTTTGGTTTAATTTCAAAAACATTCAATTTGGTTCGGTTTAATCTCGGTTATATGTTTCAACCTTCCTTGGGATTATTGTAACAATTAAAAGAAAATGTATCGTCTTGCTTCTTCTTCTTCGTTTTCTTCTTCTCACACTACTCTACTCCACAACAAGCTCTCACCTTTTCTCCTCCGCCGCAATCGCCGCCACCAAAGTCAGCGACTTCACCGTCGGAATTATCAGGTTAGAGCAATGAGAGCTGTAATCCAGAGAGTCTCATCTTCCTCTGTTACAGTGGATGGTCGAATCGTATCGGAGATTGGACCTGGTCTCTTGGTATTAATTGGAATCCATGAATCAGATACAGATTGTGACGCCGATTACATGTATGCTTACAATTATATTTATATTAATTCTTCCATTTAGATTGTCATATAAATTCTGAAATTTTAATATATATATATATTTATAGATGTCGAAAAGTTTTAAACATGAGATTGTTCTCTAATGAGACCACTGGCAAAGGATGGGACCAAAATGTAAGTTCTGTTTACAGTTTCGTTTCAATGAATTTGCTTTTCAAGATATTTTTTTGAAAATGAAAACTTTGTTGCGGTTTGTTGCAGGTAATGCAGAGGAATTATGGAGTTTTACTTGGTAATGCGTCTGTTTATTATGCTTTACCTTTAGATTAGAGAAAGGTTTTGCTTCTGGTTAATGTACTGAGATTTGACTCCTTTGCCTTCTCTGGTCTTTGGATCATGTGTTACTACAGTTAGTCAGTTTACATTATACGGATTCTTGAAAGGTAACAAACCCGATTTTCATGTCGCAATGCCTCCTGATAAAGCGAAATCGTTTTACGCCTCTTTAGTCGAAAAATTCCAGAAAGTATATAATCCTGATGCAGTAAAAGGTAAAACACACTCACATTGATCTTTTCTTGATCCAAACTTCACATTTTCCTCCGCTCTTCTTGACTAAATTGGTTCACTTTTTCAAACAGATGGTGTGTTTGGAGCTATGATGCAGGTAAGGAGATAAATCCTTTCAATAGCAAGGTTTAGTTCGTTATCTTGTGTGATTAAAACATGTTCTCTTGCTTATACATTACTTTGATCATATTAAAAGGTCAATCTTGTAAACGACGGTCCAGTCACGATGCAGCTTGAATCACCCCAATCCTCCAAGTAAGGCAAGATTTTTTGCATAAGCTTATCAGGCATTGATTTGTTACTAAAGCAAGTCTTTGATTTGTTCCAGAAGTGAGACAAAGGCATCAACAGAATCATAAGATCACTCATCTTGTATCGGCAAAACTATAGAATATATAAATTCATGTGAAACATTCATAATTCATTGGACTGTAACTCTTAATTCCTACATTACATGTACCTTCCTTGCTTTTAATCCAATGCAAGCCTCAAGATTTGTTAAAATCTTGATTCCTAGATGCCTTATGCTTTTGCCTTGAGTACTATTCCTGCAGTAAACAATACTTCTTTCCCAAACGATAGAATCTCGATTTTCCTATAAGAACCATGAAACTTTCGATTGGACAAAGGAAAGCGCTATAGTATCGATTGTACGAAGAAAACAAAAAAAAAAGGAGAGTAAAAGAAACTGCAGCTTACTGATCTACTCGCTTTAGACTAGTAAATGCAGAGATGATACTATTGCATATCTCTGTAATAGAGTCTTCTTCGTTAGGGTCAGAGAATGTAAGCCTAGCCTGACGAATGGTTAAATACATTAGGAGGAGGCAAAGAAAAGCTCTGAGAATGTGAAAGAAGAAACAAAGATATTATTATTACCAGAAAGGCATGTCCGATGAGGATCTGAACAATGTCAGGTCCTATCTTTTTAGTGATGTTCTTTGCATTTAAGCCATTTGAAAATGTCTTCAAGATCCCATTTAGTGTTTTCGAATCCTCTGCTTGAGAAACAGTTGTTCTTCGGGTACGAACAGAAGGCTACAACCAGAAAGGAATTTGGTTAGAGAGATAAATAACTATAAATTTACACTAGAGAGAAATCAGAGAATTAACAACAAACCTTAGGGATGTATTTAGTAAGGTATTGAAGAACAATCTCTAGCTTCCATTTAGGATCATCGAAAACCTGGTTGAGAAATTTTCACTCGAGAACCACAAAGAGAAGAATTCACAGAGCACAGAGAGTTTCAGAAGTGGTTTGTCTTTTACCTGAAGAAAATTTGATAGCAAGTATCCATCATAAGTCAGCTCGTCGAGAATGATCTCCATTGCAGGAGTCCTGCATCAAATTGGATCAAGAACATGGCAAAAACACAATTCAAAAAAGAGGCAGAAACTCGAATACCTTACGCCATCTCCTCTAGAGGTAATCCCTTCTAAGTCAGCTTTCTTCTTTGATGCATCAAGCTCAATGATCTAAAAAAGGGACAGAAATGTAAGAGAAAAAAGCTCCAAAAGTCGAAACACTAAATACTCTGGTAACCGACAACTTACCATTACTAGAAGTTCCTTCATAGCAGAAAGCGTGTTCTTGTGCAATTCTACCAAACTGATAGACTTTTCATCAGCATCAATGGGTGCACACATTGTTGATAGATAATCTTTCATTAGAAGTTTGAAATTCACTTTTCGTGAAGCCTACAAGCGGAACCATAACATTAAAAATCACAGATAAATTAAGGGACTATACTAGTTTCTAAGCCATTGATTGTGGGATGTACCAGAAGTAGATTCAGAGAAGATTCCTTCAAAAGACTCCAGTTCTTGGTTTCTGGCGCACAAAAGGACACAAAAGTTCTAAGAATTTCCCCAAACTTAACAAGATAAAGAGAAATCTTAAAACTATGAAGACATAATCTGTACCTTGATACACTTGATTCCGGGGCGTGAAATCTAGCTTAAGAACATGAGCAAGATACTTGAACAGAAACATATTTCCCAGGATCTGCAGAAATCCAAACAAAAGAAGCAAGATCAACAAGTTGTGTGAAAGTCTACCAATTTTTTAAGCTTATCTGCAACATAAAAAATAAACTAACCTTTAAATTTGATTCCTCAGGCTCACTAACCCTTTTGTTCATGTTTTGAATCAGCTGTTGAAAAACTGAAATCCCAAAACAAAAAAAGACCATAGTTAGCAAGAACCAACAAAAAGCTAACTCAAAAGAAAAGACAATGGTCCTTACATAAGCTTCTCACTGATATATCCTTTTCATCAGAATCAACATCAGACCCGAAATTAAACGGTGACCAAGCCTGCAGAACAAAACCATAAACAAACACATAAAATCAACCATCCCTAGTCCCCTCCATAACAAAGAATGAACAAAAACACATCAAAACTTTTGTAACAAGTACCTCATCAACGACTTCCAACTGATCAGCTGAATCAGATACATAAACCCAAGGAAACCGCTGAAAAGTGAAAACGAAACAAAATCATAATAAGCAAAACATTGAACATTACATAAGTTTTGAGACAAAAACTAGCAAAATTTGCAACAAGTACCTGATGTAATTGTGTCAAAAGCTGGAAACTTGCAGTTATAAGTTCCAATGTTTTAGCAAATCTCAATATCCGGAAAATCGCTTGGTACATTTTGCTTCAAATTAAACAAAACCCAGATCAAAATCATGATTCTTTTGAGAAAAAAAAAATCAAAATTTCTTTAAAAAAGTGTTTTTTTTACTTGGTTGGAGGAATTCCATTCTCAGGTACAAGTGAAGCAGCACGAACAGCTTCCAGATACTGCAAACCTAAGGTCTCATTCAACGGATCGATATAGTAAGAAAAACAAAGGCAATTGTCGGAAACGAAGACGGAGATTGAAAAATTGAGAAAACGTACGATCTTCGTTAGCGTCGCGATTGTCTTTAGCTCCGGTGGAATCAAGCATAGCCAAGGTGTTTGCTTCTAAGCCACCGCCACAGCTACTCATCACTCTGCTAGTATTGTTACTCTTCGTCTCTTTCGACATCTTCTCTTTCACAATTCACTAATTTCTTCTCAGGACCAAAGAAAACGAGAAGAAGAAATTGAAATCTTTTTAGAACGGAGAGAGAGATTTGTAGAAACCCTAATAGTCCATAGAAGACAATTTTCCCGCCATAAGAGAATTGTTCGCTAAAAATAAATTCATTTACCGGAACTTGAACCCGACCCTCGAAGGTTAGAAACCAAGTCTTCTAACCAACTAGGCTAGGACAATACTAGTTGGTTACAATAATCGGGACTTTTACCACCAACTAAAAGTATGTCACCATTTCTATTGATAGTGATTTAGATAATTATACGTTTGAGAGAAATCGATATCTAGCTTAGACATACATGACAACTCGTTATGATTTTTTTTTTATCGCATATTCTCTTATATTTTTTTCCTTGAGTATCTATAGTTATCAAAAATATTTATGGTTTGATTTGATATTATCTTTTAAAAAAATTTACTGTTACTCTTCTGAACAACTTTTAACTTCTTAAGAACTTAATTAAAAAAAAGAACTTAATTAAAATTTAAACATTTAGTATTTAGTTCTCTCACATAGTTAAATAGGACCGAAAAAAACTTTTAACTTATTTAAAATAGTTGTGTTAAGTAAATCTCCTTTATAGTATAAGTTTTGAAATTTACAAATTTTAGTAAGTCTTTTCTCTATTGTTGTTTTGTTTTTAATCAATTTTGGAATGTTTTTTGTGATTTGGATTCGATGAAGTTTAGAACTGAGACTTGTGATTATAGAATTGGGAATTGTGATTTTAAGATTTTAAGAATTTTTTATTTTAAATGAATTGGGGTATTTAAAAAAAATACCGCCTCCCATCTCCCTACCTCTAGACTTATGACAAAATTTAAGAAATGTGCCGAGGCTCTCGAGATACCAAAATTTAACAAATGACCACCTTAAGATAGAACCATTACAACAATCTTTAATGGTCGAACAAACACCTTTCTAATCAAAACTCTCTAGTAGGCCTGGGCAAAATATTCGTTTGATCCGCTTCGATTCGGTATTCGATTTGATTTGATTCGAAAAATCCGAATATCCGTAAGATTTTGGAGCAAAGCAAATAGAGAAATATAATATTCGTAAAAACCGGAGCAAATACCAAATACTGTTTTTTAAAAAGTTGGATATCCGGTTCGATCCGTATTTTCTTATATGTATTAGAATATATAATTATGTATATATATACATATCATAATATAACTTGTGTATTTGTATATATTTTGGGCTTGTGTTTTTTTTTTTATCTTTTGGGTTTGTGTTTTTTTAATCTTTATTTTTAATTTGAATATGATTTGTGAGCAGATTTGCGTTGCCAGAGATGGGAAAGCTATATTTATCTATTTTGTTGGCATTGTTGCTACCTTTATGTTTTTTTATGTTAAGATGTTAGTTTGATCTTTTTTTTTTATGTTATGTTTTGATCTGTGGCATTTTAAACTATCGGGTTTTGGTTTTTGGAATTAGTTTGAAGGCATGTTCTTGATCGGTAATGGTTACATTTGATTTTTTGGAATTTATTTTTAAAACATGTCAAACGAGAACTTTGAATATATGATATTTTGTTATTTTATATAGTCTACGGTTTTTTAAAAAATATTTAGATGTATCAAAGCGGATATCCGCAAATATCACAAAAAAATCCGGATATTCGAATTTCCGGATATCCGGAAATTTCCGAATCAAAGCAAATCACAAAATCAAGTATTCGGTTGAGACGAATCGAATATCAAATATCACAAAATTTCCGGATATCCGATTCGTGCCCAAGCCTACTCTCTAGCACACTTGGAGTCTTTCCAACACGAGACTTTAATTTCTTGAACTATATATGTGCCGAAGCAAGAAACTCTCGTGGTGAAGAACGAATGAATGAATCTTAAACGAGAATACGATATAAAATTAGCAGATAGTTTTTTTAATATTAGCTGATACGCACTTGATGAGGTGACTTGAACCTATCATATAAAGTATCTCTCATTCTCTCTAATACATTGAATAAAGGATCTTAATCTCTTTTCTTTCTTTTTTCATTTGTAAGCTATGTTTCAAAGCGTGTGGAATTTATATATTCTGTTATTCTCCTCTCATCATTGTGTCAAATCTTTGGACTTACGGAAAATGATCTCATACAAATAATACTTGGAGAAAGGTTAGTGATGACTTAGATCTTACATTTTTCTTATTTCGTTTCACATTTTGATAGCGTTTAGTTATCATTATTTTATATTCTCTAGGCAATATGCAAACTGTGATCGTATTTGATAACTTTCAACGAACTTAACAAAACAATAAACTGAAGAATTATTTATCGATGTATGAAAAGCTAAAATCAGTGTTACTATATTAGGGTTCATGTTCATCAATCTAACAGTAGAAACTAGTAATTTAGAAGCTACATTTCTTTTTATAACCAAAAAAAATAGTTGAAAAAGTCTTTAAAATATTGCTACGAGCGTGGAACGAAACATTAAAAGAATAAACTTAGGTTTGATCCAATAATTACAATTCTCCAAAACGGATTTGTGCCTCTGGTGGGAACACGTCATAGATTCTCATGAAGCGTTAAACTGAAGATTAATATGTTTATTACAAAAGTAAATCAATACTCTGCATCTAGTCTTTTCCAAGAGTACACAATCTACATTTTTTTATGAAACGAGTACACAATCTTTATACTTCAAATTTAAGTAACATTATTAAATTAATTTGTTGAAGTTGACTTAAGATGATCTATTCACATAATGATACGTGTGTGTGTATACACAGAAAAACCCTGATATTATGTGGAACCTAAAACCCTCCATGAAATGAGGTGGTCAGTACCTTGGAACACAAGTTTCACCAACTGTACTTCCCAATTATCCTGCCGCAGATTTTCCATTCAACGCACACACATAATCCCCAAAGCAACCTATTAAACTCCGGTGTATCGGAAAATAACGAGAGATTGAAGAAGAAGATAACAAACTTTATTCATCATTCTCAAGAGTTTGTTACAAGCGTTAAAGAGTAAAGTAAAATGTTCTTAAGCTTATATATACAGAACTTATGATTGTTAACCGAAGTTAACCAGACATTGAACCAGTTATAAACCAGCTCAAATCATCAAACCATATATCATAATACACCCCCCTCAAGTCTGAAGCTTCAAACTGTCAGGAAGATACAGACTTGATAATGACATCCTCTTAAGGAGATGATGGAAAGGACCTGGATGTAATGGTTTGGTAAGTATGTCAGCATGTTGATTCTCTGTTGGAACATGCAGTGTCTTGAGATTTCCAGCCTTAATCTGATCCCGGACAGTGTGACAATCAATTTCTATATGCTTAGTCCGCTCATGGAAGACTGGATTCTGAGACAAGTATAGAGCTGATTTATTATCACAGAAGAGTTTAGCTGGACAGCTCACAGTAATATGTAGATCCTTTAGCAATTGTTGAAGCCAGATGATTTCACATGTTGCTTGTGCAAGACTCCTGTATTCAGACTCTGTACTGCTTCTACTCACAACTGCCTGTTTCTTCGATTTCCAAGAAATGAGAGAAGTACCAAGATATATACAATAACCTGTGACAGAACGTCTTGAATCTTTGCATGTTCCCCAGTCAGCATCAGCAAATCCATTTAGACAAATTTCTGTATTAGCAGGATACATCAAACCAAGTCCTGGATTGCCTTTAATGTACCTTAGCACCTTTTGAGCTGCTTGTAGATGAACATCAGTAGGAGCAGAGAGAAATTGGCTCAAATGATGAACTGCAAAGGTTATATCCGGTCTTGTAATTGTCAAATACAACAATCTTCCTATCAATTCTCTGTATGATGATGGATTAGAAATAGGAGTACCCATCTCCTTTGTAAGATGAACTGTTGGATCCATAGGAACAGTACTTGGTTTACAAGCCAATAAACCAGCATCCTCCAACAAGTTTTGTGCATATTTTCTCTGACAAACAGAGATTCCTGCAGATGATCTCGCTATCTCTAGTCCAAGAAAGAATCTAGCTGGTCCTAGATCTTTGATCTTAAACTCAGACCGCAACAAAGCTTTCAATTCTTCTAATGCTACATCATCATTACTAGCTATCATCAAATCATCAACATAGACTAGAACAGCAATGAATGATGTAGACTTCACTTTGACAAATAATGTGTTGTCTGCAGGAGATTGAATGAAGTTTGCCCCCAACAATACAGAAGATAACCGCTTATACCATTGTCTAGAAGCCTGTTTAAGACCATAAAGCGATTTGATGAGACGACATACCGGATTTGGTGGCAAGTTAACATTCTCCTTTGGTGTATAGCCTTGAGGTAAGCTCATAAAGATTTCCTCATCAAGTTCTCCATGTAGAAATGCATTGGAAACATCCATTTGCGTTAAACTCCAACCTTTGGCAGAGGCTAAACCAAGCATCAATTTCACACTTGTTAATTTTGCAACAGGTGAAAAAGTGTCTAGATAATCAATCCCCTCCTGTTGAGTAAACCCCTGAGCAACAAGCCTTGCTTTGTATCTTTCTACTGTACCATCAGGGTTATATTTAATAGTGAATACCCATTTACATCCCACAACATTCTTTCCTTCAGGTAAAGTCTCCACAATCCAAGTGTTGTTAGATTCAAGCGCATGAAGCTCCTCATTAGCAGCCTTAGTCCATTTCTCAGATTTCATAGCTTGACGAAAAGTCTTTGGCTCAGTTTCAGTATTATAGGAAAAGATATAGGATTGAAAAGGAGAATTTAGCTTAGTATATGAGACAACAGAGGAAAGAGGATAGGGAGTTTTATGTGTATGTGGTAAAGTAGAAGAAGATGAAGTAGAAGGAATATCTGGTGTTGGCTTAGAAATTTCAGCTGTTGGTGGTAAAGAAGATGAAAAGGGAACAAGAGAACAATGATACTCAGACAAATAAGTAGGTGCTTTAGTGTTTCGTTTAGGCCTAGCAATAGGAACAGAATCAATACCTGTATCCTGTGTCTCTGTATTTTGTGTAACATGAATGGTACTAGGTGGTGAGAATGATGCAGATGTGTCATTTTCTGAGTTTTCATATGCAGATGGTGAATCAACAAAATGCAGAGGAACAGGCAATGGTAAGATTGAATTAGGAAACATGTCTACAGACTTAGACAACAATTCACTAGTTTTGAATGGAAACTTAGTTTCATGAAACACAACATTACGAGAAATAGAAATAGAATGTGATTCAAGATCAAGAACCTTATAGCCTTTAAAACCAGATGGATATCCTAAAAACACACATGGCTTAGCTCTAGGAGAAAATTTATTCCTATCCTGAACATATGTAGAAACATAGCATAAACTTCCAAAGCTTTTTAACAAAGTATAGTCAGGTAAACGATTAAGAAGTAATTCATATGGTGATTTATTGTTCAATATTGGAGATGGCAGTCTATTTATCAAATGAGCTGCAGTTAAAACACAATCACTCCAATATTGTAAAGGAATATTTGACTGAAACAAAAGAGCTCTAGCAACATTTAACAAGTGTTGATGTTTGCGTTCAACCACAGAATTTTGTTGAGGTGTATATGCACATGAAAAATAATGCATCATACCATGTTCCTTAATGAGATCTGGAAAAGCAAGTTCAGGTGCATTATCTGATCTAATAGCTTTTATTTTTGCATTATATTGAGTAGCAATGAATTTGATAAAGACAGGAAAAACAACAGAAACTTCTCCTTTATTTCTCATCATATAAATCCAAGTAGTTCTAGTACAATCATCAACAAGAGTTAAAAAATATTTGAAACCTTCTACAGACTCAATGCTAAAAGGACCCCAAACATCAAGATGGACTAAATCAAAAGCTTTACTTGCAAGATTATTATGTGAAACATATGCTAATCGTTTTTGCTTTGCTAAAGGACAAATAGAACAATGAAATTCATGACTCTGTAAAGATTTTAAAGAAGGAATGACACTAACTAATTTTTGTAAAGCATTTGAAGACGGATGTCCAAGCCTTTGATGCCAAAGAAGACCATCAGTCAAAACAGAACCAGTAAATGAACAAGCTGCAGGTGTTGATGTGGAAAGGGATTTGTTCTCTGTTTCAAGAATGTATAGATTGTTATATAGTTTACCCCTCCCAATCATCAAGCCCTGAGAAAGTTCCTGAATAAAGCAACAAGTAGGAAAGAAATGAGCAGAGCAAGACAAAGTTCTAACTAAACAACTCACACTTATCAGATTAAATTTGAAATCAGGGACATGTAAAACATTATGCAGGATAATTGATGAAGTGATGCATATGGTACCTGTGTGTGTGATAGAGACCCTAGTACCATTTGGTAAAGTTACAGTAACACCAGACACAGGTATTAATTCCCTAAACATTGCTAAATCTGAACAAACATGACTAGAAGCCCCACTATCTATTATCCAAGCATCAGGTGCTAAAAATTTTTCAAGAGAGGAAAGAGTATGATTCTGAAATGTAAGATTATCATTTTCAAATTTAAGGCTAGTAGAGGGAAAAAGGAAAGTACCAGAAGTAGAAGTCTGAGCCATTAATCCATGTTCAGTAATAGTAGCCATTGGACCAGACATACTAGGAGAAGGAACTTCAGTCTCTTGAACCTTGACAGACGAATTGAATTGAGAAACTAAACTCTGAATTTGGTCTGCTGTAAGATCTTGAAGATTCACATTGTTACCACCAGTAGTAACTTGAGGTTGACCAGGCAGAGAAGAACCTACTGAATAGCTATTTGCATGTGAATTTGCATAAGCATTTGCATTCTGAATTGTATTAGCATATGGAACCAATTGCATTGGGGAAGTCAACTGCATTTGAGCGACCATAGGTTGCATAGGTTGTTGTGGCATCCTAGGCTGAAACTGTGTTGTTTGCATCCTTGGTTGAATCTGTAATTGACCATTATTCCTGTAAGGTGCATTAGTCTTGTAGCCTGGTGGATACCCATGAATCTTGAAACACTTCTGAACCGTATGACCCATCTTCCCACAGTTACTGCAAATCGGTTTTTGTATTGGTCTTCCTGTGTTATAAGCTGCAATATAGCCATAGTCTGCATTATCCACCATAGGAGCAGTAGCTTGAAAAGCAACAGAATCAATTCTAGTAGCTGGTCTAATGTTCTTCTGCCTCTCATCTTGACTAACAATGTTAAAAGCTTCTTCAATTGTAGGAATAGGCTTTAACATAAGAATATGACGTCTGGTTTGTTCATATCCTTCATTCAGTCCCATAAGAAACTTAGTCACACGACTTCTTTGCTGAAGTTTCTCCCATTTGGCTGCAGCATCACACTCACATTTACCACAAGAACAAACTGGTAACTCAACATAATTCTTGTGTTCCTCCCACAGAGTAAGCAATGCCGTATAATATGCAGAAATATCCATTGAGCCTTGCTCTAGTTTACTTAATCTTTGTTCTATATCAAAAACTCTAGGTGCATCATCCTGCTTGAACCTAGTAAGCAAATTCTTCCATATACCTTCAGCAGTTGATATGAATAGCAAACTTTGCCCAATCTTTTTATCAACAGAGTTCATTAACCAAGTCGCAACAACATCATTACACCTAGACCAAGCTCCATAATCTTTATGATCTATCGAAGGCCTAACAATCGTTCCATCTATGAATCCTAGCTTATTACGAACATTTAAAGCCATCCATATAGAACGTCTCCAAGCCGGAAAATCAGAAGCTGTGGTCAATCGATCAGAAACAAGAATCAAACCTGCGTGATCATTGTTATGAAGATGAAAAGGATTCTCATATCGATCCATCTGATATCGATTATGCTCAGCATTAGGCGGTAGTTGCGGTGGTTGATCCGTCGGAAACAATGATGGTCACAAGATCCCATTCTCAGTATAAGAAATAGGAAATCGCAAAGAAAAGTGTAACGAATATTGTAAAGAAAAGCAAAGATTCGTCAACACAAAGGTCAATTGAAGGAAAAGAAAGAAACAGAATGGAAAAATTCCGACGAAATCAAAAGAAAAATCGAAAGAAAGTACTTCAACGAGCTCCGATTTAGCTCAACAAACTCCGATCAATCACCGGAAACAACGAAGAAGAGAATGCGGAAGCTTAATAGAACGCTCTGATACCATATTAAACTCCGGTGTATCGGAAAATAACGAGAGATTGAAGAAGAAGATAACAAACTTTATTCATCATTCTCAAGAGTTTGTTACAAGCGTTAAAGAGTAAAGTAAAATGTTCTTAAGCTTATATATACAGAACTTATGATTGTTAACCGAAGTTAACCAGACATTGAACCAGTTATAAACCAGCTCAAATCATCAAACCATATATCATAATACAACCATCTCTTTAAAATGCCTAAAGCTCACCAACACATACTCCTCTCTTCCAGCAATGGCTTTTGGCAATATCCAAGAACCAGACGGAGAGATCCTAAAGAATGTTTGGGCGAATTTCATCAGAAAACCACAAACCGATAAAGGATCAATTCATGTTCCAGAAGTTTCTAGAACTTGGGAAGCGTTGCCTACCCTTGATGACATACCAGAAGGTTCTAAAGAAAGGTTTCCAAGGCTAGATATGTCAATGGAGGACCAGGAATGGATAAAGATTCTCGATGTGATCGCTTCTTTCCCGAGCCAAACCAATCATGACCCATTAACCAACCCTACCACCGATTCTTGTTTTTTGCCTTCTCGGGTTTCTTGCAAAACAAGAAAATACAGGGGAGTACGGAGGCGTCCGTGGGGGAAATTCGCAGCCGAAATCAGGGATTCGACGAGAAACGGTGTTAGGGTTTGGCTCGGAACGTTCCAAACAGCAGAAGAAGCAGCTATGGCTTACGATAAAGCCGCGGTTAGAATTAGAGGTATTCAAAAAGCTCACACAAATTTTCAGCTCGAGACGGTTATAAAAGCTATGGAAATGGATTGCAACCCAAACTACTACCCGATAAACAGCTCAAATACGTCTGAGCCATTAAGAAGCTGCAACCACAAAATTGGACTGAGAACGGGAAAAGAGGCGATTAGGGCTTATGATAAATTCGTTGATGAGTTGGTTGAAAACCAGTGTGCCCTTAGTTGTTGTTCAACTAAGAAGTACTCGGAGACGTGTGGGCTGCTTGGGAGTGAAGAAACTTGGTTAGGTTCAAGAAAGAGACGAAGGCGTGACAAAGATTATATGTCTGAAGAAGTTGAAATGCAGAAGATGGTTACTGGAGAAGAAGAGACATTATGTGATGTGTTTGGTTTGTTTGAGTTTGAGGATTTGGGAAGTGATTATTTGGACACGTTATTATCTTCTTTTTGACAAAAAAACATTAACCATTACGGTTGTTAATTTTCATAGTTATGTAATTAATTATGTCAAGACATTTGTTTAATCGGGCCTACGGGCCTTAGCAAATAATAAATGGGCCTAAAGCGTCCAAAAAATGAGGCCTTGATATAAAAACAAACATCAATCTCTCGCCGTCAAGGTTTACATTTATCGCCGCCGCTGAGACCGCCGCTTAAGGCCATCTCCTCCGCTCTCTCCATAACGAAAAAAACCCTCATTGCCTGGTAAGCTCGAGTTTCTAATCAATTCGATATCATATGATGTCGATCTGTTCTACTGAAGTTAAATCTTGCGAATTCGATCCTTGTTTTGTTCTGAGATTTAGGGTTTCACGATTTGAGTTCTAGGGTTTCTCGCTTAATCATTTCTTATGCTTTTGGTTACACAAAGATCTCAACTTTTTCTTCGACTCTGTATGCAAATTTATCAAAATCAAAACTTTGTAACAGAGTACTCTTTCTCGTGCTTGTGTTTATGTAAGAACACTGCTTCGCTTTGTGGGATTGTTGTTTTCATCACACTTGATTAAAAATATTGAAAATTGAAAATGTTATCGATATTGACAATAAAATTGGCTATTTGTTTTTTATTTCCTATGTTAGTATTAATTTTAATTTAAAATAAATATCAAAAATAAATTAAGTTGCAGAGAATCTATTCAGTTTAGTATAATAAAATGGTTTGATGAAGCCAAATAGCCAAATGGTCACTGATTAAAAATAAACTGAACCAATTTCTAATCTTAAACATGACATATAATTGTTGCTAAAATGGTATAATAATCAGTTTTTGGTTCATTTACTTATATCAGTATATGACAAACGCTTGGTGAGATATAATTCTACTCATAAAACACATAAGTATTGTTTTGTGGTTGTCCAACATTTTTGATTCACAAACGACGATTTATAAATTATTAAAGTTAGGATTTTAATCCATATAATTGAAACTATTAATAAACGTGCTCAAATAGAAAGGATAAGGCGATAAGCTAATAATAATCCTCATCCAATAAGCGTAATAAGTAGGGACATCAGGGGTAAATATGGAATTTAGAAAAAAAGAAATGCGCATGTGTTTTTTAATCAGAGTTTATATATCGGCGGTACAATTACGCTGAGCTTCCGACACTCACTCACATTGTGCTTTGATTCTGGAATCTAGGTTTAAAGTTTAGACCTTTGAGATCACTATATCACAAATGGAGCTCAATTTTTCTTCAATGGCTTTAACCAACCCCAAAATCCCTTCTTTCGGGTTTTCACCAACCGGAATATTCCTAAACCCATCAAAATCAGTGCGTTTGGCTTCTCATCATCGGCTTCCGAGAGTTTCATGCTCCGTTTCTACTACTGATTCTCCCAAGCTAGTGACTTCAAGAAAGGTAAAACCTTTTCTAGTTTCAAGCCGAAACTTCCCTTTTTTTAATGGGTTTATGTTGAAATGATTTGTTTGGATGTAGTCTGATGTTTTTGATACGAATTGGCGATAAAATGGATATGCTTTAGGTGGTGGAAATGGCTGGAGTGAGCTCTAGAGACTTGGAGATGTCGAATTTAACGGCATTGTCGCCTTTGGATGGACGTTATTGGGGAAAAGTTAAGGACTTGGCTTCTTCTCTGAGCGAGTTTGGGTTGATCTATTTCCGAGTTCTTGTCGAGGTACTTCTTTTTTGGTAAATTAACGCTTTTTTGTGTCTCTCAAGAGAAGATTTATGATCTAATTGATTGATTGTGAAGATTGTACTAGTTATGTCATGCTATGTATCCCTTTGTACGAGTAGTTTAGTTGTGTGTTCTAATGGACCCATTTGCTAAAACTTTGATTTTTATATACTTGCTAGATCAAATGGCTTCTTAAGCTTTCGAATATTCCTGAAGTCACTGAAGTTCCAAGCTTTAGCAAAGAAGCTCAGAGTTACTTGCAGGGCATAATCGATGGATTTAGCATCGATGATGCATTGGAAGTTAAGAAGATTGAGAGAGTAACAAATCACGATGTGAAAGCAGTGGAGTATTTCTTGAAACAAAAGTGTGAATCACAACCAGAGATTGCTAAGGTTTAGAAACTTTTCTCTCACTTCTAACTTCTTAGGGTTTGGTTGCTTTGATGCTCTGTAACTAAACTTCTCAGTCTTTTAATCAATCAGGTTCTTGAGTTTTTCCATTTTGCTTGCACGTCCGAGGACATCAACAATCTTTCCCATGCTTTGATGCTTCAAGAATCACTTAGTTCGGTTATACTTCCATCCATGGATGAGCTGATCAAGTCTATCTCTCTGATGGCTAAGAACTTTGCGTATGTCCCCATGCTTTCACGAACTCATGGGCAGGTAATGTCGAAAGAGAAGACTTTCACCATTTTACCTTTCCCCTTTTTTCTGTATACTGGTTCTATCTATCTCTTTACTAATGATTTTGTTACTATGAATTGTAATGCAGCCAGCTACGCCAACAACTTTAGGAAAAGAAATGGCGATTTTTGCTGTGAGGCTAAGCGAAGAAAGGAGATATCTTTCTGAAACTAAGATTAAGGGGAAATTTGCGGGTGCTGTTGGGAACTACAACGCCCATATATCCGCATATTCGAATATCGACTGGCCTCATGTTGCAGAGGAGTTTGTTACTTCTCTTGGATTAACATTCAACCCATACGTGACTCAGGTAATATAGTTTCTATTGATCAAACGATTTTATTCAAATTCATAAAGATCCTCACTGGTTGATTGTTCTCGTGGGTTTTGCAGATCGAACCTCATGACTATATGGCTAGACTTTTTAATAATATTAGCAAATTCAACAATATTTTAATTGATTTTGACAGAGATATATGGAGCTACATATCCCTGGGGTACTTTAAGCAGGCAAGTGTTAATAAATGAAAGGAAAAAATATATTGTCAAATCATTTGAATGTGCAAGGGAAAGTCGTCTCATTGTTTGAGGTTTTGCAGACAACTAAAGCGGGTGAAATTGGATCATCGACAATGCCTCACAAAGTGAATCCTATTGACTTTGAGAACAGCGAAGGGAACCTAGGGAAAGCTAACGCAGAGCTTACTTTTCTCAGCATGAAGCTTCCCATTTCACGGATGCAGGTTTTAACATTTCTCCATATTCTATGTATCTCAGCTAGAGTGATGGAAGTAAACTAAGCCTGAAAAATGTACAATCTGCAGCGTGATTTAACTGATTCAACTGTCTTGAGAAACATGGGTGGAGCTTTAGGACACTCTCTTCTCGCTTACAAGAGTGCGATACAGGGAATCGGGAAGCTTCAGGTATTATTACCGTAGCCCTAAGAAATGTTTCCACTTGTCATAAACTAAGAATTTTCTTGATATAGGTTAATGAAGCTCGGTTAAAAGAAGATTTGGATGATAATTGGGAAGTCCTCGCTGAACCGATACAAACTGTAAATTTCTCGACTTTCTAATCTTCTATATCGATCAAGTTATTCCATGTATCTCTAATCCACAGAATTATCATGGTATCAAAAAAAGGTGATGAGGAGATACGGTGTCCCTGAGCCGTATGAGAAGCTGAAGGAGCTAACAAGAGGAAAAGCTGTGAATGAAGAAAGCATAAGAACGTTTATCAAAGGTTTGGAATTGCCTGCAGAAGCAAAAGACCAACTTTTGGAACTAACTCCACACACATATGTTGGTGCTGCTGCTGCATTGGCACTAGCCGTGGATGAAGCTTTGCACTTGGGACATTGATGATGATCAAAGTGGTGATAGATTGTCCTCTTGTATGATGGTACTCTTTTCCAAATCAATGGAAAACAGAGTCAATTTATATATAGATAAAATGTTGTACCATTTTGTTGTGTTATGTTATGTTTCCTCTTTGAGTTTTTGGCCATCACCAATCAATCCAGAGCCTGTCTTTGATCTAAGTCTTGAACTATAAGTTGTGGTCAATGATTCTCGAACCAATAAAAATTATTGTATTTAACAGGTCATATACATTGGAGTCAAATAATAAAAGAGTTCTCAAGTTGAAGTATTTTCTTTCAATTTGAGTGGTTTTTGTTTTTCTTTATAACCAAGTGTTATATAGTTAAATTGATAAATAATGTTAAGAAGTTGTTTGTCAAAAGTAATTCTATTTATAGTTAACATTGACATGAGCACATATGTTTTAGGTCTAAAATAAATATTACAAGATCTATGTAATTTTCTCAAAACTAAACTTAATACTTTCCTTTAGACTTGGTAGGATCTATTATTAAAAGTCTATTACATGTGTCCCTCAATAATCTCAACTCTACACCATATTTAGTGTTAAATAAAACAATTTCTTAAAAGTTAAAACATAAATTGAAAATTTCATGAGAAAAATACCATATATTAATATAGTTATCATATATCTCCTTGAGGAAGAGATATCTTCCTATACATTGCTATCAATTTATTTATGAAAACAAATTTCCTTGTGGATTTATATTGAATTATTGAATTGAAGAGATAATATTGTTGTTTTTTCCTGCAAGTGTATTTTTGTTCTGCGTTTACCAGTTCATGGCGGCCATAAACCCGAAGATTTCGTCAAACATGTTTGTTCTCTAATCTTTCCAACGACTTTCAAAACATATACATATGCTAAGTCATGCATATAATAATAACAAATCATTGAATCCTAATTATTCTTATTTTTTAAAACACAACCAAAACCAATAAGCCCTTTCGTCGTTACCCACTACCCATAATTTCATTTCATTACAAAACACAACAACACATCATTCATTTCATAAGATCATATTGCAACATCTCTCTGTATTCTTCTTTAATATTTTGTAACTTCGATCAAATATCTTAATAATGGGAGCCTACAGAGCCGACGACGACTACGATTATCTCTTTAAACTAGTCTTGATCGGAGATTCCGGCGTTGGAAAATCCAACCTTTTGTCTCGATTCACCAGAAATGAATTCAGCATCGAGTCAAAGTCAACCATCGGTGTAGAGTTCGCCACAAGAAGTGTTCATGTCGACGAGAAAATCATCAAAGCTCAGCTTTGGGATACCGCTGGTCAAGAAAGGTAATAAATCCTCGAAACCTCTCTGTTTTATCGCTCTGTTTTTCATTCTTTGAACCAAACCAAACTAAACCGAAATGCTTGAGCAAAAATCAAAACTGGATAGTTTTACAAATTTGTCGGTTTTCTTATTTTGAAACCCAAATATAAACTGATTTTAGTGTAACCAAACCAAAATTGAATTGAATAAACCAAATTTTAAAGATTATGATTTAATTATGTATATGTATGGAAAATTGGAATAATTATATTACATTAAAATAATATTAACTAGATCATGATTTATTCAATTATCAATTTCTATATTTTAACCAAATATAACTTAATTCAAATCAATAACAAAACGGGAACCAGACCATGATTTTATTTGGTTTTAATTTCTGTAAAACCGATAAAATCAATAGCCGAACCAAACCAAACCGTAAACCGATTTCCCACACCTACTGCTAGACGCTCTGTTTTTGAGTAATTGCGACTTGTTTGTTATACAGATACAGAGCAATCACGAGTGCATACTACAGAGGAGCAGTGGGGGCGCTTCTAGTATACGACATAACTAGACACATAACGTTCGAAAACGTTGAACGATGGCTCAAGGAGCTTCGTGACCATACTGATGCCAACGTTGTGATCATGCTTGTTGGAAACAAAGCCGATCTTCGACACCTTCGTGCAGTCCCAACAGAAGAAGCTAGATCATTCTCTGAAAGAGAAAACATGTTTTTCATGGAGACTTCTGCTTTGGATGCTACAAATGTCGAACAAGCTTTCACTCATGTTTTGACTCAAATCTATCGTGTAATGAGCCGTAAAGCTCTTGATGGTACTGGAGATCCGATGTCTTTACCTAAAGGACAGACCATTGATATTGGAAACAAAGATGATGTTACTGCTGTTAAATCATCTGGTTGTTGCTCAGGTTGAGATTATTGTTTTTGTTTTTGTTAACTGTTTTTCTGGAAGGACGTTTTGGCTTTGGTTTTGTTGTATTGGACTATTTTTGGGGGCTTCATTTTAAGGTTATGAGACCGGTTTGGTTTTATATTACAAACCGAAGTTGTATTGAACAAGATTCGGTCCGGTTAATAAGGTAGTTTACTAATACCGAATTGATTGAACACCCATAGTCTTGAGCTTCACATTTTGGTGTAACATTTTAGCACATGAGTAGTCGACATGAATCGAAACCAAAAGTCTGGTGCTAACCAAGCGAGAGACTGAGAAACCTTTTTTTTTTTTTTACATCTTTGGATCAACAAGGTCGATCCATAGCTAATCTCTACTACGTAGGGTTACGCGACTTAGTGGAATCGAACTCCGGTGAGAAAGGTGGAGTCAAATAGACTTAACCACTTGACTAAAGATACATCTCCGAGAAAATTTTATTCTATCTAATCGGAAGATTATCAGCGTCCCAAAAAATAGCTTTTCTATACATTCAAATCAATTATTATCATCTTTTAATAAATTTAATTGTCACAACTTTTCTTTCTGTGTGTGTGGGGGTAATTTTATTATCTATATTCAACAAATAATTGTACAAACAATGATGGGATATTGGAAGTAAGATGTACAACTTTGAACTTAAAAGTGAAAATAATTTGAGGTTGGGATAAGATAGAATAAATAATGCTTCGGCTAGTTGTTTCCTGGGGTTTTTGAGTTCAATAATAATAACTTACCAAACTTACCAAATATTTAAAATAATTTACCAAAAACCAAAGTAAAGAAGAGCAAGATATGTATACCTTATTCCACACGGAAGCAAGTTAGGTCCACCGTCTAAATTATGAGAACACCTTTCCTTCCAAGTCTCAGGATGTTTATTGTTTCGTACACATGACAATCATCATAATTATTCATGCGTATATAATTATTTCTTATAAACAATGCAGGGAAAAAACCCAAGCATCTTACGAATACGAAACCGGATTTTCAAATGATAAAGAAATTATATTCAACTACTTCAAAAATCAAGAACCTCTCTAAGCTTCAGTTTTAAGATTTTAACCAATTTTTAACGCCACCCAGAATAATAACTTTTCTGCTTTCGCTTGCTTGCTCACTCAACATTTGGGCTGTTTGGTACTTAAGGCCCAAGAATCTTAGAAAATATTTTTGGAATTTTATCATAGCAAAATGTTTAACGTGTAGGTCTCACTCAATGTGTGAGGATTCGTATTAATGGACGTTAGTTTACTTAAAATAATGCCAACTAATATCTACATAAACATTCTATAAAAAGGAACCATAAAGGTGAAAGAAACGAAAATTCGTGGTTGACTAAGAACTTTACGTTAAACATATATGTTTACCTAATAATTTGTTAGACCTTACTTGACCTCCACGATGGATGGATTAGTCATATTTAAAAATTAACAGATAATCAAAAGATTCTTAATATCCACTTTAAAAGTACGCAAATATGATCGAGATCAAAGTTATTAAATTAAAACACGGTCGATTTTAGATGATGTTATACGACGCTCTTCTCATTGACATTTGACACGGTCTCAAGAAGAATCTCACTAGGATAAAATTTATGAAATTGATTTAGATGATTAGATATGAACGAATAAAAAGAAATTCCAACAAAATAAATCATCAAACAAAAATTACAAGATTTGTTAACGACATGGAGAATTGTTCATAGGAAAGTATTTATCAAACTCAGAAATGTCACAATTTTATAGAAACCTTTAAAAAAATGAGGATTCTAAAACGTAATAGAGACGTAAAAAAAAAACGTATGGTTATATTAAAACAAACAAATATTTATAATCCTCTCTTAAACAAAGAAGAGTGTGCAAAGAAGATGCTTCACTTAAACAAAGACTTTGGTTTGGTCTCAAAGGTTACTTGCAAGGCATAAGAAATGTGTAAAGCCTCTTTTCTCTCACCTCGCTCTATTATATATCCCTCTACTTTAGATTTCATCATCATTCCTTCTTACATCAAATCATTTCCTAAAATCAGAGAAACACATAGGGACACAAAGGAAAAAACTTCAAAGATATGGAGATCAAAGTTGACGAAGATCATCAAAAAAGTACTAAAGAAGACATCACAAGGCCACTTCTTGAAGAAGACAAAGACTTCCCGGATATAGAAAGAACGACATGGATACAAAAGGCAATAGGTCAAACGTTTCAAACCACTGCTCATTTAGCTAATCTCTTACCAACAGGAACGGTTCTCGCGTTTCAGCTCTTATCGCCAATTTTCTCAAATGGCGGTCAATGCGATTTAGTGAGCAAGATCATGACATCAACTCTAGTGGCATTATGTGGATTCTCTTGCTTCATACTTAGCTTCACAGATTCTTACAAAGACAAAAACGGTACTATTTGCTATGGACTTGCAACAATCCATGGGTTTTGGATCATTGATGGATCCACAACTCTTCCTCAAGAATTATCTAAGAGATATAAGTTAAGATTCATAGATTTTGTTCATGCTTTCATGTCGTTATTCGTGTTTGGTGCGGTGGTTCTATTCGATCGAAATGCGGTAAATTGTTTCTTTCCGGCACCGTCAGCGGAAGCATTGGAAGTTCTTACCGCTTTGCCGGTAGGCGTAGGGGTGTTTTGTAGTATGTTGTTTGCAACATTTCCTACAACACGCAATGGGATTGGTTTTCCACTTTCTAGTAAATGATATCAATATGTTGTTATTTATTTGTAACTTGATTTATATATGTAACTTGTGGTTCAACATTCTCTTTTTGATGTTCTCTTGAAAGAGCCTATTCCAAAATCATGTAAACTGTTTATAGTAAAGATGTAGTCAAATTAAGAATATTATTGTATGACTATTTTTAAAATAAATTAAAAAGGAAAACTCCCAAAAATAGGCAATTTGTTTTCTTTCTTTTGGATAAAATGTATATGAATAAATCTTCAAAGAAAACTACAAATCGGAATAGAAAATTAGCTTATAGAATAACCCTAAAGGAACACCAACACGATGTCGAATGGTACGATTTCATATTTAGATAAAATCGCTGAAACGAAAGAGAGTCACCACAGATTGGTTAATATATAACTCCGACGTGGAAGAAGAAGAGACCATATGGAAACTCAAGATTTTTAGTTTCTTTATAAACGTTTTTAAAAAATTTGTAAAATTTAATTTTTTCTTCAAGAATAAAATAGGGTTTTCTAATTAGTTATATCCACGTGATGTACAAAACTTACAATCTTTATTAAATTGTGTATTAACTAGTAATTTTTATAAAACAAGGTATTACTAGATAATTATCTTTTTTTTTTAAATAAAGAAATATACCAATATTTTTTGTTTAGAACCACCGCAGCAAAGATTATCAAAGAGAATTACAAATCAGAATAGAAAATTAAGTTACAGATTATCAGTGTTAATGGAACACCGACACGAAGTCGAACGGTACGATTTATATCGTAATTTCAAATCAGATAAAATCGCGGCAACGAAAGAAAGTCACTGCGAATCAGTTGATAACTCCGATGTCTCGGTCGCAGACCAGTAAGCAAAGAACCGAACCGTATCGACAAAGAAGACAACAACGAGAAGTCGGTAAAAGGGGACTCGAATAGAGCAGAGCCAAGAAAAGAAGGTAGCGATTTTTCAAAAGAAATTCAAGTAGTTTTGGAAAATCTTCCCAAATTAAAAACAAAAAGGTAATTTAAATTACCTAAGGCGGTGGCTAACCGCAATAGTGAGTTTGGATCAATAGCAACATAATTCGTTGGTAGAATAGCCACATAATTCGTTTGGTAGCCAATCAAACAAACGTTAATTCAAATATATGGACTTAGTACCAATTCGAACCCCGGTGCTGACATAACCACAGAGGAAAGACAACCACATAAGAAAGTATTGAATTGGTGACATTATCTCTAATTTAATTGTAATTATCCCTTAAAAAAAAAAATCGAATGATTCCGGTTTAGACCGGTTCGCTAAATAATTTCACATCATCAGTATAACGTAGCAAATTGAAGAACACTACATCTTCATCGTCATGGATTCATCATCTGACATGAGTCTGTTGGTTTTCCGTCAAATCCTAAATTTGAAATCTCGATCTTAACATTTTTGGTTCGGTTCCACAAGAGTCCAATGTTTGTTCTTATGGGTTGTGGTTTACTCTTGGTTTTGTGAAAGGTCACTTGGAATTATAGATTCAATCCCAGTAAGATTGAGTTTTAGGGTTCTCTAAGTTTCAAGATTTCGATGTTCTTTATTTGAAATTTCACGGAAAATTATGGAGTCTTGGTTTTACTTTACGCCCACAAACTGTTCGACGAAAGTCCTGAACCAGATTTGTGCATTCTTTAGTCATCATCACTCAATTCAAACACCTCTCAAAATTGTTTATCTTGTTCAAAAGAAATTATCCTCTAATTCATATTCACTAATAACAGTTTTTAGATTTGCAACAACATCAAAAAATACAAAAAGAGAGGTAATTTAGATTACCTCATTTGGGTCTTGACCACATTAATGGTGGAAGACATACATCCACAAGGTAAGAACCTCGGGAGAGATTTCTCCAGATAACACTGGGAACTTGACTCCAGATAGCACTGGGAAGATGGTTACATTCCACAACGGGAAGAAGAAGCGCACGGAGACATTCCTCCGGCGAGATTAAGCATTCTCGAGACTGACTGCTCGGAAGAAGCCAAACTTGGTACCAACATAGATCGAACCCTGGTGGGAGATGAGCTCAGCTGAGACTCAACCACTTTGATATAGGCCGAATTGGTGCTTAAAAGTCTACTTTATTTCTATTTAATTCAATCACTGGGCTAACATTTAAAGATTTATCAAAGCCCACAAGGAACCCAATAGATTGAGCCCATTACGTTTAATTGCACTCACAACGGTTTGATATCTATTCTTCTCTTCTTCCTTGCTAAATTTAACTTGGCTGTGAAGTGTGAACAAATGATCATCTCCATGATCTTATTTTGTTTCTCCACTAGAGTACATGGTCCGGTTAATAAGGAAACAAAAAATATTCATGGAATTTTTATTTTATTTTAGGTTGGTATTTTTTTTTTGGAAAATTTCTCGAATTAAAAGCAAAAGAAAAGGTAATTTAGATTACCTTTAACCACAAGTCCACAATGATAGCAATCAATTATTCAATACAGTAGGGTAAGTACCAATTCGAATCCGTGGTGACATAACCACATAGGAAACACAACCACATATGAAAGAATTGAATTGGTGTCATCAAGAGGTCTAATTTAATTAAACTTATCCCTAAAAAAACAAAATTGAACGGTTCCGGTTTAAACCGGTACGCTAAATAACTTTACATCATCAGTGTAAGGTATCGAAGAACACTACATCTCCCTCGTCATGGTTTACAAATCTCTTGAAATGTTTGAGGAAGTAGTGAAGACAAAGAGGTTAATAAGAGAGATTCAAGACAATAAAGAACCTGCAGGAGTTATGTGGATTAAAGACAAAGTACACACGATTTCTTATCGGAGATAAGAACTCATCCGAGGAGCAAAGAGATTTATAACAAAAAGCTTGATGAGTTCAGAGAGTGTTTGAACAAAGTTAAATATGTTCCCGGATGTTCATTATATGGAGAGAAGGGCAAAAGAAAAGCTTTTGTTGTATCACAGTGAAAAACTTGCGGTTGCGATTTGCTATAACGTGCATGTCTCACTCAATGCGTGAGGTAACATATTAATTGACGTTAGCTAAAATGAGCTATATCTACCGTAACTTGTGGTTCAAGTTTCTTTCTTAGATGATCTCTTGAAAGAGACTACTACCAAAATCATGTAAACGGTTTTCACTAGAGATATTTTAGTTAACATAAACCTCATGAGATTAGGATTTTTAAAACATATAATTTTATTTTTTAAACCGACAATTTAAGCAGAGAATAACCTCTGGCGACGAAAGTACCCATTCGAACCTAAATGGCATGTCATGTGACACAAGCAACTAGGAAATTATTGAATAAATCTTCTTAAAAAATTACGAATCGGAATAGAAAATTAGCTTATAGAATAACTTTAAAAGAACATTGGCACGATGTCGAAGGGTATTATCTATCTATATCGTAATTTCATATCTAGATAAAATCACAGGAACTAAAGAGAGCCATCACAAATCAATGAATAATTCCGATGTGGAAGAAGAAGACCACATGAAAACTCAGTAAATACAACAATATTTTTTGCAGTAGAGATGTATTCAAATCAACCGACTTATTACCAATCCTAACCCCGTGGCGTGAGACTTGCTAGGTGACACAAGTACACAACCACATAGGAAAGTATTGAATCGGTGACATGAGCTCTAATTTAATTATAATTATCCCTAAAAACAACATCGAACAGCTCCGGTTTAGACCGGTACGCTAATTAATATCACATCATCAGCGTAAGGTATTAAACTGAAAATATCAAATATACTAGATGTTGTTGTAACGGTTTTTTTTTCAAATAAACTAAGCGTTACAATGGTTCATAAAATAAAAAAATGTTGGAATGGTTCAATTAAGCCATAACAAAAAAATTATATAATATTTTAATAATTAAAAATTAAATAAAAATATATTTTAAAGAGTTACGACCAAAAATCGCGACGGTTGAAGTGACTGTAAAAGATATGTGTGCTCGCCTATTTTTTTTCTTGTGAATATAAGATACATAAAGAAAAGGTAATTTAAATTACCTCTACGTTCACGGTGAACAATCAAAGGATCAATAATTATTTGTCTCCGAATAGGTACCAATCGAACCCCGGTGGCATGTGAGACTTAGCGAGTGACACAACCACGTATGAAAGTATTAAATTGGTGATATTAGCACTAATTTAATTGTATTTATCCCTAAAAAAAACAAAATCGAACGGTTCCGGTTTAGACTGGTTCGCCAAATGATTTCACATCACCAGTCTAATGTATCAAATTGAAGAACACTACAACTTCCATCATTATGGATTCATCATCTGACATCAGTGTGTTGATCTTACTTGTTTGGTTCGGTTCCTTTTTTTTTGTGTTCCACAAGAGTCCAATGTTAGTTCTTGTGGGTTTTGGTTTACTCCACTCTTGGTTTTGTCAAAGTCTCTTGAATCTTTCTCGTCTTCGGCTTCCAGATGTCTGCTTCTTGTAGTATAGATTCGATCCCCATAAGATTGAGTTTTAGGATTTTCTCTAAAGATTCAAGATTTACGCCCATAAACGGTTCGACGAAATTCATGAACCAGAAGATTTGCGTTTTCTTTAGTCATCTCACTCAATTCAAAGACACCTCAAAATCCTTCATCTTGTACAAAAGAAATTATCCTCTTTTTCAGATTTGCAACAACATCAAAAAAATACAAAAAGAGAGGTAATTTAGATTTAGCCCAACATGTTGGTTAATGTCTAGCGAAGCAAAGTTGTTAGGAGTTGTTACGTTGGCGTATAAAGGGATATCTAGTAGACTAGTACAGAAGGGGAAAAAAAAGTAGAGTAGTGTACTAGTAGTTACTAAGTCTAGAATCCAAGTAATTGAGTGGTATCAAGTAGTATAAGTATGTGTGTGTGTCTTGTAAGAACTATCCAAGAGATCCAAATAAACAATGCAGTATTCAAGTGTTTATCTCTCTAAGCCTCTAAAATGTTTTGTGCTTGAAACAGAGAACAAAAGAGATAGAGAGTTCAAACCTGTGAGTGAAAGTGAGAATCCCATCAAATGCAACAAATGGAGAGCGTTTCTTGGTGAGGAAAAAGTTCCCAAGAACGTAAAGTTTGGGAAATTCGCTACAGAGCTAGTAAAGGTTCTTGAGCCAGAAAATTCAGGAACACGCGTGCTTTTAGCGGATATTTACGCAGATGCGAGAATGTGTGAGGAAGTAGTGAAGACTAGGAGGTTAATGAGAGAGATTCGAGTTAAGAAAGAACAAGGAGTTAGTTGGATTGAGGTTAAAGACAAAGTACATACGATTTCTTTTCGGAGACGGAACTAATCCTAGGAGCAAAGAGATTTAAAACAGAAAGCTTGATGAATGAGAGTGTTTGAGTTGGATATGTTCATGTGACTGACGTGCAGGTCTCACTTAATGCATGAGAATTCGTATTAATTCACATTAATTAAAATGATCTATATTTATGTAACTTGTGGTTCAAGATCATTCTTACTTAGATGATCTCTTGAAAGAAACTACTACCAAAATCATGTAAATTGTTTCCAGTTGAGATGTATTCATGATAAGCCCTGATCCACTTGTTAACATAAACCTCATGAGACTGACCCCTCAAAAACCATTGTCTTTGTTTAAGAGAGATGATAGATATACGATGGACATTAGGACAATTGGTATTAGTAAAATAAAAAAAAGAGCAAAAAAGAGAGGTAATTTAGATTACCTCAAAGAAGTGATCAGGTTGAGTCAAATTATACAACCACAGAGCGAGAACTCTGGGAAGAAGCTGAAGAGGACAAGCCACGTCTTTTTAAGAATCGGGCTCAGTAGTACCAATCGAACCCTGGTTGCATATTTAAGAGTGGTCAGAGACACAACCACTTTGAACAGGTTCGATTGGTGTTATACACTCTAATTTAATTGTACTTATACGCTAGATATAACCGGTTCCCGGTTTATAACGGTTCGTTAAATAATTCCACACACATACCACAAACAATTTGAGTTCGAGGGTTAAGCCGTTAAGGGACATTGCGTCGACGTCGTGAAAAACACTATTTCCAAACACTAGTAAGGTTAAAAGACAATAGCGATTTAGATATTCTTAACAAGATCTACCTTTCACCTCATAAACGTTTTTTGTTTTTATCCTTCTCTTCACCAAAAAAAAATTAAAATGAAAAAGAATTTCTCTAGTTTTTGCATTTTGTGTCAGAGTCGACAAAAAACAGTCATTGGCAAGACATTCGAATCTGTTTGATTAGTGTTAAATTGCCCACAAAGAACCCACTAAGTTTAGCTTCAAATTGAAGAAGATGAGAAATTAACTTTGTCTTTATCCGAGTTACAACAACCAAACCATGATCAACGACGACGAATAAAAAGAGATCGACATTTCTTGTTCACTTAGGATCAATTATCAAAATTTCAGAAAATAGGTAATTTAGATTACCTAGTCCCTGTGGTGTGATTTTTTAAAGCCATGAAGAGAAACAAACTTTCATCTCCATTCGTACCAATATGAATGCTCGAACCCTGATGGAATCTACTCTCGACGCAGGCATGCAGAGTTATTACCACCTTTACTGGACCCGAATTGGTGCTCGTAGTTCCATTTTTTAATACTTAAATTAGCTTTTAACCCAGATCTTAATTCCCGGTTTAATTCGGTTCACTAAAGATTCCAGAACCAGAAATAATTAATTAGTTGCACTTATTTCGGGCTATTCCATGTGAGAAGTGCAAAGGAGAAGAATTTTAATTGTATCACAGTGAAAAACTTGCGGCTGCGTTTTGGTTTTATTGTGATTCCAGTAAAAGCTCCGATTACGGTTAATAAGAATCTGTATGAATTGTCAGTTGTCACACAAGTGTTTAAGTTTGTTGAGAGATTATCGCTAGAGATATTCATAGGTTAGGTTTCTTCTATTCAAACATGGTAATTGTTCTTGTTCTTGTGGAGATAATTGGTGAATATTTGTATTTGTGAAATTATAGTGAGACAACTGGTAAAATGAGCAAAAGTGGACAAATAATTTATTGTTCTCAAAAATAGTAAAAAAAAGAGGTAATTTAGATTACCTCATATTTGGGTCGTACCACAAAGGGTAGAGAGTGATCACCAGATACACTGGGAATGTTTAATTTCCAGTACGGGAAGAATAATCACCAGATAGACTGGGAATGTTTCCAACCATCAAAGGGTGGTATCCAAAGAAGCCCAGATCCGCTGGGAATGGTTTTCCATCAAAGGGTACAAAGAAGCCCAGATCCGCTGGGAATGGTTTCCATCAAAGGGTCCAAAGAAGCCCAGATCCGCTGGGAATGTTTCCAACAAAGGGTACGAAGAAAATCCACAAGATAAGCCCAAATCCGCTGGGAAGACTGCTTGCCACAACTGGAACACAAAGAAAATCCAAACTTGGTACCAATATAGAATCGAACCCTGGTGGGAGTGCAACTCAACTAGAGACTCAACCACTTTGAACGGGCTCGAATTGGTGGCCAAAGGTCTATTTTATTTGTGTATAAAGCCTTTTGAACTAAAGTCAAACCAAATTTTTCTCGGTTAAGAATGGTTCGCATTTTATTTTCTTAAACGTTTTTTTTTCTAACCGAGAAAAGTCGACAAAAACAGTCATTGGGTAAAAAATTTGAATTCATTTAGTTAAAAAGCACATAAATAACCCATTAAATAAAGCTTATTGAGCTTAATGCTGAATCATAGCTTATTGAGAAATAATCATAAACCGTCTTTGTCTGAAATATAAACGGCAAAAATAATTACCATCACAACCAAACCATGATTAATGACAATTACTACAATCAATCTCATGGGTAAAAGAAGGATTTTGTGGAAACGAAGAATGACTTAAATAAAATAAGATCAAAACCAACCTCAAATCGTACCATTTAGAGAGAGGAACTGTTCTTTGCTTTTGCCGACCGGATTTTTTCCGGTGAACTGCCGTCTTGAGTGACTCAGGCTTTTGCCCGGCATTTTCTGGCTCCGATAGCGGTGATGGCCGACTTTCGTCCGGCATCGTCTGACTTCCACTAGCAGCGTTGGCTGGCTTTTCTTTTTCTCCTTGCCGTAGATTGGTTCCTCTTCCGATCTTTTTATGTTTTTATCTTTCAATAATCGCATTTGATATAAATTGGTGATAATCTAGTCATGATGGGTTTCTCCGGCTTGTCTCTTTTGTGCTTGTGGTTGCAGGAATCGTTTCAATTTCTCTGAAATTGAAGAGATTTCAGTCTAAAGCTTGATTTGCAGGAACTGTTTCAAGAGTTTACATCTTGGGTTGAAGGATCGAAGAATACTCCGATGCATATTACAACTCCCTTTCTGCTGTTGCTTTCAGTTGGAGCTCCGCTCGGAAAATTTGGGTAACACAAAAGGAATCTTCGTGCGATTGTTTGTCGGCGATGTCTTCCTTACCGGAATCGGAGCTCGACAGTGGTGGTTGATGTCGGTACACTTCCGATGACTCATCAACACGTGTTGCGGTAGTAATTTCAGTTTGACGCGTGACTTTGGATAGAGTATAAACGTTGAAACTCCTTTTGCTTTCGTTGTAAAATTGGTGGGCTTTTGTTAAGCTTCACTCTCTTATTTTTGCAAAATCAGTGTAGGCTTTAAGGCCTTGTAACATTGGTTCAATAAAATACCTTTGAGAGAAAAAAAAAAAACCAACCTCAAATATAATAACAGAAAAGAGAGGTAATTTGGATTACCTCAAATCGCCACCACAGAGAGCATGTTTGAATCTAGGGAATCATTTTTTTTTTTTTCTCTAGGGAATCATGATGAATCACCATTGTTACTTGATACGAATCCGGCGAGTTCACTGCAAACAGTTTGATTGTTATGTAAAGTTTCTATGATGGTTTTTGCTGAATTAGTTGTAAAAGATGTCGTATCATGTAATGTTTTGTTTTCTTCCTATGTACAAAATGAAGAATGTTTCGAAACAATTTAGCTGTTTCGTTACATGGCATATACATGAATAAGGCTCGTTTAGTTTTGTCTATTATTATCAACGCTTGTGCAGGCTTATGAGTTGTTAAAAAAGTTACAGTTAATCATGACCTCTACCTTTCTCGTTGAATACGCTTGTTAGGTAGCCATATAGATTCACTTCTTGTTTTCAAAGAGATAAAGGCAAAGAGCGTGAGCTGTGTCAACAAACTTGTCAAAGACGAGTGAAGCAGCTTCACATGCTTAACAAAACAAAACAAAAAACTACTTTTTTGCCAAGAAAAGTTCCCTATGCAATAGAATTATATCAGTGAATCATAGAATGAAAGAGTCGACCCGTGGCCTGAGTAATAATCTTCGAATGGGAATCAAATAGGTATTTCCAGAAACATTTAAATCTAGTAAAGTTAATAAAAGACAAGAGCAATTTAGATATTCGTAAGAAGATCTACCTTCACGGCTTCACCAGTTCACCTCATACACGTTTTTGATATTTTTTTTTTTTTTAATAAAAAACGTTTTTGATTTTTATCCTTCTCTATCACCAAAACAAGTTAAAATGAAAAAGAATTTCTCTAGTTTTTGTAATTGTGTTAGAGTCGAGAAAACAGTCATTGGGCAAAAATTCGAATCTATTTATGCCCACAAAGAACCCACTAAGTTTAGCTTCAAAATGAAGAAGATGAGAAATTAACGTTGACTTTGTCCGAGTAATTACAAGTTACAACAACCAAACAATGATCAACGACGAAGAATAAAAGAGCTAGATATTTCTTTTCACTTTGGGTAAATTATCAAAATTTCAAAAAAACTTAGGGTAAATTATCAAAATTTCAAAATATAGGTAATTAAGATTACCTAGTGGTAATTTAGTTTACCAAGTTCCCACGTCCCCGTGTTGAGTCAAATATGGAAAGAAACAAACTTTTCTTCTCCATTCGTACCAAATATTTTGCTCGAACCCAGAAGGAATCTCCATGCAGAGTGATTACCACTTTTACTGGGCCGAATTGGTGATCGTACTTCCATTTTCTAATACTTAAATTAGCTTTTAACACAGAACTTAATTTCCGGTTTAATTTGGTTCGCTAAAGATTCCAGAACCATAAATAAATAGTTACGTCTTTTGTCTTTAAATCTAGTAGGGTTAATAAAAGACAAGAGCAATTTAGACATTCGTAAAAATATCTACCTTCACATCATACACGTTTTTTGCTTTTATCCTTCTCTTCACAAAAACAAATTGAAATTAAAAAGAATTTATCTAGTTTTTGTAATTGTGTCAGAATCGACAAAAACAGTCATTGGGCAAAACATTCAAATCTATGTATGCCTACAAAGAACCCACTAAGTTTAGCTTCAAATTGAAGAAGATGAGAAATTAACTTTGTCTTTGCCCGAGTTACAACAACCAAACCATGATCAACGACGACGAATAAAAGAGATCGATATTTCTTGTTCATTTAAGGGTAAATTATCAAAATTTCAAAAAATAGGTAATTTAGATTACCTAGCTAGGAGTGTGGTAAGTTTCCTAGTGTTGATTTATGCATCAACGTGTTGAGTCCCCGTGTTGATTTTTTTTGAAGCCGCTTTTATGGAGAGAAACAAACTTTCCTTCTCCATTGGTACCAATCCTCGAACCCTGGTGGAATCTACTCCACATCAGCCCCATGAAGACTGATTACCACTTTTACAGGGCCCGAATTGGTGATCCTATTTCCAATTTTTAATACTTAAATTAGCTTTTAACCCAGAACTTAATTTCCGGTTTAATTCGGTTCGCTAAAGATTCGAGAACCAGAAATAATTAGTTACACTTATTCGGCTATTTCAGGAACAGTTTCGTTACATTATAGTGAGCGTCCTCTGTGCATAAAACTATGTAGGACTTGTATTGGA
Source organism: Arabidopsis suecica (assembly GCA_019202805.1). Classification (NCBI taxonomy): domain Eukaryota; kingdom Viridiplantae; phylum Streptophyta; class Magnoliopsida; order Brassicales; family Brassicaceae; genus Arabidopsis; species Arabidopsis suecica. Next base: position 9,448,891 of record CM032911.1, read on the forward strand.
GGCGAAACACTTTTTTGAGACGGTTTGGTGTTAAACCGACACAAGAAACATTACGCATGTGTGAAGGATGTGTTAAGAAGGGCAGGGAAACTAACTGAAACGATGCTGAAAATGTCGTTTGATGCCGTATGCATCAATATGGGGAGCGGTTCTTGGTGAGGGAAAAGTTCACAAGAACTCATCTGAGAAGCAAATAGATTTATAGAAAGCGTGATGAGCTTAGAGAGTGTTTGAACAGAGTTGGATATGTTCCGGTGACTGAAACGGATCTTCACTATGTGGAGAGAAGTGCAAAGGAGAAGCTTTTGGTGTACCACAGTAAAGGCTCCGATTAAGGTTAATAAGAATCTCTAAATCTGTATGGATTGTCAGTTGTCACACATGTGTTTAAGTTTGTTGAGAGATTATATATCGCTAGAGATATTCATAGGTTAGGTTTCTTGTTCTTGTAGAGATTATTGGTGAGTACTTGTATTTGTGAAATTATTGTGAAACAACTTGTAAAATTGAGCAAAAGTGGACAGATAATATATTTATAATATGAGCAAAAACTTTTGTGCTTTTTTGGGAGTAAGAGGAGTTATTTGTTTAGAAATAGAATGATAAAAAGAAGATTAGCTTCTAGACGTTGTAAAAGATATTGAATGTTGACAAACTTTAAAATGAATTTCTCATAAGTCTCATGTATGTGTGAGTCTCTTTGGTACACGTAGAGATACAGCTAACCAAACAAGACTTGTAAAGCGAAATGTGGGCTCGATACTGTTCGTACGTATCATATATAGTTCTCCCATATTTCTTCTCTCTTCTTCTCACGTCGTATTCTTCGAAATTTAAGTATTTAGATTATTTTCATATTTTAGAAATAATTTTCTTTAAATCTATTAATAATTTTTAAACTTATTAAATCAAACTTGAAAGGTTTTAGAGTATCTGAGCGATAGAAACTATATAAGTTGTATAGTGAATTGATTTATTTAACTTTTAGTTCCACTTTTAATCAACTTTTGTGCATGATTTTGGCTTGGTTCAGTCGGTTTAATTAGACTGAACATCATTTATTTAAGCAAAAACATATTTCACAGCAATACATATGGTAAAGATCTTGATTAAAAAAATATCCCAAAGATATTTTTGAGACAATTTGATTGCTTTTTTTTTTTGTTTTTTTCTATGCATCAACAAATCATAGAGAAAACTTTGTCGTTACTTTCTACAATTTCTAATTTTGTCTATATCAAAACTAGTACGTACGTGTGTAGTAATACAGGCCATTCAGTCAATTTGGACCAAAGACAACCGTTGATCCATCTGTTCCAAACAAATTGAAACCGTGTTTTTTTTGTCGCCGTGTATCAAACTCTATATATACAGACCTAGAATTCACCATTGAAACTCATTAGAAATCTGAATACTTTCACAACTTTTTCTTAAAACATTTTCAAGAACGAGAAAAAAAATAAACTAAAAAAGATTGAGGTCATGGTTAGATCAGAATTAGGAAGAAGAAGATTCTTATTAGGAGCTGAAATGGCGCCGGCGCCGGTGATTTCTCGCCGGAGTTGTTCAATGTCTCCGACACTAGAGACCATTTTTGAAGAGAGGTCCGATGATTTTAATCATCAAGATCATTATTACAATGTCATCGTGGGACAACGAAATCGTTTGTTTCTTCTTGTTCCGGCGATCATATCGGCCGTATCTTGTGTTTTGTTGTGTAGACAAGATCGTGTTGTTCGATTTTCTTGAACATATATATGCATAAGTATTTCAATGTAACTATGTATAAGGAGAAGAGTTTTCTATAAGCTTATGTTTTTGTTTCAATTCATAGTGTTAATATATTTGTTCGTTTGACTCACAATATCCATTTATAACATGTTTTTGAATATAAATTCATTTTGACAAATGAATTTATATTCAAAAACATCCCTTATTAAATCAACAAAACTAGATACTAGCTACCAAATTTTGCGAACAAACTATACCGATAAAATTCTAGATCTTTGGCCGATATAACTCTTCCAAACATGGATACAATGGTTTGTGACATATGCAAGACACATTTTCTAGTTAAAATAAGCTCGGCTTTTTCAAGTCCTGGCTCTTTTCTTTGACCTAAAATCAAGGATAGATTTTGTTATTAACAACACATCCAAATTACAAATTTTAAGAAGGAATCAATAGTCTTTGATAGCCTTGTACAACACAAAGTATAAAACCATTGAGAGTAGAAGGGGAAGAAATATCACAATCCGTTTAGGCGCATTGACCGCAAAACTATCACATCCTTCTTCGAAAATCGTTTCCAATTTAGGCTGCGAGATGCTCCTAGATAATCGTCTCTGCTGAATCCGATGAGATAGTGAAGGTGTGACCTCTCCCCATGTTTGAATAAACCTCATTTCATTCGCCATTGATGCAGTTTTAAGAGGTTTGTTGTCTTGAAATGGGCAGAGGAAAGAAGATTTAGGTGTTATGTATGAAAGATTTTGATTGTTTAATTAAGATTTTGATTGTTTAATTAGTGGATGGGAACAAAGGAAGAGCTTTATATAGAGAAGATTAGAACATTTTTTTAAGGTTATGTAATTATCCAAAATTATCAAGACAACGACGTGGTAATCTCTTAATTTAATTCTTGTGCTAACTTTAGAGGTTCTAGAAAGTTTTTTAAAGAAAAAATAACAGTTGATATACCTGAATATCTCAATTGTACTATTTAGTCTATTTTAGTTTCTTATAACAAAATCTAGTTAGATTTGTTAAATTTTTATAACGCCTTTTTCATTGAAATAAATCATGATAATAGTATAACTAATTGGATAAAATGACATTAGAAAGAATTAAAAAAGTTACTGAAGTCAACCCTTTATTCAACGGCAAACACAAGAACAAAACAGAAATAAATAAATCACAGTGGGAAAAAAAAAAAAAAAAAAAAACACTGTGAGAAAACTTTTTTTTCCTGAAACTCCTTCAATGGCGGAAGAAGAGAAGCGAACTTCACCGGAACCTCATCTTCCTTCTCCGCCGGAATCTTCACCTCAACCCAAAGATCCACCGCCGGAATCTTCTACTTCTCCGGCAACATTCGATCCTAGTCGAAGTAATTCTCTTAAATTTCCCCTTTCTTCTGCAACATCAAATTGATTTCTAGGGTTTCGCTTTTCTGGGGTTTCCTATAATCTCCCTTCCATTAGACTGATGTGTTATCTCCGAATTTTACTCCGCCATTGTTAATCGTAACCAAAGCTCGCATTTTTTTAAATAGTTCTAATCTAAATCCTTGGTCCTGCATAATCATGAATTTGACTAAGTGTTGAAAGAGCTTATCTTTACTTTGGTTACTGAGAGGTTATAGCTAAAATTGATGTGAAACATTGATTCTGTTTCTTAGTTTTACAAAAAATCAAATGAAGAAGATTCATGAAAGTATAGTGATTCTCCATCTGCATTCTACAAGCAACTGTATAGATATGAACTATTATCTTTAAGATGAATCATTGATGTTCAAGATCTTACTTATGGTTTTGGTTTGATCATGATTCACCAGCTTGCTATTTTTACTTCTTTCAATATCTGTAGTGTGGTTTTGTTTTGCTATTTATCTAACCTAATGCTTTGAATTGGTTCTTTTGAAAGTGATTGGAATCATCAAAAGGAAAGCTTTGATTAAGGATTTAGCTGCTGCTTACCACGCCGAGTGTCTAGCTCTTTGCCGAGAACTTCTCGAGCTTCAAAAGAGAAAGGACGAGGTTAGAAATCCGTCTCCTGACCTATTCATTGTTTGTATGAACTTGTAGCTTTTGGGTAAATACTTGTTAAGTTGTACAATGAACCCGTTGTTATCTAAATAAAGTCATGATTTATGTATCATGTTAGTTGCATATCGACTCGGTAGATATAAAACGAATCAAAGCATGAAACCAATGAATAAATCTAAGGATTGGACTCTTATAGTTGACTACAAGGTCGGGTCAGGAAGTGGCTTAAACGCAAAGAACTACCAAGGGCATAAAATCCAAAGTGGGTTCTTTCTTTCAAGTTGGGAATGAAATTGTTAGACTTGGAACCAAAACGGTGAAACTTGATGAACCGGTTTTTCATGTGTTCTAACTTGTTTGAGATTTTGCTCTTATTTTGCAGCCGTTCCTGGACACCAAAGCTACGGAAGATCTGAGAAAAGAGACGTTGAGGTCTTCTTCCAAACGAGCTAAGAAAAAACGTTAGAAGAAAAGACTTGGTATGATGCTTAATTTACTACGTAGGTATGATGTTCATAGATCGGTTCTTATGCTTCAGGTGAAGTAAAAAACTTGTTGAAAGATTGAAATTTTTATTTGATAATCTAAATTATATACAATATTTACACATTTACTAAGAAGAATTCGAATCACCCTTTCTAAAGACATCTCTTAACTAGACCGAGCGAAAATCCGGCAAACCGGTCTAAGACAATCAATCGCTGCAACCGCCTGATGCTTAGCTTTCAAACAGAATCTCTGGAACCAGTTCGTGTCAGGAGCAATGACAACCATAGAAGATTGAACATACATCGAAGCTGCTCTTTTCACAAGCTCGTTTCTAATGGCGATGTTAGAAGAATCCATCTCGGACAAGAGAAACCCATCTTGTGAAGGAACACTGTATTGTGGGTGACAAAACAACGAACCAAATCCATCGGAACTTGAGATCACGTCTTTCAAGCTCGTGTACTGGAGATTATTCTGATCATTGTCGTCTGAGATAAAAAGGTAGGGTGATTTTTGTAACATTTGGAAACCTTGTCTCCATATTCGTAGTAGAATCTAAATGGTGGGAGAGTCTGATGAGTTTAAATATCTTCCCCTGTTTTAGACGACCGGTGTTCCCTTCTATTTAGCCAGAATTGTCGGAAAGGCCCTTAGTTTTGGAGACTTTCCACTTTTAAACCACATATAAAGGAAACTAGAACAGAACATTTAAACCGCACTAAACCAAACAAACCAAAGATTAAAACCGAAAATTCTTAACATGGGCCTTAACTCAAGTATACCACTGGGCCTTAACTCAAGTACAATATTGTCCAAATAATTATTTTCAAAAATTAATTTTACATATTATTTTTTTTTGCTAAATATGTAATTTTACATATTCGTCTGCTTTAATCATAGTTTTGAACCTCGATGGAAACATGACGTTGAACTCACTTTAACTATGCACTAATTTATATAATATGCTATAACATATTATATATCTATATATTATATAGATGTTGCAACAAATATATGGATGTATGTTGTGGTCCTTCCATGATTGACTGAAAGATAAATAACCAATAAAAATCAAGTTTAGTTTATAGAGTAGTCTGAATTGATTTACATGTAATGGGTAGTAATAAATTAAATTAGACTTAATCTAATAATGGAAAGGTATATATCTCTAGGTGGACCTATCTTTCTAATCACAATTAGGGTTTATTCCATATATAGAGCATGTAAGAAGCTTAATGGACAAAATTAATCATGAGTCATGCCCCCACTAGATTCATTAATGGTCCATTTTAAAAGGACATCAACTTCACTTGTATTTTAATGTACTCTCTTAATCAAAACACTTGACCCAATAGATTAAGAAAATTATTCCTTATAATAACTTTGTTGTCGGAATTTTTTTTCTTATGTTTGTACAGTAAACAAAAATTATATTTCGATTTCGTATGGTTTTTGTTTTGGTTTGGATTGTCTTTTTAATCCGTTTGAATTTAGTCTCGTTTTTTAGATAATTTTACCCAACATGTACATTGTACAATGTAGACGATTTGTTAATTTCATCGTCCATTTTTGTGTTTCAAATAAATCTATTTTTTATACTGACTAAATCTTCATATATACAAAAAACTAAAGTGGAAACAAATAGTTAGATTTAACAACACAAAAAATACTTTAGATATATTATTTTTGTGAAAGCCAGTAGTAATAGTACATAGTTGCAATGACCAGAAAATAGTACATGTGCAATAAAAGGCTGTTTATAAAATCATAACATCACATCACTCACTGTGGTCAAAACAGTACCACTACAATACGAATCTAGTAAAGATTCAGATCCATGCATTATTTTTATTTTCTAATGATTTTTGAATAGTTTGGTTTAAATTATGGGAGACTCACAAAAATGTCCCTTTTTCAATACCCCTTTTCAAAAATACCCCCTTTGGCTGTCCATTTTTAAAAATACCCCTTTTTATGTACAAAATGACTAAATTACCCTTCTTTTAATAAAATATATCACAAATATATAAGGAAATATAACAAAATTAGTTCTACAAAATACAAAATATTTTTTGGCGGGAAAATTGATCCCGCAATTTTTCCCGCCAAAACACTTGTAAAACCTTGTAAAAAACCTTTAAAATACCTTGTAAAATTTTCCCGTAAAATTTTTCCCGCCAAAAAATTTTCCCGCCAAAAATTTTTTTTTGCGGGAAAAGTGATTCCGCAATTTTTTTGTCGTTAAATTTTTGGCGGGAAAATTTTTCCCGCCAAAAATTTACAAGGTATTTTAAAGGTTTTTTACAAGGTATTTATAAGGTTTTACAATGTATTTTAAAAGGTTTTACAACGTATTTACAAGATATTATAAGATTTTACAAGCTATTTTATAAGGTTTTTACAAGTTATAAGGTTTTACAAGTTTTTTATAAGGTTTTACAAGTTATAAATACCTTATAAAACCTTATAAGTACCTTGTAAAACCTTTTAAAATACATTGTAAAACCTTACAAAACACTTGTAAAAAACCTTTAAAATACCTTGTAAATTTTTCCCGCCAAAAATTTTCCCGCCAAAAAAAAAAATTGCGGAATCACTTTTCCCGCAAAAAAAATTTTTTGGCGGGAAAATTTTTTGGCGGGAAAAATTTTACGGGAAAATTTTACAAGGTATTTTAAAGGTTTTTTACAAGTGTTTTGGCGGGAAAATTGCAGGATCACTTTTCCCGCCAAAAAATATTTTGTATTTTGTGGACCTAATTTTGTTTCAAATAAGGGTAAAATGGTCATTAAAAATTAAAAGAGGGCAAACTTAAAAATGGACTATCAAAGGGGGCATTTTTGAAAAGGGGTATTGAAAAAGGGGCATTTTTAACAATTTCTCTTAAATTATTTAAAATACCGATACTCTCAATTCTTGAAATGTACAAGAATTTTTTTGTGTAATTTAAACGGTAATGACTGTATTTAAAATTTGGTTTATTTGATGAGTAGTTGTTTTAATCCTAAAAAAATCTTACATAACGAGCAAACATATACATGGGTATTGCGAATCTTGATATACAGTATTGACTACTATTAAGGAATAGAACATAATTACCATTTCCTTTTTTTTTTTTTGGTGCTTACATAATTACCATTTCCTAACTAATCAAGTAGAATGATAGTATACTATGATGCAAAAAGAAGAAATGAATATATAAATCTCCAAAACCAACTACAACTTAATAAGGTTGATATTAAAAAATAAAAACAACATATAAGAATCAGGTTATTAATTTTAGACTTTTGTTGTGGTTTTTTTTTTTTTTTGCTGTCTATTTAAGTGATTGGAATTCATTTAGAAGGACTTGAATAAGCAGAAGAAGAAAATTAAAAATTTTAAGCAGGAAAAAAATAAGTAAGCAGAAATTTGGGTGACCAAGATGGAGACACGTGCAGTGGTCTGGTAAAGGCAACAGTGATCGAGAAGTGAGCAAGTGTCTGTTAAGACAGCGACACGTGCTCTCGAGCCCGTCGTGAACCACTTGCTCTACTTCTTTCCCTTTTTCGTCATTTATTCTTAATCACTAATATTGAATTCCACAAACCACATTAACTAATAACTAATGTGTACTTATTAAAGTTAATCAAGTATGGTGTAATACCACTTGACTAAAAAAAAGATTATTAAAATTGCGTGAATGCAAACAATTGTTTAGTTCTAGAATTAAATTCTGCGTGTTTTTTCCATGAAGTTTCTAGTGATGTGATGTGGGATTGACATAGTGTTAAGTTATTAAAATATGGGTTTGGATTTCTTTTATCAATATGATTTATTAGGTGTCAAAGAAATAGGGTGATTTAGGTGAATAACCCAAAAAAAAAAAATTAGTTTTTTAAAAAGAAGGTAGAGAGAGATAGGAAGAGAAAGAGAGTGAATAGGGGGGTTAGAGGTTAGATATTTAATTTTGTTTTTTTTTTAGGTTATCTAGTGCAATTTCTCAAAGAAATATATATAGGTTTTAAAATAGTCAAAATAGTTTTCATGCTTCCTTAAATACCATTTTCTCCGGAAATTTAGTAATTTCTACTTTAAAATAGTTTGTTAAAATTTTAGATATTTGATTGGATTACGTGCTTACTTTGATGATTGTGTTTTGCATTGTCTCCAAAATAACAGTTGTTTTTATATGTGATTGGGGTAATATAGGTTATACTTAAAAAGAAAAAATTGTTAATAATGTTACAATTAAACTTATGATTGTATGTGTTAGAGGTGGTTTTCTAGTTGTCAATACGATTGTAACAAATGAATTAAATTTCGTCGAAGGTATTATAGAGTAAATCGACAAAATACATGGTCTTCTGAAAAAATTAGTCTGTTATAAATTCAAATAGTACTAGTAAATTATTCAAATCATTCAAATAATATTATAAGTTCCCTGTTGTTCGACCAGTAAAATATATTTCCCAACTAGTATGACCATATATTATCAAGTGCCAAAGGTAAATAAAGGAAAGTAACCTCACCCATAATAATATAAATTCAAGATAGTTAACTAAACTACACTGAACATTATGATCATAACATGTTTTGAAGCATCATGCGTTGCGTAATTGCGAAAAAATTGATAGAAAGAAAATAAATATATTCAACACTAAAAATAAATAATAATAAAAAATTAGAAAAAAACCTATGATTTTTGTTGATCTTGTGTTTGATAGTAATAATATTTTCATCATTAATAACCAAATTATAGTAGATATTGGAAGTACATAATATACATTGTTTTTTTTGTGAAAAAAATAGATATTCGATTGAATATATTGTTATGATTAGGACAGTATATGTATTTCCATATAGCAAATACAGTATAATATATTATGATCGAAACATATAAGCAGGGCCGGCCCTTAGCATAAGCAAGGGAAGCGGCTGCTTAGGGCCTCCACTTGATATTATATTGTCTCACACTTTTGTACGTAAATGTTTGTGTATTTTATAAAATATTTTTAAGTTTTTCTTACGTATTGCATTTAGCCATATAATTTTCTGAGGGATCATGTGAGTCCAATATTATTTGTTTCTTTACTAAAGTATGTGTAAATATATGAAGTGGTTTAAACAAAGAAAACTTACATAATTTGTCGTGTAATCATAAAAACATATACATATATATAGTTTTAGCAATCATATAATATATAGTTTGCATCTTTTAATCATTCATAACAACCAAATTATACAACTAAATTTGATAAAATGGTATGATTATTTTCTAGAATTTTTTTTAAAGTATATTTTGGTCGACAATTTTTTTTTTCTGCTTAGGGCACTAAAAATGTTTGGACCGGCACTGCATATAAGCATAGAGTAGATTATTGAGTGGCAAATACATATAAATCAAATTACATGGAAAGCTGTTTGTATTAGTCGAATTCCTTTTTTTTTTTTTTTGGCAAAATGTATAAATCGAATTCTATAAACAAAATAAGATCATGAAAGTCACTCTCCTAATTAAGGATACTTCGACAAATTGATTTTTTCTTGTTTTCCTCTCCTACATAATATGTGACATGAGATAATATGGTTTTCGCATATTCAAGCATTGATTTGTGTCTGACATTTCTATAGCATTTACGTTCACAACTCTTTAATTTTGTTTTGTAAAATGTGAATTTCTTGTGTTTTTAATGCCAAATACAAACGAAAAATCAAGCTATTTTACATTACAGATTTTTAAAAATTCAGATTCTTTTTTTATGGGATTTTGGTCTAATGTGCCATATACTGTAGCAAAATTTACCGAAATTGCCACAAAACATTTGTCTTTCCAAATGTGCCATAATGGTGGACAAGACTTTGAACCAAAAATTTTTGGTAGACAAGAAATGTTGTCCACCTTTGAAACAACAAATTGGGAAGATATTTGGTGGACAAAAAATCTTGTCCACCTTTGAAACAACAGACTTTTGGTGGACAAGAATTCGAAACAACATACAAAAATTTGGGTAGACAAGAAATGTTGTCCACCATTATGGCACATTTGAAAAGATTTATGTTTTGTGGCATTTTTGTTAAGTTTTTGAACAGTATGTGGCACATTAGTTAGATTTCTCTTTTTTTATCACCTGAATTAGAATTTAATTCAGATATTTTGTAGAGGACCGTGGCAATTCAGTGAAAAACACATGTAACAAAGGGCAAAAATGGAAATAAAATGAAAGACGAGTTTTGTGCCCAATATCTCTCTCTCCATCTGATGATCACTCCTTTAAAATCACCATCAAAGAAATTCCAATTTTCTCGGATTTTTATTTCCATATTACAAATCCCTAAAACCCTATACACCTCTTTCTTCATCACCTACTACTAACTCACAGCTCAAGCTCCCTCTGTTTCTGTAAGTCTCAATTTCTCTCACACACATATGTTTGGAATTACAAAAATCAATCTGAATTTTGTGTTATTACTCAATTCTGATTCCAAAAAAAAAACAATTCTAGATCTAAGATTTTGGTTTCTTGATGAGAATTTCTATTCAAGTAAAGAAAACTCACTGTAGAAAGAAGTGTATTTGTTCCTTAAAAATTTGGTTTCATAAAATCTCAAAGCCAAGAGCTTGACACCTGTTTCATCCAGAGTCCAACGATCTACATAGAATCCAGAACACATCAATAATGATTCCTTTTTTAAGATTTTTAAATTCATTTAATCTTCTTGTTGCTAACTATGAAACAACTCTTTTCATAATTAGAAAACACCAAATCTTTATATAGAGAAAAGCTAATTCAAAACTCGATTTCTGCATTTTTTGTCTTCTTATTCTTTAAAGTCTTCCATTGATAATCGCTTCAGCCGAAAGCAATTGCTTGTTTCAGATCAGCTTAATTATTTATCATAGCTTCTGATTCTTCTTCTAGCTTCTTCTTTAATTAAGATCATTAACTTTAAAACCATCTTTATTTTGTGTGTTGTGATGTCAGATCTAAAATGAGTAGAGAGCATAAATTCGAATCAGAATATAACTGATATCTTAAATATGTGTATATATGAAAGTCATCTGTAGAAAAAAGTAGATAAAGATGTAACATAGAGATAAGAATTTATTTATATATGTATGTAAAGATTTGTTCTTATGAGATTGTTTCTTTGTTTTTGTTATTGCAGGCTTGTGGTTAAAATCATTTCAGACAGTGCTTTTGATGACTCTGCAACAACAACAGCTGCTTCAGACAAAGCTTAAACGAAGCTGTATCTACTGACTTTGATGGTGAAATATCAAAAACCCTAAATTAATTTAAAACACATTTTTTTTTTGGTTTTTCCTCTGAGGGTTTTCATCATCAATGCTTACAAAGTACAGTGGGTAAACAAAACAAAAGTTTTTTTTAAAAAACCCAATTTTTTTGTCACTTCTTTAAATCCCAAACCAACCCTAAAGTTTCGATTTTTAAATTTGGGGGAAACCAAAAAAAAAAAAAACCCTAATTTTTTTCTTTGGTGATGAGATTATTGGTGATGATGAAATGATTGGAGATCTAATGAAGAATAACAATGGCGACGTTGTGGATAGCGGAAACAACAACCGGTTAAGCCGGTGGCATCACAATTCTTCCCGGATAATTAGGGTTTCACGAGCTTCCGGTGGTAAAGATCGACATAGCAAAGTCTTGACTTCGAAAGGACCACGTGACCGGCGTGTCCGGTTATCAGTCTCAACCGCTCTTCAATTCTATGATCTTCAAGATCGGTTAGGTTACGATCAACCGAGTAAAGCTGTTGAATGGTTAATCAAAGCTGCTGAAGATTCAATCTCTGAGCTTCCTTCACTCAACAACACTAATTTTCCGACCGATGACGAGAATCATCAGAACCAGACATTAGCTACAGTTGCTGCTGCGGCTAATTCGTTGTCTAAATCGGCTTGTAGTAGTAATTCAGACACGAGCAAGAACTCTTCTGGTTTGTCTTTATCAAGATCGGAGCTAAGAGATAAAGCTAGAGAGAGAGCTAGAGAGAGAACAGCTAAAGAGACCAAGGAGAGAGATCATAACCACACTTCTTCGTTTACCGATTTGTTAAATTCCGGTTCAGATCCGGTTAACTCAAACCGGCAATGGATGGCTTCAGCTCCTTCTTCATCTCCAATGGAGTATTTTAGTTCGGGTTTAATTCTCGGGTCGGGTCAACAAACCCATTTCCCGATTTCAACAAATTCTCATCCTTTCTCATCAATCTCCGATCACCATCATCATCATCATCCACACCAAGAGTTTTCATTCGTTCCCGACCATTTGATATCACCGGCAGGATCCAACGGCGGAGCATTCAATCTTGATTTCAACATGTCGACACCCTCCGGCGCCGGAGCTGCCGTCTCCGCCGCATCAGGTGGTGGGTTCAGTGGTTTCAACAGGGGGACCCTTCAGTCCAATTCAACAAATCATCATCAGCATCAGTCATTTCTCGCTAATCTACAGAGGTTTCCATCATCAGAAAATGGTGGAGGTCCACAGTTCTTATTCGGTGCACTGCCTGCAGAGAATCACCACCACAATCACAACCATAATAATCACCAGTTTCAGCTTTACTATGAAAATGGATGCAGAAACTCATCAGACCATAAAGGTAAAGGCAAGAACTGATGATATTACTTATTGCATCTTTGGTTTTATTCAGATCCTCATTTTGTATGTTTAATTTTGGTTTATTTCAAAACAAATGTTAATCTCTTTTGTTGTCTGATCATTATCAATTAATGTGTGTTAAATTTGTTTAGGGTTTTGTTTTATGTTTTGAGGGTCTTTGGAAATCTTTTTGCATTGTGTTTGTAATGTTGTATTTGTGATAATATCATTTTGTTTGTGAGTTTTTATAATTCAATTTTTGAGTGTTATTTTAGGCATGAAATTGTCATTTTTAGCTTTTTTTTTTTCTTTAGTTAAATGTTATAGTACGAAGATACTGTTTCTTGGTATTCATGAACAAAAGGGTAGGTCAAGGCAATAGGGCGACCCTTTTAAGGATACTAGATTGTATCAAATCAAAATATCAGAAGAAATAAATACAGAAATTTAGTGAAGAGACAAGAAACTTGAAAATAAAAATAGAAATATATGCATATATTAATCAGAGAAATAAATAATTTTGGTTGATGATACTGAAAATTTGAGGGTAAGGCCATTATGCATTGAAGAGAGTGAAAATTAAAATGAATTGTCTCCTGTTGTGCTCTATGTTTGGTTCCCTTCTTCCTTAGCATCTCTCATTTTTTTCTTTCTGTCTCTCTCTCTATATGTATTGTTTTATAATCTTATCTATATTATGAATATATCTTCTTCATTTGTGACAGCTGTTGTCTTCAACAATGGCTATTCCCAAATTTTCATGATTTTTTTTTATGATCTGTTTATATAATTTTTTAAGGTTTTAACTTTTTCTTTCATGGGCTACTTGATCCTCTGCACCCACATGGCTAACCCATCTTTTAGGGTACTAGACAAAGTATTATTAAATTCATTCTTTTAGTTTATTTATTTATTTATATTTAGAAAGCTTTCAACTTTTGTGTGGTTTTGGGATTTTGAGTAAAGTTGTTTTACTTGTGATTCATGTGTTTTGAGGCTTAGACCATCTGCATTGGGGGATCACCCCCCCTGATCTAAGCATTATTTAAATAAAAAAAAATGGGTTAATGGGCTTAAGATCAGGAACTGGGCTCTTGACCTGGATCTGTTCTTGTGGGTGTTGCGGGGTGACGTGGCATTTGGGCATTGGTTGGAATATTCAACATATTTGGAATAAATTTGGATAATAAACTATGTATTAATTAGATAAAATGTTTTTGTGCTTTTATTAAGTAATATGTTTGTTTGTTTATTGTTATTTATATTTTTAATGTTTTTTTCATAAATATTTAGTATTGTATTTTCACTTTTATTTTCAGTTTTTCATAAATTTGGCATTTGCAATTTATATGTTATTTTTAAATGTTTTAATAATTGTAAAATCTTAATTTAATTTAGATTATTATATTATTAAGTCTTAAGATCTTACACATGTTCTCCCACTAATCAACTTCTAAACAAAAGATCTAAACACATGATCTTACATTATTTTAACATTATATTCTCTATAAGAACACCCACACATGATCTCCCATTGATGATGCCCTTAGGTGTTTTCATGTAATTTCCAAAAGTGAGAAAGATAATGATATCTTAAAAACTTTTGATTGGAAGAAACTTTATATTGGGCTAAAACATTAGAAAGAATAGATTACAAAACATAAGTAAAACTATTTTTATTATGAAAACACATAATTTATTGCTTTTTTTTGTAAGTAAAACTAAATTTCGAATAAAAATTATGTAGCATTGCAATTGACAAATGTTTGTTCATAAATACTGTTTTCAACAATTGCAATAGTTTTGAATTTATTACTATTATTATTTTGACTTTTATAGATTTTGAATTCATACTTCATATTACTATTTTTTTCCTTTTTCTGGTTAAGTTTATATTGGGCCTAGAACATTGACTTTGTTTTGAGGTTTTCTTTTACATGACTTCACATTTTTTTGCTGGTCTCTTTCGACGAAGATTGGACTCCAGTGGGCCGGAAAGAAAAAGGCCTTATAATCCCAGACCTTCTCTTTCAGAGAAAGTTTATTCCTCCAAAGGGAAGATTCTTAATAAGTTTACATTGTCAATAACTAAAAGTGAAAAAAATATATCAGAGTAAATATAGATAGTTGATGATTCAAACTTCACAAAATTATATACAAATTAAACATCGGAGGTTAGTCATAGGTAGGGGTGTCAAGTTGGTTAAACCAAACCAAACCAACCCATATCCATATTGATTTAGTGTTTAATGGTTAATGAATCAATCCAATTCATTTAGCAAATGGTTTGGATTAACCCATAACTCATTTAAATGAGTGGATTAATGGATTTAATGAGTTGATCCATAACATAGTTTTCTTATAATTTAAATCCTAATTAATTGATAATTAGTAACTATCATGTTACCACCACCATCATCATCATCACTCCATCATCATCTTCATCACTCCATCGTCATCAATTCACCACCACCATCACCATCGTCGTCGTCACCATCACCATCACCATCGTCGTCGTCGTCGAAATACTTGTAACTATGATATTGGTTCATAAATTGATCACAAAACGACGACCAAGGACTCCATGAGTGACGATGAGGGATTCGAGTGTCAGTGGCTTTGCCGGTGAACGGCGTTGTTGGCTTCGTCGTTTAACGTTGTCGATGGATTTGCCGGTGAAACCATAAGATTGAGAGGGATCGACAGTGAGAGATTTGACGCCGAGAAAGATCGATGGTTAAGCGATTTAAGAAAATTATGTTTATTTCGGTTTACTAAAATCGGTTTAGTGATTCAATTCGGTTATATTTGGTTTACATATTTGATTTCAATTATATAATTTTTATTGGTTTGGTTATGGATAACCCAGTAATCCATTTTAAACCAAACCATTTCAATCCAACTCATTAAACTCATTAAACCATTTAATCCATTAATCCATTAATATCCAAATTTTCAACTCATTAGATCCATGAGTTGGATTGGTTTGGATTGATCCATCAATTTTAAACTATTTTGACACCCCTAGTCATAGGATTTACTGATCCGTTTGATAGATCTAACCAATACTTTTGTTCAGATATCCTAGCTAAACTACTTTTTAAGTTAACTTTATTTCATTTTTGAATCAAACAGCTTTCTTTAGGCTCTGAATAGTGGAGAGGTCATTTTCTACATTTGTGTATAATATATTCGACATAATATGTTCTTTACTTCTTTTGGGAGAAAAAGCCTTAAAGTTCGGGAAGCCTTTAATCATCCATTTCTTTTTTTCTTCTTCTCTAATCTCTACAAGCCTTTTACATGCACAATGAGAAGTCCGTGATTTTGTTCTTTTCGAAAGTAAAAGTTCCTTTTGTTATAGATTTAATTACGTCAATCAGATTTATTCATGAATATAATAAAGCTGATTAAGAGATGAAGATAATGTTTATCTTTCTTTTCTTACAATAGATGATGCTACGTTTATTAAACTTAAAGCAAAGAAAATTGTAGATGAATCGTTTGCAACGCTAAATGGTTGTTTTGTTTGAGAGAGTTAAGCAATGCCTAACCCTAAGCTTAAGCAATGCTTGAATCATAAAATGTCACCAGAAAGTGGAAACGACAAAACTAAGTTTGGTTAGAGACATGTTCTTAATCTTTGTTTAGTGAAAATACAATTATAGACTTACTAATCATAACTTTCACTTGTCACCAGATCATTTAATTATTGAAGGGACAAATCACTACATACAGATATCTGATAAAATAAAAATACAAAAAAAAAAATTTGTTAAAGAAAGTACAAAAATTATTAGTTTATTTTTTATCAAACTTAATAAAATATTTGTTATTTAGTTTTAATAATTAGACGTTCAGGACTACTAATACATTCTGATGCAAAGTAAAATTCCGTTTTTTACAGTAAAAAATTACAAAGATTAAACTCCCATAGATAACAGAAGCATATCATTTTGCTTTATGTACAATATATCTTTATGGTAAAAAGTGTTGTGCGAACGTATCTGATAAATAGTGTCTTCATCAGATATTATTACGAAAAATAATAAAGACTATAGTGACATACATTCTACAATATCATTACTTAATGTCCACCAAAATTTCAATAAGTAATCATAATTTTATTGTCAAAAGTTGGCTAAAAGGGTACAATAATTTCATCCCAATCACAAACTTTTTGCCTGCCCGAAAGTAAACAAGTGGGCTCTTTCTTCTTGAAGCATCCAATATCTTTCAAACAGACTAAACATATCTACATTTATATTACTTCTTCTCATGTGATATGCATATGTAATCAATGTAAAGCAGATTTTTTTAAAAAAATTAGCATTCTCAATATATATTTATTGTTTTAAGTTGGCTATTTGAAAACATTTAGGCACACATTGCTTGCGCCCACCAATACATATTTTAGCGTCGCTGGTTTTAGTCTTTTAGACCAAGTTGCATTTCATTGGGTTTTAAATAATTCGATTAACACAGAAAGTGCAAAACATTGGTTCAAAAATGAGTTCGAATTCCATAAGTTAACAAGGTTGATCATAGGTTGCAGAGATTAATATTTAAACATATGATATATTAAGTAAATTCCTTTCTTTTTTATAAAATATACTGATTTTTTTTAAAAAAATTCAACTGTAGGACTGAACCCGAGTACAATGGTGGTACTGGTCCCTGAGTCTCCTGAACCACTCTTTGCCTTGGTATTAAATGAAAAACTTACACCAAAGAAAAACGAAAATTAATAGGAACTACGGAAAAAGTAAAACACCAAACTTTTATTTCTATTTTTTTTTTGCAGTTGGCAAACGAAATTACCTTATGTGGTAAATAGTAATAAAGTACTTACACATTGCTCAATATTATTTTTTTAACAACTTGGGACAAGTATACAAAGACAAGGAGAAGAAGCAAAACAACTGTATCTCTTACCTACAAACAATATTCACATAATAATGAAAGAAAAAGGGTACATGGAAGATTTTTATAAGATTAAAACTTGCTCTTACATGATTGTTATGCGAGCTGAAACAAAAAAAAACAGCCAGCGAATGCGGTTACAGTGTCCAAGCAGACGGAATTCGAAGCTTCCAATAGACCAAGAGACCAAGGAAGGAAGCTTAATACAAAACTGATCTTATGTATTGTAGTCTCTCTTTCAAAAACTTTGTGATTCCATTCACCTATCAAACAAGGAAGGACCAAGAATAAGGTTGTGACAATGAAACTTGTCCAAAACATAAATTTCCAATCTTTAAAACCAATACTAGTTCCTTGGTCTCAAAATTACTTCATAAACAGAGCATTTTAGTGCGCAATTCATACCTCAGATCCGACTTATCGAAATCTCCAAGCTTTAGAACGAATTCATTTCAAGACAATAAGTCCTTCTCTTAACCAACATCTTAGCAGCTACCCCATAAGACTCATTAAACGCAGAAGAAACCCAAGACACATCACACACCTCCTTCTTCGACTCGCTCGGCCTAATCGCCACAAGTGTAGCTCCTTTCAACACCGTCCCATCAGGCAATTCCAAAGTAGGAGCATACCAAAGTCTCATATTCAAAGCAGGTACAAGAGTCCTCTTAGAAGCTGAAGAAGCTGACAATGGTTTCACCCTCAATTCTTCTAACTGATCTCTATTCATACACAACACTCCTTGACCATCAACATCAGTAAGAACTAAACTATCAAGCGTCTTATGCTCTGCTATAATCGGCTGCAACAAGTAATGTCTAGCAGATGCAGCAATCAAAGAGCTAATTGTCCATACAACACGAAGCTTAAGCCCTCCGTTTGTATAAAACGATTCCGGTATACTTCCATTATCCTCCGCCACCGCCACAGCGGTGTTACTACTACTAAGATCAACGGAAGTATCCGAATTATCCGAATTCTTCGACGGCGGAATCACAGAGGAAGCACCGAGAATGACACAATTCTCAAGAGTAGAACCAAATTCAGCTCTCCATTTCAATAAAACACCATCATCAATCCCTAATTCACCACTAGGAAGCTCGATACGAAGAAACCGAATCTCATCGAAGTTTTTCAAAACCTGAGTCGGAGAATGATGCGTCACACCTCCTTGTTCAATCTCTCCATCATCTCCACCACCACCACTAATCAACAACGAAGAAGGAGAAGATGATCCTGAAGGAGAAGAAGCAGAACTTGAGCGTTTAAGGAACTGTCCCAAAGCTTGTAACGGCTTAAACACGAGACGGAAAATGGCGGAGAAAGGAGTAGCGGCGGCGACGGATCGAGGTTTATCGGAGAGGAGAGAGGAAGAATCGTCGTCGGAGATAACGCAATCGACACGAACGACGACATTCTCGACTTGAGGGATTAAGGAATGGAATCGTTTGGAGACGACGGAGCAACGACCTAAGGCTTTGACGTCGCCGATGTTGTTGAAGATGAGGAGGAGGATTGAGTCAGGGAGGTGATCGAAGTGGTCGATTTGTTGTGGTTGGGGATGGATTCGAGAGAGGAGTGGATCTGATGAACGGAGAATTATCGCCATTGATGAGAGAATTCAGATCTTTGAGAAGAGAAGAAGATAACGCTTAGAGAGAGAAACGAATCTAATGAAGGAGGATGATAAATAAATAGATCCCACTTGTTTTTTTTTTTTTTTTTTGTCTGTTGTTTGAAGACGAATAAGAAATTAAGCGCGTGTGACGCGTGGAAGAGTTTGATTAGCTTAAACATGATTGAGAGATTTGATTGTAATTACCAACAAGGCAACAAGACAATGACAAGTTATGGTAAAATATTTGATGTGTGTAACATTTTACATAATACAAGCTAAATAATGATATCAAGTGTTTTAAAATCTAATTAAAATTATCTATTTGAACCGTAATTCCATTAGCCATTTTTTATTTTGACTAACACGATGTTAGACGCATGACGTGGAATGTAAATAAGCAAAACGATATAGTTTCGGCTGGTTTGATTGTGTTGTGTACGTAATAAACGATATTATTTTGAAATTAGAGATAAAATCGAAATTACAACAACGACAATATTAAAATCGATTAGTATGGTATACGATTGTGTATTTATTTTTAAAATTGTTTAATTATTTAGTTTTTCTATTCATATAATAACACAAATAATTGTAATTATGCTTCGTGGGTTCAATAATCAAATATGGATAGATGAGAGATACAGTTATATGGTTATTATTCTATACAAGATTATTCATTCCATTCGCATGATATGGATAATGGATTGTATTATAATAACACACTCAATAAAAGATTTTCGACTTAGCTGTACCACATGATAAGTCGTTAGGTCATTCATTTGTTGAGAATGAATTGGATTTTCCTAGCTAGTGCTCTAGTCTACTCCTATAGGACATATCTTTTATTTTTTAATATGTTGGAAAATTGGATTCCAATGATAGGAATGGCCAGAAACACAAACTGCATTACATATGTTGGTATACTTTTCAAATATTTTATATTTTTCCAATTTAACAACTTTAACTCCAATTGACATATATAATTTGGTTTCAAAGTCTTCTTTATATATTTCCATGCAATAAGCAATTGAGAACAAAAGTTTTGCCGACTATAACCAATGATACATTCTTCGCACAACTTATTAAGTGTTACTATAATCAATCTCAATATGTTTGAGATGATATAGTCGGAAGAAAATAAAAAAGATTTGAAAATGGTTTTGGACAAGTCATGTGTTAAATCTGAAATGGCCACAGTACAGACTACAGAGCATTGATTTAGATCTGAATCAATAAGAGGAAGAGACTTAGCAAGCAAGTAAAAAAAAGCCGCAGATATTGGTGTCACATGCACGTCGACGTCGTGTCATGTGTCTATTCTTAGTTTGCACGTCCCGCCGTTTCCTACCTTTGGTCGTCGACGTAAAAATCGTCCCTCCGTACAAGATATTCTCTTACATTGTTGGATTTTATTGTTCTTGAAATTTCATGTACAATATCTCATAATAAATCAGTGAATATTTTTAAAGGAGGATTAAATGAAAGCCTTAAAAAAAATTTATATAAAAAAAAAAAGGTAAAATCTTGGTGGGAAAATTATATAGAAAAGTTATGATAAAATATAGAATATGATGAAAAATAATGGAGTACAACAGAGAAACATGTGACTATTAAATGCAAAAGCAGCAACATAACTCGAAAATATGAAACATCCAAGATTCTTCCGTCCTAAATAACACACTCTTGCATCATAATTCAAGAAAATAATTTATATAAAATCCAGATAAATTAAATATATTCTTAACACGATTTCCAGATCATCTATCTACTATTATTTCTCACAATTATTTAGTTTTCTTGTTATGATCGTACACATTTATATATTAAAAAATCGGAAAACCAACCAATCATATGAATGTGTTTCTCTTCCTCCGTATGTACATGTGCTGATCACAAACATATACAGTTAAACCTCTATGAATTAATACTCGATAAATTAATAAACACGATAAAATAATAAATTTTGGTGGTCCCAAATCGGGCCAATGTAAAAATTATCCAAATTCGATAAGATAATAAGATAATAATTTTTTTCAAATCCCTATATAAAAATATGGTCCCAATAATATTATAAATTAATAATCATGTAAATTTACATACATATATATATAGATACTATATTTTTAGTAGTTTTTTAAAAATAAATTTCTATTCATAAAAATAGCTAAAATTTTATGTAAGCTTAAGTATAACTTTTATTTGAATAATCGTATAGGCCGTTTAATTACAACAGTTGAAGTCACTATGTTAAATATTTTTTTTTATATGTGAATTTATCTATAATCTTTGTCCTTATTATTAAAAATATTATTTTTCTTCTAAATATTAAATGTTCAAGTCTAAAACTACCAAAGTTATAGCATCTAAAACATCACTTTTATTTAGATTAAATTATTTTCTCTCTATTTTTAAAAAAAGTTATAAAAGTTAAGACAAAACTCTCTATAAATTAATAAATATTATTTTATACTCTAAATTAATAATTATTAATTTATAGATAAATTAATATCACTATAAATTAATAAATTATCATGGTCCCAACATTATTAATTTATAGAGGTTTTACTGTACATATTTACGTAATGACATTAACATATTGCCGCCCACGATATGTCTAATATTATTTACACAATGTACTTTTGGATTCTCGTTCACGACTTCACGTACTTTTTGCATAGATGCATATTAGTTACGTTTCTAATAAGAATACAAGTACAGGCAAAATGTATAAACTATAAATTCTAGCCACATAACCGTTGAACTGAACCAAACCAAATTAGATAGCAAAAGAACGAGTCTCAAGCCTCACAACATGATTTCCATTGAAAGAATCAGAAACCTTTGAGAGCATAAAGACCATTGAGAGATCTTGAAGATGATTTTAAGCATCAAGAACCTTGAATGAAAGATGATACCAAAACATTTAACCAATAAGATTATAGCTGCAAAACAGAGCCGGTTTCAAGCTCAGAGAAGTTAGCAAAAGCTTGATACTAACAATGGCACCATTTGTTAGAGATATACATTTCATCGAGCTAACAGCTTGCTAAACCGAACAATAAGCCGAAGTGATAAAACTCGACAAAAAGCTAGAGACAGAGAGAAGGAAAAGATTTAATCTCAGTCCAATGATTCCAAACTATTTGTCAAGTGGACATAATAAAAGCTTGGACTAAGTTCTCTGCACAACGCATCTGTTCAAGTGTGCCGGAAAGGAGAGCAATGTGATCACCGTGTGACGTTTTGGAATCAGATATTTCTATCATTGCTCCCGATATCTGAAGGAGAAAGACGTAATCGCCAAATCAAAAAAGAGAAGAAGAAAACCGAAGTAATGGTTATCAAAAGATTTCAGAAACAAACCCTTCTTATGTTTTCCAAATTGCCTCCTCCTTTGCCCATAACTTTACTCATTGCATTCGTTGGGATTAGAATCTCCAGAGCAGAAGATGATGGCAATCTATAAATAAAGAAAGATCATTTACAGAGAAAAAAGAGTCTAAATGATAAAGAAAGAAGCCAGCCAACTTCTTCGTTATAGTTTGCAAATTTACCGTGCAAATGAGTATCCAAAGCCGTTATCTCCTGCCTGTTTATTAATAAAAAAACTAAGTCATGACTATGGAAATGACTACAAGAGATTCAGCGGAAATTCAATATGTGATTTTACCGAGAAACTTCCATAACCATGGAATCCGCTTGTAGAAGCCATTGAAGACATGAAGGACGGAAGTGTATAACCGGCATTACTACTACCCGAGATGAAACTATAATTATCAGTTCTTGCAAGAGGTTTCCTAGTAGCAACACTATCTCTATCTCCTAAAACATCCTCTCGAAGTCTTAGAACGATCTGAATGAGAGCGTCTCTCACACTGCTGACTTCACCCGATACCTAATGGATATAAACAAATTGAATTTCAAACTGACTACAAAGCAACAGAAGAAAAAAGATCTTAACTTTAATAAGGATTATAACCTCAACATGATCATCCTTTTTCCCTTTCGAGATATGGATATTAGCGTTGGTTCTTTTCCTGATTTCGTTTATGGCTGAGCCATTTTTCCCTATAACGCATCCAATAACCTTAGAAGAAACAAGAAGTTGCATCTTAATATTTTCCGCATCCTCATCGTTGATATACTCTTGCAGCAGAAGAACAGCTTCAACAGCCATAGACTTCATATCATCAGGAGACTGAGAAAAACACACCAAAAAAGGAAAGAAGTACTCAAACAACAACACAGTATCGTCATAACTTATAAAAATAAAAATAAAAAGCAGAACAAAACCTCTGTAGCAGTGACAATGATAACACACTCATCATCACCACACTTTGTTCTTGAGTCATTAACCTCAATACAAGAACCGCTTGCTTCTCTTATTCTTTTAATAGTTGATCCTCCTTTCCCAATTACACGAGTAATATTGGACAAAGGGCACAACACTTTTAAAACCAGCTCTTCTGATCTGGAAGACCCACCAAAACCATGAGTCACTGGGAGAGAAGAAGCAAAAACAGGCATTGGATTCGCAGCGGTTTCTGCATAAGCTTGAAAGTCAGGTACAGATAGTGCATTGATATATGACGGAACACCCGCCCGTTGCTGAAGAATATGATCCTCATTTGAGTAAAATCCAGTTTGAGGATAGACAGAATTAGTAAGATCTGATGAAACTATAATACTAGCTGGAACATCTTGGCCGGTTGAATCTAGAGGAATCTGTTCACGAGGATTGATCTTGTACATGATTACAGAAACAGCGAAAAGCGCTTTCTTCACGGATTCAGGCTCACCAGATATCTATTTGATAGAAAGACCGAAAAACATCAATACAAACTAGCAAAGAACAAGCAAATAAATACGCTTAAAGATTGCGAAAATTTCAGATACTAACCACAACTATATTGTCATATTCCATGGCACAAACATGTGAAGAATCCGAAACATCTTTCGAAACAACCGTAACACTAGCTCGAGTTCTACTTCTTATCCTCTTAATGGTCTCACCAGCCTTACCAATCAAACTAGAACATTGACTAGCCGGAACTAAAAGACGGCATTCCTTCTTATCATCTCTATCTATCTTAATGTTCTCTTCATCACTAGCTACAATTGCATCATAAACTCTAAGAAGAGCATCTTGTGCACAACAAAGAGGCTCGGTTTCGCTATCCATAAAATCGATTTCTTCGTCTTGTTTCTCTTTCACAGAGCAATAGATTGTTATGACTCTTTGGCTGCAACCAGGTAACTGATCAAAAACTTTGATCTTGGCTTTCGTGTTTTGCCTAATGGCATTGATGACTTTACCACTCTTACCTATAACACCTCCAACGACATCAATAGGACATAAGATTCTATAAACTACAAGCTCATCTCTATTAATCTTTTCACCATAATGTGAAATTCGTCTCTTCTGATTCCTGTTGCTCTCATTGTTGTTTCTCTGATTCTGTTTCCGTTTCTTGCGTTCTACCATTGTTAGTGTACTGAATTTAGAACCTGGAAACAGATTGAGATCAAAAGCTTATTAAAATAACGTAAAGGAGCAAACTTTTGCTAAGAACAGTTAAGACTAAGAGTAATCAAGTCAAAGATTTATTGAAATTGGGTGAAACTAAAGAAAATCAAAGGGACAAATGTGTTCAATTTTGAAGATTATAACAAGAAAAAGTATCTAAAAAAGGTTAGTAAGAGAATGGTAGAGATTCATACAGAGATTCTCCGAGGTTAAAAGAAACTACTTTGAAACAATGTTGAGATCGATCGGAGAAAAGCCCTTCGGAAGATGATGACGGAAGAGAAGATGGATGAACTAAAGGACCTTTGATCTCCTACGTTCGTGAAGACAAACCTGTATTTTTAATTTTTTTGTGATTGGTCCCATTACTTTTAAATTGACTAATAAGACCCTATTTGGTGCAAAGGTTTACTTATATGTTGGTATTAACTTCAATTAATCATAGATTTACTGGGGAAAATTCAAAATTTATTCATCTTGCAACACTTGAATATTGTCAAAAAGGGTGTAAAATTAACAGAAAAAAGTCAAAGAGGATAAAACAAAATATTTTAAAAATACAAAGCCCATAACTGCAATTATGTAAACAAAGCCTTTTGTTTTTGAGCTTCTTCTCTATGTTTTAACAAAAACCAAAACTCTGTAATCGAAACTGAAGAAAGCCCTAAGGTTTGATCTCTAATCCCCAACTCATACTTGTGTAGGGCATTGAGAATTTTCGGATAC
Source organism: Arabidopsis suecica (assembly GCA_019202805.1). Lineage (NCBI taxonomy): Eukaryota > Viridiplantae > Streptophyta > Magnoliopsida > Brassicales > Brassicaceae > Arabidopsis > Arabidopsis suecica. Next base: position 9,474,550 of record CM032911.1, read on the forward strand.
CCTCAGTTTCGTTTTGAATCTACTTCATGAATTTCAAATCTTTTTTTTTTTCCCACTTCTGTTTGCATCGCTAGATTCGAAGTTGTGAAACTAGGATTTCTCCTTGGAAAATTAGTTGGATTTTGGTTCATATATGTTAACTTTATAGACTTTTAGATTCCGGAATTAGCCCTATTTGAATTATTGAGGCAAGAACCAGATGTATCTAAGAGTTTCAGAGAATGGTTTTCAAGAAGTTTAGAACTTCAGTTATTGTATCTATAAGATTCGAGTGCTATCTGTTTTGGCTGTTTCTTCATAATGTGAATGTTTCGTTATTGATGTTTAAGGTTTTTCTGGTTTAAATGCATATACAAGAATAAGAAGCTTGTTGTTGGAATGGAACAAGCTGCACAGAGGAGCTCAACCATTGTTGCATCGACCTCTGAAGGGTCGAATTTAGATCCGATATCTCGAGTGAGGAAGCTCTTGTTCCGTCAAATGCTTGTGGGAATCAAAGACGGGAGATTCTTCCTGGGAAATTTCCATTGCATTGATAAACAAGGAAACATCATTCTCCAGGATACCGTGGAGTATCGTAGCATAAGAAGATCGTCTCCTTCGCCTACTGAACAGCGTTGTCTTGGTATGATCCTAATCCCTTCCTCTTGCAGGACATCTTGCCATGTCGATTGCTCTATCGAGGAACAGCTTTCATTGATTCAGCTGAAAGAGTAAAGCCTCTTTTTAAATCTTTCCAAGTTTCATCAATGTTGTAACCAATAATAGGTCTTCTTATCATGGATTTTGTCTCTTCATTGTGCCCAAAAACTCAAAACGTTATTCCATGTTCTTGTATGATTAATGATTCACATGTTTTTGTGAAGAAATATGTATACATACACTGGAAACTCATTTGAAATTTTTTGTATTTACATTTAGACAAAAGTCTGAAATTTTTCAAATTGTATTATCAACAAACAATAGAAAAAAAATGCAAAGAAGATTGTTTTTCTTCAGAATCTGTCTCTGTAAGCTGTTCCATACACAATGAGATAGGGTACTGTTCGGACAACGGTGTTTATGGGAATAGCAAAGTTCACACCAGAAGACATACCACTCCCTGCAACACAACAAGTTAACTCTTCAGTATCATATTTGTGTTGGAAAAAAACAGAGAATCAAAGAATATAGTAATGGTTATGTTCTTAGATTTGGTAAAAGATCATATTTCACCTTTTCGGGTGAATGTGGCAGTGTTCACGCCTATTGTATGGCCATAAGAATCAAGCAATGGCCCTCCCGAATTGCCTATATTACATGACGGAAAAACAGCGATTTTCATAAAACTGAATGGGAGGAGACAATTGATAGATGTGTTTGTGAATTACCTGAATTAATATCAGCATCTGTTTGTATAGATTCTGAAATACTCTTACCATTAGGTGAAGGTATCTCTCTTCCCAACCCACTCACTACCTACAAAGCCCCATGATAAGCAATCAACATTCAAGTGAAATGGTTAGAAAGATTTACAAAAACTCAGGATCTTATTACTCTTACCCCAATTGTCAAGGTGTTTTCATATCCATACGGATTCCCGATCGCGTAACAACTTTGACCTACGCGTAGATCATTGGAGGTACCGAGAACAACAGGATTTAATTCACGTCCCTCGGTTTCAATCTGCACATAACACTAGTTAAAAGAACTAAACAAGTATTGCTCAAATGGTTTGAAAATATGTTTAACATCATTGTCTTAGTCTCTTAGATATACCTTCAACACAGCTAGATCATTATCTGGATCAAGACCCACAATTTTCCCTTCCTTACTAAATCTTGTTCCCGTAGCATCAACTAGAGAAACCTACACAAACAACCAAACTGTGATTGCTCTTAAGTTACTTGACTTGGCTTTGTGATTTTAAACTACTATTGGATTAAAGAAGATGGAGACCTTACAACGTTGTAATCCAATTTGATCTGTAGCTAACTTGGCAATGACATGATAATTTGTCACCTACATTGCACAAAGAAACAAACTTTCACTTTTTCCAGGATTCAGAACACAGAAACATAACAGAAGAAAGGTTTTGCCTACAATGTGACCAAGCTTATCCCACACGAAGCCTGAACCTGTCCCTTCTATATTTGCATTTTCCTCATCAGTAAAATCACCAGAAGACGTTTTGGGTAGCTCAATGGCTTCAATGTAGACAACAGACGGAGAAGTTTTCTGCAAAATACAAAATTGGAATTTTTTTTTTAACCATGAGAGCAAAAAACAAAGCTTCTCAAAGGAAAAAGTAGGGCAAAACCTGGAAGAGATTGACATTTCTCTCTTCTTCTTCCTCAAGCTCATCTTCTTTTTCTTTCAATTGCTCCAATGCGATCGCAGATTCCATCGGAAGTCTCTGTTGATTGGAGCCAATCAGAGACGACGCGAGCGCCAAACTCGAACCGAAGATCACGATTCTTCTTCTCCGATCAACGACGTTTACATGATTCGAACCAGAGCAAGCTAACACAGAATTCGATGGATTGAATGGAGTTAAAGTATAAAAGATTGAGGTAAAAGCTTTAGAAGAAGCAAGAGCCATAGTCATGGCTTCTTCTTCTTTCTCAAAGCTCTCCTACAATGGCTCTCACTCAACTTCCACTCAGAGGTGATAAGGCAGAAAGAATAAAATCCGGTTTTCTTCGGTCGAATCGGGAATGGTTTTTGTGATTTAAACATTTTGTTAACCGGATTAATCCGCGGATATATTAAACCATCACGCGACAAGCACACATATGTTACACAGAGATATACGTTTCATTGTGACTTAGGAGATCACAAAGGAGAAGTTACTATAGCTAATAGATGGTTCATGGTTTTATCATTGAATTACTACGCATCTTGTGCGAAGGATAAGTGGAATCCTCAAGGAGAATCGAGACTCTTATTTCTCTGACTCCGCGAAACGATTCAATCCGAAGAAGACTCTTAGGAGATCATATGTTTTGGTGAGAAAAGTTGGGAGTGAGCTTGAAGAACGTTCATAATTAGTCTCATCCATCTAAAAACACTTTCAAAATATAGTAGCTATGGATACTACAAAAGCTCGCAAGTAAAGGAACTAGATGTTAACGAGCCTCTCAACTTCTTTAGTTCTTTGTTTCTATGTTTCCATGTAGCACTGCTAATGATTGCTTGTAAGATTATGGTGAGATTAGATAAATCAGTTTAGTTTCTTGAACCAAATCAAATGAAGTAATTAACTCATTATTGAATTAGATGATTTTCGATGGTTTACACTATCTTCTAGAGATTAAAATTTTTGAAACAAAATCAAAAGATAGATAAATGTCTTCCACTTGGAAGAAAAAAAAAAACCCTAATTAAGTATCACATAATGATCTCAAAGCTCACATCAGTCAAGGTGCCATAGTAGTCTTCACATCATTAGTGGTAGCCTGATTAGAGAATAAACCAATTCAATTTAATTAGTACCACCAATTCCTCTAATTAGAATTTTGCTACAAAACGGATTTAAAGGAAACAACAAAACTTACCGAGTTCGATGAGGTAACTCCGCTCGCTGCTTCCTCAGCAGCCTTTTTGTTACGGATGATCTGCTTCCTAAACTCGTGTACAACCCTCAAGTTAGCCAAAGCTCTATTGATGCAACGATGACGGAGTTCCCAATCATCGCCGGCGATTTCATTCAGAGCTTCTTTCGCGCTGCTGGCCAACATCTCCCTAGTCGGTTCCCAACCATCCCCAAAGAACTCATTCGACCACCTTACAAAATCATTGACCATGATCACCTTGCCATTCTCTGACGCCATTATTTCCGACGATGACATGATTTTTCTCTCGCTTAGGGATTCTGATTTCTCTCTGTGCTCACTTTTCCCAAATTACCAACTATTTATACTCATTAAACCCTAATGCACCTTAGTTGCGTTATTTTTAAGCTACAACAGAGAACTTTCTTCTTATTTTCTACATCTTGTTTTCCTTTTTTAAAAATAACCAATAATCCCGAAAACCACTTAGAAGACTTTTTTTTTTTTTTTTTTGACATGACACCTTAGAATACAATTTTAAAAAGAAATTATTAATACAATATTACACTAACCACACAGTGAGAATGTGAGATCATCATGAACATTAGAAAAATTCAAACACAGAAGCAGAAAATATGGGAGATGATGTTCAAAACATAGTCTTTCCAAAGGAATGAAAAGTTGTGCTTCCTCTATTGAAGCAAAACATCACAAGCCCAAAATTATAGACAAACAAGCCCAAGCTATAAGCCCATGTAACTAGGTTTCTAGCAAGTGATTCATATTTATATGAGTGTAATGAACATTGATGAGGGGGTTGCCCAAAGTACAAACTCTATTTCTTGGTGATTGTAAATAGTTTATGGAGCTTATATAAAGCTCATTTGAGCTACAAACACTTGTCTAGAAATCTCTTCACTCTCGTGCGCTGCTTGGGGTTTTGAACTGCTAACCCCGACCCCAAAATATGTACGGGTTTTAATTTGGTCCATCTTATTTGATAATGGGTCTTAAACTATGCATGTTGTAAGTTTGTAACAACAAATGAAAAGCCCTAGTGAGCTTGTTTTTCTTGGAAACGGACCCATCACGTGACAATCACACTTACACAGTCACAGAGTCGTATGTTTCTTTGTGACTTATGACTTATGAGTGTGTTTATATTTAATTATTTATATTAAGTGTATTCAATTAGCATTTTGTTTTGTTCTTAATCTTATATCATTATTATTCTGTCTTCGCCACCTTCCCGAGAAGACCAAGTCGCTCTAGGCCTCTAGGTAAGAAGCTCTGTGTTGCTTTTCTCGTTTATGATTGTTCATTTGATTGTTGGATTTTCATCGAATATCAAAGTCAACGAGTGACGACGTACGATCCTGTGATTTTAGAATCTGGGTCAGTTTTATTTTCAGCTTTTGATTCTGTGATTGCTTTTTGTACTCTTGATTAACTTTTTTTAGTGTCAGTTTTTTGTGTCTGATTCTTGAAAATCAAGAATGTTTTAAAAAGTGAGTTTGATGATGAAAAAATTTGTGACACAGATTTTTGAGGTTGAGTAGTAATAATGGAGATAACTAACGTGATGGAATATGAGAAGATCGCAAAGGAGAAATTACCAAAGATGGTTTATGATTACTATGCTTCTGGTGCTGAAGATCAATGGACTCTTCAAGAGAATCGAAACGCTTTCTCTAGGATTCTGTAAGAGAAACTATTCACAACAAGGACTCAAAATGTGTTTTTTTTTTTCTGTCTTTTTATTGATTGTTTTGTGTTATGAGTTGGAAACAGATTTAGGCCTCGGATTCTTATTGATGTAAGCAAGATTGATGTGAGTACAACGGTTTTAGGGTTTAATATTTCTATGCCTATCATGATTGCTCCTACTGCAATGCAGAAAATGGCTCATCCTGATGGTAAGTCTTTAGTGTTATGTAATGATCAGTGTAACTAAAAACAATCTTGATGTCTCTTGTCAAGAAGAAGACTTTAGTTTAGATCATAGCTTAGATTGTCATATTGTTAAAGATCGTAAGTTCACTATGGAGAATGGTTTTATTATCGTTGTAGGCGAGCTTGCAACCGCGAGAGCTACTTCTTCTGCTGGAACAATCATGGTTTTGATTCATTCTCTCTGTTTCTTTTACTTGATTTGTTATGTCTTTTGTGTTTTCATTTTCTGTATTCTTTGATGTTTTCAGACTTTATCTTCATGGGCTACTTGTAGTGTTGAGGAAGTTGCTTCCACAGGACCCGGGATTCGTTTTTTCCAACTCTATGTATGTTTCAGAATATCTACTTGTTTCTTTTGAATTCTGGCTGTGTATTGACTATTTGTTCTCTTGATTCAGGTTTATAAGGATAGAAATGTGGTTATACAGCTTGTGAAACGAGCAGAGGAAGCTGGATTTAAAGCGATTGCTCTTACTGTAGATACTCCAAGGCTTGGACGCAGAGAATCTGATATCAAAAACAGGTGATGAAACTTCTCCACCATCACATAAACCAGTTTGTTAAGATCTTTTGGTTTTCTTGATGGTTCTTATCTTGCAGATTTGCACTTCCTCGAGGTCTAACGTTGAAGAACTTTGAAGGGTTGGATCTTGGGAAAATAGACAAGGTCAATGGCACAATGATAAGCAAGCACAATGGATCGAAAAGCTCCATACTTATATATGTTTTTTTATCTGTCGATAATTGCAGACCAATGACTCAGGGCTAGCTTCATATGTTGCTGGTCAAGTTGATCAATCACTTAGCTGGAAGGTTAGAAAATGTAACAAGATTAATTCTTTGTTTTTGCATACCAAGATTCAGAAACATAATTCTCGCTTCTTTCCGTTGTTTGTTTTCTTCTTACAGGATATAAAATGGCTTCAATCTATCACAAGCTTGCCAATTCTTGTCAAGGGTGTTATTACAGCTGAGGATGGTAAGACAACTATACTAAGAATGAGAAATCTGCATCAACTTTTTACTTGAAACTTTCATTATGTTTAAGAAAATTCCTCTGATCATTCGAAATTTTGGCAGCAAGAATTGCTGTTGAATATGGAGCTGCAGGGATTATAGTCTCTAACCACGGAGCTCGTCAACTTGATTATGTCCCTGCAACTATAGTGGCCTTAGAAGAGGTAAACTTTTAAATTGTTCTAGATTGAAAACTGTTAAAACAAAGGTTTCAGCTTTCTTCATTGGTTAATCGAGCAAACTCATATCGCAGGTGGTTAAAGCCGTGGAGGGTCGGATTCCGGTTTTTCTTGATGGTGGGGTTCGCCGTGGAACCGATGTCTTTAAGGCATTGGCTCTTGGCGCTTCAGGTGTCTTTGTAAGTTCATTCATCATATACACTTTGCTCTTGTCATTTCCTCTGTTTTCTCTCATTATTTTCAAATCGATCCCTTTATTTTCAGTTTCATTGGAATAACCTTGATTGTCTCTTCTTAATTTTTACCAACTTTTCACATTGTGCCCCAAACTTTTTAATTTGATGAAACATACCCAACCATTTTTTCATATCGTGCCAAAACTTTTTAATTTGTCAAAATGAAGCCGAACAAATGTATGTCCCATTGCTGCCATGAGTACTATTACTGATCATATAAATATCCTAAGGATATGTGATTAGTTACTTGTTTGATTAGGTCGGGAGGCCGAGCTTGTTCTCGCTTGCAGCGGATGGAGAAGCGGGAGTGAGGAAGATGCTGCAGATGCTAAGAGATGAGTTTGAGCTGACAATGGCACTAAGTGGCTGCCGTTCCCTGAGAGAGATCAGCCGAAACCATATCAAGACCGATTGGGACATTCCTCATTACCTCCCGGCCAAGCTGTAACTGAATCTTATTCACCTCTTCAATTTAATAGTCATCAGAGAGATGCAAAGGTAGATGGATGTTTGAATTTGTTATCCAATAATGTATACCCATCCAACTTTATATAATCGAAAACTTCTATGAAGTAAAAGAATTGGATATGAGATTTGTAGATTTAGTTCAAATAACCCAATCCATGATGGTGTAATGGTTGAAATGTTCACTATGCAAGTTGAGGGATTAGGGTTTGAGTTTTCATATTTATGATTTCACTTACTATAATTGCATTACATGATAAGGATATATGGATCTTATTTATCTGTTTGGGAATAATGTGAAATTTTTACTCAAAAATTTTCTGTTATAAAAAATAGTATAGGTTCTTTTGACCAAAAAAAAAAAGGAGAAGAAGAAGAAGAAAACGTTAATTATAGGTTTTTGACCTTTTTGAAAAATTCATCGGATCTTAATTACTCTTTAACAATTTGTTTGGTTAATGGATTATGTGTTTAAACTTTAAAGTATTGTTAACGTACGTATGCAATTTTGTAATTCTTTTTTTCTTATCTTTTTGTTGGGGGTTTTTTTTTTCTCTCTTATACCTTCTGTTGGATTATAAATGCAAAATTATACATATACAATAAACATCCATTGCGTATAACTTTTGGAATGCAAAAATGTTTGATATGTATTATAGCAACAAATTGATCCATTAACCCAAACATGATTATTTTCATTTACTACAGAAATATAATAACAATGAATTGCTTCCTTCAAGGCTTCAACCCCATTGGCCAATAGAGATAGTTCAACGGGTTAGATGATAGTCACTACTCTAGTATCTGAATTCAAATTCTTTTTTTTTTTGTTTCCAAATAAAAAGTTGACTTTGACTTTCTGTATGAATTGGAGTTGTTTTATTTTATTTTTTTTAATAAAAACGTAGTTTCGAGACGTTTCTGATTTGGAACTATGGAACAGAGCAGAACAGAACTTAATGAAATACATGGCTACCTTCACTGTATAAACTATTTGTTTTGGATGACGACCTTATCAAACATAACAATTTGGGTCCAAATAATTTGGATGGAAACGAAATGGTTACAACGTACGTGTTGCATTATCCATGCAACGGTTGTAAATACCATGAGGTCCATGACATCATCATCATACATTCATCTCACAATCCCACCGATTGTGTCCATATATCTAGACATATTTGCGTACATATCGACTCGATAGCCTGATAGCCACTATAGACGACGCTTTTACAATATAGTATTAACTAGCTATACATACGTGGCTTCACTTAATACCACAAATCATTGCCCATCATTTGTAAATTGATCAAAGATTCCGAAATCTATGGGAATTTTCAACATTTTTTGCTGGTTTCGGGTGATTTTTGTATAAACGTACGTACAAGAAATCTACGTTTGATTTTTTCATCGTCATTTCTACTGTTTCGTCATTGCCATAGTCATCATCTTCTATAGTAGTACAGCTAAGTTTCTATAATGCTATACAGAGATTATGGACGGGAATTTTCTAAGAAATGTTATTTCCGAGCTATATGTTATGTAACGGTATGTCTCTAACGTCCAAAGAAAGCCAAATTATCATTTATGTGTAACGCCAAATATAATCTATCTAACCATTCTTCAAACTGATAAAATCGTTAGAACAATCGATAACTTTTAAACCTATCTATTTTTCTAATTTATCAAATCAATTCAAAAGTACAATAATTATTATAATTGATCAACGAGTTCACTCGAATCCACAAATGTGCCATGAAACCCATACGGTACTCTTGACGGTAGTTTAATCGTAGCTTCAAGATTTAAATTAACGGCATTAATAATCTGAAGTTCCGACGTCTTTTTTTCTTCGTCATGAACATGACAGAGTATATAACCGTCATCTTCATTTTCGTCGCCGTTACCGGAGCTTCCAGGCAAGAAAAACGGTTCTCCGCCGTATTTCTCGCCGCCGTAGATATACTTTTTCATCTCACCGGTGCAAAGATCGACTTTAGCGAAACCCGAAACTTTTGGCCACGGTTCAGCAATAGCCAAAAACGCGAACCGGGTTTTTCTCCCTAACCGGTTTCTGTTAACCATACCAATCTCTAAATTCACATCCTCGTTAACTAACAACGGACGGCGCGTGGTTTCACGCGTTCTGAGGTTTATCCTGATCTCTGACAAGACGCTTCTCAAGCTCTCGTCTCTCTCGTTGAAGATTGAATCCGCCGGCGTCATACAAGATCCGATCACCACAATCTCCTCCGTCTCCGGCGATTCCCATGCGTTCCAGAGATGAAAACAGAATGTCTCCGGCGAATTCACCCAAATTATCTGAGAAGCTTCCGTCGCATCTTTGGGCATTATACCCAATCGTGAAACCTTTTCTCCGTCGAAAACCACCGGAGATTTACCGGAAATCATCTCGCCGAGCTTAAACACGACTTGTTGATCCGGAATCACCACGAAATTCTCTGTTATAGCGAAATCGTGAATCATCGTCGGAGTTTCGAGCGGGATCTCCAATTCCGGCGATTTAATGCCGTCCGGCGAGAATCTGAAGTATTTCAGGTAAGGCTTCTTAACGACGTCGTAGCTTAACGCGTGAAGCTCCTTCGTAACCGGGTCGAGTTTCGGGTGGGCAATCATCGCGGATTTTAACTGGCCGTCGAAATCGTAACGTCCAACGGTTCGGAGATCACCGGTTTTAGTTATTTTTAATTGGTACGGTAAATCGTCTTCTGACATAGCTAAAAGCCGGTTATTGAAGTAAACCAAACCGGCATTTGCTACTCCGACGCCGTTTTGGTTGTTGATGAGACCACAAAGCCCACGTGCGTAAAACAGCATCAAACGTGCGATTCCCGAGTGACCGTGAAGCTCACCGATTGCTTTCGGAAAAACCGGTCGACCCAGTCGTTTTTCCTGAACCAATCTCTCGGTTTTAGTAAACCGGCACGCGTAACTAGCTGAACCGTTGGTTATTTTAACAGCGTGAACCATTCCGTCTCCGTCGAATAAATGGTGCCCAGCTGTTGGCTCGAACATCGGATTAGCGCCGTTACGGATATAAACTCCGTCAATGCAGTCAGGGATTGTTCCTTCGACGGTGAGATTTCGCTGGACGGGAGATTCCGGCACCGGAGAATAATTCCCAGCGATCTGAACACGTGGATCGGCGGTTTTTGGAAGAGGAGTATCTTGCTCACGTGAGATTAACGCCCGCTCAGCCGCGTCGATCGCAATCGCCGCCGCTTTCTGGAAGATGTTTAGCCGGAGAGGATTATGCTGCGGCGGAGTGGCGGTGGTTCTGGGTGTAAATAATTGGCGTTTTTGGGTTAATTCGGTAACGTCGATCTGCACCGTGCATTTAATAATCTTCGGCTGTCTTTTAATGGGCCTAAAACCCAAATCAATTTGGGCTTGAGGCCATGTTTTAGTACCACACATCGACATTGTAAGAAGAGAAACCATGGCTTTTGTTTTGATCTTTGTTATAGAGAGAGGCTTCAGACACTGATTGTTTTTTTTGTTTCCTCTCGTCTGAAGAGTGGAAGAGTGGAAGAGTGAAAGAGAAATAGAGAAAGAGAAGAGAGAGGAAAGTTCGATGAGAGGAAAAAAAAGAAGAAGGAGAAATCTTATATAGAGTTGGGTAGGTGCGAGAGAGAGAGAGAGTAATGACTATTGACATGAGAATTGCGGCAAAAAAATTGAATATATTTGAAGTCTTACATGAAAATATTCGAAATTTTAATGTAATAAACTGATTAATACTAATATTATTGTTTTGTAGTGCTTTGTGATAGTTTTGTAGCTATATTATTGTTTGCGTTGGAATCCAATAGAATGCATTTTGTTGATAAGAAATAATAACTCATTTTCCAAAAATTTCAAATTTTCTAGCTTCAACATTTTTAAGTAAGCGAAAGACACAAATATCTTTGGGAAATGGATATTTCATATGTATAATATAAGGGTGATTTATATACTCATAAATCAAAGTTTAGGTTTAATAATGTTTGTCCAAAATACCACAGTTCATGTTTCAGAAATGATAGTCAATAAAAGTTTATCGAAATAACATTAGTCGAAGGTGAAATTTTTCTAGCTAAAATATGATGTAAATTTTAAATAATTGGGACACTGAGATTAATTTATATAATTATACATTCGTCACTATATATTGTAAACCCAATTAAAATCTGTAGATATAAATACTGATATAATTTAGTTTGATAATTTCATACTGTAAGGGTTAATAAAGGATGATTATAGTTAAGAAACTTGCTCTTGGAAATCATATAGTTAACGAATTAAAAAACTTAATATAAATATCCTAAACTTTCAAGAAACTTTGTCAAAAACACGAACAGATTTGTAATAAATAGCATTTGAATATTTCGAGGGAAGAATGAAGCAGGAGGAAGTCTACCTCATAATGCGTGGACGAAGATACCACGTGGGTTATCAACTAAGCCAACACGTGAACTCAACAAAATAACTAAAGTAGTACGTGAATAATAGATTTTGTTGACATAATTAATAATAAATATAATAAGATTGTTGCATATGGAAATATGGTCATCACCGATGAAATATGGTCAGAAGTTTTTACACATTCGAAAAATTCCCTATTAGTATTAGTTAACACGATCAAACTTGTACAGTTAAATTAGAAGAAGAAGAAAAAGAATCTTTCAGAGTTAATATAGACATATATATAAACGCTGAGAAAGAAAATAAGACATACGACAAACAATTATAAATTAAAAACTCTAGCTAGTAGTTATAATTTTTTATTTTAAAGGCTAGCAATTATAATTTACCTAAGTATTTTTTATCTTTTGCCATTGCCTAATTCATTTATACAGCTTTCACAAACTTAGTTTTTTTTTTTTGTCAACCATGCACAAACTTAGTTTACATTTTTAATTTATTAATATTGACATCTGATTACAATTTCAAAAAGGGATCCGGGAAAAAAGAAGTCAAGATTTGATGTAAGAATGTTCACATTCAATGCACACGAAAATGCTGAGACTGATGTACCCATCATACCAGACTAAATACACTAACTGAATTTTTTTAATTTAGTATTAATGTATGTGTATCTAAACCTAGGACCAAAAGCCTAGAATCAATTATTTACCCCGACATTACTTTAGCTAAATGCATGACAAGATAATACTGGCATATTTTATACAAATATTGCATGATTTTGTTTATGTCACAATAGTTTTATATGAATGTTACTAAATATGATGCTAATCCAATTGTTTTTCTAACGTCGTCGTAATCTAATATTATGTTTATTTGATGAGTTGAACATGAAATTTATACTATTAATATAGTACATATGCTCATTTTTCTCGAATAATTGCAAGTATAGAATTACAACTATCGAAAGATTAATGTCAATTTATTTATAGTGTTAGAAAAAACCTCGCATTAGGCAATAATACTCTAAACCATCATCGAATTTGACTAGAAAACTGCTAAAAGCGAGTCAAATTAGGCAGAAACATGATGATTGCTAATCTAGTCGTAGAAAGTTTTTGAATGCTGCTAGCCAGATCCAATTGTTAGTACGTGTCCAAAATCTTAAATAAACATGTATTTTAAACACGTTGAGGTGGTTATGCCAAGAAAAGTAATGTTATTTTAACCTGCCAATATTTAGACTTTGCTATCTACCTATGCGATAAAGATGATGTACAAAGTATTTTGATTGGTAAGATCAAAAACAAATTCGAGAGTGGTTAATAATAAAATTAAGGCAGGTAGGATATAAGCAAATCAAAAAAATAAAAATATGTTGACCATCCTAGCCATTATCAACATTTTGATCATGACCATTCTTTTACGTCAATGACCAACTCATTCACACTCGCACAATTCAAAGACCACTAATATAAAAGAAAAGTAGTTTCTAATAAATAACGATAAAGATTCCATATAGAGGACTTGTATTACTTTGAAATATTGCTTTTTGATATTAGTGGTCTTGTAAATAAATAACGATGTCAACAATCATGTTACCTATGATAGCATTCTAATTGTGGTTCTGTAGGAGGACTTGTATTACTTTGTAATCTCCTTTTATGATCATCTAAATCTAATTATAATCGCACCTTTGTTGATTGTAGTGCATAAAAGAGATTAATCTCCATTGCTTTCAATAGGCATTCCGTCCCAACCTGAACAACCAAGATATACATACATAAATAGGATAAAATTTTCTGGAGTATAATTTCTTTATCTAAAAATAACACTAACTACCATTTTTCATTAATTAAGAACATTCTTAAACCATTTGAGAAGGTAACATATTTGTAAGAAGATATCACACGTATATTCATTAAAAAGGCAAAAAGATATTTGAGAATTGATGGTTTGAAATATCCACCGACCTCAACAAAAATAAAACTTTTCCAGACTTGAAGGGGACCCTGGCTAATATAAAAGATAATTAAATAATGAGAATTGGGATCCATATTCTTTATTTAGTTAGGTTCTATTAGAAAAACATTACTAATACTAATCTTGAATAGTCTTATACTCTTATCGCTTGAAATCTACGCAATAGTAATCCCTACTCAAAACGACAATGTGAATACCATTATTAAACTTAAAATGAAGATCATGTATGGTTTTGTTTCTCTTCAAAATGACACTGTATATTTCTAAAACAAATTGGTTAGTCCTTTTTCAGTGTTAGAACTTGTTCTCACAATATTATTATCTTTATAGGTTACGCACCTCGTGGTTTGAATTTTACTAACCTTTTTAGTTGTATATATATTTATTGAAGAAAAATTCCATTACTACAATGCTAATTTTCTTAACCATATTTACAAGAAATGCATATTTACGGGAAAGAAAATCGAGCCGGAAATAACGAGAACCATGTTTGATTTGTTTTTCTCTTCTTCTTATCATTCATTATTATGTATAATTGTAAGGATAGTGGAGAACTTGTTGACTAAAGAACCGACTTGTGTGGTAGAAAGATACAAAGAAAATAAAATGTTAAAATAAATGAATCTCAAATAATGTTTAGGGAGAAAAGTTATTATAATTAGATATCATATGGGAAAATGTCGTTTGGTTATAATAAGATGGTAGGGCAGATTACAAAAAAAAAAAAAAAAAAAAAAGTAAGACACATTAAACACGCATGACGGACGCAAATTACACATTGGTCGGTATATCGGCAATTCTGCACAAATAAAAGTCTGTTGAAATCAATTGCCTACATCTGGGTAGAAAGTGTTCCTAAATAAAACAATACATATATGGTAAACCTATAGAAAAAAAATGTTTGGGTCAAAATTAAGATTTTTAAGGTTTATGTTTTGATTTGTGACAAAAAAAAAGAGTTTAGTTTTGATATGTGATATAAATAAAAAAATTTACATCATATGTGCAATTAATCAATTGAATCAAAGATAAAGATAAGTTGACCTTGGATAGTAAAAAAATTAATTTTATCCGAAATAAACTGCTAAAAAAAGATGATTTAGACTTTGTCGGAATGAAAGTCAAATGCTTCTACAAAAATTAAATTTCAGATGGGCTATATTAATGTAAATACATGGTTGACCAAAAAATTAGAAATATAGCCATGATAATTCTTTAATTAAGTAAATAGGAAAGAGAAAAAATAAGACAAACCAAAATCTCCTTCTTTTTCGGATTAATTACAAAAATACCATTTATTAAAAAAATTGATTTTTTTTTCCAGTATATCCATGAGACGGTTCATTCTACCACCGGAGGATACTGTTCATTATCGGATACTGTTCATCAACCACCTGCCAACACTGTTTTTCAAAATTGATGACACTATTTATCGCCAGATATTGTAAAATAATTTGTGAGTTACCTAGATAACTATTTTATTTACATGTTAATTATTATAATATTGTGATAAGTTCACATAATATTTGTTACATGCAGAGTTATCGGGTTAAACAAGTTATTATATCATATAAAATATTAACTAGAGTTGTTATTTGTTATTATTAACAATTTCTCTTAAGTAATTAATATACTTAAAAAAATATGATAAACCTATTACATATAATGATAGCGATACCAACAATGTTAACAAAATACACATATACTTGTATAGTGTTAAGACATTATACATCAGATAAACATCAGATAATATTTCTATTAGCGTGTTAAAATATTAATTAATATATAATGATAAATTTGGATGCTGATGAGATACCTAAAAAATGAATATGTTGTAATTTGTATACCTATTTATTTATTTAACACGGTAAAATAAAATGTATGTCGATAAATCACCAGTTAGCACAATACATATGGATAACAATATATATATAGCGAGTTATCTATATGTTTAACTTGTTAAATTATACCTTATACATACATTATACAAAATTTTAAAAGGAATTTTTATTGTGACCAAGATCAATCAATGAAACAAGAAAATTTAGTCAGATGATTAATTTAATACAATATTACTTTTGTTAGTCGTTAATTTATGAGTTACCGTATTTCACAATTTCTTCTTTGATTGTGGAATTTGGTTATGGCGGCCACCTTCACAACTCCACTCCAGCCACCACACCTTTTTTGTCTCTGTTTCAGCTCACCACAACAACTGCTCAACCTCTAGTCATACAAGCTTTCTACACCACACTCACACTCACTCACAATCGATAATGCCATCATCACCATCACCACCAATTAAATCATCACCGCCGGTATCACCTCTGTCTCCTCTCCTCATCCCACACTATATATCACCGGATAATGTAAATCTATTCACCTTGGTCTTTACGAAATTGAAAACTCTACTCCGTTCTGATTATGTCATATCAAGATCACCGTGATGAACTCTTCGCCGAAACCAAACACTTTGTCGGAGAAATCTGTGATGAAGAGAGAGAAAAAAATGAGAAATCAAAAATTAAAAACAAAGATATTTCAAAAGGATAGTAGAGTAACTTCCTTAACATTCTTACTGTAGAAACAGTTCTCTTTTTTCTCACCTAATTTTACAATCGTCTGTGGTCTTATATTATAGATACCCATTTCAGATACTATTTCTTATAAACAAATAAGATAGGCATCTTAGTCTTTACTCAACAGTGAGGGGAGGGGGATCTTTTATCTTTGTGTGTGTGTATATATATGTCTATATTATCCAAATTTTTTATTAATATATAATCTAAATAATTATATTTTTTCGTTGCACATTCGATATATAACTTTTCTCTTCTTTTTTTCAGTTCCTTACTTTACATATTTATATACTGTCTATATTACTGTTACTGTATACCTTAATGTTCAAAATGCACGTTGTTGGAATGTTAAACTTGTTATATAGTTCTTAACTTCTTTATTTTCTGATTTCAATGAAATTTCGAAGCCTAATTAGAAAATAACAGGTCCAATGAATGTGGTCGTTTCTTCTCGTTCATTAATATAGTTGAAATATCTAAGTCGTGTTTCTTTCGTATCAACTAAGTTCTTACGGAAAGAAGTTTTGCCAATGCACGAAAAAAAATAATGAATTATCTCTATTTTAAGTAAGAAAAACAAAGAATGTTCATGCTATAAGACTATAAGTGATTTATGACAATAAGACATTCCATCTAACAACTCAAAAGGTTTGGCTCAAAACCACTATCATTGACTTAGATACTAAATTTCCAAATCTAGTATCTTGGGATTTTATGTGTGTCTTCACGCAAATAAATCAAGCTTTATACTTTGAGAGGTAATCTGCATTTTGGACTTCATATTATTTAGATATACTTGTTAAAAACGATTTTTTACGTTTTCCAAATAAATTAAATTTTAAAAATGATAAAATAATGGTTATATAAATAAGCTAAAAATGAAACAATAGTACTTCTAATGATTAAAACTTTTACATTTCGAATCAGTTTAGTTCGAATATATAATGACTGTTTATTAATAATTAATTGAATAGATAACTATGATATGAATTTGATATTTTCATTTATATACACTAGCTTGTATATCATTATCTTAAACATCTAGACTATTCAAGTGACAATTCTATTTTTTATCTTCTACAACTTTATATATATGCATATTAAGAAATAACGTCGTAATATCATGAATTATAGTAAAATATTAGTTTTTATAACTTTTTAAAAAGCTATATTTTTATAGTGAAAAAGCCTACAAATATCTGAGAGGAAGCTGAATGAGGTCCATGTTGAACCCATAACGGCGTTAGATTATCTGTTTTCGATGGACCATATATTTCAAAATATGGGCCAAATTAGCTAACGGAAGATTAAAAATTGTGATATGGCATATTAACTCAATCACATACGCACAATAAGCGTGTTGTCAATACAGCCCGAAAAGTATTTCTTTCTAAAAAAACAATAAATGGCCTAAACCCGAAATGGTCAAATTCTAAACAAACCAAAATCTCAATTCGATTAATTTATTTTTTCTAAACCCTAACAAAACGAAACGAAGACCAAACCCGAACCAAGACTATCCACATTTAGTGAAGCATATCATTATATTGATGAGATGGAAATATGGATCATCTACTGGCTACTGCTTAAACCCTCATATTGTGTTAATTATTCCCAGTGGATGGGCTCACACACTAGCCTTTTATTCATATTTTTCACATTCTCATATGCCTCGTGTTTTCAAACCTCATTTTGATGCGAAATGAGGCTGCATATGCAGTCGTATATCTGTCGAGCTAGTAGTCAACTACGTCAAACTTAGAAGAGACATTTGCTGTCTTGATTGCTACAGCTGTTGTGAGTCTTGTGACTAAGCAAAATCTCTCGGCAACCCATATGATATTGCTGTTACATGGTCTGGTTGGTGACCCAGCTGAAGGTGTTACATATGTACAAGGTTCAGTCCCAAAAGAGTTTGGGCCCAACATTTGTTTGGGCTTCGACCCAATATTAGTTTTTGATATTTGGTCGCCGGCGTTATACATTTCTTTGGAACTTTTACAAAATTTTATATGACTATTATTTGTATGTTATAGGTTTTTTTTTATAAGTAATATAGAATCATCTTTGTTGGTTTCTATTTCTTTTGGTTTAAATCTTTTCTGGTTTTTCCTTTCGGAGATTATTAGTAATGGGCCTAACTCAACACCCAAAAGCTAGTTCGAGGGAGGAGGTTTGCCTCATACTATATATATTGCCCTAGAATTTTATTTCTTTCCGATGTGGGACTCTAACACACCCTCCTCACGCTCAGGACTGGACATACATCTGAAGCGTGAAGTTTGTGGGACTGGACATCCACGGATGGTAGCCCACTTTCGAGAAAGTTGAACCTTTGCTCTGATACCATATTAGTAATGGGCCTAACTAAACACCCAAAAGCTAGCTCAAGGGAGGAGGTTTGCCTCATACTATATATATTGCCCTAGGATTTTATTTCTTTCTGATGTGGGACTCTAACAGAGATATTTCGAATTCAAATATCGGTTGTGTTATTATAGCTCGAATTCAACTATAATAATATATATGCATCTGTTTGAATTGTAGACGACTAAAGAAATTCTAGTAAGTTTGTGTGAAATTCGATGGTGGAAGAAGAGAAGTTTGAGGAAACACAATATAAATGGATACCAAGAAACCTCTGTTTTAATTCATCTGTAGATCGTCTGGCCAAGAGTCAACTTCGAGGACATGTATCTTTTCACTTTCATTATTATATATGTTCTAATTACTTCCACGTTACACATTATGATTTACAGGCTTGGGCATGGGCAATATCGTAGTGAGTTTGATATTAAATATTGTAGTAGTTTTTTTTTGACATATTGTCAAAACCATTGCTAAAAAAAAAAAAAAAAGAAAGAAAAAAATGAGTATATCTGAGCTTCGCATACAATGAATGATACAAAACTAACTATTTTTTTTCTAAAGGATACAAAATCTAACACTAGCGGAATAGTCTATTTGACTAACCAGCAACTTTGACAAGTGATGTTGTTTTCAAACAGATTTTGTTATAAGACAAACTGAGTCACAACAAGCGAAAAAACATCTTCCGTAATTTTAAGGAAATCGTTAATTTATTTTAATTAGTTCAAATGAGTGACACGATTGAGCATACTGATGTTTTTAGATTTATATTTATTCGTCATAAATAACTCCATTTTAGAACTATATTGTCGGTTTCTAGTTTCTACTATCGTTTTAGTTAGATATCAACGGAAAAGAATTTGGTTTTTAGTGTTTTTTTTTAACATCTACTTTTAATTGCTTCTTTGTTTTTAACTAACGTCGGCAAAAATGTCGTCTTTCTTTTAGTTTTTGGCGGAAAGAAAAGTATTTTCTTCTTGATACGAATCGTCACATATAATATATGCAAATATTTAAAAACGTCAATCCACACACGCATACAACCACCCTTTTACATGTCAAGCCATGTGCCAAAAAAAGCGATTGAAATGTTGAAAAAAGTTAAATAACACTAGAGTCTAGAGTATCCCTTGGATGACAATAAACTAATAAAGAGAAAGATGGTTCTAAGAAGTGACTAAAGAAACATATAAACAACCCTATACAGGAAGGCCAACATATATGTATACATACAAACACGTAGATATTATGAAATTACAGTGTAAGTGACATCGATCTCGGTATGTACTGTAAAATAAAGCTGTATGGTTTAAAATCTTTTAACAAAAAAAAACGATGTATGACTAGACTACACGTTGGATTCATCATTTTAGACTTTTCTCCATGTTTTTTTTTCATTGTCACAGGGTAAGTAATTATCATTGAATATGAGTACAATTCTCCGAAACATGCAGAACTAAAATTCTAGAATCGTAAATGCCTAAAAGCTTATGACATCAGACAAGTTGACAAAAAAACAAAACAAAAAACTAAAACCAGCGATAAGCTGTTCTAATTAATAGTATAAAATTTGAACTTTCAATATAAATCTCTAATGTATTACGTGTCTTATCCTTTAAGTCGCACCCAAATTTACATACTTTTTAATAAATATTTAGAAATTATCATTTTCTTGTTGTTATAACGGATGTGAGCAAAATAACAAAACGTAAAGAACACGACACAGATTTAACGTGGTTCACCAACACTTTCTGTTGGCTACGTCCACGGGCAAAGAGACAGATTTTATTACTGGAGAATACAGAATACAGAATACAGGGAGGCTAGGTTAACAAGAGTATTTATAGGGAGGAAACCCTAATTAACCCTAGACTAACCCTAGACTAATTTGGGCCTAATGTCACGGGCCCAATCTAGTTCAAGTCATATCTAACAAATCTCCACCTTGACTTGAATCCTCCAAACAGATGTACCTGATGCACTGCTCACAGTGCCAAATGTACCAGAATTCTCTTTCAAACAGATGTACCAGATTCAGCTACCAGACTGTTGTACCAGATGCATTATCACAACGCCAGAAGTACCAACCAAATGTAGCAGACAAACGTACCAGAATTCTCCTTTGCCTCAGATGTCCCATCAGGGACCAGATGCTCCTTCAAGCCAACTGCTTCGTCAAGCCAGATGCTTCGCTGAGCCAGATGCTTCTTCAGAAGCCAGATGCTCTGTCGAGCCAGACTGCTCCATCAGGAGCCTGATGCCTCTTCAGAGGCCAGATGCTTCGTCAGAAGCCAGAACGCCCGTCAGGGCCAGAATGCTTCATCAGAAGCCAGAACGCCCGTCAGGGCCAGAATGCTTCATCAGAAGCCAGAACACCCCACTGGGGCCAGATGCTCCATTAGGAGCCTGATGTCCCTCCAGGGACCTGCTGCCCCGTCAGGGGCCTGTTCGCCCTTCAGGGCGATTAACAGCTTGAGATATTCAGCAAGTCCAAACAATGTTTCAACTTGCTCTGAGGAACCGGCTTGGTGAACATATCAGCAGGGTTATCTGCAGTCCCTACCTTCTTCACTTGAATCCTCTTCTCATTTCTCAGAAAATGATATCTCACATCAATATGCTTGGTCCTCTCATGATGGACCTGATCCTTGGCTAAACAGATCGCACTCAAACTGTCACAGTACACTGTAGCCTGATCATGATGCAAACCCAGATCACTGACCAATCCTTTCAACCAAATACCCTCCTTAGCAGCTTCTGTCAAAGCCATATACTCTGCTTCTGTAGTTGACAGCGTCACAGTTGGCTGCAGAGTTGCTTTCCAGCTAATCACAGAATTACCCAGGGTAAACACATAACCTGTCATCGATCTTCTGTTGTCTACATCTCCTGCATAATCAGAATCAGAATAGCCTGCAATCAGGCTCGGGACCTCACCTCCATATATGAGGCCAACATCAGACGTACCTCTCAGGTACCTGAAAATCCTCTTCACAGCCAGCCAATGTTCTTTTCCTGGTTGTCCCATAAACCTGCTGACAACACTGACTACATGTGCAAGATCTGGTCTTATACAGACCATAGCATACATCAAACTTCCCACAGCATTAGCATAAGGAACCCGAGACATATACTCTTTTTCCTCTTCAGACTGATTAGCAAACATGGTGAGATGAATATTAGTAGCAAATGGAGTGTCAATAGGCTTTGCTGATAACATACCAAACCTGTTCAACACCTTCTGAATGTAGCCTTTCTGTGACAAGAAAAGCTTATTCTGACTTCTGTCTCTGAGAATTTCCATTCCCAGAATCTTCTTTGCTGCTCCCAGATCCTTCATCTCAAACTCAGCACTCAGCAGATCTTTCAATCTCTGAATATCACACATCTGTTTGGCAGCTATCAGCATGTCATTTCTGATGTAGCCTAGCTCCATCATATAGCTGTCAAACCTCTTGTACCACTGCCTGGGAGACTGCTTGAGCCCATACAGAGACTTGTTCAGCTTACACACGTGATCTTCCTTTCCCGGAACTTGGAAACCATCTGGTTGAGTCATGTATATTTCTTCCTCTAATACTCCATGAAGAAAAGCTGTCTTAACATCAAGCTGTTCAAGTTCCAAGTCCTGATTTGCCACTATTGCTAGCAGCGTTCTGATGGAAATGTGTCTGACCACAGGTGAGAAAATCTCATTGTAGTCCACACCTTCTCTTTGACTGAAACCTCTCGCAACCACTCGAGCCTTGTACTTAACTCCTTCTACCGGTGATATCCCTTCCTTTATCTTGAAGATCCACTTGCAAGTAACAATCTTTCTTCCTGGTGGTCGTGTGACCAAATCCCATGTCTGATTTTTACTGTGAGATTCCATCTCATCTCCCATTGCAGCAAACCATTTCTCAGTCTCAGCCCCTGAAACAGCTTCTTGATAAGTGGATGGCTCATGAGTATCCACCTCTTCTGCAACCTGTAAGGCATACCCTGCCATATCCTCAAGACAGTATCCTGTTGTATCCTCATAACCGTATCTCTGCGGTGGTCCAACTCCTGTCCTTCTTGTTCGGTTTAGAGCGATACTGTAAGGTTTTGGTTATGGCTTGACAGGAT
This sequence comes from Arabidopsis suecica, assembly GCA_019202805.1. Taxonomy (NCBI): domain Eukaryota; kingdom Viridiplantae; phylum Streptophyta; class Magnoliopsida; order Brassicales; family Brassicaceae; genus Arabidopsis; species Arabidopsis suecica. The sequence goes on from CM032911.1 coordinate 9,497,400, forward strand.
CTGGTGAACCATCTGCTTTCTGTAGCTCCTGACTCTGATCCTGTTGCTGTAAAACAGCTCTCTGATCATCTGTCAGCTCCACCTGTTTATCAAAGCTACCATTCTCTTCTGTAGTTGTAGACTTCACTGAACATCCAAGCATAGAAACTTCATCAAAGACAACATTCCTGCTCAAAATCACTCTGTTCTCTGATGGAGACCAAATCCTGAATCCCTTGATTCCATCTCCGTAGCCCACAAATACTCCCTTCCTTGCTCTTGGCTCTAATTTACCTTCATTTACATGATAATAAACTATGCAGCCAAAAATCTTAAGATTAGAGTAATCAGCAGATTTACCAGACCACATCTCTGTAGGTGTCTTGCACATGATTCCAGTGTGCGGCCCACGATTGATCAAATAACAGGCTGTATTTACTGCTTCAGCCCAGAACCTCTTTTCTAAACCAGCATTAGAAAGCATACACCTTACTTTCTCTAACAATGTCTGATTCATCCGTTCAGCTACACCACTCTGCTGTAGTGTGTTCCTGACTGTGTGATGTCGAGCAACCCCTTCATCCTTACACAACTGATTGAACTCTGATGAACAAAATTCCAGACCATTGTCCGTCCGCAGCCTCCTGATCTTCTTACTACACAAAAAATCTTTCTCTGATTGAATTTGCATCCTCTCTTCACCCACATGGCAAAGCGTCATATCCCAGAGCTTTGTCATTTTTCCATTGTGAATCTCTGAAGATGCAACATTCGATGAACACGTAACTATGAAACCTTGTAGGATATACAAGGTACCACATATGACACTCTTTAGAGTCACATCAAAACCTTGACAGACTCTCAGAACTCCGTCTCCACCATCATGCGTCTTGATCTTGATCGAGCCAATTCTAACAATCTTGGTTGACAACCACTCTCTTCTCAAACACATATGATACGACTGTCGAGTATTTAGAACCCACACACCAGAGAGGTGGGTGTTTCTATCAGCAACAAGAGCAATGCCTTGTTCAGACTTGGTGTCATCTTTTGTTACGAAAACAGACTCAGATTGTCTCTTGTTAATGCAATCTGACTTCCAATAACTACAGACATCATCTGACTGAGGACTCTTAGAGAACAGCTCTTTGTATCTGTTCTTCTTTCTCTGTCCTAGCTCATTGTTGCCATTAGCTACTAGCTCAAAGGTTTGATCGTCTGTAGTTTTATCTGCCGCCTGATACTTATCAGACCAGATGTCCAACACGGACCTGATGTCTTGCACATACCAGATGTCCAGAACGGGCCGGATGTCCTGCACAGACCAGATACCCATCACGGGACAGATGTCCAACACAGAGCTGATGTCTTGCATAGACCAGATGTCCAGAACGGACCAGATGCCCAACACGGACCAGATGCTCAGAACGAGCCTGATGTCCAACACGGACCAGATGCCCAGAACAAGCCTGATGTCCAACACGGACCGGATGCCCAGAACGGGCCGAATGTCACACTGGACCAGATTACCCATTTGACCAGACGCCCACTGGGCCGAATGTCCTCTCACGGGCCTGAAACTGAAACTGTTTCTCCCAGAATTCTTGTCGATCTTCATGTTCATCTCAGAAATCTTCTCACCAGAACACAAACGCGGAATTTCCCAGAACCTGATTCTGCACGAACCTTCTTCTGCACTGAATTTGCACAAACCTTCTTCTGTACGGATTTTGCACGGGCCTGTATCTGCACGAAAACTGGTTTTGCAAGGATCTGCACAAACTTGTTTCTGCCCTAAATTTGCACGAATCTGTTTCAACCCGAAAATTGCACGAAACTGATTCTGCCCGAAAATCTCACGAAACAGAACGAAGAACTTGTGCTCAGACACGAATTTTGCACGAATTAGATTATGCCCGAGATTTGCACGTATCTGATTCTGCCCTAAATTCGCACGGACTGCAGAACGAAGAACCTTGTACTCTGATACCAGTTTGTTATAACGGATGTGAGCAAAATAACAAAACGTAAAGAACACGACACAGATTTAACGTGGTTCACCAACACTTTCTGTTGGCTACGTCCACGGGCAAAGAGACAGATTTTATTACTGGAGAATACAGAATACAGAATACAGGGAGGCTAGGTTAACAAGAGTATTTATAGGGAGGAAACCCTAATTAACCCTAGACTAACCCTAGACTAATTTGGGCCTAATGTCACGGGCCCAATCTAGTTCAAGTCATATCTAACACTTGTCGTTAACCAAAAAAGGTGGAGGAAAAAGAGAAACATACACATAGATTTAAGGCCTTTTTACGTATGCGCGTCATAAATGTAAAACACTTTGATTAGTATAAGAAAAATTTAAATTTTAACTAGTATAAAGAAAAAAAAAAGCACACGTAAAAGCTTTTAGCCATGCATGCACGATGTTTACTGGTTATCGAGAAAGCATTATCGTTGTTGGATAAGACCTTAACTTTCTCTAGTATCATAAAGTTTTTTTTTTTTCTTTCTTATTCATAAATCTTGCCTCTTAATCCTTATCCATTATCCACACAAAATTCAATTTTGTAGGCAGCTTTATGAATGAAATAAATTCTAGTAATGCTTTACACCATTTTGACTTGATTATATGTATTATATATATCCACTATTCGAAATGGCCCACGATATCTGTTTTAATATGACGTCAAATATCTTATTTTGTCTAAAGCCAAATTAAGTACAGTATGTGAATATCTTGGTTATATGCAGACTATACTATATGTAGTTCAATCCAAATATAAAATATGAGTGTCGGACGTCAAAAAGAATGAATAGGTACTTTGTAGGCTCATTATTTAATTATATTTTCAATTTGGTCCTTATTATCTGTTATGACGATAAAATTTGAATTTTCGATCCGATGAATTTATATTGTACGTAAAAATATAAAAACATGTCGGTCCAACCCAACCTAGAGTGGTCAGGCAGGTTTAATGATGGTTTTGGCCTGATTTATTTATTAAACAGTGGGTAAATTGTGCAATATTCTTCCTTAATTTTCTTACCAATTCTGCAGTGTTCTCTTGAAGAAACAACTTCTTGTCCTGATATCTAGCTTCTGTCAACGAACCTCCCGCTATAACACTTTCCAAATTATTAATGAAGGAGAATCTAAAGGTACCTTATTATTCACCTTCAAACCAAGCGCACATGGTCCAAGTTGGAAATGGTTAACTAATTTAGTCACCTATCACTATCAAATGCCAACAGTTGGGTGTGATGCATCATATATTTGTAATACCAGACCAAGAGATATGGTAGAATATCCAACATGGAAAATGAATCAAGTAGAACCTATAAATACTCTCTTTTTCATGTGTTAAAAGGGTACTAAACCCTTTGCAGAAACTTAAGCTTTGTTCAAAACGTGATCTTATTTTCTGATTTCAACGTTAAAATGTCCAAAGAAAAACACTAGACCGGAGCATTCTTGACTATTTTTTCAACTAAACACATGTTTGTTTACTGCCCCATTGTTGATTGACGAAAAGAAAGCACGTAAACTTAAAAAAAATCTGCAACCAAAAATATGTCCCTCAGTAAATAAGTAACAAAGTAGATCGATCATATTCATGAATATAGTAAACCAAAATCTTTAACTTTTAACATTATATATAAATAAAAACTTGTGTCATATACTCGATAATAAATCAAATTCTCTTTAACTTTACACATAGACATATATAACTTAACACAATCTGTTCGGCCGTGTATGGTATATAGTTACGTCATTATCAAATCAATCTAAATGGAACTGCCATAAGTCGACCGGCAGTCCATCCTAAGCCACGAAAACAAACTTTTAAACGACGAACTAAAAGTTTTCAGCCAACTATAAACAGGCCAATCTGGATAATTGACTGATTTTGACTGATTTTCACATATTTAATTCCAACATCGAACGACTACATATTTTTTTAATTACAACAAGTTCAATAGCTTGAGATGTATATATTTCTTATAAAGTTGTATACATTGGTGTTCAAATAAAATGGCTCTTGGTGTCGCGAAAAAGAGAGAAGATTTTAATATTATAGAATCGAAAAGAAGACACTACGGTATTTTGGATTAGATCAATACAGACAAAAGTTCCACTTTAAAGTAATGTAATTTTCTAGCTAGCCAACCTTTCGAGAAAACGAATTGACTATCGTCTACGTGATCAAGTTTAACCCTTTGGTTTTTACCATTTAAAAATATATAGTAAGTAGAAATTATTTAATTAACAAATCAATCGCCAACCAAACGCAAGCACTTGCTATTTTTAAATTAGTCTTTTGGGGTTTATTATGTCAGGTGATTAAAAAACAACCGATGGTTGAAGTTGACCGACGGCTCCAAGTGTGTGAGTGTGACACTGCTCCGCCAACTTGTTTAATTCCCCTCGAAAGCAGATTAGCAACATTATCATAATTGACCATTTTATTTTACTTTTGTTAACCTATTAATGCTTTTAATTAGTTATTTGTCAATTTATACATTATCCTATTTGTCTTGTTTTATTTTATAAGGGCCTCAACACTTATCACATATACATATATTGGCTTTTGTCTAGAGGAAAGTTTTTCGTTATCTATCATCTTAAATACACATATTCGTGTTTTTTCTTGACGACTAATGGTAAATTATGGTTTATATATTTTTTCACGAATATCATTTTGGATATCGATCTTGATATCTTTTTGAGGATTAGTATGAATTTCCGTCAAAAGCCTTCGATTACAAAAAGAAAAGAAATATATAATATATATTTATTTGTGTGTATTATATTTCCCGGGAGATTTGAAATATAAAACTTTAAAGGAGAAACGGAGGAGGCTTCCTTCAGTGTATACTATAGAATCCTTTGACACGTCAAGTCAAATCGGATCTCCAATTAGCTTTTGTCTAAAGAAATTTAGCCGATGGTATTTTTGACATTATAATTAGGTTAGGATACACTTGCGGTCAAGATTCATGCGAAAATGTAATCATTATTCTTCGAATCGTTTGAAACTAGCATTAAATTAATCATGATTAACACGTGATTAGAAAAATCAATGATTCTTTTCAAGTAGACCAATTCAGAAAAATTCGATGATAATAATAGTAGTAAAAAATAATAAGAGGAATAAAGACTATTTTGTGGGACGACTAATAACCCATTATAATTTTTTTGATCAAGTATAATTTTTATTTTATGTTGAGGTTTTAGCTGAAAATTTTATATTTTACCTTTCAAGATTATTTTATAAGACATGATTAACAATTAAAAATTTCATTTGTTAATATTTCTTTTTATATATGTCTTTTTCTCCCTGATTATCGTAGAATAAACTTTTGGTGTATAGTACAAGTTTGATTTAATTCACGACTCACCTACTTAATTAATTGAAACGGTTTTTTTTTTTTAAAATATTTTCCGGTACTTTATGAAACTTCTGCAATTTTCTATACACGTCCACTTATGTGTATCCCATTATCTTCTTAGGGCTTGATTGGTTCTCCCGCTACCACCCGCAAACGCTGCGTTTGCGGGCGGTTGCGGTTGCTAGCGTTTAAAACCAATCATAAAAAACGTTTTATACCGCTCCGAACCGCTCTAGACCGCTCCGAACCGCTGAATTCAAAAGCTCCTTCCCGCAAGCGTTTGCGGTTGCGGGCGGTAGCGGTTGGCAAATTTTTTTTTTTTTAATTCAAATCCTATATATAAATATTAAAAAATACATAAATAACAAATAAATTTTTAAAAAAGCTGAAAAAAATTTTTAAAAAATAATTATCAAACCCTATATATATTAACGTTAATTCTGAAAACCCTAATTTTTTTCTATTTACCAAAATTATGGCGTTAATCTAAACTCAAGAAGCACAAAATACAAACAAAGTATTGTAATAAAATTATTAATCCAGAGGATCTAAGAATTCAAAACATCTATTTTTTTAGTTTGTCATATTATTTTAATTGTAATTTGTTATATTACTTGATGCTGTTTTTTTATGAACCAAATGCATGAAGTAATAAGCACTTAACTATGAAATATATTATTTTAATTATGTAGTAATTTTATATATTTTTTTATTATTAATTTTATATAAATTGTTTTGTATTTTATCATAATAATATAAATATTTGGTGTTTTTATACTTTATTATATAATTATAAATTATATTTTTTTTGATCATTTTCGATTTAACCGTTGTCGCATCCGCTGGTTAACCAGTCATAAAACTCCCGCAAACGCACCAATTTTCAACCGCTTAACCAGTCGTTCAAAATGCATCATAACGCTTGAAACCGTAACCGCCCGCTTCCGCAAACTCCCGCAGACGCAACCGCACCCGCTGCGTTTAAACCAGTCAGGCCCTTAATTTAATAACATTGCTCACTTTTTTTACCAACCCAATCGCTAGCACAACTTGTATAATACATGTAACTAAAGAAAACACACAAAACGTAATTCCATACATGTGCATGCAATTGTCTGGTCATGGAATCTGCATAAATATTATTATAAAAAAAATTACATACACATAAATATTTTAAAACCTAATATATTTCTTTAATTAGAAATCCTTCGTTGTGGTTTATTAGAAAGCCGTCAATGGATAAAAAAGGCATAAATGAGAAAAGCAATATAGGGAAGGCAAAGCTAAACAATTAAAAAACATAGAAAAAAACAATAACTTCAACACTAAACCTTTTTTCTTTCACACCAAAAAACACGGAAACAAAAAAAACACAAACAAGCGAAGAAAAGTATTCTTCACCTTGGTTGGCTTATGGTGTATGTCTATATATATTCCATTAAACACTTCTCTTAAAACCCAAAACCTTCACAATCTCTCTCCCTCTCTCTCTCTTTTCCTCAACATGACATCAAGAACATTCACAAGACTTTCCAATCTCATTCATATTTTTCTCCTGCTTTCTCTCGTTTTCTCAGGTGATTTTCTTTTTCATAATGAAATTTTAAAAACCAAATTCTTAAGTTATGCGTTATGTTGCCGCCTTGAAAATATCAACGTGTAAAATTTTAAACATAATGAAATAACGGATCGATAATAAGTAAAATTCAAATTTTTTTTTTGTCTCGGCAATCATCTCGATTGTCGATCTCGGCCAATTTCGGGTTCTCCCAATATTTTAGTCTATGGAATATTTAAGATTTTTTGGCATTGTTTACTAAAAGTTCGATTCTTTGTTTGGAAATAAATGCAGGGAATATACTACAAAGAGTAACGTCTCTTGGCATCAATTACGGACAAGTTGGGAATAATTTGCCTTCACCTGATAAAGTTATTAACCTCTTGAGATCTCTAAGGATCACAAAAACAAGAATCTACGACACTAACCCTCAAATCCTTAGTGCCTTTGCAAATTCAAACATCGAGATCATCGTCACAATCGAAAATCAAGTTTTGCCATTATTACAAGATCCTCAACAAGCTATCCAATGGGTGAATTCTCACATCAGACCCTATGTTCCGGCCACTAGGATTACCGGAATCATGGTCGGAAACGAGCTTTTCACCGACGACGACTCTAGTTTGATAGGGTACGTAATTAATAATCACTGAATATGAGTCTAATTTGTTACATGATCAATCAATTAGATTTTTAAATTAACTTATTTCACATTTTCTAGACTAGCACTTGGTCAAATATAACGAACTCCTTTGAAAAAAAATATTAATTTATTTAAACTCCACTTCCGTTTCAATAAGAAATGAGTGTAATAGTCTTTGTCCAATAATGCTAATTTTGACTTTATTCTTTTTTTTTGGTAATAGATACATGATGCCGGCGATGATCAACATCCACAAAGCCTTGGTCCAATTAGGTTTAGACAGATACATTCAAGTCTCGTCTCCGAGCTCTCTTGCCGTCCTCGGTGAATCTTATCCTCCATCAGCCGGAAGTTTCAAGCCGGAGGTTTCCTCCGTGATGCAACAACTTCTAGAATTCTTGGAAGCCACGAAATCTCCTTTTTGGATCAATGCTTACCCTTACTTTGCCTACAAAGATAACCCACAAGAAATCCCAATCGATTACGTTCTGTTCAATCGTAACATCGGCATGACCGATCCCAACACGAGACTACACTACGACAACATGATGTATGCTCAAGTAGATGCAGTTGCTTTCGCGGCTGCGAAATTAGGGTACCGTAACATAGAAGTTAGGGTTGCGGAAACAGGGTGGCCTTCAAAAGGAGATGTTGGAGAGATTGGAGCGTCTCCTATGAATGCTGCCACGTATAACCGGAATCTTATGATGAGGCAATTCGCTGGAGAAGGAACTCCGGCGAGACGGAATGCAAGGCTAGATGTTTATATATTTGCGTTGTTCAATGAGGATATGAAACCAGGTCCTACTTCGGAGAAAAACTACGGTATATTCCAACCGGATGGATCATTAGCTTACAATTTGGGATTCTCTACAATGTCGACAACGACGGCGAATTCAGAATCTGTCACTTATTCATCCTCTGCCACTAAGGTACAATTAGTATTATGTGGTTTGTTTTGTTAAAATTTTGAATTATTGGGGTCACAATGATAATACATGTTTGTGAAAGGATTAAATGTGTAAAATGAATTAATTCTCTGCTTTTTTCTTCTTTCAGGCAAAGAGGAGCTTGGAATATTGGACAATTTTGATATTGGCGATGGTTCAAGTTGTAATGTTGAGACTATTTTAGAGGGAAAGTTACGTTATTGAGAATATAATAACGCGATTGGTTAGGATATTTATGTAAACAATTTAATTAATTAAGCTCGATAAATTCAAATCTCATATTCAAATCATGTCGGTCAATAGTTAAATTATTAATTTATAGTTGTCGTTAACAAGTGAATTAGACATATGGATATATAAAAAACAATTAATAACTAATAAATAAACAAAGTTTATTTTTCAAGAAAAACTTATATTGGCGTCTTGTCGTACATGAAAAGCTTTGAGTAACTTTGACCCTTGGGCATAGAATCGATAAACAGTAGCGGTTTAGAATCAACCAAATATATTTTCTCTCTAATTCAAGAAATATGATTTAGCTTAATTCATTTGTATATATTGTTGGATGTTTTAAATACAATCCCTAGTTATATAATATAATTTGAATACAAATCTATGCATTGGAGTGGACGGTACGAAGAATTGGAACTGAGGCTAAGGAAAAAAGCCATGAAACAAGAGCTTATGCTCACGATGCAAATCCACATGCTCAATTCCAATTCTATCGGCTTAATATACTCTCTTGTTCTTGCCGCAAAACGATGCGTTTTGACCTTGAATAAATAGACAAATATGCTTTTTCTCTCCGTATTATCTGACCGATCCCTTAAGTTTAATTTTAATAAAATAATTCAGCTGCACGTACAGAAAAATAAGCAGATTTTGAAGAAACAAAATATACGAACAACAATCAAACATTAATATGCAAATTATTTTCATACACTGGATCGTCAAAAATGCACCGATCAATCCGAACAAAAAAAGAAAGAAAATTTTTAAAAGATAAAAAAACTACAAAAGTGCCACGAGAGGAACAAAATCATTTAACGTACCGGTAACGATCGTGAAGTGCGCTCGGTTATGTGGAGATCTCTAGGGTTGTGTAGAAAGATCGCAAAAGAGAGTGGTAGCGGAATTAGGGTTCTGGTTATGGCATGGAGATGAACCGGAAGGTGGTACGAATCCTTTGGGAAGCATAACCGAGAAAGTATCTGGTCGAACCGGACGGTTTAAACCGTTACTCTTCTTGTTCTTGAAGTAGTCAGCACGATGAAGACCACGGCGACGAAGATTATGTCGATAGTAGAAATAGTAGTGGTGATCGTAACGACGACGACGGTGGTGGTGGTTTCGTTGTAACCGCCGGTTCAAGATAAACGGTGTCGTTTTCTTGATGTACACGAGTTGGTGCGGTGATTCATTGCCGTTGAGATAAGCTTCCGTCTTTTGTGTTGATACTCTTGTTTCTTGATTCGAAGAAGATGATGATGGTGAGATGAGGAAGACGAGAGTGAGAATGAGAGAGACGATGAAGCTTTTAAGAAGACTCTGTTTTATCAAAATCAAATCATCCATTGGGATTGAGAGAGAGTAGGGTTTTGGTTTAGAGAAAGAGAGAGCGTAAAGATGAAACAAAAGATGATAACGAGGAGGGAATTAGAATTATATAAATCCTTTCGATGGTTCAAAATTAATTAGTGACAAATATATCATTAATGAAAATATGAATTTGTTTTTTTTTTTTAATTTCGTTGATGTTGTTAAATATGAATATAGTTTTATATTTGTAGTCTCAATAGATTAAACTTGAAAATTGAAGAGACTAATGTGAAGTCGAAAGAAAATGATAGAACATACAAAGGTTCAGATGTTTATTATTTTCACTACCTCATTAGAAAGGAGGAGGAACATCGATGGTGGTTCCAGCCAGAATCTGACCCTTACCAATAAGACGCTAATGCCTATCGACACGGCGGCTTAAAGCCACCTTCTCTCCTACGGTGTTACACACTGGAGACGTCAGTTGGAGTTTCACCATATCTTTCTTCACTCCAATAACCTTAGCTCCTGTAGACATCAAACCGATGTTCACCATTAGTATCTCTTCTTTGGTTAGCTTTGACACTTTCATTTGCTTCTCTTTTTCCTTTGTCCTCACTCCAATGAGACGAGTCAGAGCTGGTAACTTACTTCAAGCTCAACAAAGACATCAGGGAGAGTTCCCATTTCACCAAGGACTTGACCAACCAACCTATCAGCACGCGTAAGCGTAGGATCCATGGTTGTTCCAACTCCGATTAGACCTCCCGGGACAGCAAACTGAAGCTCGTTCTGTTCCGCGTAAAGTGAAGTTATACGAGAGTAAATTGGAGTGCATTTTGAGTTTCCAAGTTCATCTTTGCCAGTGATACCAGGTCTAATTTCAATCAGTTGGTTCACTTTCAAAACACCCTAACAAAGAGAGACACATATCAATACTAACTTGTTTCACACTCAAGTAAGAACAGAGGAGAAACAGAGAGATAAAAACATACCTGGAGGATACTTCCACCAGCAACTCCACCTTTCATTTCATGACCAGCAGAGCCAGGTTTATTGACATCGAAAGAACGAATCACAATCATCTTCGGCGGTGACACAAAGTCTCTCACAGGGATTGGTATCTTCTTGACAATGTATTCACTCACAACATCAATGTTGTATTTCAGTTGTGCTGAGACAGGAACTATAGGTGCATCCTCAGCATTTGTGTTCTGCAACAAGGATATATGTGACAGAAAATCTGAGAACCAAACCTGAAAGATTTAACAACAGATAGGAAAATCAATCAAACCGTTATAAATTTCTGAATCGCCTCGTGCTGTTCAGTGGCGGCTTTCTCATTAATGAGATCAATCTTGTTCTGAAGGATTATGATATGCTTAAGACGCATCATATCAACGGAAGCAAGATGTTCAGCAGTTTGTGGTTGTGGACAAGTCTCATTAGCAGCAATTAAAAGTAAAGCACCATCCATGATTGCTGCTCCATTGAGCATTGTCGCCATAAGAATATCATGTCCCTGATGAATACAAAACATCTCAATTACATATAGCCAATGGTTCTAGTTTTGAGAGACAAAGTGTAGATAAAACTCATTAATACCGGACAATCAACAAATGAGACATGTCTAAGTAGTTTCATCTTGCATTTCTCAAATCCAGGGACATCACAACTTGGGTTGTCTTCTTTTCCACTCCCATAGGACGTAAAATTAATACATAAGCTGCTACTACACATAGCCTTATCATAAAAAAAAAAAAAACAAGATTAAGACTCACTTGTAACACATTGGTCTAGGGCACTTGTCATCCTCACATTTGTAAATCTTTGCATTTGCATACCAAATTTAATATAATGGTAATGTTACGCTCCAATTCATTCTTAAAACGAATAGTCTGAACACCAGAGATAGCTTTCACAATAGTCGATTTACCGTGTGCGACATGACCAATGGTTCCCGAGATATATAGCACAGTGTTGGTTTCTTTGACATCAAGTTATACTATAGACCTAGAGGAGCTAGCAAAAGCAGATTTTTTACCTATATTTATGGTGGCTTGGCGAGAAATGACCTCAGGAGACCAAGTTTACTTAGATCTTGCTCAGCCAAACCCTTTGTTACGCAAACCTTTTCTATATGTCTATTAAAATTGCCTTATGATGAACTAGGCCCAGTCTTATTATTAGTAAAATCATCAGAACCCAATAGGGTCCAATATTATAATTATAATGAAACCTGTAAAAATAAACTCGATTTATAATCGGATTCCTTCGGGAGGTGAGTTTTTGTAGCGATTTCAAAGCAAAAAGAAAAAAAAATACATCTTTTGTAGAATTTTTCATTTTACTCTTTGCTAAACAAACATTTTAAAGAAATTTGAGTCTCTCTCTTTTTGGATGTTTTCTTATTACAGCTGCCTACAATAAAAACAGTTGAAAGAAGAATTGACACTAATGAAAAAATGCAACTTCTTTATAAGGAAAAAACATATAGTTTAAGGTAAGAGTATGACTACGATTTGTCAAGTACCAAGTGACGACCAGGTGCATACTTTATCGAATAAATTAAAATCAAGAAATCAGTAATGTTTTCTTAATCTCAAGCGTCTTTTATCTATTATGTGGACAGTTTAATTATTATAAATTCAAATTGCTGCATACACCACGTTGATAAGTTTATTTGTACGATACGCTTAGTTAATATACTTGTGATCAGATGTTCTACGAATTTAGATATCTTTGTCTGTCTATTAAATTTTGAAGAAGAAAGAAATGAATAAAAGATCAGCATTTTTATTATAACAAACCAAAGTAGAGTTTCTTAATCAAACCACAATAATTAAGTAGAGTTTGCAACACAATAAATAGTAATACTTCAAATCTTAAACCACACAGATTAAAAGATAGATAACGAAAAAGAAACACAGAGAAATAACTTAAGAGTCATGAGGTAGATATATATAAAGAGAAGAACATTAGGCTAAGCGCGAACCTCAACCCAAACTCCGTCAATGTAAGAAACGCTTTGACCGTTATTAGCACCCCAACGCTTGTTTCTCACTCTCTCGCGATCAGTTTTAGTGCCTATAATGGCTAGAGTTTGTGGAGATATCTGAAGACGATCTTTCATCTGATCAAAAGATTGGCCGTGGAAAGGATTCCATTCGATAGGATCATTCTCTTGAGTCTTTGAGACATTCCATTCTTGGGTTTGGAAGGTGAAGTCAAAAGTATGGCGCACCCGTAATAAAATTGATATTTTGTCCGCAGATGGGGAGATCGATGGCCTGTATAGCCGAATTATAAATGTGATGGTCTGAGGTAGGGATATGAGTCACTGACCAGTTCTGATCCCATTCTCCGTTCCTCTTGGCTACATAATATATTTGTAGATCAAGAACATGCCCATGCGGTGTATCCATAAGATTATTATCGGAAAAGCTATCGGCTAGGAGACAAGCATAAGTATTGCCTTCACGTGGATCTCCCGTGAGCACACCGTAACGGATCACACTATCGCGATATTGGTTTCCAATGGTGAGAACGGGTAGTTGGTACCGTTGTGAAGTGAACGGGTTGTATAAGAAAGTTTGGTGGTGTTGGCGTGGGTGTATGGCAATGGAGTCGGACATAACAACCCAACCCAATGTTGATCCTAAGAATTTGGCCCCTTCAAGATTTGGGTCTTTCCTATAGTGTAGACTCTCTCTCACAGGGTCGTAGAAACGGGTCTCTCCGGATCCAATTTCACGGTACAACAACCAAGGCCTTTCCTCTCTGAAACTTCCATCACGGAAAGAAGGAAACGTTCCCCTCCAATGACTGTTGACGCCTCTTAGTTTATCATATTCGGCAAAGTTAGGGTTAAGCAAATTTGTAGATGTTCTGAGGAGCTCTTGAGGCAAACTTCCCCATGAATCCCTGCAAGAGAAACAAATTTGAGAGAAGTGAGATGACAGCATATACTATAAGAATTAACGAAAAAAAAAAAAAAATGGAAGATAAATTTTCTTAAGGATGTTCTCAAAAATCCCTTCCAAAAATGAGAGAAATGAGATTTGATAGCAGAAACTAAATCTGAGTTAAGAAAAAATGGAAGAAAATATTTTGCTAGCTACATTTTCAAAAAAAAATCATTGCAAGAAATGAGTTAATGAAATGATAGCAAGAATTAATATAAATTTTGAGAGAAATCATAGTGATAGCACAAACTATGAGAGAAAAGAATGGAAGAGGGTAGTTTGTTTAGATACATTTCGAAGAGAGCAGTCTTTTAGTGATTCTTGTTTTGAAGAGAGAAATTTCGTTTGATAAATAATGTGTGTGGGAAGATAGAATGAAGAGAGTACAAGTTTTATAGAAAAACTGAACCATATAGCTTTAAGTTAAAACGAATATTTTCTTCAGAAGTACATTAACACACAATCTACTAAAATTAACAAAGAAAAATATATTAAAGAAATATAATTATGATTTCGTGCTTTCTATCTCATTAGTCATTACCTAACACCAACATTATCACCATGGTGACGCGATCTCCAGCCACCATATTTCAAAGTAATCCTATATTAAGTAATTAAGCTTTTTTAAGACTTGATTATAGCCGTCAATTTTAAGTTTGTTACACTTTCTCTTCTTTTTCCACGTACCTTAAGTCCATGCTGGTCCCATATCCACGTTATGAAGTTACCAAAGACGGTAATAATGTTTTGCAGACGTAAGGACACAAAAGTAAAGGTTGAATTGGGAAGTTTCGTTTGACACTCACATTTAAATCTGCTTTACTCTATCTACAAAACGTTTCGTATGAATTCTTCTGATAGCCTAGTCAACATATCTCTTGCACATACAAGTATACAATGGATTGATGGGAAATATCTTATTCAACAACAAAACAAACATAAGATTGTTGATTATGCCAGTTTAATAACTGAGTACTATCTCTTAAATGTAAATTATCAACTTACAAAATAGGCTGTATACCAATTCAGCTATCTTCTTCTTCTTCTTCCTCGGATGCTTCCTTGAGCCACTGTATCAATGCCTCACATTGTTTCAGATAAACTTTGTCAGATTCGTCTGCGCCTGCTTTCTCTTCCCCCCATCTCAAGATCGCATCTTCTTGCACCACGTCTTTCTCATACAGAAAATGCACAATCTGAGCAAACAAAGGGCCCAACTCTGCAGATTCCTCGCACATCTCTTCGAATTTCATTATCACTTCTATCTGTTCATCAGTTTGCTTTAAATAGAACCCAAGAACTCCTTTCCATTTAGTAATGATAGTCGTTGCGTTTCTGTACAATTCACTAGCAGAATTATGTGGAGTATTTACTGCCAGTCTCATCATAGAGTAGAATACTGCTCCAGCACAATCTGCAGATGCCATGTTGTACGCAAATCGGCGTGAGTTAATCAAACGAATTACATGGTCCACATCATCCTTAATAATGGCCATTAAGAAGGTTTCTTCAACCTCTCTCTCAAAGTAGCCGTAGTCATCATTTGCATCAGTGTTAATACTATCAGTATCAGATTTCAACTCTCCAGAAGGTGGGACAACACTTTCATCCTCTATGTCATCATCGTCCATCGCCCGAGTGATATCGGCAAGTTTATCCATGGGGATTGGTACAACAGAATGCTTCCACTCTTCATCATGAGCGTTGTCACATACTTTCCATATGTAACCTGTTCCATCAGGACCAAGCTCAGATGCTTTGGACTCCAGTTGCAAATTATTTACGCCTGACAAAAGATCTGCAGTCCCGCTGCTACTACCAGCATATTCCATCTCTTCATCGCTGTCTTCTGTAGTTGGCTGTTGAAGTAAAGAGACCTTTGAATATGCAGGTACAACAAAGTCCCGCCCAACTACAACATTGAAAGACAAAACAACACCAGGCTGCAGAACAGCTCCTGCTCTGATTTTCACCCCATCACAAACAATAGCATTCCTTATCTCACACCCATCTTCAATCGTAACATTGTTCCATATGTATGAGCCTTGTATCACCACATTTGATCCAATACAACATCCATTCCCAATAACAGAGTTAAAGATTTTACCTCCATTACCAATTTTTGTGCCGTATCCAATGACAGTGGAAGCTCCAATATCAGCAGAACGTGATTGAACTGCATCAGAAGCCCGGTATATCCCTCTTCTCCCAAGCTTTAGAGCGCGATTCCCGCTGAAATTTATATCAGGTACGTACGGGTATGTCCACCTCTGGATTATATTCTTGCTAACCATATCATAGCTCCGTAAATTGTCAATCCTTGCAGCATAAAAACTCGACTGAATCTCATGAGTAAAAATCTTGTAACCCATAATATCATCAACAAGCAAACCATTGACAAAATGACGGCGCAGATGTTGATAATCAAAGTTATCCTCAAACAGACTAAGCACCTCAGAAGAACAAATGTCAATGTAACAGTCCTGCATATCATTGCATACTAAAACAGTACTATCCAACAATGACTTATCTAAGCAAAGGTCCCCAATTCTCGCAATATCTTCCTCGTAATGAAGAAGCTGTTTCGTTAAAGGATCGACCGCCATAAAGATTTTATCAGATCCTAATCCTAGTCTAGACTGCTTCTTAATAACCATAGTCATGATAGCTTTCTCATCTTTCTTCTTCCTATCTCTATGTTCTTGAATCAAATCAGCAAGTGGCATATTACTAACAGTATCACCACTAACAAGAACAAAATCACCTTGAATCTGAGACGTCTCTGTCTGTTGTTCATAGATATAACGCAGAGCATCACCAACACTTGTGGATTTGGGAGAAACTATCGTTCTCACCAACAAGTTTGGGTTTGGGCGTGAGTACCATTCAGATTTCTCTAGGTAATCGATGACCTGCGACGAGTGAGCACAACAGAACACGAAAATCTCTTCGATCCCAGCTGATTCGAGCCATGCTAAAGTGTAATCAATCATCGGGATGTTCACTAGCGGCAATAGTACCTTTGGGCGTTCTAGGGTTATGGGACGGAATTGAGTGGTGAAGCTGTCCGCTAGAACTATGGCTTGTAACCGTTGACGACTTAGATCCTCCGAATCCTCTCGAACCCTAGAGGCGGCGGCGACTTTCTTCTGAGCACCCATATCTCCGATCAATTCGATTGAGATGAAAATTCACGACAGACGTAAAGTCGTAAACAAATCCTCGCATGATAAAATCTTTAATACGATCTTTTAAGATAAAAATTGTTTTATTTTATAATTAACTAGGCCCAGTTTCATATATATGTAATTAACTCATGTAAGCCCAATCAGGCCCAATATTGAAACCTGTATATGTTTACGCGGGAAATGCTTTGTAGAATTCAGAATTCAGTCTTTGTTTCTTCTCGAGTTCTTCAGATACAGAGAAATCGCAGATCGATGCAAGTGTAAATACGCGTTTCCGATCTCAATGTGCAAGAAGTTTCGCCGGACAATTATCCAGGTTTCGTCAATCATCACCGAAATTTCTGGTTTCTTTGATTGATTCGGCATTTACATAATTTACTGAATATAGTTTTTGAATGGTTGCTTGAAGAAGATCTAGAGTCTCGTTTATGGATTTTGAAGTTGAAATTATCCGTAAAGATCTGGTTTCATTTCGAGTTTTGGTTTCTCATTTAGATATAATCATTATTGATAGTGACGTGAACACCAAGTGTTTGATTATATGATCTTCTTCTCGAAACCTCATCGATTGTGATTAGTCGAGTGAAGTCGAGAAAGGTGATCGTGTACCATGTAAATTTTTCGACTAGTGTTTGATTTTATCAAATTTTCTGATGGATTAGTATTCTCCTGTTAAAAGTTCTCTAGGATCTTCTTTGATGATCAAATTTTTTCTATTAAACTTGGGAAAATTTTACATTGCCTGCAGATATACATACATACTCTATGGAAATACAATAATGGTTACTAGAGTCACGTTAGGAGTTTATACCTTCGTACTCATTGATGAAAAAATACAAATGATCACCATCTCTAATCACATCTACATCATCTATTTCTGCGTTTTCCGCATTCGTGACCTTTGTGAAGCTTCTATGTCCAAATTTGTCACCTGCACCATAATTTTCCAGTTTATTTAGTGAAGCTTATGTATGGAGAAGTCTTGTGTTTTTTTATTGTTATTTACTTTGCTTTGTTCTTATGTTTAGTAGTTTCTTAGAGCATTAAGAAGTAAACGAGCTTACCTGCAAGTTTTAGCAGCTCTTCTATAGAAGCAGGAAGGATTATCAGCTTCGACAAATCGTTTTCCCGCGACTTCAAGTGGATGGTAACTCTCTTATATTTTGGTTTTGCAGCTTCATGTTGTTTGATTTGGATGTTTGATCTGCAATATGAATATGCTTCCTGTGAATGAAATTCAAATGAGGTAAGATCTGCATTAGAGCAACCTTTTCCATCAAATTCTTTATTTGGGTTTTCCCCTTCTTCTATCTCTATCCTATGTTCTCGAGCTCTTTTCGTTTCACCGTAACCAGATCTTCTTGAATCCCTCCATTCAGTTGACCCCATATCAATGTTTTTTGTATCATCCAGTTGTAAATATTTGTGTCCCTGTCCTTGATCACTGGTGTTTCCTTCTTCTGTCTTTGGATCACCACCAAGCCACTCCTGGAGAAGTGAGTCTGCTTCTGTATTTGGATCATCAATTGTTATTGACTGTTGCCCTCTAAGTTTCTGCAAATTTCATCATGAGTTGGTATTGACTATTTTATTGTGAAAACATCTCTGAAACGACTTAGTTATATTGTATCTTTCTTAGTTACCATGAAGAGGTTGTTCATTATGACACGTCCATCTTCAACATGAGCTCGCATAGCACTCATTAGAGATTTTTTGCTGATCCGTAGTATTTGAGATAGTTCAGTTGTCCTAACTGTGAAAGGTTGTGGTGTATAGCATAACACTCCAATCTCTCCAAATGCATCGCCAACAACCGCCTTGCCTTGAACCTACATGAATGTAAGGATTATGGTTATTGCTCTTTCTTTCAGCTAACACTTCTACAGTGAAGTTCTTTAGGTCAAATATATTGTTCACATACCTGATCTTCTTCGCCAACATAGACAGTAAAATCCTGCACAATCACCACATGAGCGAGTAAATATGTTAGAATAGAAGGTAACTTCAACATTCCTATACCGTTATTGAGTTTTTATTTTTAGTCACTCACCACTGCCCCTGAGACTAGGATGTATAGGTCAGTAGGAGCTTCGTTCTGTAGTATTACATCTTCTCTTGGTGGGAAATATTCGGCATCTATATCTGAAACCTTGTTCGGGAAAGGTATATAGAGTTGGTAACTTTATGGAACAATATAAGAGAAAGAAATGGAGAAAGAAAGAGTTTACAATGAGTATTTTACCAACTGAAATAGGAAGTTGCGAGAAACTCCTTGAAACAGGTAGACGTTCTGAACGATTGGGAAGAAGAGATAGTTTGCAATGCTTGATCGAATTGCTTTCGGCAAACCATTTAAAGTTTCTTGTTGTTTCAGACCCTCTGTTTTGAATTTTAAGCAAATGTGTGATAACATTTGGTCTTGTATGTTTGGTGGGAGTTGGTTTCTTGATGCAAACTCTGAAGCAGCTCTTACTGTATCTCTCTGTGAATTAAAAGAATCAGGTTTCTTATTAGTTTAACTGAACTGATGAATATTGTTATGGCTGCATTTGATTATTATTAACCTATGAATCTATTTTTTTTGAAGGGATTGGCGTGAAGTCGAAAGAAAGTTATTGAACTTACAAAGTTTCTGGTGCGGCTAGTCCAGTGAACCACAAGATTGGTCATATTTCCAATGAGGTAAGATGTGAAACCCAGGTTGAAGAGCATGAAAAACACAAAGAACAACATTTCTCTTGGATTCTCGGCATGTAAGTCTCCATAACCTGTTGTTGTTAATGTCGTAATTGACCAGTAAAGAGCAGTCACATATCTACTCCATACGCTTGTCTCCTTGAAATTTGGGTAGACAGCTCCAATCCATGTTTTTGTTGGATCAGGATATCGATCTGCAATGAGGTAGGTGAAGCATCCAGCACAATGTACTGCAAACAGTGTGACCTGATATAGAAAAGTATACTTTGTAAGTTCTAGTTCATCAACTAGTAGCATTTATAGATGTAAAGAAAAGAATATTCCTCTGTTTTTGAGACTTACCGAAATGAGTTTTGTGCATCGTGTCCAGAAATAGTTGAAGCGGATATCTTTCTCAAGCCTGAAGCAAAGGAATAATGAGGGAGATAGATTAAGATTTATGCTGCTTCTTTAAATGGTAACTCTTTTAAAACTTGAAAGAAAATGGTTTGCTTATGGTTTAATATTGAAAATGAACCTTGCAAATAGCGAGCTAACTCGTCTAAGACGCCAGAGCCTGAGCATACTAAGAACTCTGAATCCTATTTCGCTTCCGTTGTAATTGAACAGAAGACTCAGTGACTGGAATGGAGCTGTTGAGCAGACATCAAAGGCGAACCAAGTAGAAAGGTACCTGAAAACATATTCATTATGAAAATGAGATTATCTGCTTACTTTAAAAACGGTACCAGTATCGTTATGTAGTTTTTCTCACCTTATAGCTATTTTCTTAGGTTTATCGACTAGAAGATAAGAGTGGCTGTCAAGATAAGCAACGAAGAAGGTGAGAATGATATCAATGGCAAAGAAGCCATTGATAATGTTGTCAATGATGAAAAGCGCGTCTTTCTTGTAGGTGATGAAGGCAAACTCAAAAGGACAAATCCAAGCTGAGTAAATCACAAGAATGACCAGCCACATCTCCCATGCCCTGAATTCAACATTAAGCCACCACAACTCAAGAAGTCAACAAAACAAAAACAGAACAAAACAGAACGCGGAAATGTGCAAGAAAGAGTACTGAAGATATACAACACCTGAAACGTGGATCGAAAGGAGAGATGATGTGTTTGCGGAGCTTAGTTGATTGGTTTATTCTAGCTCCAAGAGATGGTAAGAGATCAGCAGAGAGGAAACTACTGTGTTTGAATGTGTCCATATTGTATTCTTCGACGCAGAATCGTTTGAAGAAGTTTCTAGTGCTAGAGATTGACATATTTCTTGTGTTGAGGTGCTTTCTCTTCAACAAAGGTTGGTTATAAATATAGTGATGAAACTTGTGACACTTGTGACAAGTTTCACAAGCTAACGAACTTTTTTTTTTGCTTTCTCTCTCTCTCTCTCTCTCACGTTGGTTCTGACTTTTACAACACCAACTTGCTCTGACCCATCTCTTATCGTTTTCTAGAAAGAAAAAAACGAATTTTTGTTTTTGCAGGGGAAGGTTTTAACTGTTTTGCACAGATTTAGTGTACCATTAATGCAACAAAAACCCACAAAGAAGGCTTACACAAGAAATGATTAAGAAGGTGAAATAAGAATCGAGTTTCACGTTTGGGAAGATGTATTTTTAAGTGGCAGACATTGAGATTTTACAGAGTTTTTGCTTCTGACAGCAAGTAAAGATTTGAAATTTAGAGAGAGGAAGAAGAAGAAGAAGAGGAAGAAAGAGGCAATGTGGTAATGGACTTGATGAGATTGTGACTGTGGTGGGATATCCATTTACTTAGCATTTGAGGCTAATATATATATGCATACACACAAATGTGTATGTGTGTGATTTAATGGCCAAATTTTGGTTTTTTTTACAGGAATCTAGAAATGGACCTGGTAAGGGAAAAAAAGAAAAGATGGTCAGAATAGAATTTTGTAAGGGCCAAAAGGGATAAAGATAAGTAAATATTCTACTATTCGTTAAGTATCTAATGAAATACTTTACCGTTTTTTCAAAAACATTGCTTAATTGAATTCTCTTTTGGTAAAACTGCTTATTTTACAAAGAGTTTAGTTACAAGAAAAACAACAATTCTTAGATTCTTTTACCTGGACAGCTAATATGTAATGATGACACGTGGACCAATATAGGTTTCCACATTTGTTGTTTCTTGTTTTTGATTCAGGTTAGTTTTAATTATTACTATTAACTTTTAGCGTCTTGATTTATGTTTGATATGTTTTGTGTGTTTTCCCTGGAAAGCTTATATAGACCGTTCGTTTATTTTAATTTAGAAAGATTAATCCTTAATTACGCGTAAACATCTAATCAGGGAATTGACACACGAAAAAAACATCCAATCAGAGAATCAGACACGACATGGAAAGAACAAAAATATATTAATTAGATAGTAAAAGCAGACATTTAAATTCTGTTTCACACTATGAATTATATAATGGAAACTGATTGAAGTAGTAACAATCACAACGTGTATTTCAGTGATAATGTTTTCTCAATTAGGGGAATTTTCTTAAATAAGATTATATATATATTGAAAAATATTATTATGGATCATGTTTGTCTATAGTTCTTTTTTTTGTGCAGAGCTTACAGAAAAAAAATCAAATATAACATAATGCTAATTATATTCTTTTTAAAACTAACATATTCTATTTTTTCCTTATTTTATTTTTATTTTTTTATAAAGATCCTGAATAATTTTCACTAGAGACAAATTTTGCCTGCGGATATATTCTTGTTGTTTTGTGATTAGTTTTTGTTCTAACTCTAAAAATAGTACAACAAATTAAATGAAGTATGTTATTACAAAAAAACAAAAAATCGATGATTTTACTAAAATTTAGAATGTCTATAAGAAGACTAACCAAAAACATTCAACTGATTTTGTATTGTATGAACTATTCGATGGTTTTAACTAAAATTTAGTTCTATTTGCTTGCCAATTCTTTCTGTGCAAGTAGCACAATTATCGTAAACGGCTATTAATCCACTATAACCTACTCGGTATAAGAATCGGTTAAATCTTGCACATGCAAAAAGAGACATTGGGTCCAAATGATTCAATATTTTTTGTCGTTATTTTTCAATGGAGAAACACAGTTTTGGACTCGGAAGTCACAACCCATATTAGGTGACATGCATTTGTGACTATTTGACTGAGAGAACCTAAACCATAAACCGATATTTTCCCAGCGATAACCGGGGGTGATCTTGGTTTCTAACTCTCCCCAGATGTTTGATTGATTTCTAATATAAAAAATTTACCGTTGGTTAATTGGTTGTCTTAATTACTAGACAACAGATCTTGACGTGTAAGTGATTAGTCAATCTTTAATTTTTAATTTAATACGCGTTCAAATTTTATAGGAGTAAGAAAAGAAGAGGACTTACTTTGCGTTTTCGCGTTTTGGCCTTTTACTTCTATTCAATATTGCTTATATTGTTTTTATCATATGATAAATCGTTGTAAACTTGTAATCAGAATTAGAGTAATGTAACTAAGTGTCGTTAGCTCAATTGGTAAAGACCCTAGGCAAAGCTTAGAGGTCGCCGGTTCGAGTGACGCTTGGGACGAAACTAATATTACATGCTGTGGTTTCGGATCTGAGGGGATTACGGGCTTTAGCCCAGAACCACCTGGTATTCCAAAAAAAAAAAAAAAAAAAAGAATTAGAGTAATGTAGCAACCCTTATAAATGGTTGTAAACTTGTAATCAGAATTTTGTAGGAGTAAGAAAAAGGAAAAGAATTTTAATCATTTTGCGTTTTTGGTTTGACCTTTTAGCTTTATTGCCTTATCATGATAAATCTTTGTACGTAATCATAATTAGAGTAATGTACTAGCACCCATATATATAGGTTTATTCTCTTTTAATCTGTCATCATGATTCATCCCGTTTTAGAACGAAATTGAATTATCTGGTTAACATGAATTACAAAACGATAAATCTAATTAAGTAGGACTAGCTATGATCCAAATGACAGCTTTAGTAGTGGGTCGAACATACACGGTCCGGTTTCATGCATGGACTGTCTGCATATGGCGATTTATGTCACGTGCGTTTTATATATAAAAAAAAGTTTGGCTTAACGTTGAATTTACTTTCCCACTACTCCCAAATTTTTCTGGACGAATTCTTTTTATCTTATGACAAATAAAAATTAAGAAACAAATTTTAATTATGTAAACTACACATCTTATAACATTGGTATTTAGCGTCATTATCTTTTTATGATTGGTAATAAGTATATTAAAATACTAATGCTATTGTTGATAAGTATCACTACTTGTCTACTTCTATATGATATTTTTCTGGTTTTGCCTAAACTATTTACCGTTAACCATAAAATAATTAGGTTCTCGAATTTTGCTTAGTAGGTTATGCCTCACGGGATTAGATATATTATATGTAGTTATAATAGATTGTGGTCGGGTCAAAATCAAAATGAATTCCTCGTGATCACAGTCCTACTATGTGAGACTTTTTGTTATGAAATTGAAAAGAAACTAAAATTTGGTTTTGTTTTGGTCCATTTATTTAATTTAACTATATATGAATGAAAAACCGTTTAAGACCTCTAATCGCACTAGCAAATAGCAATAAAAAGAACAAAAAGTAATTGACTAATTCTAGTAATCAAACTATGCTTCTTCTTTTTTTACCATGGGTTGTGTTCATTTGGTCGGAATATAAACAACGTAAAATCCTTCTAATTTCGGATTTTGTTACAATATTTCGTCAATTAAGAGTAAAAATCTAATTATATGAAAATAAAATCATAGAAACATAAAACTATAAAAGGCAAAGAGAGAATCTTGGTGGAGGATCTTAGAAGATAAAGCCAAGAGGTAAAGTGGTCCTTGAGGACAATGATGAAGGGTGTCCTTAATTACTGCCTTCAAAGCTTCTATGTTAGGCCTTCATATTCACGTGGTCCGTTTACTTTCTATATGTTTTGTATAGCCAAATTCATGCATGAGTATCTAGCAAATATTTGATTTCTTTCGAAAAATTGGAACATTAATTAAAAGATCTTTTATGTGGAAATATAATAACATTTTTTATCAATGCACTTTGATTTTGTATGAACTATATATAGATGATCTATGTTGACAGTATTAAAAACAATTATTATTTGAGACAAACATAAAAATTCATGAGTATCGAACAAAACTTTGACTCTTTCTAATAAATTAGAATCTTAAAACAACTTTTGGTAATATAATAATAATACATTTTCTTGTCAATATATATTGATTTTTTATGAATTACTATACATGATAGTATGTTGACATTATTATATAGAATTATGAATTGGCAAAAAATATACATTTTTGGTTATTTTCTTAAGATATATATATATATATATATGTATATTACCAATAGTACTGTTGCCAAATTTTCGTATTTCAAATGATATCATATTAAAATGTGTTTTCTAGAAATTACATTTTGAATTTATAAAAAAATTAAAATATGTGTATAGAAATTAAACATATGAGTAGGTTATGTTTGAAATAGTCTCAATATGTATTTTAGTTATATTGTAATATAATTTTTTTGCATTTGCTTCCAAAGTTTATATTTTAACACAAGATCTATGGTTATGGAGGTTTGTGAATGGTGCAAGACATTTTACGTAGGATATCACTAAGAGATAATATGTACAATTAAAAGAAAAAGTACATTAGAAGGTTGGAACCGGGAAAAGGAAACTTGTTCACGAGTTCTGTAGTAATTTGAATGGAACAATTTGTTTCCACCCAAAAGAAAATGATTGACAGCTCGATTGCTGAATTTGGTCTAGCTTCCGAGTATTTGAATCTCTTTCTTGTTATTGTCAAAGAGACAAAAAATTAAATTGTTTACGACGGAATCACTATATTTTGTTGGAGGGAGAATAAAAATCAATGTAAAAAACTCAAAAACATCTTAGAAATGAGAACGAAACCGATCCACCAAAAAAGCTGATAGAAAGTGAATGTCATAGTTGATTCCCATCTTGAGATATGAAAATTCGAAAACAACATTTGCTTCACCAATAGTTATTTTACTATTGAAATATAAATATGAGGAATAATAAATCATATATTCCTCAAATCAATGAAATAGTTCTATAATGTATAGAACAAAACTAGTGAACTGCTTGTGTAAAGAGAAATGATCTATGTTTTGTGAATTGGTTAATGTTTTTTTAGTGAATTGATTAATGTGTTAATACTTTATCCTAAATCAGAAAAATTATGGACTGATAACGTGGTGTAGTTTATGGTTCTAAGAGATATTGTTTTAAAAAATCTAAAACCCTCATTTTCAAATCCATGTAGAAAGAACTAGGTGTGTAGTCCACATTATGTTAACCAAAGTTTTTCTTTTGAAATATTACGCAGATTCTTTTATCTATATAAGTTTCAAAGGATATTAGAAAGAGAAAAAGAAAAGTAAATGGTTGTTTAAAAAGGGTATTAGAAAGTGAAGATCAAACTTGTTTCTAATATTTGTAGGCTAAAAGACACTAAAATGAAGTTGACTCTTTGAATTCAACAAAAATGACTTGACATAGTATATTGATTAGCTCGAATATTTTCGAATAAAATATGATTTTATATTAGTGTAATGAGAAATGTATGGTATATAGTATACTGTTTTGGTTCTCCTTATCATCAAAAGTCTTTACGCCATAGTTGCGGACGATCTTAAAATATGCCATTTCCATAAGTGGTTATCATTAAAAAGTGTGTATAGTAGACATATCATATAAAATAATGCAAATTCATAAGGAATTGGACGGCATAATTTTTTTTTTTCAAAAGGTGAATTCAGATTCCTCACAAGAGTACCAAAAATTATACCAATATTGATAATCAAGCAACCCGTATATTAAAAAGTTATCCGGAAACCTGTATGAATCATTTGAAATTTTGATTTTATTGTCTTTTTATTTAATGATTTTTTTTTTTTTTTTTTTTTTTTGATAAACCCTATCGGCTGATCCAGTCGGCCTCGGTAGGGTGAACTTCTCCCGATCCTGGTAGAATTGGGTCACCACACTGTTAGAATTGGATCACCACACTGCCTGATCCGAGTTTGGAATACCTTCCGACTAATGTCAGGGGGTAGTCAGGCCGCCTGCATTTCTGACTACCAGGTAAACCAATTGGGCCAAGGCCCAACTGACAGACTTCCCAAACAAATGTGTTTTTGTTTCCAGGGAGAATCGAACTCGGGTCTGGGAGTTTCACCCTTCACCAGAGTTTCCTCTGCCACTGGACCACATAGGCTTAGGCTTTTATTTAATGATTATTTTTCCTTTTATTTGTACAATTTTGTTTAATAATTGTAGTAACTAGGTAGCTAGTACATGAATACCTTTAACAAAAAAAAAAAAAAAAAGGCCTACTGCATGAACAAAATATACTGAAATCGTCTAGATTCATAACACATGCATGTTTTTTCGTGTAATTTAGTAAAGGTCTTATTCCTGCATACCAAAAAAGTACAAGTACATACAACTACACTTACCCTTTCAGATTGGTTGATTTATAGCTATATATTTTAATTATGTATGTTAGATAAATAATTTTAAATCAAATTAAGCATGATAAAATATTTATTGTGTGTTTTAAACTAGTTTTATAAATATAACGCTACTAAATTCAAAAATATATAATAATAATAACTATAATGTACATAAAATAACATTAAGAAATTAGCAGTTTATTAGCCTCTTCGGATGGGACTTTTGAAAAAAAAATATTTTTGCCTTATAAGATGATTGACTATTGTTAGATATACAGCAAAAAAAATCCATCCTCAACACATACATTCATTTTTTTTTTTTTTTTTTTTTTTTGGTAAAAGGTTAAATTTTATACCAATTTTCTGTTTTTTGCTATACAAACTGAAACAACTGATTAAAAGAGGCTAGAAAGGGAAAAGAATACATCCAAAATAAGAAGCAAGAAGAGACGAAGAGCTTGAGGGAGAGCCTGGAAGAGAGAGGAGGCGATCCCGCAAAGTCCGGTCAAGAGAAGCTTGCAGAGCAGCAGACGTGGTGGCGTCGTTGGTGAAGATTCTTGCATTCCGCTCCCGCCAAATGAGGTAGCAAGCAGCTTGAAGAATCAACTTGACGATTGTAACAGATTGAGAAGAGGCTGCCCTTGGAGGAGACCTTGCCTGCAATATCCAAACAGAAATAGGAAGAAGACCAGAAGGAGGGGAAGGCCAAAATTTGGCTGCGAAAGCTTCCCAGATAGTAGCCGAGAATGGACAATCAAAGAAGAGATGATGATGAGTCTCAATCCCATTAGAACAGAGCACACAAGAAGCAGGAACATCAAGACCCCAGCTTCTGAGTCTGTCTTTAGTAGGTAGCCTTCCTTGAAAAGCTAACCAAGCAATAAAGGAATACCTGGGAACCGCTTCCTTAAACCACACAGCCTTATGCCATGACACAAGAGGGGAGTGGTGGCGAATTTGCTGCCAAGTTTCCTTGGAAGAGAAGAACTTAGCAAAGGTACCTGACAACCGTTTCCAAAGAAATAAGTCATCGCCTTTGAGGTCATTTGGAGGAGAGATGGAAGTAAGCTTAGCCATGAATAATTGCTGAGCATCAGAACGTGCAGCAGGCATCCTCCAATCACCATCCAACGTAGCATGAGACACAAGAGCATCCTTATGAACCCGCAACTGCCTTGGACCAGAAGCTCCCAGGAGATCAATCAGCAGATCAATCAGCGGCCCAAGACCACACCAATTTACAAACCAAAAGGAAACAGACTTCACATACATTCATTTGTATAACCTTATCAAACTATAGTAATATTTCTAATTATTTTTATCTTTCCAAATTAATGGGGTAAGTTCCTGTTACTGCTACTGCGCATGTTTGTTTCAACAAAGTGATTATAGCCTCCTTAATTTGAGCTTTCTCAAATGTAATTTTTTTACATACGACGTACGTAAGGTCAGAGTGTCTATGTGGGTATATATATTTTTTTTTTTTAATTTTATCATAAAATTTTCACATAGCAATATACCATTTAGCAAGTTCCAAACCAATGAATTAATTCCTTTAGTGACTTAAGTCGCTGCCTCTTATAAGTAAGTTCTTGACTAATGAATTATTCATTATTATTTTTCGTCAGCTATATGTTTTGTTTTCGTTTTCTCATGATGATGGCCTTTTTTTGGCCCAAGTTTCATGTGACTCCGACATGAGATGTATGAAAGTGGAGGTTTTAGATTTGGTCAAATCTACCATTTTGAAAAATGGAAGACCAAAATCAAAGAGCACCTATCCCTAAATTTTTCGAGAGATTAGAGAAAAAGTATATATGAGAATTGAAAAATCTCTCACTATCAAAAATCCTTAATGATTTTGCAAAACACTTTGGGCCTACCAACTATTGCAGGGGCACCAAAATTGTCATTTGTTACAGCATCTTGCATCTATCTTCTAATAAATATTTTGATCATGTATCATACAGTAACAATTTTGATAGAAGTGATATGGTTTTGGAGTAGTTATATAGTTTTTCAATATTACTTTGATTGTTCTTGAAGAAAAACCAATGCACTAAATTTAAATCAGTTTTGTTAGTGGAAAAGAACTCATTTTTTTTGCTCTAAAACCTTCTCCTTAAACATTCTAAAACTTCTCAATTAACCCTTTTTCAGTGCGATTTCATATCATTTTTACCTATCCGTAAATGTTCCAATGGTAAGAAGATCCGGATTCCTGGTTAATAGAAAAATATATATATATATATATATATATATATATAAATCCTAAAAGTTTTGTTGTTTAAGTGCCAGAAAGTATTCTAACATATTAAATATCCAATTAACTCATTTTTTAAATTTAATAAAAATATAAAAACGCTCAAATTAATTGTAACCTGAAAGTCATAGGCGTTAAGTTGAATCTGAACGCCCGATAATGCCTAACAACAGAAAGATAACAAAAAATTATACATTATGCCAATTTTGTTTTTGTCAAAAAATTATACCAATTCATTTTCTCATGTATATCTCTCAACATCTCATAATCGGGTTAATTGTTTTTATCCGTCTGCATATTAACATAAAATGTTCTGATTAATTTAACTGGTTAAATAGCCAAGAATATATCAATAATCTAAATACTAGAAGAGTATCAATCAATAACACTCTTGACCATGCAGTGGAGTCGGTTTATCCTCTACATGCACAACAAGTATAAGAATTTGTACTTGATATAGACCGCATCCGCATACAATCGAGGGTGGAAAGAGAGCAAATGTTCCATTAATGGGTCGAGGACCAATGGGGACCCTATATAGCTCAGCCAATTGAATCTCAAGATGGTGAAGTGAAGTTGCAGTTGCATAAAATTATTGATTATTCCCTTATTTATGTCTTGTTTTCTTTTTTTTTTGTGCACTTATGTCTTGTTTTCTTTCTTATAAAAAAAAAACGAAAAAATATGTGGCCAATTTGTTCAAAACACTTACTTTTCAATGAGGCAAATTTAACTTTCCTTTATGGTTCCACATTGTTGGCTACTGGTGTCCAAATATGAACTCATTATCCAATTCTCTCCTTTTAAATGCTCGCACGGGGTATTAGTAGGATTTCTATATAAATTGAAATCTATGGTTAATTGGTCCCTTTCTCGTAGACATGTAAGTTTTGATCAATCTAGCTAATTTTGTTTTACTAGAAGCAACTATTAAATTAGTGTAAAAACGTTTTAAAGTATATATAAATTTTGGCAAATAATGTTAGTTGTATAAAGCTGATGCCTGATGTTATGCAAATTGTCTCTACATATGTGCTAGGATTAACTGATTTAGTTGTACTTTCTAAGCAATAATAATTTTAGTAATATACATGTGCATTACTTGATGAGACTATCATGCGAATATATTGTCGAATGATGACATGCTTAGACAACTCGTTTCAACTTTAGATTATTTTATCTTTCGTAAGTCTTATCAATTGAACATGTGAGCGGTTTGATTCTTAGAGAACAGAATGGGAACTAATGTGCATGCTAAATGGTGTTGTTGTGTCAAATTCTTGAGATTGAAATGGTTGGATAAACTCAAAATTGCGATCTCATCACATAATTTTGTTTGTATGGTATCACAATTTAATTGTCGGTATGGAATAAAAAAAAACATAGCTATATATATATATATATATCCGGTTTATAATTTGCAGTCGTTGCAAGATATTGATTGTTTTTTAGATTACATTTTCCATTAAATTTTTGGTTTTTGAAAGTGTGTAAATACTAATATATTCCAAAGATGAATAGATACATAGTGCCATGTGATTGCAAAATGGTGTTTATCCAAGTCTTGAAGGGGACCAAAGTGCTCAATCGCATCTATTATTGATGTTTCCATCTTCTGCCTCCAACCCCCCAAACTTGATAACCTCATTTCTGTGAAAGGAGTAAAATTCTAAGGGTTTAGAAAAGAAGAGTATTTTACTTTTATGATCTAAATTATAGACTAATCATGGACTTTCACGTCATGTGATTATACATTATTAATCACTTGCATTTAAGTTAGCCGTAATCGATAAAAAAATTATAATACTCCAGTAGAATATTGAAACGTTAATGCTTGATGGTTTTACAAGTTACTTAAAAACTTGGGAGATATGTAGTTAACTAAATGATGTTAGTCCAATGTTTAGTTTGATCATTATCATAAATTTAAAATATTCTAGCTTTATTTTTGTTTTAGCTAATATAATTCTGGCATGATGATTGTAAGAGAATTTATCCCACAAATCAATCAAAACATAGTAAATACGCAATTACCGAAAGTTAGCTACTGTTTTTGTCTGTTTCTTCACAAATGGTTGCAGACAAAACCAACGATCCTTTGTCATTTCTCCAACTACTTATCCTTTTTTGGTTGTCAACTCCAACTACAAATCCTCAAAAATAACCCACTGTTCTATAAGTATCTTCTCAATTCTTTTTTTCTTAAAAGTTCTTTTTCCTTTTAAATTTCGACTATCCCCAGCCTAGCTGGTGAATATATGTGCCTAGTTACTAGTCCACGCGTTTGCCTGAAATGGGATCTTACGTTTAACAAAAAAACAAAATGGGATCTTACATCTCTTTAATTAAAATTCCTCAAAAAAGTCATATATACATTATTAAAATTTATTTTTCGCTTGACTATAGGCATTTCTAAAGGGTAGTTAATACCCACAGAAAAAAGAAGAAGCAATTTTAAGTTTTTGAAATCTTTAGCAATTTTTTTTACGTCCATGCATAACACATATCAATTATCTATTGGCGTCGATGAAGTGATGAGGGACGAAGAGTTTGAATAGAACATATAGAACATATTTTCTTTGCTTAAAAGAGTCTCAAAAGTTAATATTTGCCAAACACAAACCAAAAAGAGAAATATAATTAAAGATTTCAAAGTATAATGAGCTAATGAGACATCAAACGAGCACCAAGACATAAACTACAAGTAAGTTTTTATAGTGAGATCTCTCTTATGTGCAGCGTTTATGGAGTATCTCTTTTTGTATATAAAGATGTTTTAGTATATAAAAAATTAAGCCAAGCCCGAAAACCGAACTGGGATCGCCCAGCAAAAACTTGAATTTGAAAAAGCCAACGGATTTCAGGTTTTAGTGGATAAACCTGAAAAAAATCCGATGGAATTCGGGTTAGCATATGGAAACCCAAATTTTTATACTTGAACTTTTTTTTCATTAGATTTATATTTATTTATGTTTTATATGTACTTTTGTTTCATATTCTTTTCACATGTATCTAAACTGTTATATATTTATCTAAATTCAATTTGTATTTTATAAAAATCGGATGATATTATTTTAAAATAATTACCTAAAAATGTTGAAAAAATTGACATTCCAAATTTGTTCAATCCAATCACACCGCAGATGAAACGTTATACTTAGAAATATAAAAAGATATATTGTAAATTGCACATATATCTTTGTTTTGTACTCACGAATCTCTTAAGATGACCCTTTTGTCGATGGATGCTTCTATTACACTAGTAGTCGCCGAGGCTTCCAAACTAAAATAATGAAAACAAGAAAATCCCTTTGTATTTTTGAATGGGCCTTTAATGGGCCAGGTTTACTCTGCATCAAAGCACGTTAGTTTCTAATTCAGGATCCCATATCTCTGATTTACTGAATGGTAAGCTCAGGTGTGGCATCGGGAGGTTCGAGTAAGAACCATGAACTGTGAATGCAACAACTTATTAGAACAAATATCTGCATTTGGTGACATGCTTGGCTCATATACATATTGGGCCTTGTGCAAATTAATTTTATTTTACCCAATTAATGGGAGAGTTACTAGATTAACCCAAATTATGACTTTAATTACTAGAATGTCTTTAAAAATTTAAGGGTTAAATGGGTTATTTTCGTGACCATAATACCCTTTCTCTCTTTGTTAGGAATAAAAAAAAAGTCAAAATTACCCTTAAATAAATAATAAAAACGTGGCATTAAATATTAGGAAAAAAAAAATTATTTGAATAATCTGCTGGATAAGTTGTGACAGATTTAATTTTCATGACAGACTTATTTGTCTACGACAGATTTTTTGCGACAGATTTTTTTCACCCACAGATTTAGGTTACGACAGATATTTAATTTGTAACAGATTTTTTCTCTACGACAGACTTATTTTATGATGACACCACAGACTTTTGTAATTTTGACAGATTTATTCAAATATGTGGCAGATTTATTGTTTCAGTGGCGTCAGACTTATATTTTTTGATAAAAATCTGTCATAATGTAGCAGATTTGTTAATGAAAAAATAATTACTAGTTTGACTTATTAGTGATAGCAGATTTATTTTATGTTATGACAGTTTTTTTTGTTTTAACAAAAATCTGGAGTGTGATAGCAGATTTATTATTTAAAAATAAAAATTGCTAGAATGACATATACTTGCAACCGAAATGTTTTATGTTATGACAGATTTTTTTTATATTACGACAGATTTCAGATAGGATATAAAAAAATCTGTCATATGATGACAGTTTTATCGATGAAAATAAAATTTTAATCTGCATAATAAGGTAATGACAGACATATTCTTACCGCGACAGATTTATTTACATTAAATGGCTCATGTGTGGCTTTCTCCTCGTTAATAAATGATTAAGTTTTTTTTTTCGTTTTAGATATATATTTCTTTTTTTAATTTCTATTTTTTTCGTTTTGTATTTTTTATTTCATTTTTTTCAATTTTTTGTTTTGTTTTCTATTTTTTTCGTTATATATATAATTTTTTTAATTTAAATTTTTTTGTTTTGTATTTTTTTGTTTAATATTTTTTTTTTTCGTTTTTTTTTAAAAACAATTTTCTTATTGTATTTTTTTCGTGTTATATATTTTTTTTCGTTTTGTTTTTTTTTCTAATTTTTTATTTAATTTAATTATTATATGTTAATTAGTTTATTTTAATAGAATTGAAAAAAAAATGGGTATTTGGTCTTTTAACACAATATTTGTGTTATTCGAGTAAACCACAATATTTGGGTGTTAATCTAGTTATTTTTCCTAAGATTTGGGTCAAACTAGGTAAATTTCAGATTTATTTAACATCATATAATTTGGGTTCTTACATACAAAAAAATTGAGATCCAAACTATAAAGATTTTCTTAAAAATCACTAAGTAAAGTTACAAAATTTCTAGATGTGGATTTATCATGATATAAGTAACAAAAGTTGGCAAGGCAATGCTGCAATCCATAACGCTACTCATGTTAAAATTCGGTTCGGTTTTATTTGTCATTAGATGGTTGGAATGGAATTAAATCTTGACACACATTAAGACTTTTAATAATCAGTTTGTACAAAGAATTTTAACCAGCCTTCATTTGCTAATTACTTATCATATAGTTTACCACTTTAATAACAACATTTCATTTTTACTAATTTTCTATGATCATTATCTTTTAGTATTAAATATTAACATACTAGGTTTGGCGCAAGAACACAATATATTATTATAGGTTTAGTTATGATACAAAGTACAGCGGTAATTAAAGCCCAACTAGTTATTCCTTTGGTCCTTATTTATGCATTAATTAATTAAGCTGCTACTATAGTATTTTTTTTTTCTTCTTTGAGTCTTATGCATGTATGGTTGTGTTAAGGTAGTAATAATAACAAGAAAGCTTTCTTTTAGCGGTGTTGGCTCCTCTCTCTACGACCTGGAGATCCTTCACCATTTCCACTGCCTGAGCCACCGCCTTCACCAGCGTGTCCGGTTCCACTTCCATGGCCAGAACCACCGTCTGTGGCTCCTCCTCCTCCCGAGCCAGACCCAAATCCAGTTCCTGAACCTGAACCCGAACCAAACCCGAATCCAGACCCTTTTCCTCCTCCATCTGGTGACGAACCCGAACCAGAACCATAGCCATAACCACCTCCTGGGGATGAACCCCATCCCCAACTATATATCCCCAATTAGGTCCATGAGCCGAACCGCTTGAACCGCTGGATCCTCCGGTTGGACTACTTGGGGTAACGGCTGCATTAGAAGGTGTTCCAGGCTCTCCTCCTCCATGGACTAACGAGAAGGCTAAGAGTAGAGACATTATTGCCATCAATGTAAAAAACTCACTCTTCATTTTCCTCATGAAATATCTGTTTTAGTTCATACTCTATGGCTCACCCCGTTAAGACTTTATATACGCAATAACACGAGAACGCGCATTAGACACGTATTTATTTTACATTATT
The DNA here is from genome assembly GCA_019202805.1 of Arabidopsis suecica. Classification (NCBI taxonomy): domain Eukaryota; kingdom Viridiplantae; phylum Streptophyta; class Magnoliopsida; order Brassicales; family Brassicaceae; genus Arabidopsis; species Arabidopsis suecica. Next base: position 9,533,077 of record CM032911.1, read on the forward strand.
ATTATGTGATGAATCTAATGGAAAATCTTTAAGTAAATGCCAAAAAGAAATAAAAATCTTTAAGTAAAAAGGAGAGGAAGTTAGTGACATCCGTGAGATGTCTCTCTTTTCAGACATGTGAGAATCCGATTTTAGGGTTAGAATTAAAATGTCGGTTTCTGTGATATCTTTTTTAAGGCTTCCATAGTAACAAGTCACACCACTCATGCTTTGTGCTATTTTTATTATTACCCCACTAACTCTTTGGACATTGTTTTCTTTTTCTCTTTCCTTATTTGGGTCAAGATTAAAATCGTATTCTTCATGATATTTCAATAATAAAATGTAATAACAATGTTGTAGCATGTTAAACGGTTCCCGTGAGATATGTAAGTTGGATATGTAACGTTTTCGAGAATTATTTTCCATGCGTTTTTTGTGTTAAATGTTTCTTACGATAGTAATGAGTATTATTCTCATCTTGTGTATAATACAAAAAGTAATGTTGAGAAGAATTATAAATTTATTGAAAGGAAACAGTTTTCGTGACTTGTTGACAAATGGCAGCTCACATTCTATAAATCTGTCGCTATCTCTCTAGAGATTTCCACTGAAAGAGTAATTGAATTATGTTGTTGGCAGTTAAGATAATAATTCCTACCTCGAAGACTTTTTTCATGTGTTTCGAGGGGTCTGTGACAGTGAAATATACTTTATCAATAATTTATTTTGTTGATTATAAGTTCAAAAAAAAATTTCTCATATATTTCTTTTAAAACTATCGATAAAGTATATATTTACTTGTATAATAGTCCTTTTCCATATATTCTCCGAGAGGAAACCATTAACTCCTGGTGTAGAAGCACCTAGATTTAAGATCAAGTTAGTGGCTATTGGCTAAGAGGTTTTTTTTTTTTTTTTTCAAGTTGGAAATGTTTATAATTAACGGGATATTTTCACATGTTCTGAAACATGTCTATATCAACAACCTCCTACTTTCATTAATAGATCTGAAATAGTTGGATGTAAAGACCTGTATATTTACATGGCTTTATACAAGAAAATATCTATATGCAAATAGCTAGAATGGTTTGAAGAAAGGTGATCATGCATGTATGTTTGTTTGCTCAAGAAAATCTATAAGGATCGAAAAAGACATAGACAACAAAATAATAAGTTTAACCGATAAAAAAAAATTATGATGAATGTGGTTATGTAAATCTATATGGATCAAAATAGACATAGACAATAATTTTTTTTTTGTTTTGGTATCAATGTTAAGTAGATGACATGTTAGTAGCTTCAAAAGACAGCACATATATTAACAGATCGAAGTGAATACATTCATGAAGAAAAACTAGTCGAAGCATTATCCACTTGATAAGTGGGTATTGAGATACTAAAATGAGATTCAGAAGTTAGTCTAACATTCACAAATAATCAAAGTTTAAAGTTTTAGAGCCTTTTGCGAGTCTAACTATGCAACAGGTTCAGACATGATCAGTAATCACTTGGATAATCTTCCCAGTTGGTGGTAACCTTTCGAGTAGGTTATCGAACTAATTCCAGTTCAATACTTGATTTGAATCATCATTTTGTAACTCAAAACTAATCGAGTGTCTCGTAAAGAAAATATTTTACGGAAAAGGTTGGCCCAAAACAGAGAAGAAGATAAGAAGCCCAAGATACACATATTCTTGTTGTTTATTGTTCTTGTTGTTATATTTGTGTTGCTCTGTCGTTTGTTTGTGTTGTCGCGCCAAGATGCTTCCCATATGGCCAAAAAAAAAAAAATGTCTCGTGAAATTACAAAAATAGCCTCTACTTAAACATTGCCGACTTAAAAACGACATCTAACCAAACATGAGAATAATCCCAAAGACACGAAATCTGTGAATCGAATTAAACCCAAATTTACGTTTTGCCACATTCCTTCTTCTTTTCTCACTAAATTCAACCTTCGCGATGCGATGAGATTTTCCTTGTTAACTCCGAGTTCTTACCGATTCCACTATCCAAATCTGTTTCGATCTCTAGAATCGATTCCTCCCCTCTCAGTTACACCTCCTCGCGTCGAATCTGGATCTCTGTCTTCTTTCAAGGTACGATAAATTTCTCATTACCGGAGATTGATTGACTGATTGATTGATCTCTATTTGATTTTGTATTTGACATGTTTGATTGATTGCTTCTTCTCTTGTATAATAATTATGTTTTTGCAGAGACATGGATGCAGTAGCGTGAGACATAACTCTGTCTCAGTTAAGGCATTTGATGATGTATATTTTCAAAATCCATTTCCTATTATTTAGTTTTTGACTCACTATGTTTGGCATCAACGTTACTGTTGTTCTTTTGCTGTAGGATTCATTTGATTTCTATTCCGGTGACATCTTTACTGCTACATATGCAATTTCTTCGAGTGAAGGCGAAGAGAGCGATGGTGATTATGCGTTGAATGTGGTTACCGAAACTACTGCACAGAAGCTAGGAAAGTTTCCAAGAGGTCGCAAAAAGCACAGGCACGTTTTATTTTAACCATGACACTACTTTTTGTTGAATCCACTAGAATGTGTAAGTGAAAGGAGGCTATGAGTCATTTGATTTTAGGATTTGGTGTTTAACAATTCTAGTTGTTAAGTCTTATGACTATCATAGCAGATTGTTTCAGATAACCATGGCACCACTACTCTTAAGCATCATTTGACCGCTATATCTGTTTCCATTGATCCATTTGGAGTGGGGATAAATCAACTGGAAGGTGTGTGTAGGTGAAGTGTAAAAGTGAATGAATTTAGCATCTGGTGTTTGTTCCCTGGAGATTGTGTCTAGTTGTTAGCTTAAGAATATTATAGAAGATTGTTCTCTTGTGAACTTCCATTTGTTTTGACATTGCGGTTTTTTGTCATATACAGAATCAGATATGGGATTAATTTGGGGCTTCTTGCGTTTTTGTCACTGCTGCTTCTATTGATGGACTCTTTTGCTTGGAAGATTGTTAGACTGCCTTTGCCTCCATATTTCTTAAGCCTGCCCTTCTTCACATCAGCGATTTTAGTTACCTTAGCCGGTTATATTTTTGTTCCGCTTCTAGACAGATTGAAAGTGCATGAGCCAATTAGGACACTAGGGCCAGTTCCGCATAACCGCAGACCAACAATCCCGACAATGGGTGGCTTGGTCTTTGTTCCAATTGGTGTTGTTGTTGCAATAGCCTTGACTAAAGTTTCGTCCATCGAAGTCTTGGGAGCAGCAGCTGCAACTGTAGCATTTGCAGCCATTGGGCTAGTTGATGACTCCTTAAGCCTCTACAGTGAGAATAATAATGGTTTATCTGCGAAGATACAACTTCTTTTGGAGGTTTTAAACTAATTCTTCCTCTGTATCTTGTGATTTTAAACGTTTTCATCATCTTAACTTGATCCATCTGCATCCATCACAGGCAGCTGTTGGGACTTGCTTTGCGTTTTGGTTGGAGACTGCAAGCATATCATCTCCTTATGGCATGTATAGCCTCTTATAACTAATCTGATCAACGCATATATGATGGTAACTCGCGTATCTACTTTCATATGAATGTACATGAGAATAAGAATCCACATGATTTTATTCAAACCAGTCAACAAATTAGCTTTTAAAGTTCTCAAAGCCTGAAAAAAACCGAGTATTTCAGAAGTTTACCTAACGAGAAAAATGTCGTTTAATCCCCCAACTTTCAAAAAAAGGCCAATCAATATGTCAATTTTGTAGGAGGCCATTTAAAACATCAACTTACAGTTGACTAACATTTAAAACACGAAATTTGCGTTGACTAGGCCTAATAAGACACAACGTTAAATCGATTAACAGATCTATTAGACGACGTTAAGAACTGTTATCATCTCTCTGTTAGTGAAGAAACGACGACGTTTTAAGGCTTAATAGATAACCCGATTGTTTGTCGAAAATCCCCAAATCAAATACTTCAAATCCCTAATTCCCTAATTTTCTTCTTCTTCTCTAAATTCTCCATCAAAAACTGAAGAAATGAGTTGCAAATCTGGGAATTCTAACTAATGGCATCCATGAACACACTTTCAAGATCGTTGGAGATAAATTAGAGTTTGTTTTTATTTGGGGATGAATTCGATTTGAGGATTTCTTCTCGACAAATCCCTAATTGGGTTATCTATTACGCCTAAAACGTCGTCGTTTCTTCACAAACAGAGAGATGATAACGGTTCTTAACGTCGTCTAATTGATCTGTTAATCGATTTAACGTCGTGTCTTATTAGGCCTAGTCAACGCAAAGTTCATGTTTTAAATGTTAGTCAACTGTAAGTTGATGTTTTAAATGACCTCCTACGAAGTTGACGTATTGATTGGCCATTTTTTGAAAGTTGGGGGATTAAACAACATTTTTCCCTTTACCTAACCGTTTTCTTGAATCTGATTTTTTTCCAGGAAAATGTTGGTTCCCTTGCCTTCTCCATTAGGTCTTGTTTTCTTGGGAAAACTTTACCTACTGTTGACATCGTTTTACTTTGTTTCCATGGGAAACTTAGTCAAAGCAACCGATGGTCTCGATGGATTGGCAGGAGGTATTGCTGCCTTGGCTTTCGTTGCAATGGCAATAGCAGTTCTTCCTATTTGCTCTGGTAAGTCCCTAACGATTATACCAAATCATTTACTTTCACCTTTATAAGATTCACAAATCTACAAGCATTGCATTCCAAGTGAAGATTGTGTGCTCACTACTTTCAATTTGTATTTTCTATTCGAGATCAGAACTCTCTGTATTTGGAGCTTCAATGGCTGGAGCTTGTTTTGGGTTTCTGCTTCACAATCGATACAGAGCATCAGTTTCCATGGGAGATACTGGATCCTTGGCTCTAGGTGGAGCTTTGGCTGCAATGGCTGCTTGCTCAGGAATGTTCTTCCCATTGTTTATATCGTCTGGCGTCGCAGTTTTGGAAGCTGCTTCTGTCATCATTCAGGTAAAAGAATAGAATATCTTTCTCCACTCACAATCGCAACTGCAACCCCTGATGATGGATATTCTGGCATGCAGGTCGTGTATTACTGGGCGACTAAGCGTTTAAAAGGAAAAGGGCGTCGGATATTCAAAACGGTACCATTTCATCATCACCTTAGGCTAAGTGGTTTAAAGGAGCCAATGATAGTAACAATGGCATATGTAATATCCTCTTTGCTCTCTCTTTCAGCAGCTTACGTAGGTCTTATTTCTGCATAAGCTTCTTTTCTTTTTGCTTCTCTCTGGCCACTTTTTGTTTACTTAAGTTAATTTAAATAGAGTAATATTTATTATAGTGATACCTATTTTTTTCTTTGGTTAAAAAATCCCTATAAACCATTTTAAAAAAAGGAAATTATTTTCTCTGATCTTCGACCTTTTTTTACGGTTTTAGTTGGCAATCTAAAATAAGAAAAATAGTAAATAATTTAATTTTAAGGTACTAATTGTAATGATAGCGATTTCTATTTCTTACCAACTTTAAGCTTTTATACATAAAATTAATTAAAAAGGTCTTGATACTATGTTTTTTTTTTAATTACTTTTTGTTTGTCTGAATGAATGTAAAATTTATTTAACCAAAAAACCTTGTTTACAATATATACAACTTTTATTATATTCTAAAAAAACAATATATTTAAAACTGGGGCTGGAAATGATCGAGCAATTTTTATTGATGTGATTTATCCGTAATTTGTGTAATTTTCATTAAGGACTACTCTTTTATAAAAAAAAATTCAATGGGTCTGGATCACTTTTCTTGTTTTTCTCTCAACTTTGATAACAAAGTGAATTAAAAAGAGAAAAAGTAAAGGAAGAAAGTTGATATAAATGGACTGGCTACCAAAAATTTCATTAGGTATAATTATATATAGTTTGTTAGTGTTTTAGTCGATGGAATCAAAGACTTTTTACCCATGCATTTGTAATCATTTCGATGATCGTTAAGTCCACCGCGAGACATGAAAGATAATGTGAATTTATAAAAAGGAAGAGTTCCCATTTGTCATGGTTTGCCTTTTGTTCTTCGCAATTCTCGAGATCTGACAGAGATTACCACTTCACAAACCTTAATCTGCCCAAAATTCCAACTAAAACTTAAAAATTTGGAATAGTCAAAAGACAAATTCATGAAAATGAAATATTAAAACAAAATGCAAAAATATCTTACAAATTGTTAATTCGCGATTTTACATAATCATCTTTACTTACATTCATATGTTGCAATTCGTTTTATTACTAAAATGCACTTAATTTTCGATGAAAAATAACTATGAAAAGATGTATGACCAAATTCTCTCTAAAATGTTAATTTCTTCTCTCCTTTTTTCTTAAGTTCGTTTTGCCAAGAGGACGTTGCCTTTGTTTTATGCAAGTTTTATCTTCTCTTGTTTAATTCATGCAGGACATCCAATATATAGTTACTAATTAATTATGTGGCTACTTTTGAAAATTTTACTGTGAAAATTAACTCAACGATGTGAAGATTACATAAAGAGATTAATGAAGTCTCTTATTCAATATATGATTTGTTATAACAGATCAAAGACAATTTGCAAAGGAGCTTATTAATCTATAAGCATATTTGGCATAAACAACATCATTGGAGCCAAGAACAAGTTATTATTTGATTGCTTATATGGGACCAAATTGAAAAGCTAAAATTATTACTTATTAGTCTTATTTATTCCCTTTGGTAACACATAAAGTCCAAAATCTCACATGTGAGTGGTGTGTGTGAGTCTGTATGAGCATATACAGTATACACACACACACACATAAGTGTGTGCATATATTAATTTATCAAGAAGAACAGGGATGTGATCATGATTCAATTACATGAAGATACCAAATATACAAACTGAAAATCCCTAAGCAGATAATAATTATTTACCTAAAAAAAAAAACTTTTTGACTTGTTATAATGATCATGATTATGTTGGATGGTATCTTGGATTTGGTGATTGAATTTATAACATCAAGGAAAATTAACATTATAATGATCATTTTGAATTTGGCCCATCCCTCCATGATCAAATTGAATATCATTACTTTAATTACTAAACCTTCAAATCATTCCATTAAAAGCCTCTTTTGCACCAGCCATCACATGCATCCTCTCTATTTGTCTCTCTCCCTCTTATACCTCACATACTTATATATTTCATGCATGTCATGTGTATATATTTCATGGATCTTGGTCTAGTTTTCATAGAATTGATGAACTGATTTAGAGAGAGTGAGAGTTATAAAGGAAATTTTAGAGAGTGGATTTTTTGCTTTGAGATCTTTTGTGTGTGTGTGTGTGGTTAATTAGCTATTGGGATTGAGATCAGAATGAAAATCTCTAAATCTCTCCGGACTGTTTTAATTTCTGTTTTTTTCTATCTTACTTCTGCTCCACCATTAGTCATCTGCTCATCTCTTGAAGTGACCATTGATAACCATTCACCAAGCAATCTCCAGAATAAAGGATCCTTAGAACAAGACAAGGTATTACTTTCTTATTTTTTGGTTTTTTAATTGGTTCCTGTTTTCGCAGTAATAAAAGCTTATATATTACTCTTTTTCTTGGTTACTACATTCTTAAGAATTTTACTAGTATTCTAAATTTACATATTTATCTTAAATTTTATATGGCAGTTGAGTCATCAAATGATAAATAGCATAAAGCTTCATGGCATTCTCTTATGGGTTTCCATGGGCTTTCTTATGCCAGTGGGGATTCTCTTCATTAGAATGGCCAATAAAGCTCATGAAAATGTAATAAAAGTTAAAGTGTTCTTCTATCTTCATGTCATTTTCCAGGTAATAAATTCATTATTCTTAGACACTCTATCAATATTTCTAATGATGTAAACGGTGTATTTATTCATTGACAAAAATAAAATAAACGGTGCATTTAGAATTTTATATTCGAATTTTGAGATACGAAAAAAGCATGTATAAATTAAATGCAAATTGATCTTAGTTAAAACTCATGATGACATCTCAGTGATCTCACTTTAATCATTTTCTCCACTATAAATATAATATCGAATATGCTATTTAAGGGATAAAAATATATGATAGATAAGATTTTTAAAAACTGAAAAATAAGAAACACTCATAGTGTTAGATTTACTCAATTTCAACAGCTAGATATACATGCATTGAAATTAATTTCAATAGATAGCTTATGAAGGAATTGCTTCTTGAATTTTCTATATAGCTTTGATCATGATTTCTTGAATATTAAGGGAAAGGAACTAAGGACACACTATGATTACACTCTTACACACATACTCAAATCCATATAGTAATCAAATCAATATTTATCCATAATAGACACTCTTTAACACTTTTTTTTTTTAAAATAAACAGATACTGGCAGTGGTTTTAGCAACAATAGGAGCTATAATGTCTTTAAGAACATTGGAGAACTCTTTTGACAACAACCATCAAAGACTTGGATTGGCTCTTTATGCTGCCATGTGGCTCCAATTCTTGACCGGTATCTTCAAGCCCTCAAGGTACGTATATAAATTTTATATGTACCTATATAATTTGCATATGCCTCACACTTGTTACGATTATCTATTGGCTGCATTGTAGAGGGAGCAAAAGGAGGTTGAGATGGTTCTTATTGCATTGGATTCTTGGAACAATAGTCTCAATAGTTGGCATAATAAACATATACACAGGTATAAGAGCTTATCAAAAGAAGACAACATCAAGTAGATACTCAAGTCTTTGGACAATCTTGTTCACGGTTCAAGTCACTTGTCTTGTCTTCTTCTATCTATATCAAGACAAATGGGAACATTTTCAAAAGCAAAGAGTTGTTCTTGATGAATCGGATCAGCAAAATAATAATATAAATGGAAGTAATAACCAAAGCATCCAAGTGGTAACAAGAAATGATCATGAACAAAAGGTCATGGTTCCTCAGCCTTGTCGCAAAAGTAATGCACTTGTGAATCTGTTTAAATTAATTTGATCGGTGTGAAGGTCAACTATAATAACGATTTTTTTGAATATCAGATTTCTTACATTAATGTTTATGATAGATAGTAGATACTGTTGGATTTGCTTCGGTTTGTTTTTTGTATTGTTTTGTAAGTAAATATTTGTTTTTTTTTTCTTACCTTTCCGTATATAATATATAGTATTTGAATATGCTCACCAAAAAAAATATAGTATTTGAATATAGTTCATTATGGTTTCAACGTGAAATTTGAGTTTATCTTTTGTTTTGTCAAAAAAAAAAATCTTAACAAAATGTCGAATTTTTGACGAAATTTTTGGTGAGGTGACGTAAAATCTGACGCGGGATTAAGTTTGGGCCTAATCAACCGAATAAAGGCCCAACAGTGATTAAGAAGCCCAAAGTAATTAATAGTAATCACTGATTAATTAACTCTTGATTTATTTTAATTTTGCAAAACCTCCGAGGATAAACGAACCAGAGAGACTCAAAGCTCTGCTTCATAGAATCATAGATTCGTGTATTGCATAGATTTAGAGAACGAGAGAGAGGAGAAGAAGATGGTAGGAGAAGAGGAGACGAAGAAGAGAGTAGTCACTGAATCGCTAGGATGGTTAACGGAATCTTCGATTATGCCAAAGAAGCATCGCGCCATCGAAGGTGTTGGTCCTTCTTCAATCATGGAGCTTAAAGCTCAGCTTTATAAATCGCAAGAAGAAGCTAAACAGACGAAGGATTTCACTGGATCCGATGTTCAATACCATCGCGCCAAGGAAAGGATTGCCGCTAAAGATTCTTTCTCTGCGAAAAATTCCGGCGTCGAGAAGCGCAATCTAAAGTAAGTCGGAGATTCATCGAATTCGAATCTTCCTCTGGTTTTTATTGCTGTCAATTTGGTGAAACGAGCGGATTTGGGAATTAGGGTTTGGTTTTTTTTTATTGTATCTGTTCTTTAGATTAAGATTTGATGATAATTCTCGGAATTAGGATGATTGGTCTAGAATTGAAAGTAGGTTAAGCAAAAAAAGTATCAATTTGGTGAAACGAGATGATTTGGGGATTAGGGTTTTGATTATCAAATTTAGCTTTCATGAGGACCAATTTTGCTGCTGAACTCTATCTATCTCTAGTGATTTTACTTTTAGTTTGTTCTTATATACGACAGTGGTTTTTGTGTGTTGGAAATGAAGGGACAAGCTCGAGCTCAAAGCTGTAAAAGACGGAGCAGTTAGTTATGCCGCATTGGAGAAAAAGGCGCAGTTGTATGATAAACTTGTTAGAGGAGAGCTTTCTGATGAAGAAGGTGAAGAGAAGTACTGTGTTGACTTCTTCAAGAAAGGAATTCAACATGAGGATCCAAAACCATCAAGCAGTTACAGCAGTTCCATTTCAGCACCACCTGAAGATTTAAAACAAGATGGTGAAGATGATGGTTTGCTGTTTAGCACCAAATTTGCTGGACTTGGACACGCAATTGGGACAGCTGATGTAAGTCAACACGTGCGTATGGTCAGGTAATTCCATTTCCATCTCCTTAGTCCTTTCTCTGTTTAATTAGTTGTCTGATAATAGCTAGTAGAAAGAAGGAAATAAGTCCATTGTTATAGACTTTACTCTGTTTTTAGGAAGTGATCAATATCTCTCTCTGATTGTCTCTATTGTTCATGGAAAATCTGTTGTGTAGGGAGGTTCATGAGGAAGTGAATCAAGCTAGAGAAAAGGCAACTGAGTTAAAGCAAAGGAGACAAGAGCAAGCAACAAATCGTCGGGAGAAACTCAAACAAGCTTATCTTCGGAAGCAGCTCGAGAAACTAAAGGCTCAACAACAACAACAACAACAAGATGAGCAAAAAACTTGATTTTTCCATTTTTTTCACTTCGTCAAGCAATTGGATTTTGAGTTGTGGCCTGAAAGCAGAGAAGACTATGACAGAGTTGTCCACAGAACCCGATTGAGTTTGATATGGCTGCAACAAGAACACATAAGCCATCATCGAAAATTCCAAGCACTTCGGAAGGGATGAAGCTGTATGTATATGCTCTTAACCGCGATTTATGTACTGTGGATTGTTATGTCAATCAACAGATTCTACACCAAGTTATCAATATATAGACAACGCTTATAACAAATATTTTATAAACTCTTGGTAGTTACATCCATTTAGACATAGCAAGTATTTTCCCACAGATTCAAAATTACGTGGTATTTGGTGATAGTACATATACTTGCTCTTTTCAATGCGGATATATAAACATTAATCAATGCGGATATATAAACATTAATCACAGTACAATCACAAATGACAATTTGGCCGAGTGGTCTAAGGCGCCAGATTTAGGCTCTGGTCCGAAAGGGCGTGGGTTCAAATCCCACAGTTGTCAATTAGTTTTTTTTTTTTTTTTTTTTCCAGACTTCCAATAAGTTAGAGACTAAACAATTATCGAATGTACACAGAGGTAAGTAAAACTTCCAATTAGTTTTGGATGCTAAGATATATAATTGGTTTTAGCCTTGTATCTTCACTCTTCAAATTGATAATGTTATTTTTCAGTAGAACTTCAATGGAAATAGTGAAAGCCTAATGAGTGGCCAATCATCAAATGAGAGCGAATAAAAACGAACGAAAAACAGAAGACAATGACTTTGATAATTTCCAGCCTCAACAAGTTTCTATCTTTTTTTTTTTCTAAGTATCTAGCTAGTTCTGTAAAATTTATTTAACTTAGTGATTAGATAAAAGGGAACAAAAAAAGAAAATAAAACGAAGAATGACTTTAGTATTTGCTAGCCTCAAACCATCTTTTTACTTGTGGATTAGGTAAATGAAATTTAGAAAATAGTAACAATGAAATTATACATTTAAAAAAAAAAAAAATTATATATTTTTTCTATTAATTCTTACTTTACAGTTACAGAAATCATCATTTTTTGGCTGTACCATATTATTTTGTTGTGTAAACCTCTAAATGATCAAATGAACCTTTATCTCTTTATGTGAACGTTTAATCGAATAAAGGGACACCTAACAAAACTAAATCCTAAATCTGAAATTCTAAACTCTTTTTTTTTTTTTCTGGTAAAATAGATACCCACATAAAAAATTGTGAATGAAAAAAATCGTTTGTCCCGTAACAGTTAATAAACGGTAAAATCATTCAATAAAACCGTCGCTGTTTTTTTCATGAAAACTTATTCCCATTTCCACTAAATGCAATTACGTACTTAGAAAAAATAAAATATCTATCCTATTTCTTGGCAAGTTCCCGGAACATAAGATTGGGAAAAGGGTGGTACTGTTATTTATTTCCTCTATCTGTTTCCTTCCTTCTATTTATTTTTGTTGACTCTTATCACCAATAAATATACGAAATTTCCTCTATCACCAAGCCAGGAAGAAGCAAGAGAAATTATAACACGAAATTCACTTCTTTGGAACGTTTCTATTTTTTTGTTCAGCCAATGGCGAAAAGGTTGCCATTGATTTTCCTGCTTGCTTTACATTTGTTACTATCGGGTAAGAATTTTTTCTTGATTGAATATAATAATTTTTTTTTGTTAATTGTTTTCTCTTTCTAAGCTTAATGTTGCTCGCAGGAGTGTTGTCTACGAGTATCATTACCATAGAGAACAAGTGCAATCACACAGTTTGGCCAGTTATCTTCTCATGGAACGTCGACTCACAGGTCTCCCCAACAGGCTTCGCTCTCAGAAGAGGGGAGGCTCGAGCCATACACGCGCCATCGTCATGGTACGGTCTTATCTCGGCTAGGACGCTATGCTCCACCGACTCATCAGGAAAATTCTCTTGCGCCACAGGAGACTGCGAATCGGGTACGATAGAGTGTCCCGGCAATTACGGTTGGGCTCCGGCGACTTATGTCTACTTTAGAATCAATAATGGTGGCATCAACAGCTACACCATCAGTGTTGAGTATGGTTACAACCTTCCGCTAATGGTGGTCCCTTCACAGCGTACCCGGACATGTATCAGCGCCGGTTGCGTTGTTGAACTGAACAAGACTTGTCCAAAAGATCTGATGAAACTGTCCAGAGAAAATATAGTCGCATGTAGTAGCACGTGCATGGAGTTTGATACACCGGAGACTTGTTGCACCCGAGACTTCAAGTCAAAGCAAAACTGCAAGCCGACAGTGTACACGCAGAACTTCGAGCGAGCTTGCCCATTCGCTCAAATCTACGCCTACGATGATAATAATAGCACGGTTACATGCCGAAACTCTACTGACTACGTCATCACGTTTTGCCCTTCCTCTAATCCAAACAAAACCAAGTAGAGTTACGGAAATATCCCCTCTGAGCTTTTATTTCAATTTTGCTTGGGGTTGATTACGTCAAAACATCAAATGCTTTCAACTTCGAGTACTAGTCAATCGAAACATGATCTTTAAGTCAATGTGTATTTGATAAATTGAAGAGAGTAAAAAACACAAAAGTGTTTAGGAAGAATTATAATAGACTCTCATAAGAATAAAGTTATAAATTACTTTCTCTTATATAGAGATGAGATTTCCTAATCTAAGATAAATATAAATGTTAATAATATATTTAGAGATAATGTTAAACTTCCTAAACTTAAGATATGATAACTTCTAGATCTTTCTCCATCTTCATAATTTCTATAATCTTGGACGATCATCTCGACCGTCGATCTCTGGTTCTCCCAATAGTATTTTCTTTTTTTTAATAAATTATAAAAAAGAGTGATATGTGTTCCCCACCTACTTAATTACGTCCACTTGCATTGCATTGTAAAATGACCATACATGAAAGACGAGATCTCAAAACAAAAACGAATTGGGAGATCGTGGAAAGATGAGATGGGACGACATAAATATAGGCCTCAATCCCTTAAATAGATCCCATCAATGGGTGATAAAACTTAATCAGGCCAATAATTAAGCCTTTGCAATGTACTATATCTCCAAAATTACGTGCACTAGCTAGGCACATCCACCTAGATTGATATCGCCCATGCAATCAGCATTTGTATAAAAAGCAACTTGCTTCATGATACCAATAGTTACATACATTGACAATAATAACAACACCTTCACATGCCCAAAGAGACTTCGATAAATATCCCTCCTAGTCCCTTTCCATGTCTAGTTTGCTGGGGCCTGTAGGGGACAACTACGTCAAACATTACATGCCTCCACTTTCGACTAGTCAATTCTTTTTTTTTTTTCTTCTTCTGGATGCATTACTAGGTGCAGTTGTTTGTGGACTTTTCAGCTAAATACATGAGGGCTGCTGCTGTCCACAAAAGATGAAGATATAATACCTTCTAAAGTAGTAAAGGTGCAGACATAGTATAGGTCAAGATCCTCGTTAATACACTTTATGCTCGTGAGCGGTAGTAATCAAGGAGGTCAAACTAATCGATCCGTTTTAAGTTTGTTATCAAATCTTGGCACTCTTAAAAAAAAAAATCACTCTTAGTCTGTATTATTATTATTAAAACCCAAGTTTAATGGTCTAGAATCCGTGTCATGTATGGATAAATAGTATGTTATTTAATTTTATAAAAGAACGATTTAAAAAATAAAACCTCAAATTTTTTATATTGAATTTTGTAAATGTGCTAAAATGTTTTAAATTAAAATAATGATATATAAATATCATGCTATAAGACAACTTTTTAGTCTATTAATTAATTCACAAATTAAATTTCATATATTTTAATGATTTATATATACAAACAAAATTGCATATAAGTCATTCATAAATTTAGGCTTATAGATTTGCGGTTTTAATTTAAGTTTTTGTAATATAAAAGAATTTGTTGATGTTAAAATGCATATATACTATATGTTTATACGTTATATTGTTTAATTTTCAATTGAAAAATACAATGCAATTAATAAAAAAAATATTTCTATCGAAGTTTCCTTATTTAGAAGTTCGTGATATTTAATTTTGGTAAGTTTTGTCAATAAGAATAAGTAGTATATGGAATTAAAAGTGTTTGGCAAGATGGATGGTAGAATTATATAAAGAAAAAGTAAAAAAGATGAATATAATTGTAGGCCTGATACATAAGCACCAAGAGTCTCTTTTAATATATATAGAAGATATGTTATAAAGAAACGGGAGATAAAAGGAAAATCGTTGAAAGTGTAGATCATTGAAAGTGTCCATTAAAAGCATTGAGAAGGAGCCGTCTGTTGTAGATCTAATAAGAGTCGGAAATAATTATTAATAGTAGAATCGTCTATGTAACAGTTTTCATACTTTACAATAAATAATAAATCCAGACGTTAAAAAAAGGGAAAATCGTTGAATCGCTTATTCCATGGGGATAGGGACAATATAATTAGAATTTAACCAAGCCATAAAATAAGTTAATGATGTGCATGCATATAATATTTCAAAATATCACCTTTTTGTTAAAAATTTCATAATATCACTTGTTTTTTTGTTAATAGATACTAATTATTAAATTACCAAAAAAAAAAAAAAAAACCGTCTACCACAAGTCAACAATTACAGCCAAAATTATAGTTAAAACTTTTGCTGGATTACACACAATCGAATTGGACGGATCAATGAATTGAGGTCGAAAAAGTGTTAAAGAATTGGTTTTATTCGATATGAATCACAGAAAATGTGAGAATAATAGTTCTATATATTACTGGAAAATATTACTTGATCTTCATTTTTTTTTGGTAATTATTACTTGAACTTCATGGACTTTGTTATCTGCTTATCTTTGATGTTTAATGACTTTTCATTTGGCTGGATGCAATACGAGAACAAATGTGATAACACTGTGTGGACAATTTCCCGGAAAAAAAAAAGAGAGTGAATAATCAATTTTGATCAATCTTGTCATTAAATTCCAAGACTTAAGCATTTTGATATGGACCATCGGACTCGAGATGGTAAATACGACTTCTTATGACTTTAACTTCATTTCTTTTGGTAATTATTACTTGAACTTTATGTACTTTATTATCTACTATCTTTGATGTTTAATGACTTTTCATTGGGCTCGTCGGCTCGATATATGTGCGTTAAACTAAAATCCAACACCAATAAGAGACCAAATGTGTGGACAATTTCCAGGAAAGCTATTTCTTTTTCATTATTAAATTTTAATCCTAGTTGATGACTTTATTGCTTCTGAACTCTTATAACAATCTCTCACTAACCCAACGAGATGAAGAAGCAAGAGAAAACATAACACAAAAGTGTGCCATTGATTCACTCTTTTTCATAAGCCAATATTGATGGAGAGGTTGCCATTGATTCTCCTCCTTGCTTCACACTTGTTCATATCAGGTACCATATATATTTATTTTTTCACCCGATTGATGATTGTTTGTTAATTGTTTTTTCTTTATATTTATTGATTTTGTTGGCAGGAGTGTTTTCCACTAGTATCATAACAATAGAGAACAAATGCGGTAACACAATTTGGCCAGTTCTCTTTTCATGGCGGTCACAAGTCTCCACCACCGGCTTCACTAGGCCTGGGCATAAAACCCGAAATCCGAAAACCGATCCGAAACCGATCCGAAAAATCCGGAACCGAACCCGAACCGAATAGTCACAAAATCCGAACGGATAATGAATTCTCCTATCCGAATTACCCGAACCGAATCCGATCCGAACCGAAAACCGAAAGGATATCCGAAAACCGGAAATAAAAATTATATATCCAAAAATATTAGTTATATTTAGTTGTAATTTTATAGCAAATAACAAAAATATCCTAAATATCCTAGATTTCGGAAAAAATTTAGTTATATTTGTTAAAATTATACATATTTTTGCAAAATTTAACCAAATTTTAGTAAGATTAAACCAATTTTTATTTAAATTGAACTATTTTTAAGTTTTTTTTCCCGAAAACCGATCCGAATCCGACACCTATCCGAACCGAAACCGAACCGATGACTCATAAAATCCGAACGGATAATAAATTCTCCTATCCAAATTATCCGAATCCGAATATATCCGAACCGAAACCGAACCGAAAAATCATAAAATCCGAACGGATAATAAACTCTCATACCCGAATTATCCGAATCCGAATATATCCGATCCGAATCCGATTTGAAATCCGAATGCCCAGGCCTAGGCTTCACTAGGCCTGGGCATAAAACCCGAAATCCGAAAACCGATCCGAAACCGATCCGAAAAATCCGGAACCGAACCCGAACCGAATAGTCACAAAATCCGAACGGATAATGAATTCTCCTATCCGAATTACCCGAACCGAATCCGATCCGAACCGAAAACCGAAAGGATATCCGAAAACCGGAAATAAAAATTATATATCCAAAAATATTAGTTATATTTAGTTGTAATTTTATAGCAAATAACAAAAATATCCTAAATATCCTAGATTTCGGAAAAAATTTAGTTATATTTGTTAAAATTATACATATTTTTGCAAAATTTAACCAAATTTTAGTAAGATTAAACCAATTTTTATTTAAATTGAACTATTTTTAAGTTTTTTTTCCCGAAAACCGATCCGAATCCGACACCTATCCGAACCGAAACCGAACCGATGACTCATAAAATCCGAACGGATAATAAATTCTCCTATCCAAATTATCCGAATCCGAATATATCCGAACCGAAACCGAACCGAAAAATCATAAAATCCGAACGGATAATAAACTCTCATACCCGAATTATCCGAATCCGAATATATCCGATCCGAATCCGATTTGAAATCCGAATGCCCAGGCCTAGGCTTCACTCTCAAGACCGGAGAGGCGCGTGCCATAGAAGCGCCATCTTCATGGTACGGTCTTATCTCAGCTAGGACTCTTTGCTCCAACGACTCAACAGGAAAATTCTCATGCGCCACAGGAGACTGCAAATCCGGCGAGATCGAGTGTCCCGGAGATTACAGTTGGTCTCCTGTGACTTACATCTTTTTTAGAATCGACGACGGCGGAATCAATAGCTATGTCATCAGCCTCGAGTTCGGTTACAACCTTCCAGTAACGGTTGTTCCATCAAGCCAGACATGTCTCAGCTCAGGTTGTATGGTTGACTTGAACAAGACATGTCCAAATGATCTTAAGATATTTACAAGGGGAGATTTAACCGCCTGCAATAGCGCGTGTCGAAAATCGGCATCCCAAGAGAATTGTTGCACACATTACTTTAAGTCAAAGCAAACTTGTAAGCCGACACCGTACGTAGAGAACTTCGACCGCGCTTGCCCATTCGCTTATAGCTACGCCTACAACGATGATAACAGCACCTTCAC
This sequence comes from Arabidopsis suecica, assembly GCA_019202805.1. Classification (NCBI taxonomy): domain Eukaryota; kingdom Viridiplantae; phylum Streptophyta; class Magnoliopsida; order Brassicales; family Brassicaceae; genus Arabidopsis; species Arabidopsis suecica. The sequence goes on from CM032911.1 coordinate 9,551,291, forward strand.
ATGCACAAATACAACTGACTATGTGATCACGTTTTGTCCCTCCTCCATTCCCAACAACACTAGGTAAAATTCCTTTAACCCCTGTCAATCCTTTTATTTCTATTTTGATTTGCATTGATTAAGAGTCAAAGATTACACATGTTATTAGTCATTGGTAGCAAAATTAATTAAGTGATAATATTTTCGTAAATATGTAGTGCATTATAATATGCATAACGCGGTATGAATATTCTTTCAATTTGTTTTCTATCAATTATAAAAAAAGGAATCTAGTGGCTAGTGGTGACTGTGGTTTGTAAATGTATCTTATCGAAACGCCCCACATATGGCAACTTGTGCGTAGTTATGTTAGTTGGGACACGAAAAATATCAAAAGACGTTTGTAGTTTATGTATACAGTCGTTGATGTTTATATTCTATGAAAAAAAAAATGAAACCACCAACCCAAATAATAGGGGTAAACGTAAACTTGATATCCTGAATTTTTGTGGTATTTTAAAATGAGATTTCATGGCTTTTCTGCCAAAAATTGGATCACACGCGCGGTTTGATGTTGAAACATGATTTTGTGGTTTTGACACCAAAATAGAATTATAAGGTTTCTGTGTCTAAACTAGATTATGTGGTTGTCGCGCCAAGCCACAAATCTATAATTTTGACGCCAAAAAAATATTGTGCGGTTTTTGAGGCAAAACAAAACTCTAGGATGTTGGTGCCAAAATAAGATTCCAGGATTTAATTAAAATGATAAATCTACATTTCATGATATAGTTTATAGTTGTGTAGATTTATATAATAGTAATTTATATTTTTGGTTGTTTTGGATGCAATTTAATAAGCTAAAATATGTAATTAACTAATTATGTTATTTGATTGGAAAAACAATACCAGAAGCTCGAAGGCTCCATTACCAGAACCAAAAGGTAAGTTTATTTTTGTTCCGTTCATCCTACATGAAATGTATATTTTGGTTTTGTTTAATTAATGTTAATCATAGTTTTTGTTTGATACATTTGCAGATGATTCTCTAAAGAAGTTAAAACCCATACTTGGTACACCTTCATTGCAACCAAATATCTAATGCTCTCATTAATGGACATAACACTTAATAATATTTGCTTTTTTCTCTTCCAGGAGGCTCAGCAGCTTTAGCGGCATTAATCATTATTGTTTTGATTGCGCTAGTAGTGAGAGCGAGGAATGCAAAAAGAAAGAGCGAATTGACTGACGAGAACATTGAAGCGGTTGTGATGTTAAAACGTTATAGTTTTGAAAAAGTCAAGAAGATGACAAACTCGTTTGATCATGTTATAGGGCAAGGAGGATTTGGAACTGTCTATAAAGGAAAATTACCCGATGCTAGCGGTCGAGATATTGCACTGAAGATCTTGAAAGAGTCAAAGGGGAATGGAGAAGAGTTCATCAATGAACTAGTTAGCATGAGTAGAGCTTCTCATGTTAATATCGTTTCTCTGTTTGGATTTTGCTATGAAGGGAGCCAGAGAGCTATTATCTACGAGTTCATGCCGAATGGATCGCTTGACAAGTTTATATCCGAGAATATGTCAACGAAGATAGACTGGAAAACTTTATACAACATTGCGGTAGGTGTTGCTCGCGGGTTAGAGTACTTGCACAATAGTTGTGTATCCAAGATTGTGCATTTCGATATAAAGCCACAGAATATACTCATAGACGAAGATTTTTGCCCGAAGATTTCGGATTTCGGTCTTGCTAAGCTCTGCAAAAAGAAAGAAAGTATCATCTCAATGTTAGACGCGAGAGGGACCGTAGGGTACATTGCTCCTGAAATGTTTTCCAAGAACTATGGAGGAGTTTCGCATAAGTCGGATGTGTATAGTTATGGAATGGTGGTTCTTGAGATGATCGGGGCAACGAAAAGAGAAGAAGTTGAAACTTCTACGACCAATAAAAGTTCAATGTACTTTCCAGATTGGGTCTATGAGGATCTTGAGAGGAAAGAAACCATGAGACTATTAGAAGATCATCATAGAATCGAAGAAGAAGAAGAAGAGAAGATAGTGAAGAAAATGACATTAGTAGGTTTGTGGTGTATACAGACCAATCCATTGGATCGTCCACCAATGAGAAAAGTTGTTGAAATGTTAGAGGGAAGTCTAGAAGCTCTACAGGTTCCACCTAAGCCTCTCTTGAATTTACACGTAGTAACGGATTGGGAAGGTAGTCAACAGACTTCTAGTCTGTCGACACAAAGCTTGTTAGAGAGAAAAACTCGTTCGAATTACCAATATACGCCAAGTGTTTCCAAAGAAGCGGTTTAAGATATTGTGGAAGAGAAACAAGAGAGTTGTCAAAATGTTGGGATCATCTTGTTGGCTTCTTGATGACACTTATTTTGCTGATCTTTATCATTGCATTATTCATGTGTAAGTGTTAGCCCAAACTAAACGAATTCTTTTCTTATGTAGGGATGATTTACATAAAATTATTGGGAAAATAAAAGTTACTAAATTTTTTTAATATGTATAAAAAACAATTATCATATGAAAAAGGAGTATAAATCATTTGAATATGATTGAAACTCCCAAAAGATTTTCTATTATGAACAAGTTATGTGTTACATGAAAGAATCTCTAGGAGCCATGTGACACTCACGTGCGGTTAGGATTTAGGAACAGCTCTGGCTCTGGACACTGATCTTGTGTAGAGTTCTTCGTACTGTGTAGCAGATGATCCCCAACTGAAATCTATACTCATCACTTTCTCTACAAGTCTCATCCATTTCTCTTCATCTTTCTTGTATTGATTAAATGCTCGCTCCAATGCATAATTGAAACCCTGTTTTTTACATTTTCTTTTTCAGCTAAAGACGAACATGTAAAACCGAACCAAACTAAACCGCAATTTCAAATGTCCACCCCTATTTTGAGCTATGATGAGGAAAGATTGATAAAGATTGAAAAGAAGAGAGAATCGTTAAATTACCTGTTCGTCCGCGGTTTGAAATGTAAATCCATTTTGAAACTGTGTTGGTATTGTATCATCATCGATGTCAAAGACACTGAAAAAGATTTGAGAATAAAAAGAAATGATCCTAGAAACCAATGTCATTTGAATATAAATAATGTTTCAGATCAGGTCGTAAGTTTTGGTTTTACCTGTCGTTTAAGCCTCCAGTTTTTCGCGCAATTGGAATGGAACCGTATCGCATAGCAATCATCTGCGTAAGAGAAAAGAATCCGAAAACAGAGATTAGCCAATATTTAGTTACATTGATGATGATTCGGTTTCCTTCTACAGAGCATGTTTTGTATTGTAACCTGTGTAAGTCCACAAGGCTCAAAAATTGAAGGAATGATGAACAAATCAGATGCTGCATAAATCGTATGAGACAGAGCTTCATCGTACTTTAGTAACAACCGGACATGGTCATGGCTTTTAAACTGTTGTTCAATACCTTCAAATTCCCTCTAGAGAAAAAACAAAATGCATCAAAGCTCAAAACCACGAAACTGGAAATTAAATAGAATAAATGAAGAGGGGGAAGCTACGGAGAATTAAGGGACCAGGCAGGTTACCTGAATATGTGGAACCGGGCTAGAACCAAGAAGTACAAATTGTCCACCTAACTCTAATGTTCTGTATATAGCATGTCTGATTAGATGAACTCCTTTCTGTGGTACTAATCTTGTTATGCAACCAACCTATACCAAAATAAATGTATAATAAATTAACTGAATCTGTATGCTCAAGACTCTCTCAGCATTCGCCGGAAACATGAAGTTACCAGCGGCCGTCTTGACTCGGCTGAAGAAAGTCCAAGCTGCTTTCTAAGGGCGTTTTTGTTTTCTTCTTTCCCTTGTAGATCTTTAGCGTTGAACTGAGCCTTGAGGAAAGGGTCGGTGGCAGGATTCCATGAATCCGTGTCAATGCCGTTGAGGATTCCAATGAATTTCTTGGAGTGCAAATTGAGTGTTGAATGGAGTCCTTTTCCTCCCTGCAAATACAGAAGACTAATTAGTATGGAAGCTTTACTTAATTAACATAGAAAAAAACCAAGGATATTCTTCTACCTCAGATGTTCGAACTTCTTGTGCATAAGTAGGGGACACGGTTGTTACAATATTTGAGAAAATTATAGCACCCTGACAAAAGGAGAAAGAGAGATAAATAAGAGTAAAATGTCAAAATTTTCTCTCGGTTTATCTTGGCTTTGTGATCATTATTACCTTAACAGGATTGACTCTATCTCCAGATGAGTGATCCTGCATTCTGTCTGGTCTATTTAACTGGTTAACATCAAGGCCGCAAGATCCCAATTCTGACGCAGACGCAGTACCTTGATACTCAAAATTGTGACATGTAAAGCATATTCTTGCAGAATCTAATCCCTTTGGAGCATACAGATCCCAATACAGAGGCGCCTGTAATAAAAACAAAAACAAAAGAGCTTCAAAATGTATCCTAAACAAAATGAATTATGAGACTGCTTCAAAATAAGATCAAACCGTACAACAAAAGCTGTTTGCCAGTCATGACAATGTATGATGTCGGGTTTTTTGCCGGACTGAAGAAGCAACTCTAATGCAGCTCGGCTAAAATACGAGAAGCGTCTGAAATCATCTTGCTCTCCGTAAAACTGTCCTCTCCAGAAGAATTTGCTTGGATGTTGAGGTTCAATGAAATGTACAGGCAAACCTGTAAACAGAGAGAAACTTTAAATCATTTTGAAAACCAAAAGACACAAAGGCAAGAAAAAAACAAAGTCTTGCCACCTTCAACAGTGCCAATCCAAATTTTGTTTTTATATAACTTCCCATCAAAATATGACTCCACAACAGTATCCAAAGCCTGCAGTGAATAAATCAAACCATCATCAAGAACAACTAAAAAGTAAAGTTAAAGTCCTCTTATAATTTTATTGGAACATCATATGGGACAACCACATTACCCTCAAGTCACGGACACGGTCATACTGCATACAGTCATATTTGGGGAGAATAATCTCCACCAGATGACCTTTTCTTTGCAATGCCTTACCAAGACCTGCCACAACATCTCCCAAACCTCCCACCTACAGAAATTACATAAGGAAATTTGGAATGGTGATAAAGTTGAAAAATTACCATGCAATGCTTCTATTTCGGAAAATTAACATGTATTTTTTGGGGGTTTAGCTGAACACACCTTAGCTACAGGTGCCATCTCAGCTGCAATGTGAACGACATACAATCCTGAACTAGAATCAACACAAGATGAAGAAAATAGGTTACTTTTTCAAAAATCTTTGAAAACCAAAGAAAAACAAGCATTTCTAATAGGCGATGATAACCTTGTTGGAGATGACACAAGCTTGAGAAATGCAGAGATGGCATCACGTTCATTCTTATCTTTGACGTCAAGATAAGTATCATGAATTCTTCTATCTTTCTTCCATACCATGTCTCTCAGTAAGTCAGCATCGTTGCTTGCTATTTTCTTTTCAAGCAGCCATCCATCAACAGTTAAAAGTAACCGACTCCAATAATCCCAAGGCATATCATCAACCGGTTCATCTCTTGATTTTTTCTTGCTTTCTTCCTTCAAACTTTCAAGTGTTTCCTGGAATTCTTTTATCGATTCTTGATATAACTGGACATATGAGAATATCTCTGCATCAGACTTTTCAAGCCGTTCCTCGAGTAATGTCACCTTATGTTGCATTAGCTCATTGTAGTGCTGAATTTTCTCTGAAGATTCTTTATAAACATTGGCCTCTTTAAGTGATTCCTCGATTTTATCAACCTTATTTCTGAGATCTTGATTCTGCTGTAACACTATAACTGCTTGCTCTGCTTGTTTGGTAGCTCTATCTAACAACAGCTGTAGATTCTCTGCCTTCGCCCATAGATCAGTGACTTCGGTTTTAAGAGTAGAAACCTTCGAGACATCTTCCTGAGAAGCCGATAACTTAGACTCCAAATCCTTTACAGAAGTTTCCAAACCTGAGCACTCCTTTTCCAACACAACCACACGTTCACCAGTATTTTTAACACTGTCAAGTTCTGACTTAAGCATTTCTATATCGTTTCTCAAAGAGAGATTCTCCATCTTCAATGTTTCGAGCTCTTTGCTAAGACCTAGAACATAATGATCACTTTCTATAGGGGAGATCATTTCATGTCGAAGCTTCTCCAACTGTTCTTCCAGAAGCTCTACATGTACTTTCTCTTGAGCAGCAGTTTTAATCCTATCATCAGTCTCAGCCAATTTCATTTCCAAGACATTGATTTCTCCCTGCAAAGCTTCCTTTTCACTTAGAATCTTGTTAAGATCGTCAAGAGCAGTGGCCCGTGCTTGATCAAGCCGAAGAATATCTGCCACAGTAAGACATAAGGAATTAACAAAGGCTTTCACAAGATCAGGAAATACACATAACTAATCAGATAAGCAAAATTACTTTTTTCTGCATTTCTTATAATTGTCATCAGTTCCCCAAACTGTCCATCTGAAATCTGCTCGCCTTCACTTTTGTTAAGCGACTGAAAAAATGATCCAGAAAATGATCAAAAGAAGGCCTTTTTCAGAAGAAGAGAGTTACAATTATACCATTAACACTAATATGAAATCCATACCAAAGCTTTTGCAACCTCAGGCACAGTTAAATTATTTAAATTCTGCCCATCATCATGCCCAATATCAACTGTGGCATGAACATTCTCCTCCTTCTTCTTTGCAGGTTTATTCTTGCGCCGAGTTACTTCAATTGTTTGTATATCATCTTTCTTTTCAATATTCTCATCAGCATGATTCATATCTATGGTATCCTTTTCTGCATCTGACTTGAGGCTCGGAACACTATCCGCAGAACCATTCTCCAGATCAGATTCCTCATCGTTGTTGCTCTGAAGACCTGAATTTATCGATAGGAACGGTTTAGGGGAGCCTTTCTTGATTTCTTGTCTTTTACTAGAGCTGTAAATCAAAAGGGAATTGAAAAGAACTTAGCTACATAGAGGCTAGCTTAACAAATAGGAGTCATATCAAAAATCAAATGCAACATTTTGATCTGATTACTAAGTAAAGTCAAAGTTTTAATTCTCAGAGTCCTCTCCAAACTCATATTTCCAAAACAAATGAATCTAAATCAAGATAATCATAACCAAATTCACATCTATGAGCATTCATCATAACTCTAAGCTAAGAAAAAACAAAACTTTACAATGCAAAACAAAAAAAAAAAATCAAATTTTCAAGATAAGTTTGTAAGACAACCACATCACGCAAGATATCTAAGAGCAGAATCACTAAATTCAAAAATGCCAAACTAAAATTGGTTACACAAATCAATCAAATTCATACATAGTTCTAAAAAAATCTAACACAGAAATCGAGTGAAATCGACAAAAAAAAAAACTCACTCGAAACCACGTTGTTGTCGCATCTTACAAGAAGTAGAAACTAATCGACGAGAAGGGAGATAGAAAAACCGACGAGAACTTCCATGTTCTCTCTCGTAAGAAATTCCCGCTAATCCATGGGTCAAGAAACAGAAGCTCGATAGCTTCGTCGTCATGTTTAATTAAACAATATCTAAACGAAGAAAGCTACAAAAGTTGCTTCAATGGAGGTTTTGAGGAAAAATCTCATTTTTTTCTCTAAGTACTGTGTAATATCTTCTTCATGAGTTCGTCGTATCTTTTTTAAGATTTAAAAAAAAAAAAAAATGGGAAAGAATTACATGCTCGCAGGTCCACCAGAAGATAGAGTCACGTAGTTACGCCACGTGTATTCTAAGCAATATCCAAATCGAACGGTGGTAAAAAGAAGACACACGGTAACCAATTAAATTCATTTCCCTAATCGGCTAATCCTTTTCGTTCCCGTCACCGCCGGGATTCTCCGTCGCCGGTGAGTTTTTTTTGCTTATTCCTACCTTACAATCGCCGTCGTGAATCTTCAATTTCGGTTTTGAGATAATGGATTTTTCTAATTTCAAGCTCGATTTTGACGATTCGTTTTGTTTTGTGATCTGATTTTGAGTTGTTTCTCGATTACGTTTGGATTTTGACGTTTTCCGATAGATACTCAAGTACATGTTTTGTTGTTTGTGAAGAGAAGAGTGTTGTTATCAGGATCATGGAGGAAGGTTGCAGCTGCATTTACTCGAGGATGGCCTCAAGATTCAGCATTGGTTTATTGATGATTTTGGCAATCGTTCTTCTAATGGTTCGTGTACTCTATGTTATATACCGGTGTGGCAAACCTCTTCCAAAAGGAGCTTCACAGTCTTTTAGTACTCTTATTGTTCTTGGTTCTGGTAAGAAGAGTTACTACAGTTTCCTACTCCATTGAATTCATGTGCATATCTCATGGTTAGATGAAATGTTTCTGTGGGCTATTTTTATTAGGGGGACACACGGCTGAGATGTTGAGTCTCCTCTCTGTTTTGCGGAAGGACAGATTTACACCAAGGTTTTACATTGCTGCAGCTACTGATAACATGAGTCTCCAGAAAGCTCGTAGTTTTGAAGATTCTGTAGCTGATAAGGTTTAGTTAAAATCCTTAATTTCAATTTCGTTTGAATTTTTGCCCCTCCTCTTTGAATTTTGCTGCTTATCGCTTATTGGTTTCTTGTGTGGTTGATACTGCATTGATCAGTATGATACTGGATAATTCTTCAACCGAATGATTTATTCTGGTTTTTTGCTTGATATGACTGTGGCATAGCCTGCTGTTAAGGAAGCATCATCACAGTTCATGCAAATTTACCGGAGTCGTGAAGTTGGTCAGTCTTATGTGACTTCTGTTTGGACTACCATTGTTGCTATTGTTCATGCTCTGTGGCTAATGATCCGGATCAGACCACAAGTGGTATGATCTTATCTGAATGCTTTTCAGACTTTCTCTAGGGGTTCTTTATTAAACCATTTGAATCAGGTTATTGATTAGATCTGGTTGAAGTTTTTCAGATTCTTTGCAATGGTCCTGGGACCTGTATTCCTCTGTGTGTGATCGCTTTCGTATTCAAGGTATACACACTTCGCTTCAAGATTCTTTGCGGTTCTTTCCTCTACTTTTTTGGATGACCTTCAATGGACTTGTGACCAAAAAGTCATGGTTTCTCCATTACATCTAGAATACCAATAAGTGCTTGTTTCATCTTGGGTTACAGGTACTGGGAATTAGATGGTCATCAATCTTTTATGTTGAGAGTGTAGCAAGAGTGAAAAAGCTCTCATTAAGTGGATTGTTACTTTACAAGTTGAGGATAGCTGATCAATTCTTTGTTCAATGGCCACAATTGCAAAATAAATATCCTCGGGCTCACTATGTTGGTTGCCTGATGTAAGCTGATTGGAACTCTCCTTACACCTAGATATATTACAAAAACTTAGAAAGCTACATAGTGTACACCTTCTCTTTATATGCAGGATTGAGTTTTAAACAATGAATTTTTGTAATCAGCTGTTCTGACTTTGTTAATGACTTAATGCCATTTCAGTGAGCTTATAATGTGGTTTTGGTAATCTTATTCCAAACTAAACCAGAATCGTTCACTATTTATTTAAATAAAATATATTTCATGTTACAATGATGCAAACATTTTCAAGCTAAGACATCACTTGAGTCGCATCACAAATCTATTATGTTTATTCTTCATTGTAGGCTGCCTTCAGGCCAATAAAGAAAAGTAAGTTTAGTCGATCAGCTCGCTTTAGTCTGTAAACTGTGTGACACTCTCTTTGAAATAACAGCTTATTTTGATTGCTCACTTGACCCTTCTGCTTCAGGTGGGTCAGGGGATTCTGTTGTTGGGATTCCATGACTTTTCTTCAAGTTTTCTTCATCAAGATATTGTTGGTAGATATAGGATACGAAACCCCAAATAGCTAGGATCATAGAAATCACCTTTAACCCGTTCATTTTGTCATGGAAAATGATGAGAGCCAGGATAGGAACCACGGGGAGTCCCAAAGCGCTTATTGCATTTGAGAATAGGGAGGAAAGCTCGAAGATCAGTCCTGTGCCACCAATGGAGAATACCTGCCAGGTAACAGCTGTCCACACTAGGTTCATGACATAGGATACCTTCCCAAGTTTGTAGTTTTCCATTTCATTGCTCAAAGTTTTCCACTCGCTACTAGCAAAAAGACCCACCACGCTAACACAACTGGCCACTAGACTCATGTAAATTATCAGATCCATAACTTCTGAGAAAGTTTGCTTCTTTAAAACTTTACGGAAGGCTAGCTGTTGTAGGGATAAGAGTAGACCAAAACCAGCAGATGCACCAACGGTACATATGAAACCTTTGACATACTCTTCTTTTGTAACCTTTTTGGAATTTGATTCCTCACTATTAAATGCAAGTAGGGTGGAAGAAATAGTGAGGAGGAAAAGAGAATTCAAAATGATAGGAGTAAGTTTTTGTGAGTTGAGTAAATAAGAGAAGAAAGCGGTGAAGGCTAACTGTGATGCACAGATCAGGGAAAGGGTAGAAACAGGTAGGTAAAGCAGTCCAATGGAGTATAGGTAGCAAGCTGCTACTACAAGAAGTCCAAGCACTATGTAAACCAATGCACGGTTCCTAAGTGAGGTTATTTTGCCATCTCTATGAGTTGTTGTATGTGTTTTGACTGACAAGAGATAATATGGAAGTAGAATAGGAAAGCCTACAACCTGAACTACTGTTGCTAGCCATTTGCTGTTTCCTCCATTGTCATAGTATAGTCTGCCCAGAATTGTAGCAACTGATTGGCCTGAAATGACAAAGAATGTATAGACAGCCATCCGCAGCCACCGTTTGTATGTAGAGTGAGAAACTTTTGTTTGGCTGCCACTGACAGAACTTTTTTCGTCCTGATCTGTTGGAATTGGTTCTTTTGCCTGCTGAACTGGTAAGTGATGGAAAATAACGCAAGAAATTAGTTTATGAACCCTTTATTTGTTGTCACTCATAAAGAATTTTGATATATTGAATAATAAGATACCATAACCATCTTTTTCGTTATTTTCTTTGAAGATAAAAGACCAGTAGGTTCTCGACGAACTGGTTTATGGTTACTCACCAATGACTTGTAGTTCTTGATCCCCCTTCATAGTAGATGTGGAATCCCCCTCGTTTGAGATGGACAAGGAGGTACTAACGATGTTCTGAACAGATTCGAAGTATTAGGTATCTTATTATCAATTTTCTTGGTTACTAATGCTACTAAGTGATTGTTCCTGTGATATGGGTGAGACATGCTGTAGCTATATATTTAGGGATTAGGAATCGGTCGCCGTTTATGTTTTGATTGTATTTGTCCCCACATTCAGTAAATGCCAACTGTATATCTTCTCTTGGTATGAATTTAATTTCTTTTGTCACTATTGTTGATCTAGAGATGAGTCGACAGTCGAGTCAAGTCAAGAAGGAAATGATGTGTAGCCATTATTCACTCAGTATTTTAAAGCTGTGTGACACATCAACCATATGCATAGATAAAAACTTAACACGCATGCACACAAGTTGTATGATTTTCTGACCTTCAGGATGACTATTTTGAAAGTTCTTCTTCTTCTTTAATTTCTTTGGCTTGTTCCGTCTGACTATCTTTCTCTTATGATCAGGCATGTGGATTAAGAACACATTTATGGAGATTATGTCTCGCCTATCGTTTGAAAAGAAGACATTTGCAACACAATATTGGATGGCAGAGGCAGTCACTTTATTAACTGCTCTGATAGAGACTTCCAAATGGTATTATTTCTGGTCATTTACTTTTTGTACAAAGCTCTGTTTCCCCAAGGATGTTTGGACCTCTCTGATTAAGATTTCTTCTTTCTTCATTAGACATGATTTTCTGTTTGTCCTTGTTTCACAATATTTCAGGTAAAACTAGAAAGCGGAATAGTGCATTGAAATCTTCGTAAGTTATGGCTAACTGGTCAATTTTTATCTGGTGTCATGGTTTTTTGTTAAATAAATGTCTGCTTTTATCACTCTGCCTACACGTTCTCGTTACATACAGGGTTGAGTTACATTTTATCTATAGTTGCTATGAACCCAAGTTTTAAACGATGAAATTTTGTAATCAGCTGGTCTAAACTTGGTAATGCTGTTTCACTAAGATTACAATGTAATATGGGTAATCGTAATTGAAACTAAATCAGAGTCATTCAGTATTTATTTAAATGAAATCTACTTTCTGTTACATTGATGCAAAAAATTTCAAGCTGAGACTTCACATTAGTTGCATCAAAAATGTATTGTGTATTCTTCATTGTAGGATGCCTCCAGGCCGATAAGTAAAGTAAGTTTACTTAACCAGATTGATTGAGTGTGTAAACTGCGGGACACCATCTTTCTAAATATCGGTTATTTTGATTGCCAACTTGTCTCTTCTGCTTCTGGTGGGTCAGGGGATTCTGTTGTTGTGATTCCATGACTTTTCTTCAAGTTTTTGTCATCCAGATATTGTTGGTAGACATAGGAAGTGAAACCCCAAATAGCTAGGATCATAGAAATCACCTTTAACCCATTCATTTTGTCATGGAAAATGATTACAGCCAGGATTGGAACCACGGGGAGTCCTAAAACGCTTATTGCATTTGAGAATAGAGAGGAAAGCTCGAAGATCAGTCCTGTGCCACCGATGGAGAATACCTGCCAGGTAACAGCTGTCCACACTAGGTTCATAATGTAGGATACCTTCCCAAGTTTGTAGTTTTCCATTTCACTGCTCAAAGTATTCCATTCGCTACTAGCAAAAAGCCCCACCACACTAACACCACTGGCCACTAGACTCACGTAGATTATCATATCCATAACTTCTGAGAAAGTTTGCCTCTTTAGGACTTTAAGGAAGGCTAGCTGTTGTAGGGATAAGACTAGGCCATACCCACCAGACGCAGCAACGGTGCATATGAAACCTTTGACATACTCTCCTTTTGTAACTTTTGTGGAAGTTGACTCCTCATTATTGAACGCAAGTAGGGTGGAAGATATAGTTAGGAGAAAAAGAGAATTCAAAATGATAGGAGTAAGTTTTTGTGAGTTGAGAAAATAAGAGAAGAAAGCGTTGAATGCTAACTGAGATGCACAGATCAGGGAATAGGTAGAAACGGGTAAGTAAAGAAGTCCGATGGAGTACAAGTAGCAATCTGCTCCTACAAGAAGTCCAAGCACTATGTAAACCAATACACGGTTCCTAGGTGAGGTTCTTTTTCCATCTCTATGAGTTGTTGCATGTGTTTTGATTGACAAGAGATAATATGGAAGTAGAACAGGAAAGCCAACAAGTTGAACTACCGTTGCTAGCCATTTACTGTTTCCTCCGTTGTCATAGTATAGTCTGCCCAAAATTGTAGCAACTGTTTGGCCTGAAATGACAAAGAATGTATAGAGAGACACCCGGAGCCACCGTTTGTACGTGTCAGAGCGAGATACTTCTGTTTGGCTGCTACTGACCGAATTTCTTTCATCTTGAACTGTTGGATTTGGTTCTTTTCCCTGCTGAACTGGTAAGTGAGGGAAAATAACGCAAAAATTAGTTTAATACTTTATTTTGTTGTCAATCGTATCATATATTGAATAATAAAATATCATAACCATCTTTTTCTTTCTTTTTTTTTTTGAAGATGAAAGACTAGTACGTTCACTACGAACTGGTTTATGCTTACTCACCGATGACTTGTAGTTCTTGATCCGCGGTCATGGTGGATGTGGAATCACCTCCTTGGAGATGGACAAGGAGGAACTAACGATGTTCTGAACAGATTCGAAGTAATAGGTATCTTATTATCAATTCTCTTGATTGCAAATGCTACCAAGTGATTGCTCCTTTGATATTTATTCAGGGATTAGCAATCGGTCACCGTCTAAGTTTCATTTTTCTTGGCCCCACATTCAGTAAATGCCAACCATATCTCTTCTCTTTCCATGAATTTAGTTTCTTTAGTCTTTCTACATGCAAAGATGCCACTATTGTTGACCAAGAAATGAGTTAAGTCAAGGCGTAAATATGTGTAGCCCATATTCATTCAGAATTTCTTCTGCAACTATGTGGAGAAACATGAACCCCATACGCATAGACAAATAGAAACCACGCATACGCATATATGACGTATGTATAGTTCTATGATTGTGTGATCTTAAGGACGAAAATGTTGAAAGTTCATCTATTTGAAGTTCACTGGCTTGCTCCGTCTGACTATTCTTATGATGTGGCATGTGGATTATGAACACACTTCAGGTTTCCCTGGCTAGTCTTGAATTTTTTGTCTCCCCTATGTTTTCAAGAGAAGACATTTGCAACAACAATACTGAATTGCATAGGAAGTCGCTTTATAAACTATTAAGTCATAGATTTCCAAATGGTATTATTTCTGGTCATTTACTTTTTGTTCAAAGCTTTGCTTATTATGTTGGGACCTGTTTTTCTAAAATTTCTTCTTTTTTTCATTATAGACATGGTTTTCTGTTAAAGAAACGTCAGCTTTTATCACCCTGCTTGTATTGTACAATTCATTTCTTAATAGAAGTTCTAAATATCTGAAATGTTTGTACCTTATGTACAGAATTACTCATTTACTTATTACTGAATATTTGACCAAAGAGACTTGCACATTTCTAATATATATGCTCTAGCTGCGTAGAGGTACATGTGTCTCATTTGCATGGACCATTACAAGAATTACATAGACAAGATTTATATATATTATATATTTATATGCATGATTGTGTGCACAACTTTGTATGTTTGTTTGTGTGACCTTCAAGGCAGCTACCTTTCATCAAGTTTGTGTATCTTCCTTGACAGGTTTTGTGTGACAAGTCTTTAACTTCTTTTCGTCGAGGTAGTGCTGATAGACAAATGAAAGGAAGCCCCATATAGCTAAAATGATGGAGAAGATCTTCGATGCGTCCATCTTATCGTGGAAAACTATCACTGCTACAACTGGAACTATAGGCAACCCGACAGCAGTTATGGAATTGGAGAACACAGAAGATGACTCGAAGATTAATCCCACACAACCAACAGTGTATACTTGCCAGGAAATAGCTGCTGAGGCCAAAGTCAAGATATATGACACTTTCCCTAGTTTGTAGTTTCTCATCTCACTTGGCAGAGTTTTCCACTCTCCACTTGCAAACAGTCCTATGAGTACAACACAAGTTGCAACAAGAGATTGGTAATTGGCCAAGTCCAGGACTGCTGAGGATGTATGCTTCGTGAAAACTTTCCTGAAGAGCAGTTGTATCAGAGATAGCACCAATCCAATCCCAGCGGAAGCACCGATGGTACATATGAACCCGATCACATATTGTACTCTAGATACATTTGTTGTGTTTTCTGATTCGGTGTTGACCACGAGGAGGGCAGAGGAAACCGTAAGGAGAAACAAAGAATTGACTATCAAATGAGTGAACTTTTGCGAGTTAAGGAAATATGAGAAAAAGGCAGTGAAGGCCAACTGTGAGGCCATGATGAGGGAGAAAGTAGAGACTGGTAAGTAGAGCAACCCAACTGCAGACAAATAAGCATAAGCAGACACTAGCAGTCCAGTGCACAAGTAAACCGATGCAAGGGTGGTGGAGGAAGGGGACTGACTGAAATTTGTATCTGTTGATTTGGGTTGTCTGATTCGTGAAAAGAAGCGGATGAGAACCAGTACAGGGAAGCCAATGAGTTGAAGAAGTGTTACCACATATGTGCTGTTCCCTCCATTTTCATAGTACAATCTACCCAGAATTGTAGCAAGTGGTTGGCAGAAGAGCACAAAGATTACGTATATGGAGACACGGAACCACCTTTTATAGTTCGTCGTTTGAGATACCGATGATGATTCAGTTACCTCATGACTTATAAGGTTTGCTTCTAAGTTCTGGTCACCTGAAAAATTAACACTAGTGGTTACTATATTTTCATGAAAAAAGAATCAAAGGATCTAGCGCTACCAAAGTACCAAGTGTTTCTTGCATACCATTTGCATAGCGTTCTTGAGATCTGTCCATGAGAAAGAAGATTGTGTTTATTAATTTTTTTTTTTTTTTGAGATGTCTTGCAGATACACAAGAGACCTTTCTTTATACACAGATTGATAGTTTATTATAAAAGCTCAATACCCTACACAAGTTGCACTATCAAACATGGCATGCTTTTAGTAAATCTTATTATATAGATGGGGCAGGCGATAGATGACTGCAGTATCATTATTTAGTAGTCTCATGTTGACCATTGACTTTTCTTATTTGCTTACACTTGACTTGGAATTCTTGAAACTTTTGAATGGCCAAGCTCCTGGAGTAAACGTTTTTGGTATGCTAAGGAGTTTTGTTACAAGTCACTGTTCAAGTCACTACATTGTTTATTTGGTATCTCAGTGGCTTCCAAGTAAGTGGGTATTATTTCTGTCCCTTGTTTTTTTTTTGTTCAAAGCTCCATTTTCCCAAGGATGCTTTAGACTATTTGTCTCACTGATTTCGTTGTTTGCTCTTGTTTTTGGATGCATTGCAAAATGACAAAGTAGAGTATTGCATTTGAATCTTTAAATTATGGCCATCTCTGGTATATAGAAGAAAACAAGATCTGAATTATTGGTATCTTATGTACAAAACTTATCAGTTACTTATGACTGACTAGTTGGCAAACTAGAGTTACAAGTTTTTATATCTATGCTCAAACTGTACAAAGATACATTGGCTTTATACTGGAAATATGATTTGATCATACAGTTTGTATGTTTGTGTGACCTTCCTCAACAGGTAGATGAGGGTCTCCTAAAGGACTTGTGTGGCTAGTCTTCAACTTTTTTTCGTCGAGGTAATGCTGATAGACAAAAGAAATGAAGCCCCAGATAGCTAAAATGATGGAGAAGATCTTTGACGCGTTCATATTATCATGGAAAACAATCACTGCTACAACTGGAACTATAGGCAATCCTACAGCAGTTATGGAATTGGAGAACACAGAAGATGACTCGAAGATCAGTCCCACGACACCAATGGTGTAGACTTGCCAGGAAATAGCTATCGAGGCCAAAGTCAGAACGTATGGAGCTTTCCCCAGTCTGTAGTTTTCCATTTCACTTGCTAAAGTTTTCCACTCCCCGCTTGCGAAAAGTCCTATGAGAACCACACAGCTTGCAACTAGAGATTGGTAAGCGACCAAGTCCGTAACCGTTGAGAATGTTTGCTTCTTTAAAACCTTCCTGAGGATCAGTTGTACCAGAGATAGCAGCAGTCCAATCCCAGCAGAAGCACCAATGGTACATATGATCCCTATAACATATTTTACCCTAGACACTTTTGCTTTGTTTTCTGAATCAGTGTTAACCACGAGGAGAGCAGAGGAAATAGTGAGAAGAAATAAAGAATTCACAATGAAAGGTGTGAACTTCTGCGAGTTTAGGAAAAAGGAGAAGAAGGCAGTGAAGGCCAGTTGTGAGGCCAAGATGAGGGAGAAAGTAGAAACCGGTAAGTATAGTAAACCAACAGAGGACATATAAGAATTAGCAGACACTAACAGTCCAGTAACAATGTAAACTGATCCAAGAATGGTGAAGGAAGAGAACTTTCTGAATTCTGCATCTGTTGATTTGGAATTTTTGATTCGGGAAAAGAAGCGGAAGAGAAACAGAACAGGGAAGCCGATTAGTTGGACAAGTGTTCCCATCCATGTACTCTTCCCACCATTTTCATAGTACACTCTGCCCAAAATTGTGGAAAGTGCTTGGCAGGCAAGGACAAAGAACACATAAATGGAAATACGAAACCATTTCTTATAATTCTTCGATTGAGATATGGACGAAGATTCGATTTCCATGGTGTTATTCATTTCCTCCTGACCTGTTAGGTTTGCTTCTATGTTCTGATCATCTGAAAACATCAAAAACAACAGTCATGGTTAGCGAAAAGAATCAAGTAATCTACATATTTTCAGATGATTTTCATGTTGGTGTTTTTGCTCTTGTATAATTGTAGAAGCCATTGCTTCAAATACAGAGCATGGTAGAGAAAACAAAGAATTGAAAAGTGGAACAACTTCTTTATTATTCTCGACAGTTTTTACATAGGACAACATACACACTTATATAGATGTGTACATAACTAACTACTCTAAGTAACCGTTGGTAAGATTGTAACTTTCCCGACAAGTTACGTACGTGTCTTACTCGCACCCTTTCGTAGTAAGTAACATGTTGCACATGACATCTGTTGACTTCACATACAAACTATAACATATATGATATTACAAGATTTAATCATGGACACAAATTCTAACATTTCAAAGGGATCTACACTTGAGAGGCCTTCTTTCTTACCATTGACATAGAGTTCTTGAGTTCTTTCCATGACGGCTCTAAGAGAACTTCCCACAAACAGAGTTTTGGCAAAGCTGTTATATAGATGGAGGTTGGCGGCAAGTGCATCATATTTTGGTAAAGCTTGTTTACAAGTTGACTTGGAATTCTTGAAACCTCTTAATTGGCGGCTTTAAGAAAACTTCTTATACACAACGTTGTTAAATAGGCTGAGTTTGGTGAAAACAGATGGATCTTATTATTCTAATCTTATTGGCTCGAGTGTCCACTTGAAAAAAAGTTCTTACTTTCTTTTGTTAGTATCTATATTGTGGATTTAGAAGTCAACAACGATAGTGCTTAATGTATCAAATTATCAATTAACACGAATCAAGCAACTCGTTATTAGAAGAATGTGATTATACAAACCAATGTGAACACTATAAATTGAAAATGGTTGTTGACTGGTGAATATTATGAAATAATAAATATCAATGCATGCATGCACAAGCTAGTCATTCAACTTACAACAATTGGACTACCTATATAATGAATGTTGAGAACATTAATTACCTTTACTAATTTCAGACTTATTAAAATTGTTGGCTAACTAACGTAGATCGAGATACGATACCAACTATGAAAGTGACAGACTTGTTTTTCATTATGTCGTAGTTTTAGTGCTTTTTATCGTACAGTGAAAAACAGGAGCATGGGGAAGACAATGAAGATGAAATCCAAGGATATGGAAAGCATGAGTGTAAGCCTTCCAATTGAAGATCCATCGAGATTGCTCACAAATCTGTCAAAAACTCAATTCGAGCAAAAAAAGAACCCATAAACGAGGAATCACAAATCAAACAATCTGAAAAAAATAGAGATCATTGAAGAGACGAGTAATGACAAAAAGAGAGAAGCTTTTACTGTTCTTTGAGATGCTTGTTTGGAGTCAGAGTCTGCGTTGGTAGAGAATCCATCATCAAAAAAACTCAGAGACACAAAGATCTAAACTTTGAACAGTTGTTCTCGTTAATAAACTATAAAGATTTAATTTGGTTTGAATCACGAACCGACCGGTTCAATTGATTGGTCCGGTTCATCATACTCTATCCGGTTCACATGAATAAATATTTTTATAATTAAATGTTTTTTTGTGCTGTAAAATGTGTTGACGACAAAAATAAAAGAAAACGGAATGTTGTCGTGCGTTAAAAAAACTCACTTCAGCCCGAATCCGAATTAAGTCCGTCCACCAGAAGTCTGTGTTTGAAATATTTTGTAGGTTTCGGGTTTTAGTGAGTAAACCTTGAAAAAAAAAAGACGATAGATTTCGAGTAACACTGTGGGGACTCGACTTTTTTTTAACCTTTATAGTGGTTTTAGTTTAGTTTTAGTTTATAAAAATTTGAATAGTAAATTCATTCGATACATTAAAATCTCTATAAATTAAAAAAATGTTGAGACCCTGATATTTTACTAATTTTAAGAGATATTAATTTATAAAGAGACTTGTTTTAATTGTAAATTTTTTGTAAAAGATGAATTTTTACTATGGAAAAAGATGAATATAGACAATTATATCTATAAAATTAGTGTTTTGGATGTTTTCATTCGAAAATAGATTGCTATTAATTTTGTAGTTTTGGCCTTGAAATTTTAATATTTGAAAAAGAGAAAATAAATCCTTTCGACAATAAATTACAAAGATTATAGATGAATTCACTTATACAACTAATATACTTAAATTTAAATTTGTGATTAATGACCTTAGTTGTCGTATTTTAATAGCTATAAAATTATTAAAATGAAAATGATATATATTCAAAATTAAAAATTTACAGAAAGTTTTAAGTCATCTTACCTATAATATATTACCAATTATTATAGGTAGTGTTCCTACATTTATCAGTGTAATTAATAATAGTAGACTCACCAATCAAAATAGAATTATCTAATCAAAGCTATTGTCCAATCAAAATATAATATCAAATAAAACCAGGCACTAGAGTTATGTTATCACAATGAAACTATACAAACCAAGAGTAATAATAGTGTTCCAATACTAACAATATATGCAATGCTCAAAAAAAACAAAACATGTTCTTTTATTTACTTTTATTTATTACCTCATAAAATGTTTTGTTCTTTTTTAGCCACCGGAGAAAAAATGTTATGGAGCGAGTCACGAAAACCTAGACGAAATAAAAATTAAATTAGACCGGGAATAAGAGAGACAAGAGAGAAGAGCAGCGTTTCTCACTCAGGAAGATTTGACAACGGAGGTTGGGGTAGTCACCGGAGATCGAGAGACGGCGGCGCTTGGGGAAGCTATGAAAGTCGAGAAAAGCTAGACAAAATCAAATCGACTAATGATAACGCCGGTGATGGATCAGATCGACTAATGATAACGCCGGTGATAGGTCTATGTGAAGCTTCTCTCTGGTCGGTTTTCACGTTGAATGCCTCAAGGCCTGATGGTTATTTAAGCTTGAGTGAATTCTTTTTAGCATTTATTCATCTTGGTGTTAATTTTACTAAAGTTGAAGCGTATGATATGTGCACAATATGTACAGATGTATCCAACCGTTTATACAAGCCTATCAAAGTCTCTTACTTCATCGAGGAAGGTCTTTTTGGCGCTTAGCCTGGCCGGGATCGGACCATCCCGAAAAGCCTTTAAAATGATTTTTTTTTTTGTTGTTAATATTTTTATTTAATATGAAATTTGCTTAAGGGTTATTTTTAATAGAGTTGAAAATCTTAAACCTAGTTTTTTAATTGTGTTTTACTATAAATCTAAAAATCAAATCTTAGCTTACTATAAACCTAGATTGAATTCTTCTGATTTTATATTTTTTTATTAATTTGATATGAGTTTAAACAATTCATTTGGATTATTTATTTGATTTTAAACTTTTTATTTTAAATTAAATTGGCTTTACTTGTTATTTAAATTCTGATTGACTCGTTTCATACATAAATTCTTTTTTCAATAGATATTATAAATTATAAGTTTGTTTTTTTCGTCGAAAAAAAAGCCTAAAAAACCCGGTAAAGCTTTGTACCCCTGTTAGAGCTCGGACGGGCTCAAATATATGTGGGTTTTGCGGACTTCCGGCCGGGCCGAGCTGGGCTAGCCCGATTGCCATGCCTTTACAAAACCAATCCCTCGTCTCTTCCAAGTCACTTGAACTGTACTTAGAGACTCATCATATTTGGTTTTTTGCCTCTTATCTACGTATCACTTGAACTGTATTCGAAAGTTAACAAATGTACAAGAAGACAAAGTACACTTGATATTTTAAAAACTTTCCAATTTTATTCTAGCTAGTGACTACTATATATAACTGTTTATTGGTTTATATTTACAAGCTTTGGTTCTTGAATCTTTTTCTAAGCTTGGACATGAATATTATCTTCTTACATTTCTTCTTTTTCTTCATGTTGTGGAAGCTCTTGCTCTTCTTGTGGTTTTCGATCATCGACATAATGCTGGTAAGCATAAGAAACAAATCCCCATATGGCCAAAAACATTGCAATCAACTTGATTCCACTCATCTCATCACGGAAGAAGACAACAGCAAGAACAGGCACAACTGGTAAACAAAGAGTGCTTATTACATTGGAAAAAAGCGATGAAACTTCAATAATCAAACCCACACTTCCAATCAAACAAGCTTGCCATGATATCGTCGAACCAATAGTTATCAAAATGTAGGAGCTTTTCCCTAGTTGAAACTCTTCCATTTCTGTACTCAGGCTTTTCCACCCACCACTTCCAAAAAGTCCTACCACAACTACACAAGTAGCTACCATAGATGGATATGTGGCCATGTCTAAAATAGCCTTGAATGTGTATTTCTTTAGAATCTTTTCGAACGCGTAATCTGTTAAAGAAAGCACCAGAGAATACCCAGCTGAGCTACCGATTGCGCAGATGTATCCAATCACATACTTGGACTTGGCTGCGGACTTTGAAGTAGAAGAGGAAGATTCTGGCTCATGTTGGATAACAAGAAGTGTAGAAGATATGGTTAAGAGAACAAGTGAATTAAGTATAAAAGGTGTGAGTTTTTGTGAGTTTAGGAAGTAAGAGAAGACGGCGTTAAAAGCCAATTGCGACGCCGAGATCAAAGAGAAAGTTGAGACAGGAAGGTAGAGTAGCCCAAATGAGTACAAAATACAGTGTCCAGCAACAAGCAAGCCAAGTCCAATATACACTAAAGATAGTTTCAAGAAGGAAGAAGTAGTTTTTTTGGTAATGGTTTTAGTCTTGGACGGCTCAGGCTTTATGTAATAATAGCAAGGAAGGGTTAGAGGAAACCCAACAAGCTGAACCAAGGTCTCGAGCCATGTGCTTTTACCGCCTTTTTCGTAGTAAAGTCTACCTAAGAGAGTGGCTATTGTCTCCCCAGCTAAGAGGAGAGTGACGAAGAGAGACACTCTTAACCTCCACGAGTAGTTGTGACTTCTCTCTTCTGTTGAAACTTTCCCTTCAGGTTCTATCATTAACACATGAAACAGAACAAGAACATAACGTAAGAGAAGAACAACACAAGAAGCTCTACGCCGGAATTTCTGTAAGAATACTTACCGCCATTTACGCGAAGATGGAGTTCTTGAGTTTCTGATTCTAGTTCCATCATAGAAACAGGAAGGAGCAATATCTCAGGGAACAAATAAAGATGGTGTTGCTTCCTTATATAACAGGCAAATGCGTCTGCATATATTATTCTTTTATAAACAAACTTAGTATTATTTTACATTAAGATTTCAGTTTTTAAAATTATAAGTATTAGCTATATCGTTATAATTTGTGCTACTAACCGTTCCCCGGAAATTGTTAAATGGCACTCTTGGAATGAACCATCTCCTACCTTTTTGTAGGAACCAATCTTTAAACGAACCAAATTTTATTACCAACCAGTATTTTCTTATCATATTTCTTTTATTATTTAGCCAAAATATTTCCTTAGGGTACTAGCAATTTATCTATAGACAAGACAAAAGTATCAAACTTACCAACCGTTAAACACGAACCAAATTTTATAACCAACCAGTATTTTCTTGCCATATTTCTTTTATTATTTAGCCAAAAATATTCCTTAGAGTAGTAGTAATTTATCTGTAGACAACAAAGGTATCAAACCAAATATGACCATATGAAGATAACGTGTCCGAAAAGAAAGAACAAAAGTTAAGTACAAGATAAACTTCAAAATGATGAATTGATGATAGTGATGATGATGATTAGTGACATGGAGGTGGGATTTGAGTTCCAATGTAATTAGCTCTAACGTTTCTACAAGAAGAAGAGACAGCTTCATTTCCTCTGTTTCTGCTCTGTTTTCTTCCTCCATCAGAAGAAGAAAGATCAAGATGAACATTCTCTAAGTATACTTTTTTACATGGCATTCCTCTACTACAATGCAGCTGCACCGCGACCCGTGAAGATGATGTCCCTCTTATATTCTTGAAGTATATCTCACTCAGCTCCACCTTCGAAGGTACCTACAACAACAAAATGAATCAAAAGAAAACTGTCAGTCCCAAACACAATGCTAAACCGGCGTTAGTCTCTGTTTAATCTAAAAGTAGCTAGAGATTTGAGTGTTAAAGAAGACTCACATTTGAAATGCAAGAAGAGAAAGGACAATAAGACTGATCAATGATGATTGGATTATTCACATTGTTCATGATAATATTCTCAAAAGTCATGTTGGTAGCAGCACTTAGACCAGGAGAATTAGCCCAAGTTTTGATCCTTATCCCATTCGTCGTACCGCTAATCTTGCAATCCTTCACCACCAGTCCATTAACATCTTTCTCATTTGGATATCTCCCTAAACTCCCAACGCTTCAAACGCAAGTAAACAAACCGTTTAATAAACTCAACAGCAGAAACAGTTACAAAAAAAAAAAAGTGGTTTTGTTACATTTTACCTGATACCATGTCCTGGTCCACATTTGATACTTGTGATTGTGATCTGAGAATTTCCTTGTCCTATAGAGACACAATCATCTCCAGTTGCGATATGTGAACGCGAGAAATACACATTCGAGCTGCGTTCGATATGTATACCATCTGTATTTGGACTATCAGAAGGAGCAGTGATGTTGAGTCTTGTGCCTTTGAAGTCTCTGCACTCTACTAACGCTATGTGAAAGAACTTGCTATTCACTGAGCTTATCCTTCTTACCACTGTTCTGTTCATCCCCACAAACTTCAAGCTCTGAAATCAATAACCGCCCGGGTTTCGATTAAAAAAGGAAAAAAGTTTAAGATCAAATTCAATGTTTGTAGAGTTATCTCACTGTTGGGAGGAGTTTGCAGTTAGAATCAGAAGTACAGTTATTAAACGGCCAAGCTAAGGCGCCTTGACCGTCAAATGTTCCACCTCCGGTAAGAGTTAATCCATTGATCCATCCAAACTCAATCCAACCACCGCCTGATCTATACTTTGATAGATCAGTTGATGCCTTAAGATGACCCTAATTTACAGTTACGTGCACAGAAAGAAATCATTAATTAAACACAACAACTGAACAAAGGCAGATTATGGAGAGTGTTGTTGAAACTACCTTAACTCGGACTGTGAGATTGGATACATTAGTACAAGGACCAGAGAATCTGAGAGGACCAACAGAGAATTCACCTCTTGGGATTATAAAATGAACAGAGCTTGAAGATGATTTACATGCCTTGTCCCATGCTGCTACAAAGGCCTTTGAAAACATCAATTTATTAGCTGATTCTTCTGACTAAAATAGATGAATCTACAAAAAGAAAAAAAAACACAGATCTGTTATAAGAATGAAAAACCTTGGTGTGGTCTCTGTGGTCATTAGCTCGAGCACCAAAGCTACGGACATCAACAAGGAAAACAGAGCTTTTGTCTACTCTGGTTTCTGCTTCAGAAGAAGATAATAATATTACAAAGATGAAGGAGAAAATTTTCAGGTAACGAAAATTCTCCATCTCGATGTGCATACATACACTGCTCCTAAGATTGAAAACTGCTTTGCAAAACTGTAAAATTTTAGTGAAGTAAAAAAAGAAATCATTTTTTACAATTAGTTAACCGTTTCTTTTACCCCCACGATCTGAGCTAGTGGGAAGCTTGAACCTCGTGAGAGCTTTATCGTTTATTGGATCACAACTTTGGGCTCAATTTGGATTTCCATACTTTTGGGCCCATTTATTACAATTTTTGGAGAAATTAAGGAAACGTCATTAGGAACAAAAACAAGATAAAGGTTTTTTTTTTTTTAATGTAAAGAATATAGAATTTCTTGTTAATACAATCCTTGTACTGTATACCTTTAAAGACCGTCAAGAGTGAGATTATTTATGTCCACTTAGAATTAATAATGTTGACACTTAAATTGACGTGCCTAAAAGTTGGATTATTGTATTTGTACCTGTCATTTAAATAAGAAGAGACGTATCAAAGATGTATGAGGAGGATAGTAAAATACATTTATTTACGAGCAAACTCCAATTATTGA
The DNA here is from genome assembly GCA_019202805.1 of Arabidopsis suecica. Lineage (NCBI taxonomy): Eukaryota > Viridiplantae > Streptophyta > Magnoliopsida > Brassicales > Brassicaceae > Arabidopsis > Arabidopsis suecica. Next base: position 9,577,053 of record CM032911.1, read on the forward strand.
TTGAGAAAATTGGTCATTAGAAACATATTATATAATTTCAACAATTCTATTCACTATATAATATGAATGTAAGTCAAAAAGAAGGTGGTAACAAAATAAGACCAATGATATCCTAAAGCATTGTTGTTTATAAACTATATATCTTTGCAAACTTTACCTCTAGCTTTCATACCGGTTTGATACAAGGATTTTAGGTATTAATTCATCATTACTTGAATACATCTCTAATTGTTGACATGGCGGATTTGGATTCGAATGTAGTATTTTGCATGAACCCATGAGTTTGTCAACTATAAACACTTTTTAACAATATCCACGCATTTTTCATTAGTACAATCAATCGGTCATTGGCAATTATTATTCTCTCCAAAATAGTTAGAAACGATATCTACACGTCCAAAACGATTTCGATGCCTAGATTTGTGTTTCATTCATCTTGGAGAAGTATTTGAAAGATGATATTCCGCCATTAGAATATGATTTGAATTCTTCCTTAAAATTGACGTGATGAATTGATTTTCTTGAGATATAAGATTCTTTTTTCACTTTTAAAAACGGAGCTTTTGTATGTTTTTGTATGTATTACTTCTACTTGTATTATATAATGTTTGTCATATCATTATAGTTGTCTAGGGACTAGGGGGTTTGGCAATTACTTGATTCTCCCGGAAGATCTTTTATAACTTTGCTTCTCTTTCTAACATTCTGGCTATCTTTTTGTTTTTGTTAGGTGAATTCGATTACGACTCCGAAAACAAAAAAATCATTATCACGAGATTTGTTTGTAATTTGTATCATCAGCAAATTAATATATTACTGAAAAATACTAAATAAATGTTTTCTCTAATACAGATTTGCGTCAAATGGATTTTCCGTATGATTCGATTTATGATTGGACTTGGTTTGGTTTGATTTGACCACATCAATAATTATCTGTGTAGGCCAAATTATTCTCAGTCAAAACATGTACAAATTTAGTCAAAATCTAGAACATATGAAGGATTTATATAGGTATATATTTATTAGGTTTCTCAAAATTGCTATACCTTAGCTTTGGACGAATTAATACGTAATGTTATGGCTCTATTGATACAATTTTCAAGTTTTTTGTTTCACGAAATACTCCACTGCAAATTTTGCGAGTGATCATTGTGAATGTGTCACACAATCTTATAAGAAACGTCTTACAAAAAAATCTACTGTATTTGAAGTGATTTAATACAAATTGAGTATGATGATTGATCATGAAAAGATTCGAGATTGGACATATCAGTTGAATTTCAAAATTTAAGCATAGTTTTCAAATAGGAAACTGAAGTTACATTGGAGCGCGCATGTTGCATTCAGAAAGCCACATGATCTATAATCTCATGACTCATCATTCATCTCATATATGACATAAATGCGCTCCCAAATAATAGTATTGCTTATTCAGAAATTTGGTACTATTACTTTCGTCATAAAAAACTTATATATAGAATTTACTATTACTTTGTTGCCTATATTTTCATATGCACATACACATTTACAAGTTAATAAAGAGATCTTTGTTTTTTCTAAGGTTATTCTTCGCATCCTTCCCCTTTCCTTCATTTTTTTTTGCCGTTCATTAATTCTTTATAAATCTAAGATTTGATATATTTCTAAAAATAAAATAATATAATTTTTATGATTGTTTTGTATTCTTATTTGTATTTTTCGTTTCTTGAATTTAAACATTGTTTTCAGTTTTGATGGTAGGGGTAATATTACTGGTCCACAGTCTATGTTTCCATGTGTGTGTGGATAAGATAGAAAGCAGAGGCAGTCAAATCTTTTATTCGGGTCCATTCTCTAATTAGGACACAAGGTAGAACTCAACTTGTTTTGTTTTTTCTTTACTTGTTCACACACATAAATATTCGTCGTCCACAACTTAAATTCTTTATTTCGACACCCTTATTTTAAATTCTTCATCTCATATGAGCTTGTTCATTTTTTCTGTTAAATTAATCAAGAGATGTCTAGTCTAACTCTCACAAATTGTGAAAATTCAGATACTTTAAATCAGTAAGAAATTTACCATTTAAACTTGTAAATTTAAAATTAAGTTTTCCAAAAATCATTTGTATAATCAATGGGAACTCTATAGTAGGCTCCTAGCTAGAGTTATGTCTTCTTCGCTTCTACATATGATAGTACACATTACATGACATAATATCATAATGTAAAACTACCCAAAAGAAGAAAATGTAATCTTACAAAATCGAAGCAAAAATATGTATCCAACGTGCGGTAACACATTAAACATCATCAAATATAATCAAGCCCAATTACTGTCTCATTCTCTCATGAAAAAAATATGTACATGCAAATAAGAGAGACAAAATAAGATCTTAGTTACATATAAGTTTTTTTTCTCTACCTCTCTCTCTCTCAATAAATATAAGTAGCTAATATATATGAGTGAATATATATAAGTAGTAATTATAACAATGATCGATCAAGGCTCTTGCTTGAAGAAAATTGAAGGAAAGATCTCCCTCAAGAGCTCGTACTCACCCCCTTGATGATACTCTTGATGAGAACTAGGGTTTGCATTCACACTACCATAACCACTTTGTCCATATCCATAATCCAAAGCCGCCGCCGCAGAACCACCGTTAGTATAAGCCGCCGTCCTAAACATATCATGTGCAAAGCTTCTTGGAGTCATGAGATCTGCAGAGAACATAGCAGCCGCCGCGGAACTTCCCCGGAGATTAGTCGGAATCGGGTGGTTGTGTTGACCCTCGTAAGTTGTGATCACAACCGTTGGATCTTGAAACGATCTCTCCACTCGTTTCTTCACGTTGCACCTTTGCGTTGTACATCTATAGTAACTCCTATATTTTCGTTTGCATTGGCTATTATCAGTTACACTATAATGTTCCGAATTTTTCTTGCACGATTTTTGGGTCAAACTAAAAAGACTATAAACGAAAATGCAAAACAAAAAGAAGGAAAAAAAAAATAGTAAATACCTTGGATAAGGGCTATTTTTTACAGCCTTTTGGCCGTATTTTCTCCATCTATAACCATCTTCAAGATGATCAACTTCACTTTTAGTCATAAACGAGACTCGTGGCTCTCTTTGTTTCTTCACCTCATTCTTTTTCGTTTTCCCACTGAAATCATACACTATAAAAATTAGTTAACATGCTAAAATAAATTCCTAAACGAAGGGATCAATTGATATTCCAATGTTTTTATTTCATGAAAATTCTTATATAGTTATGACTTACACTTTTTTGGAACTTTGATCTTCTTCTCCGGCTAACTCTCGTTTCCTCCGGCTCTTGCCGGAATCTTCCCCGGGATGTTCAGCCTCACTAGAGGAAGAATTAGATGCAGAAACCCTAGTTTCACTCTCGTTGCATGCACCACCATTGATTACGTCATTAGTAACATCACGGTTCGCTTCTTGATCGATCGAAGAGTTGAAAACCTCTGATGAAGAGGGAGAAAGACCAAAAGATTTTTGAAGTAGAGATTCATACGCTCCTGGAGAACTTTGGAGGCAATCGGTGAAGGAGTAAGTAGATGGATCCAAACCGTTTTGTGATGAGATGTTTCCATAAGAAGATGGATTTGAAGTAGGTAGATTCATTATTTCGTGCAACGAAAACGATGATGGGTATTGGTAGTTGTAGAGATCTCTGGTTTCATTAGACATGGTGAAGAACAATGAAGAGAGAAAAAGAAAAAAAGTAAAAGAAGACAAAGAAGAATAGAGGAGATAAGTCTTTTTAGGTTTGGGGATTAGGTTTTTAGGTTTTTTTCCTAGAAGGTCTAGATTGGTGCTTGGACTTTAATTGGGTCTTCGTCTCTCTTTCTCGTATTTATGCATTTTGAAACTCAAAAAAAGGAAGAGAGAGAAGAATAATATGATTTTGGTTACTTGGTTTGGAAATAAGTTAATTAAGTAAAAGTATGTGGGATATTATTCAATTGTACGTGTGTGAATCCAGTTTCATGTCACTAGTTTTATTTTTCTCTTAACTTTGTTTTTAAATTATGCAATTTATATATTTGTTAAACGATTTTTTTGATTAATGTTTTCCTCACGTTTAAGTAGAATTTTGAATTCATATATAAAAAGTGAATTAATAAATGACTAATTTTATTGTTTTATCAGTCAAATGTGTATAAAGTATAATTTAAATTAATTATGTGAACGAGCAAGTTAATGTGTGTGTGTATATATATATATATATATTCAAGAAATAAGATATAAAAGTGGATATTTTTTATTTGTGATATCATGTTATGCCTTTTGAATGACTTTTTGGCTTATGGCAATAAGAACTTTACATAAAGCTAAGTTGACAAAAATAGAGCTGCAAAACTGGCTTCTAGTGAGGAAACATACTTAAGCAAGCTTCTATAATTTTAATGCATAATGTTTTCTTTCTGAAATTTATTTAATTGCAAGTCCTTCTATATTATTCAAGTCTTTGAATTGTATCTTCGTTAAAATTTCCTAAAAATATACTTTTATTTTTCCACATTTGATTAACATGCAAAAAATTTGGGTTCTTTTGGTGTGCTACCTTTTTTATGGGGCCAAAAAGGAAGACATGAAAAGTTCCAACCTTTTATTTTCTTTCCCACTCTTTACGTGGCACAGTGAACGGACGCGCTACGACTAAAACGGCGCGTGGAGGAAGACGACGTAATTGAAGGAGTCTTAGTCTGTGTTACCGGAAACCGGAAACAGTCCGTCACTCGTTGGTCCCTTGGTGAGAAGAAACAAGTAAGAGGCAGTCAAAGATTCAAACGAAAAAAGGTTACGGAAAATAAAAATGTTTGGGAGTATTAGGCTGCCACGTGGAATTTACAGGCACCGGCATTTGACCGTCGCCGACACATGACTTAGCACGTGCTAGACTGTCTTCTCTTCTACTTCTTCTTCCTTCACTGCTTCACGAACCTTAATAATTATTCATAGGTGAATATATAATTCCTAGTCAAGAGGCAATAATTTAGACCCTACATATTTTGATATAAAAATGTAAATATATGAATCTCTTGATATTGGAATATTTATTATAAAAAACTATAGTGTAAAAGAATCATATATTGCTAATAATTTGCTATAACATTCAAAGAAAATTAGTTACATATGGGACTTTAAAGTGACGTAGCTTATGTGGAGTGGATCGTTACTTTAAGCTGACGGATAAATGAGATCATGATTACGCTAAGAACAATTTCTTTTCACATTCGAACTTCTGTTGGCAAGTAAAAGAGCATCTTAATTTATTAAGTATATAAAGGAAAAGAATCAAAAATGGTCAAACCAATAGTACTATTTAAATTATGAAAATGGTAAACATTATGTTAATTATGTTAACACTTTAGACATAGTCCGATTTTTTTTATATAGATAATCGTACAATTTTATCGCGATAATTGTGGGGAATTGAAGTTGTTATGAACCTTATGCTTGATTTTTTTTTTTTTTTTTGTTTATCTAGCTAGTAATCGTTTTCATGAGTTTGTGGAAATTGATAGGAACATATGAGGGAAAAAAAAGAGACATATAATGCCTAACCGACATGACAAATGAGAAGGGGACATACATCAACTTTTAAAATGTGGTCAAAGTGAAATATTTACTACTATGAAAAATCACTAAAATATGGCAAGATATAAACAAATACTGCTATCTTGGATGAATTTTCGTTTTAATCACTACAAATTTGATATTTCATGGTCTTTTGGTCACAATCCATTTTTTTGGTAGGTGAAGTGTTCAACTCTTTTTTTTTTGGTCACACCTAAGTTTTTGGATTACAAATTACAGTGGATCTGATAATCTTAATGCGTTTAATAATCACTGATATAATAGCTACCATATTACGGATTGCCCGATGATACATACATATATTATATATATAGTCACTAATATTACTATAAACTATTTAAAATGAATCAAAATACTCTGCCTTTGGTGTGTAATGAATGTAAAAAAGGAATAATAATTTCCATGTTTTTAACGCTTTTTGGTCAAAACAAACTATGATGAAAAACGTTTTCGAGAAAATCAATACCAATCTAATAATCTTTTGTCGAAATAAAAAGAGCGAATAATTATCTTTGAACCAAAAGAGAGACATCAACTATTCTCATTGACCAAAAACGTAAAATTGTATACAGGCTTTAAATTGGGAAAAAAAAAAGAAACAGCAACTATTATCAGATTCCATACAAGTAATATAATAGTAATTTCTAAACAAATAAATTTCAATCTTCGAAGTCAAATATATATTCAATCTTCTATTGTATACTATGATAATGGTAGTATGAATCTGTTTCTCGTACCTAACCACATAAATGTATACTAAGTAGATGTATATATTAATACACATTTAGATTCATTCATGGAGTTAAAGTCAATTCTTAAAGGTTTAGATTTGATTTCTGATATTGTTTTTAACGATCTGTTTGTGTGGAGTTCAAAAATCTCTGCAGTATATCTAGGATTATGATTCTAATAATTTACTCATGAAACTTCAAAGATGTTTCATTTCAAATGATTTGATATACAAAGATTTTACAAGTCTTTTAGTTTTGAATAATACTAGATTTTAAAGAAGCATTTTAAATCTTAGTTGAATAACACCAAACTTTAAAATCTATTAGAGTTAAATTTAAAATCATTAGGTTAATAACACTGGATTAGTGTTGGATTTCAATTCTATTAAAATCCATGATTGAATAACACCACCTTATAGTTTAATTTAGGCAAAAACTAAACGCCGTAATTGGTGCTAATCGTTTGCGTTGTCACATCCACAAGCCCCACATTTAAATTAAGTTATTGTTCACTTAATTAATTACCCAAAGTTAGACCGTGGACCTCTATATATTTGTAACTTTTAAGAGAGAAAAAAAACATTAGCTCTATAATTACACGTATACATAACTGTATCTGTCTGCAGTTGAAATGTCTGACCTATTTTGGGGATATGTGCCTAACATCTAAAGATATTGGCTTTGAATGGTAACCCATTTTAAAGCTGTACAGCTTTGTACAGCTTTGACAGTTACCAATCACAAAAACTTTATGAAAAGCGGTACACTATAACATAAACAGTTTTTTTTGGACAAAAATAAAAACAAATTAAAACGGTTACGGTTAAATACTGTTATGGTTAAATACGGTTACGATTAAATACGGTTATAACGGTTACGGATAAATACGGTTATAACGGTTATGGTTAAATACGGTTACGGTTACAACGGTTACCGATAATTACGGTTATAGTTATTTGATGACTACAATACGGTTAATATCGGAGGCGAAATCTTACGAGTTACCTAACTTATTATAATACTTTTCATAAAATCAAAAAGTATGTTACAAACCAAATTTTTTTCATTTCGAGCAAAATAACAGTATAACATATTTGTTTGAGAAAAAGACCATTTTTTATAACGTGGATTTTTTCATATGCGGTATCATTTACTTTTTTGAAAATCTTAATCTGAACATTCGATAATTGTTTTTACATTATATGGAGTTACAATTATATTTTTAAAGTTTTAACAATAACGGTTAACCATATGGTTAAATAACGGTTTTCATATGTTTACCGTTAATTAACGGTTACGGTTAATATATTTTTTAACAGTAACTAATTATTTTTTACGGTTAACGGTTACGGTTTTTAACCGTTTTATACGGTTACAGTTGAGAAACGGTCCGGTTACGGTACAACATATGGTTACGGTTAGCTTTTGGTCATGCCTAGTAAGCATGACCAAAAGCTAACCGTAACCGTATTTTGGATCGTAACTGGACCGTTTTTCAACCGTAACTGTATAAAACGGTTAAAAACCATAACCATTCACCGTAAAACTAAATTAGTTACGGTTAAAAAAATATACTAACCGTAACCGTTAATATACCGGAAACGTATCAAAACCGTTATTTAACCGTACGATTAGCCGCACGGTTAACCGTATTATTAACCGCATAATTAAACTTTATAAAATATAATTGTAACTATGTATAATGCAAAAAAAAAAGTCTTGAATGTTCAGATAAAGAGTTTCGAAAAAGTAAATAATACAGCCTATGAAAAAATCTCATTAGAAATAATGGTTTTTTCTCAAACAATTATTTTGGAATGTTATATTGCTCAAAATGAAGAAAATTTTATTTATTATAGGACTAGTAAATTCATATTATTATTCTAACAATAAAATATTGTTCATTCTATATAATCTTAATTTTCATATGTAATTATATACTAAAGTACATTTCTATGTAATTTTTTTTCTTTCTAAATTCTTAATATTATTTATTATGTGTACCGCTATGATGTTTCCAATCAGAGTAAATTTTTAAAATTTGTTCTGCGTTATTTTTTTTGTACAGCTTTCGTGTTTTATTCTTTTGTACAGCTTTGCACTATTCCCTAACAGCTAACAGCTCCAGCTAACAGCTAACAGCTTGTTACCAATCAGACCCATTATAGAAAAAACTATTTCTACTTTCTAATAAACTCATAATTATTACATTATTTAAGTTAAATTTAAAAGGAAAAGAGAGTGAAATTGTTGACTTTAGCTTTAGAATAGAATAGTTGGGGCAGGTTTGTTGTTAGGTTTGTCATGTGTGACATTTTTCTTATTATTATTACTCATATTATCATATATAAATATATATGAATAAAAAGGAATCTCTTGTATTTTCTGTTCTTTCACACACATTATCCTCTTTCTGAAATTTGAGTTGTTAGAGCTGATTAATTTAATATATAAGATAATTGTGTATATTATCAAGAATAGGAAAATACATTTAAAAAATAATCAAAAAGACAATACATTTAATTAATTGGTATTAGGACATCATCAATATGTTGAGTTATTTCAGGTCGATTACATTTTGGCTACTATGCTAAACTAAAATGAAAAAGCTGATAATACAACAGCAAAACTTTTTATAGAAATGTTGATAAATTCGAATTTATATTATTTAGATTGAAAGTTACAGTTTATTTCCATACTGGACCAACAAATTTGGATCAAACCTTATCCAAACAAATTTATTTACCTTGAGCCCATATAACTTTTGTTCCTAACTATATATCTGCAAAAATTACAGGGGTCATCAAAATCTCTGATTCAGATGAGAAACATATCTCCATCGTACCAAAGTAAACCGATGACATAACCTGTGTTTTAAATAGCGCAAGGCGAGGCAAGGCGCTGGGGGGCTTAGTTTGAGCCTTGAGCCTAGGCGCTGGAGCCTCTGAGCCTTGGCCGTTTGAGGCGCAACTACAAAATAAAACAGTAGGTTAGATATATTCATTGATTCATAAGCATCTTTAGAACAATTTGTGAGTCTGAAAAAAGATTAAAAAGAAAATCCAACAAAAGCTTAAACCATGAGTCTGAAAAAAATAAATGATAACAAAGAAAATCCAATCCAACAAAAGCTAAACCATGAGTCTGAAACTCTGAAACATAAAAATGAAAACAAACAGAATCCAATCCAACAAAAGCTAAACCATGAGTCTGAAACCCTGAAACATAAAATGAAAACAAACAGAATCCAATCCAACTAAAGCGAAAATCATGAAAAGACAGAGGCTGGAGACGTGAGTTTTTATGAAAAGTTTTTAGGTTTTTTCTCATTTAATTCACTAGCCATATTTTTGGAAACATAAGAAACTAGTGAATATCGATGGTTTTGCATATTACCTTTTTCTGTCTGAGGCGCAGAGCGAGTTGAGGCGAGCCTTGAGCCCAGGCGTCCCTGAGCGATAGCCTCTAGGTGATCGCCTAGCCTCACCAGTTTGAGGCGCTGACCCCATAGCCTCACCGCGCCTTGAGCCTAGGCGAGGCCTAGGCGCGCTTTTTAAAACACAGGACATAACCATTTGGCAACATATCAAACCCGGTTAAGAAAATCCACAATTCCTCTTCATAATCTTGGGTGAGAAAGGAGAGGGTAACTTTTGGTGATGTGAATCAGTGAATCCTGCTTAACCAATTATGCAAGACAAGACCAAAGACATAAGATCGGTCCAACCAGTTTACACTGGACTCCTCATCATTACCATTAGGATCGTTGATCCGTTGTAATTAGCAACTGTAATCTAAGCTAAAACAAAAAAGTTGCAGAGGATCATCAATCGCCACTGCCACCTTCCAAGAGATCTAAAAGAGTAATCTTTCCGTTGCTGCATCGGTCGAGTTTGTCAAACTGTTTGGAGATTGGAACTATGTCCTTATCGGTTATTTTCTCCATCTCCTTCAGTTTGTATATCACATACTCTGCTTTACTGCGAACACACAAAAAAAAAAAAAACAGATAATACCTCAGATTACAGCTAGCAAACAAAGCATTTACATGTCTTAAATCCAAAAATGCGACTAAGCCTTCCTTTCACAGTAATTCAAACTTTATATTAAGCTGAAAACATTATTAATCTAGATTACCACAATGACAAAATAACGATGCTTTCGCATAACACATTTACAGATCTTCAACTTAGCATAAGACCATAAACTATGTTCTTGAACAAAAAGATTCATAAAAAGAAGTGCAGAAGATGAATTAACTCAGAAATCCAACACCTTCAAGAATCTAATAAACTAATGAGCTAGGAATGTATATGTTTTCAAAGATCCTCTACACGAACAAAAATTAAAAGACTAATAGCAAAGACAAAATCTTTTGGATGACTCCTAAGAAATGTATAAAACCTAAGGATGCCACAAATGGATATTTTAACAACCCTATGGATCAAACTATTAATTCGGAAATCGGTTTAAGATTCAAATGCTTAAAGGAGTGTGTCAGAGCATAAAAAATGGATAGGTAAATGAGTCAAATACCTCACACAGCCATTGTTATCAATGTCTGCAGCAAAAAACTGAGAGACAGACATTGTCTCACAAAGCACTTTCTTCGCCCGTTCTCTATTCCTCTTATCCACTCTCGCCTCAGCCAAGTACAAAAAAGCCCGAGCCACGGCTAATGTAGACACAAGCAGCCATATCGCAGCGAAAAGCCTACCGGGCAATGTCTTAAAAGCCCGATCTCCATACCCAACAGTAGTAACAGACATAACTGAGAGATAAAACGAATCCAACCACCCGATTTCCTCAATGAAATGCATTATCCCAATACCAACAGCAATGCATAAAACAACAACACCCAACGCCAAAGCCACTTTCAACCTAATCCTCATTCTCCCTTTCTTCACATCGATTATATAAGATCTCCTCTTCTCTGGCTCATCTCTCCGCTTAGCAGAGTCTAACATATAGCTCTCTTGAAGGTCAAGAACATAAGAGACCATCCCACTAAGCAAAATATCAATGAAACCAAAGCCAACAAGAACAAACATAATCGAAAACAGCTTAGTAACCACACTGTTTGGAGTGATATCTCCATAACCAATGGTGCACATTGTAACAATACAAAAGTACAATCCATCAACAACAGGATGGGTTTGATTCACAACGTAGTGATCACGATTCAGCCAATAGATAAGCACACCTAAAGATAGATACACAACGAGAAGAGCAAAAGCTTGTCTTACTACAGATCGTGATGTCTCTGTAGGATCTTTTTGACGAATTGGGTGATGAATATCATTGATTACTGCCATTGCTGGTGCTGTTTTGGATCGGTGAAGTGCGTGGCCTTGACAATGACTCGAATTTTGATCGGAAAACCATGGTTCTGGTTGTGGTGGTGGTGGTGGGAGGAGAGGCTCTAGGGTTGAGGAATCAGAGAAAGGATTAACGGCGGTGGAAGAAGACGACGGTGACGGTGAGGGTTGTTTCATGGAATCGATGAAGTGAGACGAATCTCGCGGCGAACGTGAAAAGGGTCCGAAGATTAAACGTTCTTTGAACTCCGACGGTGTCATCGGCATCGGAATCGCGACTTCGTTGTCTTCAGGTAATGGAAACAGAAGCTGTGAAGGTTTCTTCAATCTAGGGCTAATCATGTATTGAAGTAATGGGTCACTTCCTTCGTTAGCCATCTCGCCGGAAAACTGGAAGTGGGTTTCCGATTAAAGTTACCGAATTATCGGAAAAATATCGTTTTTTTGGTTTGATCTAAAGACTGAAACTTGAAGGGCTTGAAGCGAAGAGGAAGAGGTAAGAGGAGGGACGTGAAACGTGGGAAAAAGGAAGAAACTTTATCTCTCTCGCAAGGATTGAAGTAAGAAGAAGCAGAAATGGCGCTTTCTTAAAGTTTCTTGTGGCTATTACAATTTTTAGAGAGAAATCAAGGTTTTATTATATATTCGATATTCATTACATTAAATATGATTTGATGCGGTTAGCAAAAAACAAGAAACATTTGCATATGTACTACAAAGCCTGTATAATATGGGTATTTTAAAAATAATATGGCATCTTTTTTTTTTATAATCAATAATTTGGCATCTTCTTCAGTAATAATTTATTCAGATGGATTTTATTTTATTTTATTTCAGATGATTGCACAAATTACACATGCTGGCTGATATTTGAATTGGTTTTCTTGAAACTATTTGTAAAAAAATACCTTTAGTAAGTCTAAATTGAGTTTGAGTCCTTTATTATTTTCGCTAATTAATTTAACAAAAATAGGTTTATTGACATTATAAAATTTGTGTTATTTTTCTGATAGATCTAATTGGTAAATTTTTTAAGCAACGATAAGAATTATATCGTCAAGACGGTTGTAAGTCATAAAATAAAAAAAATTAATAGTATAAAAAGTATCATAATTTATTTTATTACATTAATTTTTTTTATTATCATATATTTTGTTTTCTTCTTGCTAAATTTTTTCTATCGTTTTGTGATTCAAAATGAATTCTAACATATGGTTTATATCACTTAATTCATTATGTTATAAATTAATATTTTTAAATATTCTTTAATTGATCATTAGGTAGTAAATTTTATGTTGTAACATATATTTTTCCGTTTCAGTTAAAAAATCGAATTTAAAATTTGTTTTATAATAAGTGTTGTGTTAAGTTTTTATGCAGATTTTGACAGTTTTATCTTTAATGTTTTAATGTATTAACCAATAATTTTTTTATATAAACTATATTTAATAAATAGAAAATTCGTTTATTCTTCTATTTTGTGTAAAAAAACTTTAATTGATACTTAAACTGAAATTTAAATTTTCTCTCATTAGTAACTATGGAGGGTGAGATAGTTAATTTTAAAATGGACGGGTCAAAGTTGTAAAGTTTGAATTCCATTAAACACCTCGACCGAATTAATAAGTGTCAACTATGTTTGACAAAACGGCACGGCGTCTCTCTCTTATTAAAAGTTAAAACACATAGATGACTTGTTTTTTTTGGAGCTGAAAACAAATAAAACGGCGAGATGTGTCGTATTCAGGGCCGGTCCTGAGAATTTGGGGGCCACAAACAAAATCGAAAATGGGGGCCTTTTTTTTAGTATCCTAATTTCAAAATTAAAGCCATAATCAAACGTAAAAAAATAAGTTCGAATTTTGTTGCTAACAACTAAATCTCTGATAACGAATGTTACAGTTTCAAAAAGCTATCTGTCATGACTTGAGAAGAAGCAAAAGAGGATGAATAAAAAAGTAAAGCAGAAAAGTTGAAAAGTTATGCAGGGAAATGAAGAAGAAGTAAAGACGTTTGGGCTTTTTAAGATTTTAGTTAAGACTTTTCTTGGTTGGGACCCGCTAAAAATAATACTATTATTTACATTTTTACTTACATCATTTATTACTTTTATTCGGCGTTGAGAATCTCTATGCACATAAGCTTTTTTAAATATGTAAATAAAGAGTTTATTATTTGAAAATCAGAAAATGGGGGCCTTTAAAAAACGGGGGCCCAAAACAAATGTTTCTTTCTGCTCTGTTCAGGGCCGGCCCTGGTCGTATTCTCAACAAACCTCACATGACGTGGTTTTTCAGAGTTAGATAAGTACAAACTCTCTCTATTAACTATCCAATTAAATGTGTAGACTAGTACCAAACAAAGAACACATGATTTGATTAGCTTTCTTCATTCATAATTTCATATTTGTTATTGATACACACAACTTATTTAATAGATAATAAAGCATAGTCACAGTGAAAATGTGTAAATAGTAATCTTATTTCTGGTTCCAAGTTCTTATGGTTTCTTTCAAAGCTACCTAGTATGATGACTTCAGAGTTTGGTCCAGACATAACAATTTTTACTGTGAAATTTGTTCTGATATAGAATGTCAAGACTAAAGAGTTAAAAGAGTAAAATGGTAAGAAACAGAAAAAAAAAAGAAAGACAAAACATAGTTTTTTTAATAATACAAGAAGGTTAGCAAGTAATCAAGCCCGCCATTGAAGGTCTCTCACCAAACCCCCTCATAAGACCCTACCCCGAACCACAAACCCACACACACACACAACACAACTCCATTTTCACAATACGGAATTTTCCCATCGCTACTCAGGAATGAGAGATGGAAAATGAAGGGGAAAGAGGAGATTTGACTGATTGCTTTTGATCAGTAGTTGTTGGGCCATAACTGCTGTTGGGCCTGTTTAGACGCGTCTGTAGCATTTTGTTGTTGTTGGTGATGAAGATGTTCTAATGACATTGCTGCTTGTGAATGGTAAGGACTCACATAGCCATGTCCTCCATAATGTTGTTGTTGTTGTTGTTGTTGTTGTTGTTGTTGTTGTTGTTGTTGAGACGGCTGCTGCTGGTGTTGTAGTTGTTGGGTTTGACGGAAACCGGGAGGCTGCTGATTCTGATGACCAGGGAAGCTGTAATATCCGCTTCCTGGAACTACTCGCGAGTTGGGTTGTTGTCCTTGATGCCATGCTGCTGAGTTTTCGTTCTGCAAATCATAGCAAAACAAAGAAAGCTATTTGTTATGGTTTGCAATACAAAGACGGCACAAATAACACCGATCCAAAATAAACCTTATCCAGCCAAAACCAATCCGCTACCAAATCAAATAGATGGAAATTCATCTAACTCTACTAACTAAAAACAATTCTAATTAGAAAATTGTATTTGCATTTTAGTTTTTTTTTGTCCCAAACAAAGCCTAGCATGAAACCAAACTAAACTGATTTTCTTAAAACTAAACATTTCTAAACAGAGCCAAACCCATCCAAAACCAAACAGAAACAAAAATTTGATACTCCAGTATAAATTCCAGCTGACTAAACCGAACAGAACCAAAACTTCAAATGTCACACCAACAAGATTAAAACCTGAGAGAAATTTCATGGTTTACCTGGTGCTGAAGAGATGATGCCAAGTGATTGTTATCATTAAACTGGGAGCTCAAGACATCTTCGTAGGAGTTTGCAACACTTGTGGGATTCAAAAGGAAGTTGTTACTTGAGGCATCACCACCGCCAAACCCGTAGGCAGAGGGAGGAGGAACAGGAGGAGCGGTTGCTTGAGTTTTGTATTGCGGAAGCATAGCAGCTAAAGACTGAAAGTTCCCAGTGGGAAACGCTTGCTGAAAAGGTGAAGGCATGTAAGGGTTGTAACTCTGTGCCAAGAATGGGTAGCTTATCAAATTACCATGATGCCCTAAAGGCATCCTGGGCTGATGAGAGTATGGATTTAAGGCGAGGTGTTGTGTAAGAGCTGCTGCTTGTTGTCCTGCACTGGGCATTGCGTTTTGAGATGAAATACTCGTAGCTCTTAGTGCCTGCAAACAAATTTGTGTAAGCAATGGTATTAGAGGAAAGCTTGGAATAAGTTTATCTGAAAGAGAAAAGAGTATTTAGTTACCTCGGCCATGGAATTTGTTGGGCCGCTAAGTGAAGAGGGAGCAGTAGTGTTGTATTTTGTTGTGAAAGGCAAATAGTGAAGATCCGATTCTCTTCCATCTTGAATGTCTGATGGGAGTAGAGTGTTGGCTAACGAACTTGTATATCCTTGCTGCTGAACATTAAGAAAAAAATAGTAGAGATGGTTAAAATATTTTCAGTTATCCTTTCGATTGTGTGATGGATTTTTAAGGCTGAATAGTGTTTGGATTTTACCATTACGTTGGGGTAGGTATCGAGATTCTGTATTTGAGGATTGGTTTCTGATGGAGGATTCAACTGTTGGCTGTTTTCAAATCCATAATCTGCGGAAGAAGAAAACTTGTACTGATGACCTTCTTCTAGCTGAGGTTCATGTTGCACTGCTTCTGTCTCAGAATGGTAATTTCGGGTACTTGAATCAATTTGATATGACACTTGTTCATTAGTAGCAGTATTTCTCATCTGTTTTTCTTCTTCTCCATAAAAGTTAGTCTCAGGATGTCTTAATAAAAAATCATCATGTGCTTCTAGTGGTTCATCCAATTTATCATTCAAGCCACTAGCTTGACCAGATCCTATCCCGGAGCCAAAACTACCGAACATTAGGTGTGAGAATTCTGCGGTATGGACTTGCAGGTGATTGGGAATTATCACTGCAAGTTTGTCGTCTCTCGGTAATGCTTCCTGCTCTTCTTTATTATCAATAGTAAGTTGTTGAAAACCGGTAACAAGAGATGCAGAAACATCTTCAGCTGAAAACAGGAAGAAAAGCAAACATAAAAAAAACATGAACATAGAGGAAGAAAGAGATTAAAAAAGACTCACACAGAGAATATGAATATCTCACCTCCATTTTCCACATAAGAATGTCTCTCAGCTTTGTTATTTTCATTGTCATACACTGAGGAATTTCTTGAATCATCGTTAACCAAATTTCTGCTTGATACTGAAGCAGGCAGATTGTGATCCACATCAGGAGGAGACCCAATTGGATTTGTTTTTGTTTCGTGGTGGTGGTCATCCAAATGAGTCTCATCCAGATGTTGAGACTCACTAAATTGGTCGACAGAAATCTTAGATTCAGCAGATGGTTTCAAGATAGAGGATGATGGATAAGAAACATCTTGCTTCTCAATTAAAGGCCATTCATCCTTCAAAGGGGTTTTACTTCCGCTCTCTTGAGCCTCTGATGAACGAGGTAAAGCCACATTCTTCTGCTGGTTAGGCCTACCCATTTTCACAATCTCAGCCATAGTTCTTTTCCCGGGGTTAGCACTGGCCCAAGCGGATTGATACGCAGGAGAAGGCAGCAAAGACAAAGTAACTGCATCACTCGGGCCAGTTAGTGCTTTCTTGACTTCAGAGCTTGGAGGATCACTGCAAAGCAAAGGAGATACTAAGATAACACAAAATAGTGGACATTTTAACAAAATCAGATACTAAAAGACCACATGAAGGGACGAACCTGTTTGATGGAGGTTGGCGTCCAAGAACACCAGATGATACAGAAGAGCCAGCCCAATGATTACGTCCACCGTTTTTTCTTTTGTTTGCAGGTACACCTTGAACATTTCCTATCTCTGAACCAAAATCCAGAAACAAGTTTAGACATTTACCAAAACCACAACCAACAGAAAAAAAAAAGAGAGAGTTCAATTTGCATCTTATTACCGTTAGAATTATACTTGTTTCCGCTACTTCGAGAGGTATTGTAACTGTCATTACTGCTTCTAGCTCCCCGATTCAGGATGTTACGCGTCCAGGAGTCTGCAGGGTCTTTAGTCTGATCAAACAAGCAAAATAAATGAGAATCATATATTACATTAAAACAATTTGCATATAACTAAACTAGTAGCTGCTTTATCTTATAATCCACAAACCTCTTTCTTCTTCTCTCGTTTGCTCTTCACCTCATGAAAAGTATCTAAAAAGTTTTTAACGAAAAAAATATTATAATAAACATGCAACAAAGAAAGGGAGAAAAACTGAATTATATGTTATTTCCAGAAACAGGTAACAATAAAGATTCAACACACGAAGTTCTAACAGCTTTTAACATGGTTGCAAAAAGTTCTTCACAAGGTTAAATTAAAACACTTGGAAGTTTTGATTTTTTTTGCTTCCGTTAAACAAATTCGAAGCTAAAACCTAAAAACCCAAACAACAGATAAAAAGTTATGGAAGCTTGAAGAACGAACCTTGAGAAAGGAGACGATTAAGAGCTTCATCAGGATCCATATCGCACTCAACAAGCATCGCATAGATCTCTAACTCAGAACAGTTCACGATCTCCTTCAAACCCTGAACAACCTTCCTCGAAGACGCCGAAACACCCCCGTTTGCGTTACTAACACCGCCGCCGCCACCGTCTTGACCACCCATTCTCTTCTCTCCGGATTACCGAAAAAAAAAACAAATCAGATCTAAAATCAAAAACTTCTTCGACTCACGATTCTTTCACGAGCGATTCTAATAAGGATTCTCGATGTTTGTATCTCTCTCGCGCTATTGGCTTCTAGTATCGGAACAAGAAACAAAAAAATCCCTCTTTTTATTTTTTCTTTGCTCTCTTTGGATTTGGGGGTAAATAATGGTTTTGAGAAAAAGGAAAAATATTCAAATTTTTGGAAAGTTATGTAATAAAAATGGTATTTTGTTAATTAATAAATTTATTTTGGTAGGTTAATTACTTTTTCTTGAATGGTAATTAATAATTTGTATATTTTTGTCAGATTTTTATTTAAAGACATGATGAATAGGTTGTTGTCTGAGATTCTATTAAAAAAAAGTCTTAAGAGATTTTTTAAATTTTAGATTTGAGAAAAATGAAGTAATTCACGCGCTTAAACAACGCGTGAAGAGAAAGAATCTGCGAGTTTTAAAATAATTAAATAATAAATAAGAACATCGTTTCTGGACCTACATATATAATATGGGCCTAAGCCCATTATACCTAACTTCAACAAAAAGAATAAAATTTAACAAAATTAAAGGATCAGCACGTGTCAAGTTACAAGGGTGAGTAGCTGAGCTGGATAAAACTTTATACGTGTCATCCTATTACAGGTTAAAAACCCGCCCACCAAAAGTTTTGATCAGAATAAAAAAACGTAATAAGCTTCTCTCATTCGTGGGAAATTGTCTTTGAGAAAAAAAAAACAGAGAGGAAGGAAAAAAAAAATCGCTTGCTTCTTCAGGTTGGTTTTCTTCTTCTTCTTCCTTAGCTAAATCTAATTCTTGGTGTTTTTCTGTAATTTTGATTGTTAATGATTTGTATTTAACGTTTCTTAGCAATTTTATTTTGGTTTTATCGGTTGACTTGTGGTGGAGAAGAGTTTGAGTTTGTGAAAAAAATGATCAAAATTCTCTATTACAGATCCGTTTGTTTATCTTACTAGATTCTGTCTTTTCATCAAGAAGCTGACTTTGTTTTGCAGTATCTGCTGCAGGTTCGATCTTGAGACCATATCCAGAGGTCGTTATATTTGTAGAGACTATGCCAATGCCATTTTTGAAAACGAAGAGCAAGATAAGCAAGGACTCGTTAAGAGAAAAAAGGGTTCTTGGTGTTTGTAAAAAACCTCATAAGGATTTAAAAAATTCATGCTTTGATTCCAAAAAATCGGAGAGAATGGAACATTTGGTCACTGCTACTCAGAATTGCCACAACAATGAAGAACAAGATTTAGGTAAAGCTTGTTTCTTGAATTCTACATATAGGGTCGATTATCTTTTTGTTGTGATGATGCTTTTGATTTCTGTAGGTTTGGATTCTTCTACTAGGGATGTTGAAACAAACGAACCCGAAGACCTGCTAGTTGAAGACACTTCCAATAATTCGTCGAGTATGGATACAATATTTTCACCTGTTCTGAATGATGAACTGTATTCAGAAACTGATCGAGGTATTCTCTTACTCTTTTCAGTTTTTGATTTAAGCTAATCTTTGAACGAGTATCGAGTAATCTAATAATGGCTTTCATCAGTATTTGTGGCAGGAAACAATGTGCAATGGGAAATGCCTAGGTGGGGAGCTGATGAGAGCAGCAACAATCAATCTTGCAACGTTTCTGATTACTTTCTTTCTGATGTGCTGATTGCAAGCTTGCCATTTTATGAGAGTGGAAATGTTGATTTTTTCACTGAGATAAGTCCCTTGCCTCGTTGTATCTTTCCAGAGCCAAGTGTGTTATTAGATGTAGCTGAGCAGTACATGCTATTACCTTACTTAGAAGATGGAGCAGCCAGCAGTGATGATGTTAAGTCTGATGAGGACATCAGGAAAAATGTTGATAAACATGACTTGTGTATGGCATTCAACTGGTCAAGATCACAAAACTTGGAAGCAGCAGATGCTCACGCTGAATCTGAACAAACTGAAGATTTTGATCCACAGCTTTTCTTAATAAATCAACCGGAATTATCTGATGTGGTATTCAGTTATTTCCCTGATATGCAGCAGCCTAGGGAATCTCCGAAAAGGAAGGCGATAACCCTTGTTCTTGATTTGGATGGTATGATATGAACCACTTGGTCAAGTTTTGCCTCCATGGTACCACCACACTTACTAATCATCTTAAAATGACATTGCAGAAACTTTGGTCCATTCGACTCTGGGAGCCTGCAGAGATACAGACTTTTCCTTCAGAGTCACTTTCAATATGCAAGAGAACACTGTTTACGTGAAACAAAGGCCACACCTTTATAGGTTCTTAGAGCGGGTCATTGAACTTTTTCATGTTGTCATCTTCACGGCTAGTCACAGCATATATGCGTCTCAGCTTCTAGATATATTGGATCCAGATGGGAAGTTTGTATCGCAACGTTTTTACCGGGATTCATGCATTCTTTCAGATGGGATTTATACCAAAGATTTAACTGTTTTGGGTCTTGATCTGGCAAAAGTGGCTATAATTGACAACTGTCCACAGGTATTTTCTAAAGTATTCACTTCAGTACCTATGTTTCATTAATTTTTGCTTTTCACTCACATTCCAATAGAAGCCTTAGTCGCAGTGATAGACACCACAGTGCAGAATTTGTAGTTTCCTTAAGTTTTACATGGACCCTCATTGTTCTTGTTTCAGGTGTACAGATTGCAAATAAACAATGGGATCCCTATCAAAAGTTGGTATGATGATCCAACTGATGATGGTCTGATTACATTACTTCCCTTCTTAGAGACATTGGCTGATGCCAACGATGTTCGTCCTGTCATTGCCAAGAGATTCGGTAACAAGGAATAAGAAATCTCTTCCTTTTGTTTTCCTCTATAGCTTGATTGCAGATTCTGGATTTCTTTAACAGATTTAGTCATAGACTAGTTTAGTTCCTCAAGACTTCTTAGGTGCGATTTAATTAGTGAACCATAGAATAATGCTCGGTGATGTTAGTACACAAGTAAGCGTAACCCTTGTCTTAGCCAGGATAAGAATAGATCATTGGAATCTTAACACTCTGTTCTAAATGTACAGTTGGTGAAGCTGAGATACTGAATGTATAAAAGTGAGTAATTTTTGAGTGAAATATCAGTTTTGGAGGTTAACAACAGCCTTTATCTCCTTGCGGTAAATCTAAAATGTTGGTTAGATCTTTGTACCACTGCATTGTCACTAATACAAATGAAGAGAGGTATCTCGAACCTTGTTTTCGTGAATTTATCGAATTTTCTAGCTTCTGTGGTCTTTCAGAAAGGAGGAATATCGTTATCATCATCATCGGGGGACCGGATCTGGTGGTTCCATGGTATTATAATAAGCTATTTAATCTATAACTCTCAGTAAAAGTTTCATGATTCTGCTTGCATGGTCCTTATTGTGCAGATCATTCAACAAGTTATTTTGATTAGGCGTAAGGTAGTGACCTGACTTTGTTCTGCTCTGTGTTAACATGTATCTTTCAGAGTTTTCTAATGGTCCTAAGCTCCCTGACAAACTTGCCAATATGTAAATCTATAGAATGTTGAACTTGTTTTCATTAAAATTTGTTGGTCCATGTTTTGTTGTTAGTAGGTAAATAAACCAAACAGTCAGAGGAATCTTATTTCTTAACGTTGTTTCTTATGAACCAAAAAGGTCATTGATTTCTTACATAACATCTGTCAATCAGATGCTTTGGAGATTACATAACACATTAGTCACATAAAAAGGAAAGCTGCGTCGTTTAACCAAAATAATCAGTTCTAGCTGGTGCTCTGATTACTGTTCTGATCTCAATCGGAGTTAGTAACTTAAAAACTATTGCCCTTACAAGAGTCGAATTAAACCACCAAACCTTTCATCTACTTGATAAGGTGTAAATTGCCTCGGGTCAACCTAAACGCCACATAAATAGCCGTATTATGTTGGTCTAAGTTTGATTATGTTAGAAGAAAAAAGCTCTGAATCAACTGACCAACATGCGTCTCCAAAGAAACATCACCTATTACATATATTGATCTCCTCACCTATATTGAGATGCAAGAAAGCATGAATAAATAATCTCCCATTGTGGTGAAAAACATATTACATATCATGTTTTCGGATACATAACCAGTCTCTTTTTTCATATTTCTTGTCATCAAATTGGGAGTTGCTTTGGTATCATATGATTACCTTTGGAATGCGTTCAGGGTTAGGAAACTGCATGGTCTGAGCTTGAAGCATCTGACGCTGAGTCATCAACATGTTTTTCTCTTTAAGAAGAACGTACCACAGCTTCTTAAGATCATCCCATGACTTAAGGCGCAATACTGAAGCTTTCCAACCTCGCCTTAACACCAAACGATTACATATGTTCCTAGGCTACAAACATCACTGACCTTGGAGGTATATAACTTGTTTTACAAGTAAACCTCAAACTTCCACACAACCAAATGTGATTTGTTATCCGTTTGTTTTCTTCTTCAGTGATACCTTCTGGTGAGAACTTTCTCTCTGAACATAAGCAGTTTGTACGGACAAGCATCAGCAAAGAATCACGACCGGGAAAGTGTGTGGTGGTCACGCTTCTTCCTTGTTTGCGACAATCAACGTTATATATAAAAAAAAGGAGAAATGAAAGTAAAACTAGAAACTTCTTCATCTCTGCAGCTGGAGATCTTGTTCAATTAATGGCGAGTGGTGACTGACAAAAATTCAAAAACGACAAAAAGAGATGAACCAGCCTTGGACGCGAATATCTCCGTACGAACACGGAACACTCACACATTCTCTCTCTAATTTATTCTCTCTTTCTTATTTTTTTCTTCTTCGTCTGTGACATCCGCCGTTCAACTTTTCCTTTCTTTTGACGATAGATTCATTGATTTTGGAGGTTTTTAAACATTTCTCATCTGAAATCGAATTGAAAAAAATTATTTGCGCAGGCCCGGCCCAGAGGATAGGCAAGTGAAGGCATTGATTCGGGCCTCAAATTTTGAGGCTTTTTTAGAAAAAATTGTGGGCTTTTTCTGCAGGGCTTTTTTAGATAAATATTGTTGGTTTTTTCATATACAAGTAAAACACTTCAAAGTTGGAGTAAAAATAAATCCTAAACTCTAGAGAAAAAGAAAAAAAAATCGACCCTACACTTGTTAAAATTACTTTATAATATTTTTCTTAGTTTTCTTTAGTTTTTAAATTTTCTTCTTGACTTTTCTCTTTTCTTTAGGTAATTGTTTCACAGTTTTAGTTCATAGCTTTTGTTGGTTGTGTGTTTATTCTTTTTTCTTTTGCTTGTTTCAATTCGTAGAAAAATGCCTACATTGAAAGTGTGATATGAAAAGGGCATGTTTTTTAGAATTGTGTAAGGCCCTCAAATATATTGGACCGGCACTGCGTTTGCGTTTACTGCTTTACCAATTTCAAACAGAGGAAGATGAAGAACATTTTGGAGGAGAATCCCGTCGACGAGCATGTGTTGTCAACGGACGATGAAGAATCATCTAATGAACTATCTGATTCTGATGGATCTGTTGAAGAAGAAAAATATCTTCATGTAAGTTATTATGCTCTCCTGATCAGCAGATAATAACCCCTGGGTGATTTCACTTTTAACTGTTTTCTTTAGGACCTTGAGGACGATGATGATGATGATGTGAACGATATGGATTATGAAGAAGTAGCAGTAGAAGAAGCAAATCATGTTGTAAGTTCTTATGAGATCTCTCCCTTTTGTCCATTTGTGTGATTTCATTTCTAAACGGTTTTTCTTAAGGACCTTGAGAAAGTATAAAAACCTCCAGAAAGAATTTCAGGTATTCCTGCCAGCGGAGTGGTCCAATGTAACTATGCAGATATTTCTTCCTCTAGATTTACAAGAAGTATTATTATGTAGATATATACATTTAGTTGATTCTTTCACAACTGGTTGTAGGATGGACTTGTCATTGGTGAAGAAAGTGAGTATATGATGTACTCTTATCAGATCTCCTAAGGACTCACTCTCTGAGTCTTAGTTTAATGATAATTTGTTTCATCTGTTGAAGTGCTGGAAAAATTTAGTCAATTGAGGCAATAAGGCTTCACAAGGTTTGATTATGTTGACCAGCTTAAAAATGATCTTGCTTCTCTTTCCGGGTAAAATAGCTTTCTTATTACAACTTTGGCGGGGGTGATTCTCTCTGACTTTATTCTCCATGTTACCATTGTTATAAAGATATGGCATCGCCATCTCTGTTGCTGATTACTCATATGATTAACTAGAATTTCTTAGCAGACGTTGAGTCCTGCGAAACTCTTTAAACTAATCAAGGAATTTGGAAAGCCGAGGATATATATATATATATATATATATATACGAACGAATACTCTAAAGGTAAACTTGGTTATCCATTGATGAAGTGTTTAGGAAATTTCTGAGGGTATGCATTGTTATGATGAGTCTTGTTTTGGTTAAGACTTGGAGAAGCGAGAAGGTATCTTGCTCAACAACTTTTGGACCAAGAATTTTAGGTTTTCCTGCTAGCGGAGTGGTCAAATGTAACTATGCAGATATTTCTTCCTCTAGATTCACAACAAGTATTATTTTGTAGATATATACATGTAGTTGATTCTTTCAACACTGCTTGTATGATGGACTTGTCATTGGTAATGGACTTGCATGTCTCATTGCTTTAACTCGTCAATATATGGCTGGGTGCTTTATGGTAAGGTTATTTTTACCATCCTCTTCAACATATGGCTAGCTCTTTAAATCTAAAAGGGTATTTTTTATGATGCATTTGTAGATTCAAAACTTTGGTTCCTTGTTCGCTGTAATGGCATTAGATCTATAGAAGAATAAAATGATTGTAGACATGTGGTAAGTCATTTTTTTTTAATCATATTTTCACTATGCTAGAGGGTTGACATTATATTGTTTCAGCAACGTGACAAAGATACAAGTTACATTGCTGCTTTGATGGACAATGTTGATATGCATTATTAATTTCATTTGCTCCATATTTTTAGTCTCTTAACTCACTTTCACTCGTAAAAAATTTTTCTCTTGTGTGTTAACTATGAAAAACAAGAACTAAAAGTAAAAGACACACAAACATCGTATACAACTCAATGTACGAGATATGTTCACTACCACTTCTTTACCAATCTTGAAGATGAGTGTAGGATATCATTGTAGAGATTTTTTTAATATAGCTCAAACCCTTTGCATAATCTTCAATGATCAAATGCATATTGATATAGAGATTTGTTCCAATATAATCAATACTCCCTATGTTCCTAGAAATTGATGTTCTAGCTTTTGTTATTTGTTCCACAAAGATTGATTTACTTGCTTTTTTTCTTTATTTTTATTGATATATATTAATAAATCGTAAACTAAAAGGCGTAATGATTGAAAATAATTAAAATTTTTAGACTACTATTAGTTGAAAATTATTTTAAAATATGTAATATCAAAATTAATGTTCAAATGATTAAAAAATAATTGAATTTCTTAATATGTGCGAAAACCCCAAAACATCAAATTATTAGGAACAAAGGGAACATATGGTTATTGTGATTAAAGATGAAATACTAACAAACTTTGTGAGATGTTTTATTATGTATTCCAATTAAAAAAATAGATTTATCTTATTTCCATTATTTTCTATTTCTTTTGTCTATATATCATATTATAGAAATTATTAGAATTTAAAAAATGTTAACTAGCGAATTGACTCTGATTTTGGTTCAGGCGGATTGAATTCCCGAAGCATGAATGTCTTTTTTTTTCTTAATTGTTATTTAGATAATCTTGCTACAAGGTTTTGAGCTTTGGATCATATTTTTCACACGATTACTTACTATATACTCTTCATGAAACACAACCATCCACATCCTATTGCTCTTAATCTCACTGCTTATTTTCGGAGTCGTATGAAGACAAAAATCAGACCACCTTGTTTCTCTATTTCTAAGAATACAAAAAGGAATCAAGCAATTAATGGTATAAATACTTTACATTGATACAAAAAAGATACAAAAAAAATCAGACCACTATTCTTTTTTGGACAATCTAAAAAAAAAAAAATCAGACCACTATTTACGTGGTTTATTGTAGTCATTAGATGCTTTGGACTGGAGAATGCTTTAAGTAACTCTCGACTAAATAAAATAGCTTCAATTTGGCTCAAAATAAGTTTTTTTTTCCAAGAAGTATGAGGACATTATCAAAGTTGAAATTTCTGACCAAAAAAAGTTGAAATTTTGAGGGTCTATTAAATTTGAGAAAGACCTTAGCCTTATTTGTTCAATAAATCGAGAGTTTCTTCTTGCCGTCGAAATTATATATTCCAATTTCGAAAGCATTACGATACTGAAAAACAATTCTACCAAAACAATTTTCGACTACTTAAAAAAATAAATCTTTTTGGCAGAGAGTTCAACTAATTAATTCCATGGAACTTTTTATTCAAAAAAAAAAACAAGAAAAATTAAAGTGAATCGGTGGTCACCGAACAATCAGTACGTGTGGGAGAGAATGCAAACAGAGTAGCAAAAAAAAAGCATTGAAGAAAACATGAAGAAAAGAAGAATCTTGAGGTAAAAAACGAATCCCAAAATATCAACGACGACATAAAAAAGAAACCTTTTTTACTTTTTCTCTCACTTGCTCTCTTTCTCTTGCTGCAAATGATAAAGAATCAGCTTCTTCTTCTTCTTCTTCTGATCGAAACTCACTCCACACTTTCCCCAAAGCTATGGGATTCGAGAGCTCTTCCTCTGCTGCAAGCAACATGAAACCTCTTGGAGACTCCTCCAAACCTCAAAAATCCAACACTGCTCAATACTCTGTTGATGCTGCTCTCTTTGCTGATTTCGACCAATCCATTTACTCCGGCAAGTTTTTTAACTACTCCAAATCTGTTATTTCACCTCCCAATTACGTTCCTGATGAACACATCACTGCTTACTTGTCTAATATCCAAAGAGGCGGTCTTGTTCAGCCCTTTGGTTGTTTGATTGCTGTTGAAGAACCTAGTTTTAGGATCCTTGGTGTTAGTGAGAACTCTTCTGAGTTTCTTGGTTTGTTGTCTCTTGCTTCCACCTCTCACTCTGGTGAGTTTGATAAAGTCAAGGGTTTGATTGGAATCGATGCAAGGACGCTTTTTACTCCTTCTTCTGGAGCTTCTTTGGCTAAAGCTGCCTCCTTTACTGAGATTTCGTTGCTGAATCCTGTTTTGGTCCATTCTAGGACGACCCAGAAGCCTTTTTATGCTATACTTCACAGGATTGATGCCGGGATTGTGATGGATTTGGAGCCTGCTAAATCAGCTGACCCGGCTTTGACCCTTGCAGGCGCAGTTCAGTCTCAGAAGCTCGCCGTTAGGGCCATTTCTAGGCTGCAATCGCTTCCCGGGGGAGATATTGGCGCTTTGTGTGATACTGTTGTGGAAGATGTTCAGAGACTTACCGGTTATGACCGTGTTATGGTCTATCAGTTTCATGAAGATGATCATGGTGAAGTTGTTTCTGAGATTAGAAGGTCTGATTTGGAGCCTTACTTGGGTTTACATTATCCTGCAACAGATATTCCTCAGGCTGCTCGGTTCTTGTTCAAACAGAACCGTGTCCGAATTATTTGTGACTGCAATGCAACTCCGGTTAAGGTTGTTCAGAGTGAGGAACTCAAGAGACCACTTTGTTTAGTTAATTCTACTCTAAGAGCTCCTCATGGCTGCCATACGCAGTATATGGCGAATATGGGCTCTGTAGCTTCTCTTGCACTCGCAATTGTGGTAAAAGGCAAAGATTCGAGCAAGCTTTGGGGATTAGTTGTAGGTCATCATTGTTCTCCTAGATACGTTCCATTCCCGTTGCGGTATGCTTGTGAGTTTCTGATGCAAGCATTTGGACTTCAGCTTCAAATGGAACTTCAGTTAGCATCACAGTTAGCTGAGAAGAAGGCTATGCGAACGCAGACCTTGTTGTGCGATATGCTTCTCCGTGATACTGTTTCCGCTATTGTGACACAATCTCCGGGTATTATGGACCTTGTGAAATGTGATGGAGCTGCGTTATATTACAAGGGGAAATGTTGGTTGGTTGGTGTTACTCCTAATGAGTCACAAGTTAAAGACTTGGTGAATTGGCTGGTGGAGAATCACGGTGATGATTCGACGGGTTTAACAACTGATAGTTTGGTGGATGCGGGATACCCTGGTGCCATCTCACTTGGAGATGCGGTTTGTGGTGTGGCTGCCGCAGGAATTTCTTCAAAAGATTACTTACTTTGGTTCAGGTCCAATACTGCAAGTGCAATCAAGTGGGGAGGAGCTAAACATCATCCAAAGGATAAAGATGATGCCGGAAGAATGCATCCGAGGTCATCGTTTAATGCCTTTCTTGAAGTTGCGAAGAGCAGGAGCTTGCCGTGGGAAATCTCAGAAATTGATGCTATCCATTCCCTAAGACTGATAATGAGAGAGTCATTTACCAGCTCTAGGCCAGTTTTGTCTGGTAATGACGTAGCAAGAGATGCTAATGAGCTTACCTCTTTTGTTTGTGAAATGGTTAGGGTGATTGAAACCGCAACTGCGCCTATTTTTGGGGTTGATTCTTCCGGATGTATTAATGGTTGGAACAAGAAAATCGCTGAAATGACGGGATTACTAGCTAGTGAAGCCATGGGGAAGTCACTTGCCGATGAGATTGTTCAAGAGGAATCACGCGCAGTTCTTGAAAGTCTCTTGTGCAAAGCCCTACAAGGTTATATAAAAGAAGCTTTTCTTCATACCAGTTTCATGTTATGAGTTTTATCAACTAACAAAAACATTGATATGTTGTGTTATTCAGGTGAAGAGGAGAAAAGTGTAATGCTAAAACTGAGAAAGTTTGGTCAAAACAATCATCCGGATTCTTCTTCTGATGTGTGTGTTCTCGTTAACTCCTGCACGAGTCGGGATTATACTGAAAAAATCATTGGTGTCTGCTTCGTTGGTCAAGACATCACTAGTGAGAAAGCAATAACAGATAGATTCATCAGATTGCAAGGAGATTACAAGACTATTGTTCAAAGTTTAAATCCGTTGATTCCACCAATATTCGCTTCAGATGAGAATGCCTGTTGTTCTGAGTGGAATGCAGCCATGGAAAAGCTTACCGGATGGTCAAAACACGAAGTGATTGGGAAAATGCTACCCGGTGAAGTCTTTGGAGTCTTTTGTAAAGTGAAATGCCAAGATTCACTCACAAAGTTCTTGATCTCTCTTTACCAAGGAATTGCTGGTGATAATGTTCCTGAGAGTTCACTGGTTGAGTTCTTTAATAAGGAAGGGAGTTACATAGAAGCATCCTTAACCGCGAACAAGAGTACAAACATCGAAGGGAAAGTTATAAGA
This sequence comes from Arabidopsis suecica, assembly GCA_019202805.1. Taxonomy (NCBI): domain Eukaryota; kingdom Viridiplantae; phylum Streptophyta; class Magnoliopsida; order Brassicales; family Brassicaceae; genus Arabidopsis; species Arabidopsis suecica. The sequence continues at coordinate 9,606,635 of CM032911.1, forward strand.
TGTTTCTTCTTCCTGCAGATTATCAATAAAGAATCGTGTTTGAGCTGCCCAGAACTGAAAGAGGGCGCTCAAAGCCTCAACGAATTAACTTACATAAGACAAGAAATCAAGAATCCTCTCAACGGTATCCGATTTGCCCATAAGCTTCTTGAATCATCAGAGATTTCAGCTAGCCAAAGGCAGTTTCTGGAGACTAGTGATGCTTGTGAGAAGCAAATCACGACAATAATCGAAGGCATAGACTTGAAAAGCATTGAGGAAGGGTAAGCAAACATTTTGAATCTTCATCTACTGAAGTCTTTACATATTGAATCTGAAAAACAAATGTTTTTTTTATGAGATCAGCAAATTGCAATTGGAAACAGAGGAGTTTCGACTTGAAAACATCTTGGACACAATCATTAGCCAAGTGATGATTTTGCTGAGAGAGCGGAACTCACAACTCAGGGTTGAAGTCGCCGAGGAGATCAAAATGATGCCTCTCTATGGTGACAGAGTAAAGCTCCAGCTCATTCTTGCTGATCTTCTACGCAACATTGTGAATCATGCGCCGTTTCCAAATAGTTGGGTAGGAATCAATATCTCACCAGGGCAGGAGCTTTCACTTGACAATGATCGCTATATCCATCTACAGTTCAGGTAAACGTCAACAGAAACAACTGAAAAATGCAACTTCTTTTCACAGATTCTGAGTGTTTCCAACTAAACAATGCAGCCTATATGCAGATTTCGAGTGTTTTTAACTTAAACGTTTTTCGATGTTGTTTCATGATAGGATGATACATCCAGGGAAAGGACTTCCTTCAGAGATGCTAAGTGATATGTTTGAGACTCGAGATGGATGGGTCACGCCTGATGGTTTAGGGCTTAAGCTTTCACGGAAACTATTGGAGCAGATGAATGGTCGTGTGAGTTATGTCCGAGAAGACGAACGGTGTTTCTTTCAGGTGGATCTTCAAGTCAAGACAATGTTAGGTGTTGAGTCTAGAGGAACAGAGGCTAGTTCAAGCATAAAGTAGAAATTTTGAGTTACAATGCTTATAAAGTTTAATGAAATTTGGTCTTTTACCAAATGTATTGATTAGTAGAACAAAGGTATCATCATTATTTATCACCAATAAGATGTATCTTAAACTATCCTATGTATACATTTTGGAGAGATGATTTGGCCAACCAAGACAAAAACAAAACACAACCATCAATTTACATGTCTAGATCAAATAATACTTTCTGATTCCGGAAAAAACCAGAAAGACCTGAGAAAACCAGAAAAGTTTCTAAAGTTGCTATGCAGTCTGTTGCTGTTCATCAACATTATCATCATCATCTCATCCTAAAAACTGATATTTACGTTTTAAACCAAAGGCAATAATGGGATTCACTTCACTGTCAGCTTTGATGCGTGCCCTCGCCGACAAGAGGATGAGAAACCGTTGAGTTTGATGCCTCGAGCTGCGAATTCTCCCGGATGATTTAGTTTCAAATATAGATGTATGAGTCAACCAGTTCATCAGCTAAACACAGAACATATAAATGATCATTTTAAGATCATGTGTTTGTTGTAAGAGATTGTTTACCGGATATTTAGATTCTGATCCATCAAAGACAATAGGTTGGCATCTCCTATCTTCATTCATCAAGCTTGAGTTCTGAAAGTGAGCAATAAGCGCAGCTTTACCTTGGATTCGTGCATAAGCCAACGAAGCAACTTTCTCGCTGTTGAATTTATCCCATTTTTTTCCATTAAATGCCTATGAATCAAGATTAGAAGCATAAGTTCAACCCCAAAATTTTCAATCTCACTTCTCACAGAAACAACACTAAAGACTCAATCAGGTTTTGTACCTCGTACAGTGCAATGATGAATTTAGGAGACACCATATTGATAAATGCATACCCCACATTACATTTATTCTGCACACAAGAAACCAAAAGAGAGCAACATAGAATTACGATCACGTGATGTCAAAGATTCAACAACAAACCTAATGGTCTTTACCTTGAAATCAATAGGCAAATATAGAAAATCATAAGTTCTGCTATTTTTCTCGTCGATGGCAGCTAAGAGCATATTCCGGGTATACCTGAGAACAAGAAAAAATATCAGTTCTTTTATATCCCACAACGCGTAAACTAACAGGACCACAGCAAAATCAAAGGATATCTCTTACTTATTAGGGATGTTTTTTATCATCAAGGTTGTGCGTGGATCTTCACCCCGCATAATCTTACTCAAGTCAAGCTGAAACTGTATCTTGATGTCCACTTGGTTAACGTTACTATCAAACTGTTGGTTCCTTCCAACCTCAAATGGGTCGTCAATGGAAGCCATTGTAGGAACAGGTAAGTGGTAAGAGCCATTGCCCGTAAACAATTGACTAAGTCTTGGAGAAGACAACATTTTAAAACTCGGAGAGCTAGTTTCACGCAAGTTTCTTTGAGCATTCATATGACCACTTGCTCCTCGGAAAGCCATTGATGAAGTTTCAGGGGACCTCGGGAAGAATCCAGATGGCGCAGATCCGACATGATGGAGCTGGTGAAGCGACCCATTCTGAGCTGAGTTAGGAAACTTGTGATTTTTTCCGTTTGAAGAAAATGGATTCACAGGCCAGGCTGAAGAACTAGGGCTTCCCCACAGAAATTCTGATCCAGATAATGTTTCTACGTGACTCGGGTGTGAGTTCAAAGAACCAAATGAAGAAACAGATCCAAACGACTGTGGTTGCTGAAAGGTAGAAGCTTTGTGGCTTGCAATATTATAGCTGCTACTTGAAAACAGGTGATCCAAGCGGCTAAACCTTCTTCCCTCTTGGTCATTGTGCACCGATGCAGCCTTTATCGGATTTGCTTCTTGAGAATGCATAATCGACGAAAATTCTGGATAACGGATGTTCTTTGTTGGACTCAAGTTTCCAAATATTGGAGACTTACTAAAACTTTGTAGAGGATGATCAATAGGACTATTACACCACTTGGTCCCTATAGGAGAGCTTCCTAAAGGCGACTCGACATGATTCAGGTAGCTGCGGGAATCATCATGCTCCAATTCCGGATTCATTTGCAACATCATGCTGAGAGAAGAAAGCAAAACAGAAAATTAGTCCACAGTTTCTTAAGAGTCAGTTTCTTTAGAGTCAGTTTCTTTGGTATCAGTAAACTCACTTTCGACGAGCACCACCAGGACGACTATGTTCAAGCTTGATACGTTTTCCAGCAATTTCAGTCCTGTTCAAAGCTTTGAGAGCTGCATCAGCTGATCTAACGTCAAAAAATTCAACAAATTTGTGATGCCTCTTATTTGGTGTTTCCCGTATCTGCTTTGTCAGAACAATAACTTACACAAACGTTAACCATTATGCAGGTCATGAGAGAAACCTAAAACCTCAAAAATCAAACAGAAACAACAGAATAAAAACGCATCACCTCCTTGATCTCGCCATAAGCACCGAATATATTTTCAAGGTCTCTGTTGGAAACTGATGGAGCCAAGTTGAAAACCACTAGAGTTCCTTGATTAACATCTTTCTCAGATGGGTTATCCTATAAAATGGAAAGATCATATATTAAAAAAAGGAGAATGCAAGAATGACATATAAGAGAATTCAAGAATATGAAACCTTGGGGATTGAGAAATGTATGTCAAGTTTCCTCCGTTTAAGCAGCTTGCCTTGTAATGCTCGCATAGCTGCTCTAGAAGCACGGATATCGTGGTAAGAGATCATTACAAATCCCCTGTGCTTGCAGGCTGTATAGAGAGTTCGGATATCTCCATATTGCTGCCAAGAATGGGAAAACAAACATAAAGATCCAATCTTTCACCCTATAAACATTCGATATTTGAGAATACAGTAGAGAAATAACCTCAAAAAGAGCTTCCAATTCAGAATCCTCAACGTTACTGTTAATATTCCGAACAAACAGAGTCCTTGAAGGATGTTCACCATAAGGATGTTCACCAGCAATCGATCCCGCTCCATTTTGGAAAATGTTTTGAGGCATAACATTGTCAACGTTAGAATCAGCAAAACCCATTCTTGAGAAGCCCTTGTTTAGACTGTCATATGGGTCAGTCTCCAATTCAAGACCTCCTCCGCTACCGAATAAATCATAATCTTCCAAGTCATCCAACATAGCAGGCAAAGAACTTAAGTTCAAATCATCCATTAGACCAGAGAAAAGCTCTTCCTCATCATCGGGAAGCATGCTTCCAATTGGATGTGAGTCACCATCATCAAGCATATTGCCAACGCCTCCATTGTATTGGTTTACGCCGGAAGCAAGTTCATCAACAGACTGATGGTAGCTCTCGCGAGGGTTGACTGCAAGAGTTAAAGATTACAACACAATCCAATGTATGACGATATAAAGACGATTTAGGCTACTCGAGGTACATACGGTTTTGGTGTTGAAGAACAGGTAGAGAACTGGAAAAGAGAGAAGCATCACTTGAAGCATAGAAATGATCAGATCTTGAAAACGTTCCATTTGGGATATTCATTGCTAAAGCCCTGCACTTTGATTAACTCCGCTTCTTCGCAACAACGACGAAAAGGGGGATTCTTTTAAACCCTGATGGAGGCAAATGATTAAAAGACGACTCTAATTGAAACAGAGAAATATAATTTTCTTAACCAAGTTGGATACAATTTTCACAAACAGAGGATGACAAATTCAACTAGCAATAATAACTAATGATTTCAAACAAATCCCTAAGGATTAACAATCTCTATAAACCCTAAACATTGATTCCCCTGAATATATAAAACCCTAATCAAAATCGAATTGGGATAAATTATCAGAAACAGTTACCACCAAGACCTATAACATTCGGTTTAGCAGCTAGTTCAGAGAAATTGAACAGAAACGATCACAATCAATTAAAAAGCAGAGGAAAACTAACAAAACAGAACAAGAACCCTAATTTCAATATAAAGAAGCTAAAGTGTGATCATACAAATGTTTTAGATTAAAAAAGGAACCAACTTTATTCTACTTCACCCTTTAGTTTTTTTTAGCACGATCACTAACACAAACTCATTGCCGCGAGAGGCAAAGGAACACAAAGTATCAATGAGTTTAAAAATCGAAACTTTTTAAAAAATATTTAGAACCAAAAAAAAATCGAAACTTTAGCAGGAAGAAAAAAAGAAACTTACTTCAATAATTTGTCCTCTCCCACGAATACAGAAGAAACGCTTTCTCTCTCTCTCTCCCTATGACTCTGTATATATATATATATATACACATTGGTAAAGAAGAGAGAAAATAAATAAATTTGTTTTGATTATTGGTGAATTTTAGATATTCTTTTGAAAGCATTATTAAAAAGAGAGAATCTTTAATTGGATGGAGAAGAAGAGAGTAACAAAGGACCAAGTGGCACGAAATTTTCTACTCCTTTTTCTTTTTTTTCCTCCAATATATCTAATTTTAAACTTCTTTTGGAATCCGAAAATATAGCTGTTTAATTATCTTTCAGTTGATAATTATTAGTCAACTAAATATTTGACAAATAAAAAAAAACATTTCACTAAGGTGTTTTGACTTTCATTTCTTGTTTTATCTTTTTCCGTTTAGTTAGGGCATCATTATTTCCATTTTTCGAAATAAATGTTAATTTAAATCCTAAGTGAATTTGGAATCTCCAATGAACCTCTATAAATAAAGACGAGATCGATTGTAAGAGAGCCAAAACAGAAGTTCTGTGAGACGTAATTTAATCATTAAGGATTATGGAGGGCACTTCGACATGGTTCCTAAACTATGAATCTACTACGCACATCGTCGATTACGAAAATTCAGGATCCTTCTCAATAAAGATCCAAGGAATTGAGAGGATTCTTATCCGGAGTCCTAGCGGTCGTGAAACTTTGGCTCAACAAAAATTTCTAGGAGAGAAGAATGCAACCGTAACAATCGAATCCGAGATCCCACCTGCTTTCCTCGCTGGAGAAGAAATATGCAGTAAATATGTGGCTAACGTGTTGTCCAAGGAAAAGATCAACGACTGGATTCAGCAAAGAGTTGTTCCTAAAATCTGCAAAGACGTGATTAATATAAGTCGCCGCCTTGAAGAAGAAGAAATAGAAGGTTTCTTGGTTGAAGCTGAAGTTGAAGTTGTTCTAGAAACATTGTATACTGATTTTTTAAGAATCAATGATTATGACTCTCAAGGTCGTTTAATACCAACAGAAGAAGAGTGCATAATATGTCTAGAAGAGTTATCATCATCAAGTGGTGAGAGGAGGATCATGAAGTTGCTTTGTTCCCACAGTTTTCATAAAGATTGTCTTCTTCCGTGGCTGCGACGCAAGCGTTCATGTCCAACTTGTCGTGACGACATCCACAATCCTCGACTAGAAAGAAGACCACCAGGGATGATAATTTGTAAAAGAAATTAAGAGCATACAATTTAATAAAAAGAGATGTTTTATTATTAAGAGCATACAAGTTTTTTTAGTTGAAGGAAAAAAAAGGCCGGAAAAGAAATTTATTGGGCCTCAATTTGAGCCCATTAAGTATGTAATATCAGAAACCCTAGTGTACGCTTATAAAAAGCATTTTAGGTTTAGTTTGCTGTTTTACGGAGTCGCTTTTGAGAGATCTTGCGAAGAAGCAAAAATGGCGGTCCCGTTGCTTACCAAGAAGGTCGTGAAGAAGAGGTCTGCTAAGTTCATCAGACCCCAGAGTGACCGCAGAATCACCGTTAAGGTAAACCCTTTTTTCTCTCACTCGATTTCACAGAGTTGATACTTGTTTCTTCTTAGGGTTTTAGTAGATCAATCACAAAATTTTAGTGGTCGCTGAGTCTTAAAGTTTGCACCTTTAGGATGGTGGTTGAATTTAGTATCTGTTGTCAGTCTCTATGTATGAAGAATTTACATGAAAATGATGATTTTACTTAGCCTTAGTTCTCTCATGAACAACATTCATTGGATTCAAGATTAGATTGAGTTTGATTCAAGTGTTAGTTTTTGATTGAGTCTCTTATGTCTGTCGTTTTTGGAAGAATCTGAGCTTTGTTGATATGTGTTTGTGGTGAGTGTGGTTTTGGTTTCTTACATTTTAGTTATTGTGGTTGTGAATTCTTCTCAGGAAAGCTGGAGGAGGCCAAAGGGTATTGATTCAAGGGTGAGAAGAAAGTTCAAAGGTGTGACTTTGATGCCCAATGTTGGTTACGGATCTGACAAGAAGACTCGTCACTATCTTCCTAATGGATTCAAGAAATTCGTTGTTCACAACACAAGTGAGCTCGAGTTGTTGATGATGCACAACAGGACTTACTGTGCAGAGATTGCTCACAACGTCTCCACTAAGAAGAGGAAGTCAATTGTTGAGAGAGCTTCTCAGCTAGACATTGTTGTTACCAACAGGCTTGCTAGGCTCCGTAGCCAAGAAGACGAGTGAAGAAGAAACAAGCTTACTGCTTGAGATATTTAGTTGTTTCTTCTGTTTTGTTGCAATTTTCCTTTTTGTTATAAGACGATTTTTGATTACTGCTGTCCTGTGTTTGTGTTTGGAGTGAACAAACATGAGTTTTGGTTTTAGTATGAAACAGATCAAGTTAAGACCTTTGGTTAAAACTATTTCAGATTCATTACTTGTCAAAGATTGAGCCTTTTTCATCTAGAATTTGATACTTTATCAGAGAGGATATTGAGTAACATTGGTGAATCAAATTACTAGTAGACCTATCTCTTGTCTTTTGGTTGAAACAATGCTACTATGTAGTATGTACAGTTAAACTAATGGACTGTTTGATGTGAGATTGAATTAGAAGCATGATCAGTTGAAGACCGAAAAAGAACAAGGTCTTAGGTTTATCAAAATCAAACAGATTTGATCAATGTAGTCAAACTAAGAGTAGAGCTCTCTCATCTTGTGACTGAGTCGATGTATTTCGCTAGCAAAAATCCCTCTCGCTATCGGATTCGGAGTAGAAAGATTCCGTTCGATGTAAATGGAATCTGGTGAAGACGAACCCTGAGTTTAAATGGCGTAGTTGTAGCAAATCTCAAAGATGTTTTCTAGTTTCTGCAGATCAAAAGCTCCTTGGGAGAAAAACCAAAGGCTAATTGCAGAGGACGGTTCAAGGTCTTATCTTTGTTATTTTCTCTAATGCGTGAGCTTTCTGATACTGAAGAAGACTTCCCTATGATTTAGAGAATAAGGAGCATAAAGTGAACCTTCCTGACTCTTCAAGTCTAAATCTATCAAGCATCAAACTTACATGAACAATAGTAACCAATTTGAACAACAGCTATCAATCAAACCAAAGCATCAGAGATAATCAAAAATCAGCAAATGATATACAATTTCAGTCATAATCATGTATCTGACAAACAAAACAATAATCCTTAATATATCATATTGTTGCTAGATTCAAGTTTTGAATATTCTGTAATCACTTTTGTTTACTCTTTAATTTTGTTGTGTTTTTTGGAGTAATTAACCTGATTGACTTACAAACACAACAGAACTAAAGACAATTATATTAGTAGTAGTAGTAATCATGAGTTTTGTGAGTTTATAAACTCAATGACTTTTTGGTTTAGGTATGACACAGACTTAAGTCTCTAACACCATTTGGTATTGTTTCAGATTTTGTAGCTTTCTCCAAAGTTTTGACCTTTCGTCTACGAAACTATATTTTTCATGACGTTTCCATAGTTAAAGAGTGAGTTTTTAAGAGATGGTGAGTCGCGTCATTTCTCAACGGTTCAGGTTCCTTAGGTGCAAAGTTTGTATATTAATCACTCAAATAACCAAATCTTGTGACAGAGCTCGTGGGATTCTCAAAAGGTTTAACTTTTCCCTATCAGGTAAACGAAGAAGACAAGTTTATTGGAGAGGCACTAAACCTGTTCGACGAAATGCCTCTGAGAGAATGTTGTATTGTGAGAATGTAGAAGAGACGCGTGACTTTGTGTTTACGTTTGGCTTGTCGTATAAAAAGCGGCTACGTCAGCTCAAACGTCTTTGTATAAAAGACTACTTAGTACATGTAGAAAGTCTCTCTCTTTCTCTTTCTCTCTCTCTCTCTCCCTGAAACGAGAAGATGAAGATCAGAGATTCGATTGAAGATACAAACGAAGCAGAAGAAAGTGATACGTGTATGAAGAAGAAGATGAGTCCTGAATCTTCAATCTTTTCAACTATTCTTACTGATATTGAAGAGAATCCAACGATATTGCAGAAGAAACAGAGTAATTTGAGCGATGAATTTTTAGTCTTTTCAACAATTGTCGTTGTTGGTGGTGAAGAGAATCCAACGATACCGCAGAAGAAGTTGAAGAAGAGCCGAAGAAGAGAATCAATGAAGAAGACCCCAATTGACTTCTCTTGTACGGTATCACAAACCCTAACTCATTCAGACTTAGACGACTTTCTTAATGAAGAACTAAAGATTCTGAGATCTGAAAAAGAGATCAAAGGTCAAACAAGTGATCGATTTGTGTCTTGTGATTCTGATCACGTCAGAAAAGAATGTGATTGTGTGGAAGAGGGGAAAGTGGAACAACGTGAAGAAGTTAAGTTTCTTGCGGATGAGGTTATAGAATGGCTCTTAAGAGATGAGATAGTAGAATCCGAAATCTCCACTGATGCTGAAGATTCGGTGTGCAAAGTAGAAGATGGTAACATTCTTGGGACTTTTGATGGGATGTTGTCAACTATGCTTGGAGATGAAGATACAGGGCCTTGTGGTCGGATTGATGAGTTTATTGAGAAGATGTTAGAAGAGATTGAGAAAGATGGAAGTTACTTAGACAGGATTAAAGATAGTTATGTGTTTGGAGGGTTGCTTGAGAATCTGATAAGAGATAGATTGAGAGAGAAAGCTGAGAAGGAAGAGAGGGAGATTTCTTCTTGGATCTCTAATGGAGAACCTGAAGTTGATGAAACTGTAATTGCAGAAGAAGAGAAGGAAGAAAACATGGATATTAAGGAGAAGAAGAAGCTGACTTCAATGGTGGTCAAAATGGAGTGGACTAAACAAGAATCAACTGTGACTAAACGTGATTGTTTCGGGTATATACGACAGTTGTATTTGACTGAGAAACTGACAGAACGACATGAGGATCTGATGAAGAGGAGAAGAAAAGCTGTTAGATTTGGAATGGAGCTTTCGTTTCTTGTGGCGGAATTTATGTTTTTGATACCTAATGAGATTCTTACTGGTCAAACTGGAGACTACAGTATCTGTGCAAAGCTATTTGGAGTTAATGAAGATGACAAGGGTACAAGTGTAATCATAGGAAAGCTCGAGGCAGTCTTTGAAATAGTGATCTGGAAGAAGAAGAACAAGGAACATGATGTGGACCTTCCTGAATCTATTTTTCGGTATGATGATTTCATTTGTCTTTGCGCAGATGCAACTCGAGCCTTAGGAAAGATTGTATGGGCTCTGAAAGGGAAACAATGTGAAAGACTCGAGCTTTCTGATTTAGATTCTCTGTTTCAAGATTGCCAAAAAGTGTTGATGAAGATAGAACTGAAGCTAGCAGAGATGAAGCAATGGGTTTACAGATCGGTTTCTGCGGATTATGAGTCGTTTTCGAAGTCAGAAAGGTCTGATTGTTTTCTCAGAATAAAGCTCATGAAGAGGGTCATTGCTGATAACAGATTTGGGAGATCAGTGATTGCATCTTACTTAGTAGAGATATGGCAGTCTCTGTTTCAAGCAGAGGCATTACAGGAGCAGTGAATGATGGGAAGCATGATTCTGGATTTCTACTGTACTTGGACCAGAGATTTTTTTGTACACTTTGATTAGTACATTTTGTGTAAAGTTTTCTTCTCTAGAAATCAAAACAATGTAGATTCTTACACAGGCTTCATACGAATGCTAAGAATTTTCGCATATTGTATCATCACAAGTAATCGAAAGCAAAAAATCTGCCCGCTAAGAACCAATCCGCCCACTCTGACTTATGCTCAATCTCCCTAAGTTCTGTGACCGGCGAGGTTCGTGAACTCGTCTTGAACACAACAAGAATCGCAGCTTGGAGTTTCTCCAGCTCAACAAGGAGTTTCAAACCTACCTTTGAAACAATCATAAAAATGATCCCAAAGTATAGAGAACACAACTGTATCTGCCAGAAATGTGGAAACCGTGTAACACGAATCCAATTTGAGGCATACATAGACAAAGCGTTAGGACACCTTTGACCCAAACGGTGGAGATAACATCCATAGACTTAAACTAACTACACAAATTGAAGATTAAATATTAAGTTAGCTTCTAAATCAAGTGATAAGGATAAAGCAACATTACCCTAAAAAGAGTTAAGTTCAACACACATTTGACTACAAGAAAATGGTAGATTAATCGATAAATTACCAAAACATTCAAGTTTCTAATTGCAAATTAATATAGATTCTTTAAAAAAATACTGGTCTTGTATGTAATAAACATCAATCATATTAAGTTCGCCATAAACGTCTTGAAAGGCTCACAACTTGAGAGAACAAAAACAATAACAGACAAGGAATCGCAACGAAAGACAAACACTGAAAAACTATAAAGAACCTGTAAGAACTTATATAAAGAGCAGAAATTGTAGACATGTCTGTTCTGAACACTACTAGAAGCTGTTTCATTTGAGAATATTTGTGATTTGAGAGACATTCATTCATCAAGTTACTGAATTTTTTTCCCAGGTAATCGCGAGAGGAAACCAAGAATCCTTCGCCGTACACTTCTGCAGCTTCGGAGTTTATAGGCAACAGACTGTTTCTGCGATTAGATAGAATATAACTCATCAACAACTCGAAAACATGTGATAATTCAGACAGCAATGCAGCATTCAGGCTATTTTAGTCACAGCTAACTTGACAGTACCATTGATGTATATAGACTCTTGCTACAGAAATAATGAGAGAAATGCTTCCGTATATGGTTCTTATCCATGAACTAAGAATCATATATAAACTCATGAAGCTTACAAAACAGAGAGATTATGCATCCAACAATGATAGGAGGAATGCGGAGAAAGTAAAGAAGTTGGAGGTTACCTGAGTTTATTTACTGGATCCTGTGGCCACATCAAACAAGCCACAGCAACTAAACCACGAGGTTCTTTGCGCAATTCCATGTGTTGGTAGCAGCACGGGAGCCTGAGAGAAAACTGAGGTTAGCCTTTTTGGTAACATAAGCAACAAAAAAGATACCGAAAAGGTTAACAATAAAGACCTCTTCCTCATGAGAAATGACAACTTCAGACTCTCTGTTGTCTTCAGGAACACCGTTGGATTCTGGTAGAGGCGACGCTTTTCCCTCATTTTCTTTCACATCAGAGTCGTTTGCACCTGAAGATGCCTGCCTAATCTCATCAGATCCAAGAGAAACTTCAGCAGCAACCTCAGATGGTTTAGGCAAAGAATTCTCATCAGCCTCGTTTGAGATTATTGTATCAACATGCGAGATCTCAACCAGCTCTCCAGAGTTGGGATCACTAGGCACAGTTGAATCCATCAAACCGGTATTCTCTACAATCGCATTAGCAGTACACCCCATAAACGGAGCATCTCCAGCAATTGGCACTGGTTGAATTGGCACAGAACTCACAGTAACAACCTCAGAAACATCATCACCAGTCTCCTTATTATCACCTATCTTCTTGACTTCCCGGGACTCATCATCCGAGCTGCTGCTGCTGCTACTGCTACTACTGCTGCTACTAGAGCTCTTGTCATGATTATGGCTTGAATCAGTGATCTCTAAGCGCTCATCGCTCTCACTTTCGCCTTGGCTTCTCGAATCTAGCACATCAGTTTACAACTCCAATCAATTTCACTAACAGAGTGATTTATCAGTGACTATTCAAGTCAAATCTAACTATTGTACCATCCAAAGAAGCAAACCTCAAAGAGAATGAAACATATAATAGTAAACAAAATTGATACAGCTAGCTACTAATCAAACCAAAGCATCAGAGATAAACAAAACTCAGCAAATGATAAACAACTTCAATCATAATCATGAATCTAATAACAAAACTATCAATAAGTTAGTCCAAAACCGAAAACTAGATTCAACCCAGATGGATTACGAAGCAGAACATGCTAAAAATAACCGAAAGATCAAATTTTTACAGCTTGAGATCCCTAAATAGTGAGCCTAAAACCTTAATCGAAACACACTGAAGGATAAAAAGGAAGTAAAAAGGATACCCATTTGTTTAGATCAATGAACAAAACAATAAAAATCCAAACTTTGAAGAAACTAAAAAGAGAACAAAGTAAAAACAAACTCAGATTTAAAGCGAAGCTTAATATAAAAACAAACAAGAAAGGTCGCCTAAACGTGTGTGTGTGATTGAAATAATTGAGATACAGAGAGACAACAACAACCAAAAAGGCAAAAAGGAGAAAGTAGTAGTGAGATTATGGGGTGTTAAAGAATGAAACCATGGTTGTTGGATTTGAGATTGATTAGAGTAGAAGATGCTTGTTGTTCTTCTTCTTGCTTTTTCTTGGCAGCTTTCCTTTTCTTAGCACCTGAAGGCATGATTTAGGCTCCTTTGGTGGGGATCGATCTCAAACAACAGCTATGGCGGATCGTGGCTTGTCTCTTTGATTTCTCTCTGTTAAAATAAGGAAATAAAAATGGCGTCTTTTTTTTTGTCGAGCCGTAAAAGTTTCAAAACTCAAAACTGTGGAAGTGGGAAAGTTTTGGGTCGTTTAGATTCTTTATACATGTGAAAGGGTTTCTTCGTTTTATTGATTTTGTTGTGTTTGTTTCGTTTATTTTCCGCGTTTGTTCCGTTTAGTACTACTAATTTAGTCATTAACGAAATATAGATAGAGATTTTTTGTAAAGTTAGTTCTAACAAAATTTTCACAACTTGTTTGGGTTATAGATAAATTAAGTTGTCATTCAGCACTTTAGATTAACAAAAGTATGTTTTAATCCTACAAATATACTTTCGTCTATAAAGATTATAAGAAAAAAACTTCTTTAAGTTTACAACAACAATATTGCAATTTTGAGCGACTTTTGTTGCATGATTTTTTTAAAAAATAGAACCTTGTTTAAGAACATGGAATATGGTAAAATATCTCACTGAAATTTTAAGTCGGTAGTGTAGGAATCTATATAATAAAAAAGCCAATGTTAATGATAAAATAATAAAAGTATAAGGTTGTCTTTTCAGATTATAATTATGTAATGGCAGTTAGGACAAAATGATATGGGAGGAGTGGGGACAAGAAACAAGTGGTCATGAGTTGTCCATGTCAGATTTTTTTCGTTAATACCTATACTTTTAATTTACTTATCTTTCTGTTTATGCGAAACGGATTTAATTACTCATTAATAATCCATACCGTTACAGCTTCCAAATAATTCAATCGCGAACGCTCCTTTAACCGAACCGGACCGGTTTGGTTCAATCACAGAGATTAATCGAATCGACCCGACCCGACCCGGCTCGTCTCAGATCGATGTGTGTGCTCTCTGTGATTGACTGATTTTCTCAGAGGGATAATCAGTGACACATCGAGTCAAAGAAGAACATACATAATCTTTGAATCAGATCTGATCTGTTTTGTCAGTTTTGAAGCTGGTCTGATCAAATTGAGATTTCTCAATTCCACTCAAAAACCCTTAAAAAGCTTGTCTCTTTTTGTTTTCTCTTAATCAATTCGGGTAAATCAAGAGGAGACGTAACAATGGATGCTTTTAGAAGACAAGCGAGCAAGCTTAGGGATCAAGTCGCAAAGCAGCAACTGGTAGGTCTTAAATTGCGAGTATAATAGTCTCTGAATCTTCTAATTTGGAAACTTTTGCTAGCTGCATACTAATCTCATCGATTACTTGTATATTAGTCTTATAGAGAGTTGTTTGTTTACACAATCTTGGTGACTGATATGTGTTGTTGATGTGTGATAATTGGGAATGTAGGCTGTGATAAAGCAATTCAGTGGGACTGGTTATGAAAGCTCAGATGTAATGGTGATTGATGAGCTAGAAATGCAAAGGCATCACCAACTCGATAAACTTTACCGCTCTACTCGTTCTGCCAAGGTTAGACTGACATTGACTTAATGTTAATGGCATTGTCATCGTTTATATGAGTTCATTGTTTGGGGAGAAGGTTTCAGATCATAGCATAATATCCTCAAACATATGTTATTGTTGTCATATTCAGGAGTTCCAGAGAGATATTGTTAAAGCCGCTGAGGCATTTACTTCCATCGGTCTCAAACACATTGAAGCAGGTACTTAACTACTTATGAGTGTCTGTTTTGTGGTACCTATCATTGAATTAAGTTACACTATGATGCATTTGTGGGTTTTCTTCTAATAATCTTTACAATTTCAGGAACCAAGTTGTCTGAAGACTGTTGTAGGTATGGGAACGAAAACAGTCAGAATATCGATGAGAATATACTTGCCAAGGCTGCAGCTATATACGGTGATGCTCGGAAACATGTAGACAAAGAACAAGAAGACTTCAACAAGCTTTTGGCTTCTCAGGTTCGGCTTGGATTATCTGTGGTTGTTTAATCTTAGTATGTTTACTTAGAATTAAATCTAGTAGATAACAAGAGTAAACCTTTTTGTTAAATGCGTTAAGGTTTTGGATCCTCTTAGAGCTATGGTTGCTGGTTCTCCTCTTGAAGATGCTCGTCATCTTGCTCAACGTTACAGCCGCATGAGACAAGAAGCAGAGACACATGTAATCTTCTTAAAATCTAAGTTCTATTATGATGTTGGCTTATTGTGATGTAAGTTAAAACTTAAAAAGCAAAACAGGCAACAGAAGTCTCTAGACGGCAAGCACGTGTAAGAGAAGCTCCGATTCCAGAAAACGTGGCAAAGCTTCAACTAGCGGAAGCAAAAATGCAAGAGCTAAAAGCAAATATGGCGGTTCTCGGGAAAGAAGCAACTGCTGCTTTAGCCGCTGTTGAATCACAGCAACATAGACTCACTTTCCAGAGGCTTGTGGCGATGGTATGTTTTACATACACACTGGATTTTGTGTCTTATAAAGATTACTATTTACCGTATTGCTTATTTTAGGTTGAAGGGGAGAAGAATTATCACTTAAGAATAGCAGCCATCCTCAGTGACATTGAAGCCGAGGTTAGTTTTGGATGAATCTTTCCCATATCTTATTCTCATCAAAGGCTCACCCTTTTGGTCTTACCGCATAGATGGTAACTGAGAAACAACACAAAGAATCTGCTCCTCCTGCGATTCCAACAGAGAACGGCTCAGAGAAAACATCATACTTTCTAGCTGAAGTAAGTGTTATATTGTGAAATATTATCATCACGAGAAAGAAAAAGACTCTTCATAAGCAACATATATGTTCTCTCGACAGGTGATTCATCCGTTTTCCGCTGCTTCAGAGAAAGAGCTAGAATTGGAAAAAGGAGATTACGTCGTTGTCCGAAAGGTTCACATTTCATTGCCACAATCAAAGAACTAATCTTTGTGGTGAGATAGCAAGAAACTTAAGTCTTTGTACTGTCTTTCTTTCGTATTCTCAGGTGAGTCAAACCGGTTGGGCTGAAGGAGAATGCAAAGGCAAAGCTGGTTGGTTTCCTATGGCTTACATTGAGAAGCGACAGAGACTTCCCACAAACAACTTTGCTGCTGAAGTTTACTGAGTCTCTTCTTCAAAGATTTCACTTCTTTTTCTTACATTTGTGTCTGAAATACTCTGTTTTGTTCAGTCATTACTAAGGAAAATTACTACTCTTGTTCATATTTGTTGAGTTAAATTACCCTTTACCTCCAAAAGATGTTTATTGGTGTTCTTATTGCAGATAAAAACATTGAAGGTTCTTGAATTCAGTTACACCCCCGTAAGTATCATAATCTTCCAATTTATACCCAATTTCAAAATTTCTAACATTTGGAACCCACTCTGTTAAAAAGCAAACCCAAAGAATTAGTGTGGTACGAGGCTTTTAAAGCTCGACGTTAAAAGATCTCTTTGTCTCAAATTTATAAGTTCAACGGACAAAAATAACGAATCAATTCCAAAAATTCTCTCTTTTCAGTTCATACCAAAAAACAAAGTCTCTTAATTTGCACTCATGTGGAGAGTGACAAGAGAAGCATAAGCACCACCTGAAATCTTCATCAGTGTCTCATGCCTTCCTTTCTCCGCAATAATGCCGTTTTTCACAACCGCGATCACGTCTGCATTCTTAATGGTCGTGAGCCGATGAGCCACTACTACAGTGGTTCGATTAACCATAACTCGATCAAGCGCATCCTGAACCACACGCTCAGATTCTGCGTCCAATGCACTTGTCGCTTCATCGAGCAACAAAATCTTAGGATCTTTCAAAATCGCACGCGCAATCGCAATCCTCTGTTTCTGACCGCCCGATAGCTGAACACCGCGTTCTCCAACCGACGTATCATAACCCTGAGGCAATGAGCTGATGAAGTTATGTGCGTTTGCGGCTTGTGCTGCTGCTATAATCTCTTCCTCTGTGGCTCCACCGGTTTTACCATAAGCTATGTTTGATCTGATCGTCTCGTTGAACAAAATCGGTTCTTGACTAACCAAACCCATCTGTTGCCTTAACCAACTCAATTTAAATGTCTGAATTTCCACCTGATCGATCAAAATCTTGCCTGAATCTGGATTATAAAACCTCTCAATCATGCTTATCACCGTCGATTTCCCGCTCCCGCTCTCTCCAACAAGTGCAACGGTCTGAAAAACAACCAATAACCAATCTTAACCGCTGAATCCGATTTAACCGGTGAAAGAAAATGCTCTGTTTTTTACCTTTCCGGATGGGATAGTCAAGCACAAATCCCGGAAAATCTGAACGTCCGGTCGCATCGGGTACCGGAAACTAACATGACGGAATTCGATATCGCCATGAACGTTTTGTAACGTTGTACCTTCATCAGAGCTCGAAACGATCTTTGGTTTACTATCAAGAATATCGAAAATCGAAGCTGCAGAGTCTTTAGCTTTGTTTGTATCAGGTGCCATAGCACTCGTTTGAGAAACTCCAATAGCCATGATCGTCAATGCAAAGAAAACCTGTAAAAATCAAGTAGAAAAAAAAAAACCCTCTCAAGATCACTAAACCAAACCGTGATCTTAACTAAACCGAGAAATGTTTCTCTTCTTACCTTGAAGACTTCACCAAATGTGGCTTTACCTATTTGAATCAACCCCGCACCACTGACGAAACATACACAATTGATGCAATAGAGAAAAAAGAAAGAGAAACCGAAACCCGCACCGCTCAAAAGACCTAACCGAACACCGTTCTTCTTCGGTCCATCGCATTTTTGTTGGTATAAATCCATCACTTTTCCCTCTGCACAGAAAGATGCAACCGTTCTTATGCTACTCACTGCATCATTCGCCACTTGACTCGCTTCTTCATACATCGCCTAAACCAGGATAAAATCGATCAGTAAACTGAATTCGACACTAAACCGGGATAGAACCAAAGAAATGTTGGGACCATTATATTAAACCTTAGCATCTGCACTGAAACCAGTCAAGAACTTGGTTTGAGCATATCCTTGGATGACAATAAATGGTGAGAGAGCAAGAACTATGAGAGCTAGCATCCAATTCGCGGTAAACGCTATTATCAACCCGGTGGTTACTGTAGCTATGTTTTGTACTATTAACGCCAATGCATCTCCTACCAAACTTCTCACTGTTGAAGCATCGGTGGACAACCTCGCTCCAATCGCACCGCTGATGCAAACGCAAATAAATATTAGAATCAAAACATACAAAATACACGTTTAGCGATTTATATAATGTTATATTACCTGGAATTTGCTGTATCATCGAACCAACTGATTTCTTGATGAACCACTTTATCAAAACACATTGATCGGATGCGTTTAATCAATTTCCCTCCAGCGATTCCAAAGAAATAGTTTTGGATCGGGATCATGAAGAAATTGGCTAAACCGAGAGCAATATAAATCAGCGCCCAAAAATGTGAATCTTTCTTCAGTATCTTTGCTGGTTCGTAGAACATATTGATCGAGCTCGAAAGCAGTAAACCAAAGATGGGAAACAACATTCCGTGAACCATTGCGGCAATTGAACCGAGCAATAAAACCGGAATTTCCGGTTTGTTGAGGCGAGCAAGTCGTTTTAATGACACTTTCTTGTGCCTTACGGTTTTTTCCTCATCTTCGACCTCGTCGGTTTGGTTGATGTTAACTCCCGGAAAGAAGATATTGGAAGCGAGAGAGAAAGAATGGCGACTGCTCGATGAATTCCGGCTAACGGATCTTCTCATCGCTGATGATAACCTATGACTTCCTGATCTTTCGACGTCTAAGCTCGTTTCAGGTCTCTCTGATTCGTTAGCTTCTTCTTTTGATCCTTCTTGAAGACGAACAAGCTGTGAATAAGCTCCCTCAGGATTTTGAATCATATCATCGTGAGTCCCTGTAGAATATTAACAATCGATTACTTATAGTGCACAATATTGTTTTCGAACGCGGTAACTTTTTGCACACGGTTACTGTTATACCTTTCTCGACAATTTTTCCTTGGTGGACAACAGCGATTACATCGGCAGTTCTAATTGTGGTCAAACGGTGAGCAACCACAACGGTAGTCCGATTTGACATTAAGTTCACGAGCGCATCTTGAACAATGCGTTCTGATTCTGCGTCTAACGCGCTTGTGGCTTCGTCTAATAGCAATATTTTAGGGTTCTTCAAAATCGCCCTAGCGATCGCTAGCCTCTGTTTCTGCCCGCCAGACATTTGCGTCCCGTGCTCTCCTACCATTGTATCCAAACCCTACAAACAGAGAATTTCATTTAAAAGGAAAAAGAAAATGCAACGAATACTCATTAAAAAAAAAATATGCAATGAGTACAACAAATCTTTCTAATAGTAGTTTCTGTATTGAAATTTGAAGGTACCTGTGGGAGTTTATCAATGAATTTAGCCGCATTAGCGAGCTCAATCGCAGTTCGAATCTCCTGATCAGTCGCGTCTTCTTTCCCATAAGCAATGTTCTCTCTTATTGTAGTCGCAAACAACACTGGTTCTTGGCTAACCAAACCGATTTTGCTCCTTATCCATTTGAGCTGAAGTTTCTTCAAATCAATGTTGTCTATCAATACTTGTCCTGATTCTGGATCATAGAACCTCTCGATTAGACTGATAACTGTCGATTTTCCGCTTCCGCTCTGTCCCACCAAAGCCACTGTTGTGCCGTTCGATACAAAGAGCGAGAATCCAGCAAAGATTTGAACATCGGGCCTAGCCGGATACCTAAAGTAAACATCTTTAAGCTCAATGTCTCCTTTAATATCCTCAAGAACAGAACCACTCATATCGTAAGCATCAATCTTTGGAGTCCTCTTGATAGTTTCAAACATTTTGAAAGCTGCGGCTCTTCCTGCAGCGAAAGCATTCAAACTCGGCGATGTTTGCCCTAGCGACCTGACAAGACAAGGTAGCTTGATGAATATGTAAGATCGTATGCGATGAGTCAACTGAGGGATTAGGATTTTTAACTCACATTCCTCCAGTCAAGACCGCGAAAATTATATTGATGACTTGTCCGCCATTGTAACCTTTCTCCATTATCAGCTTTGCACCATACCAAACCGCTAAACCGTAGCTGCAAAAGATCACAGCTAGCATTGTGCCAAGCCCTAGACCAGAGATCAAACCCTGTTGAACCACAGTCTTGTAAGCTATCTCGAGCTTGCTTTCGTATTTTTCCGTTGCTTGTTTCTCCCCCGTAAACGCTACTACCTAAGGGAAAAAAACCGCGATTTTATCTACTGGCACGGATGTTAATTTTTGGAAAGGGGAATAAGAAAAGAAGAGAATTAAACTCACTGTTCTAATGGCTCCAACGGTTTGTTCAACTACGTTTCCAGCCTCTGCGTAAGCGACTTGACCACGACCAGCCATTTTAGACATGATCAGAGACATGGCTGCACCTGCGATCACAATCAGAGGGATACAACTGCAAAGAACCAACGTTAACCGCCAGCCTTTAGAGAAGGCAATTACGAATCCTCCAAAGAACGTCATTGCTAGTTGTATGAATTTTCCAACCTAGGCATCAAAACCAAAAGTTTCTCAGTATCTTGTGTCGCAAGAAATCAATTTTTTGTGATTAGATTTAACTCAAGAACCTTTTCTCCCATGGCGTCTTGAATCAAAATAGTGTCTCCAGACATTCTTCCAATAACCTCTCCGGTGTTTGTCTCCGTATCGAAGTAGCCGATATCTTGTCTTAATATCGTTTTCAGGTATAGACCACGAATTGTGGCGGATTGACGTTCTCCAGTAACCATCCAGCATGAGACCTCTGTTGAAGAATTGCAGAAGAAACCGTTAACTTGGATCACAAGTTAGGGTTAAAAAAACAGAGAGTAGTAAGCTTACGGAGGAAGGCGACGACACAAGAGTATACTGCAAGGTAAATAAACTTTACAGCAACCTGTAAACGTGGAAGGAAGTTTAATGAATTAGTTACTAAATAAAATCGATTATTTTCCACACCAAAACTAAAGTTGCTTTCAATCTTTAACTTTAAAGTAAAGGCTAAATAAACAGTATCTTTGTCTATATCTTCAAAACAAAGAAAACAGTAAACTCCATTAATGTTGTATATATTTATTTCATGTAACTCATATAAAGAAATAAAGTATAATTAAGATCAATCAATGTGATTTTGTAAAGCAGAAATTAAAGGGTGTTTACTATTTTAAGTTACATCATAATTTTTTTTTTATCAAAAGTATAGATTAAAAAAAAAAAACTCAAATGGAATAAGTAATAACAACGAATCACATTATTAAGGAACATTGGATAATCACTATAAAATCAAGAATATTTATTTATTCACCCTAATCCTTAAATCAAGGCTTGATCGAGAAAATCTTGACCCGGCTCGATGATCTAATCAATCCCAAATTAATTAAAAGATAATCAAAATTAAAAGAAGAAAAAAAACCCTAACCTTCCACACTTCTCTAACCATATGATCTGGATCGGTGGTGCCAAAGGCATTTATGAGCTGGCCAAAGATTAGAGTCATGAGCGGCTGAGTTAGGCCATTACCCATAGCGGCGATAGTCCCGACCGTCATCAAAACTACGTCTGTTTTGTCGGCAAACGAAAACAGTTTGAAAAACGACACTTTCTGATTTCCACCATCATTCTTCTTGGGAGATTTCTCCTCCATTGTTTCTTTTCTTTCCTCTTCTTTTTTCATAGGAAAAAAGTAAAGGTAATAGAAAAACTTTCACGGGTTCTATGAGGAATGAGATCGATGAAAATAAAAAATAGAGAAGGCTTTATATATAAGGGAGGTTATTGCGTAGAAAGAGATATCAAAATTTGATACGCGTTCTTGAAGAAAAACAAATTGATAACAAAATAATCCAGACTGTAAAAATATGAGAATCTTAGAGAGTTTCTAGAAGAGAGATACAGAAGTGAGGCAACGAAGACAGAGGAGAAAAAAACTGGTGAAAATTCAAATACCGTTATGGGTTTTTTTAGATCTCACTTATATATATAAGTCACTAACTTACTTTTTGTGATCGTCTCTCTTCCTTAATATAGAGTTTGATAGTTAATAACTATTTTTAATTATTGTCTTTGACGTTTGCGTTATGATGTTGTTGGAGCTTTTAAGAAATTAAGCGTTAGTTTTGTTTTCTTAACAATATATATTATCTCATGTAAATAATATAAGAACAAAATTCCAATAATATTTATCGATTCGGAAATTCGAATTCCCAACAAAATTTGACCATAGTTTATTCCGTTCGGCTCCACCAAAGATATGTAACTAATTAAAGATTATTGCTATTCGCTCTTTATTAATTGCTTAATTTTGTATTCTCATTGTGTTCTAGTTATGTTATCAGGATGGGAAGCTATAAAAAGTACACGTCGATACATAATATATTGATTGGTTTAGAGTTAATTAGAATCGTATAAACATAATTTAGTCATAAGGATTAAGGAGAAGCCTTAGTGGAGAATCAAACATCTTTATATCCGCAAATTTGTGTGAAAACTTACTTTTGGAAAAGATGGTGTATGTGTATCAATGCAGATTTTTGAAATCAACTTCTAAATTTATCTATTATTTTAGTTTTTTCATTTAAAGAATTGATATTGCATAAATTTTAATAGTTTTTGTTTTTAATGTGTGAAATTCGTATAACAATATGTATTTGCGTAATGAAAGGAAGAGAGTAATATAAACCATGTGATATATATATCAAAGAAAATTAATTTTATATAAAAAAACAACCCTTACTTAATTATATGTATATCTCCAAGCACGGGCCACAAGAATTGTTCACCGCTCATTGTAGATAAGCTACAATGTCAGTTGTTGTTCTGGCATAAAATTTTATGGCATCGTCGACGATCGAGTTGTTGTTACACCTGATTACCTGATAAGAGACAAGTTTGCTTCCTTGGGCATCACCATTCACCAATGATTCCTTCTGCTTATTAATCATGCTCTTCATCGGGATAGAGTAGAGACCACATCTTATTGGAATGAACTTAATCACTAGCAATTTGATGTGAAATGATTACATGTATATTATGTATAGCGCATATAATGTTCATGAATGTGTCAATGAAAAGAAAACCCAAAGAGTATACTGGTGAATACAAAAAGATAAAGCAAAAGGATGCATTAACCTTGTTTCCATTTCATTTTTTATTTAATAATATGACAATGATATAGACTGTATACTCTATGAAAGTCTTACATATTATTTCATAAAAAAAAAATGTACATCAATTATGGATTCAAATTTTCTCTGTTCTTTGGACATGCTTTGTAATTTGCTTTCTTTCAAAAGTAAATATTAATGTCAAATTTTTAAAAGTTGAAAAGAAATTAAAAAGAGATTTTGATTCTAATCTTTACAGAATAATGGAAGAAACGATGACGCATTATGCATTACCATACTAGTCAATTTATACGTCCATAACTCATCATTTATCAATTATCACTTATGCCTTCAATACCAGTCACTTCTAAGTTCTAAACTTTTTTTTTTTTTTTTTTTTTTAAACTTTACAACAACAACAACAAAAAAAAAAAAAACTAGTCACTTCTTTACTACAAAAGAAAACGTCAACTAGCGGCAAACTTTGATCCATATCATTAAGCGCTCGCGCTAAACACAAAAACGTCGATGAATTTGTAACATCTGCGTAATAATAAAAAATGTATAAAGTAGTGTTGATAAATACTATGAAATTATTATTTGATCATTCAGTGCATGATTTACGTCGACAATTTTTTTTTTAATAACATCTGATAAAAAAAATTTTTTTTTTTTTTTTGACATGATTTACGTTAGATTAACTATATTTAGCGTGGTTGACATTATTTTTTTTTGGGTATAAAGAGTGGTTGACAATTAAAGCAAATTTAAAATTATTCTTTCGAATTACGTACTATCATTTATTTTTTTTGTTAAAGAATTACGTACTATCATGTATAAATATATTCTCGAATCTCGCATTATCAAATATATACTTGAAACGTGTATACCATTCGAGATTATATTCTTGGTTTGACGGCATATAAACAAGCCATGCAATTTTGTTTTTGCCGCGAATCAAATAATCTTATATTTCTTATACAATATAAAGAATGAATATAAATTTAAACAAAAACTGAAGTCTATATAGTCTCTCGAACTGGTGTCAAGAATAACTTTTTGATTATATTCTATACAATTAGTATCTATTTACGTATTACTTACTAGTGATGCACAATAAAACAAATTCTGACAGTTAATGTAATAGAACCAGATTCACTCAGTTATATGTCACTATCAACTAGAATACATTCGACTGCAAAACATTATGAAATCTTTTTATTTTCTATTTTCTTTCGTTCGACCGATAAAACCCAATTACTTAAATTCAAGAAAATCATCTTTTGTTCCTGAGGTATATCCACAGATCTAAACTTTTAAATATACATGCACGGAACTTAAACACAAATGTTTATTGTTTTGATTTAGAATACGGTTGTTCTTTTTTGGTCAACATACTTCATATATTACAACCTTTAGAAATGTTAGACAAACTCACTTATATAGTCAAACTTAATCGTCAAAGTGTTGATATCTTAGATATTTATAATTAAGCGAATCAAAATAATAATCTGCTTTCGACTCCTAGCGTTTTCCTTCGATGTATACACATATGAACTCAGATGGTGAAACACATACGATATTACCACAACCCACTAAGCTAAGTCATAGTCAATTATAATTTTTAACAATAAAAGTAAATATATATAATTAACATCAAGTTGTTTAAGATATTCCAAAGCTATATTAACACTTCCACAATATGTAAATCTCCCAAGCTTTTGACAGTCTACAATATGCTTCGCATTCTCTTAATATTCTTATAGTATGTGAAAGCATATAAAAAAGCTTTAGACCATGTTCATTTCACGGCCGCTGCAGATGACAACAATACATCTTGTTTGTAGTTGCTAGCGATCAGCGATCAACAACCAATGATAAGTGAATGTATGCCTAATCTCTCGAACTTTGACGGTAAACAAAATACTTCGTATTTTCTCAATAACCTTATTATATGCTTTTGTGAAAGCATAGAATAAAGCTTTAGAGTTTAGACCATGTTCGTTTTACAGGATTGCTTAAGATAACATCACGTTTTGTTAAAAAAAAAATTTGTAGTTGCTATCGATCAACGACTAAAGATTAGTGACCAATGAAAACAACCAATTCTTGTTTGTTTTTGTAGTTAGTAATTCAATAAGAGAATTTGGTGACCGGTTTCGAGAACTAGCAACTAAAAATTCAGTCACTAAATATTTCAACGTTTTAAATTTTGGATTTCGTTTATCACTAAAATTAGTTAATTTTGTTGATGACAACAAAACAAACTATATTACATGTTCTTCAAACTAACATGACCATAAGAAAACCTTTAAAAGAAAAAGGAAAAAAATTGTATGCAGCCTATTAAATATGGAGGCCGGAGCCTCAACAAGTTAAAGCCCAAAATAATTGTTAATTTATATCTTTAGCCCAAAAACCCAAAAAAACAAAACGACGCCGTATTATAGTTAACCCTACGAGTGGAAATACATTAGTTTGGAGAAGAGAACAGGCAGAGAGAGAGAGAGAGCGACACAGAGAGGCAGTTCTGAGAAACAATGGCGGTAGAAGACACTCCTAAATCTGTTGTTACGGAAGAAGCAAACCCTAATTCTATAGAGAATCCGATTGATCGATACCATGAGGAAGGTGATGATGCCGAAGAAGGAGAGATCGTTGGAGGAGATGGAGATGGAAACGTTGACGAATCGAGCAAATCCGCTGTTCCTCAATCGCATCCTTTAGAACATTCATGGACTTTCTGGTTCGATAATCCTTCTGTGAAATCGAAGCAAACCACTTGGGGAAGTTCCTTGCGACCGGTGTTTACGTTCTCCACTGTTGAGGAATTTTGGAGGTTAGGTTTTTGATTTTTTCCCGACTCAATATCTTGTTTGTTCAATTATTCTGCATCTGGGTTTTGTTTAGATTTTGACTTCTCGAGGAAATTTATGTTCTTTATTGGTGGATTAGAAGATTTCATTCAAGTCATTGTTCTTATATGTTTATGATGAATTGCTCTGTTTGGTGTTTGAATTCGTAGCTAAAGCTTATGTTAGGGTTTATAGTAGATAGCTAAGATCTTTTGTTTACTTGTTTGCTTCAGATGAACTTAACATTGAACCAAAGTTTGTGAGAGAAAGAGACAAACTTTGAAATCATCAAATCTTTATTAGTGATTTTCTAGGTATCAGAATATGTATTGTGAAGCTCTTCCCCATGAGATTCTTTGGTTTATGTATTGTTCTTTTGACTTCTTATTTTGAAAGATGTTTTGCTTTGCTTTGCTTTGCAGTTTGTACAATAACATGAGGCATCCGAGCAAGTTAGCCCCTGGAGCTGACTTTTACTGTTTCAAACACAACATTGAACCTAAGTGGGAGGATCCTATTTGTGCAAATGGAGGCAAATGGACTATGACTTTCCCTAAGGACAAGTCTGATAAAAGCTGGCTCTACACTGTACGGTTTCTATTCTTCTTTTATTTTGACTCCGTAGTTCCCGCTTCACCATCCAATCGAGTCTAACCGGGTTTTTCTTTTTACATGCTTGGTATAGTTGCTTGCATTGATTGGAGAACAGTTTGATCATGGAGATGAAATATGCGGAGCAGTTGTTAACATTAGAGGAAAGCAAGAAAGGATATCTATTTGGACCAAAAACGCATCAAACGAAGCTGCTCAGGTAAATAGAAAAGACTTTTCTCATTAAAACTCATCAAACAGTTTCTCTGTGGAAAAAAGACATGAATTCTCGTCTGCTTCAATGTTGCAGGTGAGCATTGGAAAACAATGGAAGGAGTTTCTTGATTACAACAACAGCATAGGTTTCATCATCCATGTAAGAAGAGAGCTTCTCATGATACTAATTCAAAAGTCTTTTTTATTTTTCAGATCTCTCATTGTTTGGTTTGGTTTCTGTTTTCTGTTTTTTCAGGAGGATGCGAAGAAACTCGACAGGAATGCAAAGAACGCTTACACCGCTTGAAACGAAACAACCTCTCTCAAATCTTTGCATTGTTTCAATTACAGTTTTGTATGTGAGAGATCTCTATTTATATCATCGAAACATGACTTGATACACTGTCTTTGCTCGTGAGTGTTGATTGTTCACAAGCTCTGACATTTCATTTAGTAATATATTAGTATGGTCTTATGGTGGTGGTCAGGCAATTACTTTCTGATAATCCACCGGAGTGAGAGCAAGCTTAACCGACATACCCCTGTCTCCTTCTAACTAAAGACTTATTGGGCCTTAAAAGCTTATATATAATACATGTTTTGATGTTTAATTGACAAGAGCCCATGTACTCATGTGTGAATGAAGTTAACCGTTGATAAACTTTACCGGTTTATTATGGGGATATAAAATTTAATTAAGGGCAAGTACTGTAACATTGTCATGGTGACCAAACCTTTCAACTTCAATTCTAATTAACCTGTGATCACGTAAATGATTTGCAGCATAACTCTTCATTAATGCAATGTAATAACATCAAAATTTAATTAAAACGCCAATTACCGTTTTACTCTCACATTATAAAAAGAAGTAACAAAAAGAAATTCTTAAAGATTTTGCTTTCCCGAAAAAGATGAATTGCATCAAACAGTTTCTCTTGACAATTTGCTTTTCTCTAGCCCTAACATGTCAAGATCATGTCTTAGCCGGCGGCACCACCACGAGAGACATCATAGTCCCGAAGATTTCTGAGTGGCAAGTCACGGTTCTTAACGGTTTGACCACTGGTGAAACTCTTTTCATCCATTGTAAATCTAAGGAAGATGATCTAGGTCAAATTAGTCTGAAGTTTGGAGATAGATTTTTTTGGAACTTCGGAGAAAATATGCTTCACTCAACTTTGTTTTGGTGCTATATGAGCAAAGATGATGGTCATATGAATGTAAACGTGTTTTGGGATGATGTTATTTTGTTCCATAGATGTGGTTGGAAAAATTGTATTTGGACCGCAAAAACCGATGGTCTTTATCTTTGGAATTCAGCGAGCGGTGAAGATGTATTGTCGAAGAAATGGGAAGTTGGATGGTGAAGACATATTTTTGGTATTTTGGTATATTTTATTAAATGCATATCGTTGATTTTGGAAAGAAAAAAAAGTAATAAAAAAATTTGTCATAAATTTCTCTCTTATTTTGTGTATTTTTTTCATCAATGATTGATTTTTGTCATCGATTCACATCCTCAGATTTAATCGAACTTCTAATTTAGGTTTTAAAATTTCACCTAAGCATTTATTTTAGTTGATGGAATGATTGTTTAGCAGTGAACCGATTAACTCGGTTTTTGACGGTGACCGGTTAGAGGAAATGGGAGTGTCGGTAGGAGATCTCTAAGTAGCGAGCATATCAAATTGTCAACTGTCTGAAAAGGACCACTTGGGACGACAAGATTCTTCGGCTAATAATAATACATCACTCGTTTCAACAAATAAATTTTTTCTTTCTATTATTATGCAATCTTATAACGTATGGGTTTGATCTTTTTTTATATATAAACCAAATGGTTTCTTATGTATTTTCAAGTATTCATTCCAATAATGCTAAACCATAACCTGAAATTTATTTTAACTATATATAAAATCAACTACCTAAAAGATTAAAAATATACAAAATAAAGTATAGTTTATATACAAACGCACACAAAAGGGGTTGAAAAACATATGGATGCATGTGCAAAGATTAGATCTAAATCTATGACTATTGTAATAATAATATTGCTAAGATCTTGCTGCAAAACTACACACATTTAATTCCAAATTAATAGTTTTTTTGAAATTGAATTATATCAAACGCGCCTTCATCATCAAGTTAAAATCAAATCTTAATTAGTGAAGACAAAGAAGAAGAAGAAGAAGAAGACATTATTTTAAGTGAGTTCTCTCTCTGTCACACTCACAAAGCTTTATACTTTCTGCTAGCTCATCACTGAAAAGAGCTTAAACCAGAGAGATCTGATAATAGAAAGAGATTGTAGAGTCTCTCTCTGCTACAGCAAGATCTATATCGACCAGGTTAATATTTCTCTCTATTGTTACTTCGTTTTCTAGCTCTGTTTCAACGAGATCCGATTCTGGGTTTTCGATTTCAATGCTAAAGTTTTAGTCTTTGGATCTTACTATGTTAGGATTAGTCTTTGAAATCGATAAACCCTAGATTTCAATTGTTAAAGTCTAGGTTTTGATTAGTTTGAATTGGCTAATTCCTCTTTTTAACAGATCTTGATGTTTTTAGCTCAAAGTAGTGTGTTTTACTAAGAATCAAGTTTGTGTTTTGTTGAAAATGCTTCAGGAGATTTGAAAGAATCATGGGTTCTAAGCATAACCCACCAGGGAATAACAGATCGAGAAGTACACTATCTTTACTCGTTGTGGTTGGTTTGTGTTGTTTCTTCTACCTTCTTGGAGCATGGCAAAAGAGTGGGTTTGGTAAAGGAGATAGTATAGCTATGGAGATAACAAAGCAAGCTCAGTGTACTGACATTGTCACGGATCTTGACTTTGAACCTCATCACAATACAGTGAAGATTCCACATAAAGCTGATCCGAAACCGGTTTCTTTTAAGCCGTGTGATGTGAAGCTCAAGGATTATACGCCTTGTCAAGAGCAAGACCGAGCTATGAAGTTCCCGAGAGAGAACATGATTTACAGAGAGAGACATTGTCCTCCTGATAATGAGAAACTGCGTTGTCTTGTTCCAGCTCCTAAAGGGTATATGACCCCGTTCCCTTGGCCTAAAAGCAGGGATTATGTTCATTACGCTAATGCTCCTTTCAAGAGCTTGACTGTCGAGAAAGCTGGACAGAATTGGGTTCAGTTTCAAGGCAATGTGTTTAAATTCCCTGGTGGAGGAACTATGTTTCCACAAGGCGCGGATGCGTATATCGAAGAGCTAGCTTCTGTTATCCCTATCAAAGATGGATCTGTTAGAACTGCATTGGACACCGGATGTGGGGTAAGTCGATTTCGTTTTGATCTGGTAACACATCTTATTGATAATTAGATTCTTATTGATGCTAATTTTCCATCTCTAGGTTGCAAGTTGGGGTGCTTATATGCTTAAGAGGAATGTGTTGACTATGTCGTTTGCGCCACGGGATAACCATGAAGCACAAGTTCAGTTTGCGCTTGAGAGAGGCGTTCCAGCGATTATCGCTGTTCTTGGATCAATTCTTCTTCCTTACCCTGCAAGAGCCTTTGATATGGCTCAATGCTCTCGATGCTTGATACCATGGACCGCAAACGGTAAATTTTGAACTGTCAAATTATGCGCAAATTCACATTTCTTGCTCAATATATACTCATATTTGTTGTGTCTTTGCTTCTTGATTGGTTGTACAGAGGGAACGTACTTAATGGAAGTTGATAGAGTCTTGAGACCCGGAGGTTACTGGGTCTTATCGGGTCCTCCGATCAACTGGAAGACGTGGCACAAGACGTGGAACCGAACTAAAGCAGAGCTCAACGCCGAGCAAAAGAGAATAGAGGGAATCGCAGAGTCCTTATGCTGGGAGAAGAAGTATGAGAAGGGAGACATTGCAATTTTCAGAAAGAAAATAAACGATAGATCATGCGATAGACCAACACCGGTTAACACCTGCAAGAGAAAGGACACTGATGATATCTGGTACAAGGAAATTGAAACATGCGTAACACCATTCCCTAAAGTATCAAGTGAAGAAGAAGTTGCTGGAGGAAAGCTAAAGAAGTTTCCCGAGAGGCTATTCGCAGTGCCTCCAAGTATCTCCAAAGGTTTGATTAATGGCGTCGACGAGGAATCATACCAAGAAGACATCAACTTATGGAAGAAGCGAGTGACCGCATACAAGAAAATCAACAGACTGATAGGTTCCACCAGATACCGTAATGTGATGGATATGAATGCTGGTCTTGGTGGTTTCGCTGCTGCGCTCGAATCGCCTAAATCTTGGGTTATGAATGTTATTCCAACCATTAACAAGAACACATTGAGTGTGGTCTATGAAAGAGGTCTCATTGGTATCTACCATGACTGGTAAAACATCTATACACACAAATCTTTATCTTCCTTCCATCAATGGCAACAATCTCTCAATTTGTTCAAATCTCTGCAGGTGTGAAGGCTTTTCAACTTATCCAAGAACATACGATTTCATTCACGCTAATGGTGTCTTCAGCTTGTATCAACACAGGTAATGATTATAAACCCTAACTTAACCTTAAAGCTTCAAACTTTCTGAAAATCAGCTTAGCCTAAAGCTACAAACTTTCTGAGAATCAGTAACCCTTAAGTTAGCCCTAAAGCTACAAACTTTCTGACAATTAGCAAAGCTGAATTTGAACCCTAAAGATGTGAACTTTCTGAGAATTAGCAACCCTGAATTTAACCCTAAAGCTACAAACTTTCTGAGAAATCTCAGACATGACATGACTAGTGATGACTCAATGGTTCAGTTCTGTTGTTACTTTGGTTAGTTAAGTGATGGGTCAATTTCATTTTGGCAGCTGCAAACTTGAAGATATTCTTCTTGAAACTGATCGGATTTTACGACCGGAAGGGATTGTGATTTTCCGGGATGAGGTTGATGTTTTGAATGATGTGAGGAAGATCGCCGATGGAATGAGATGGGACACTAAGTTAATGGATCATGAAGATGGTCCTCTCGTGCCGGAGAAGATTCTCGTCGCCACGAAGCAGTATTGGGTCGCCGGCGATGATGGAAACAGTTCTCCGTCGTCTTCTTCTTCTGATAATAGTGAAGAAGAATAAAACAAAAACAAAAACTAAAAAACTCCTCAGGTATTGTATTTAACAGTCCCTGTACTTTACATTTTTACCAGAATTAACCACGAAGTTTTGTTAGGATCAATTAAACCCAAAATTCCTATTTTTTGCCTTTGTTACTATTATCTTATGATTGAGTTTTTTTTTTCAGGTTACTAAGCTTGAAGTGTAGATCTATTTTACAACATCTGGAAAATTCTTATCAAAAGGAAGGAATCAGAATTTCCATTAAAGAAAGGTGTCAAAAGTTGTAAAACTATATAGATGATGATCAAGACGAATATGTGCATTTATGTTTTATTTTTGTTCCCTAGTTTTTAATTTTATTTTTGAATGAAGAAAAAAAATAGTTCCATGTGTTTTGCAAGATAGTTGAAACCTTGGACGCTTGTTATGTATGATGCGATATTGACATTTTTTAATAATAGTTATTTTAAATAAAAATTTATGATATAAATGGAAACTTCTAGATAAATTTAAATTATATAAAGTAGAAATTTCGTCAATAATAGTTCGATGACATTATTGTAGGGAAATTGATTCATATGTGGGTCGATGTTGTACGTAAATGGATACTACTGTTTTGGAACAAAGCTATAGTTGTCATGGGTCACCTTTTGTCTCATGACTTTCATCATACATTTATAGATTACATTATCATATTAATTAATATAAAATTTTACTTATATTTATATATCTATAAAAAAAAAACACAATCTAACTTATACCACATGAGATTTAAACAAAATGAATTTATCCCCAACATTAAATCCGTTTTAAGTTCCGGTCGAATAAAAAACTATGGTTTGTGACATCGGCTCCTTTAGCTACAAACAAAAAGGAGACCAAGGCTAGTTTGCCACTGAACCGGAAATGAGAATCACGACTGCCACTTTAGAGTCTGAATGCCATCCATAGAGTGGATAATACCCTTATACCCTTAATGATTTATCTGATTTAATTAAAAAAAAAAAACAAAATTGAAATCGAGCTGAGGGAGAGAAATCTCAAACTCGATCCAATCTCAACATTTTCCATCTCTGTCATCTCTCCCCTGACACGCTGAAGATTCCCCGGAGCTGCTGAGAGCTCGATTATTTGGCTGTCATCTGTTACTTGTTAGATTTGCTTCTCCTTGTTCACTTTCTTGATTTTGTATCTGAGAATTCGTCTCTCTGCCTCCTCCGATCTCTCTCCCTCTCGCCGTGGATTGAGATGGAGAGCTTACCAACGACGGTCTCAGCTAAATCAGACCGGCGAGGCAGGCCTTCTAAGTCTCAGAACACCTCCAAGCCCTCTCTTATCTTAGCCTTCTTCTCCTGTCTAGCTTGGCTCTGGCCGGTACGTCCCTTTTTTCTCCATTTCCGACTGATTTCAATTCCTGTGAGTATTCAAATCTCATTGATTCTAGATTTGTTCTTCTGTCGGAATTGAATTGTCTAGAGTTTTGAAGATCGTGATGGTGATGGAACATTATTTTCATAGTTGTTGATAGATCTCGAAGATGCTAGATTCTTCCGTTTTTTCTACATTTTTCCACAGATTTGTTGCCAGTCTAGATTTCTATAATTTCAGATATAACTGTATTGCAATGTGTATTTTGGGTTTGAGTTCCATTACAGTAATCTACCAATCACAAGCTCAAATTCGATCACTGGATCGGTATCAATTGGTTCTGATCTCTAATATGGTGTTGTTCTTACGTTTAGGTTGTGGCAAGATGCACAGTACAGAGCAGCACTCAATACTGTGCTTAAGAAGAATTATGATCAGGTTGGTCTTTCTTGTGCCTCTCTTGAATAGAAGAAACCAGTATTCATTCAAACGGGTCATTTTCACTAATCAAATGTTTTGTCTTTTCATCATGTTCTTGTGGAGTATATAGAGGCCTAAGGTTCTTACGGTGGAGGACAAGCTGCTAGTCCTTGGATGCAAGTAAGCTGGATTCTTTTCTCATAACATGTTTTTCTGTTCTGCATGTACTAATACACAATGTAACTGTTTTATAGAGATCTTGAGAGGAGAATTGTTGAAACTGAAATGGAGTTGGCACAGGCAAAGAGTCAAGTAACGTTGAATTGAATGTTTGTAAAGCCGGTGGATGGTTGGCGTCTCTTTGTATAGCAGGGTTCATAGCTATTGCAGTGAGAAAAATGGTGAAAACCAAGTAACGTTGGTTAGATAGAGAGACTAGATTTGGTTATTATATTATTGCTAACGACGTTGTACTTTGGGTATTTTAATTTCAAAGTAAATATATGATATTGTGGAAGGAAAATTATTATTACAACTTGGTTCGACTAGGTACAACTAAGAACATATTAGTATACGTATGTGTACTATAAACAAATAATTTTAAATAATTAAAACTAGAATTTATCATTTTCCTAATCTATACTATTAGTTCACTAGTTAAATTACGTTCATTGTATTATAATTTTTATTAAATTATAAATTAAGATTTCCCTTATTTCCTTCGTACCACACAGAACGACTACTTCCAGATGAATGCAATCGCGGATTTTGTATCCTATTTCCGATGGAGAGAAGTTGTTGCGATCTTTGTGGATGATGAGTATGGTAGGAACGGGATATCTGTATTAGGCGATGTTTTAGCAAAGAAACGTGCCAAGATCTCATACAAGGCTGGGTACAACTAGATTGACCGACTAGTACAACTAAGACCATAAATATATTGGGTACAGCTAAAACTATAACTATAACCATATATGTATCAGTATATGTACTTGTCGTATTCATACAACTATGTTCAACTGGGTATAATTAGGTTTTGACAAGGTACAACTAAGACCATAAATGTATCCGTATGTGTATTCAACAAATAAGAAAAACGATAAATTAGAGTTAACAAGGATTCCAAAAACATGTTGAACTAAAAAAGAAACAATTTTAAATAAATAAAACTTGAATTTATCATTTTCCTAGTGCATACTATTGTTTTCATATGAAACACTCCTTATAGTACAAGGAACACTTTGTAGGTGATCACTTCTTTTGATGCAAAATAGGTGAAAATTATGATTTCGTACAAATTGTATTATGAAAACTTCTTAAATGATAATTAATAGTGTAACAACATATGTCCAACTTAAAATTACTAATTTTTATTAAAGTCCAACTGAAAATACGCAAAAATCGCCAAAGTCCAACTATGAACATGTGAGTACAACTGGACAACTAGTACAACTATGTTTAAAACAAAACAATTTTTTATTAATATCATGCTGTCTTTGGTCCACTTTATCACACGTGTGATGATTTAAAAATAATATCCCGCCGCCAAAAATGATGCTTACGTGGATCATATTTAATTTTTTTTTTTTTTTTTACTTCTTTGAAATTTATTAAAAATCGTTTTTTAAAATGTTATTTTTAATTGTCTCAGTTGTACCAAAATGATCTAGTTGTACTTTCTTATAAGTAATCCATACACATAGTTGTACCTAAATAGACTAGTTGTACCTACAAAACCAATTGAACATAAATATAATCTAAATATTTTTTTGGTTTACAAAAATACGAAGTCATATGTTCTTAATCCACAACACAACAAAATACAAAAATGAAATACAAAAACATAAGTCATGTGCAATCTTAATCCACAAGTACGTGCAGACTTGACTTGTGCGCTTTCTTTCCAGTTCTTGATCTAAATATACCAGTTGTACCTAAATAAACGATTGCATACAATATGATGCATATAAATGAAAAGCTTAATCGAAAACATAAGTCATGTGTTGCCATGGGCATTAGTCACTAACATAATCATATGATTTAATCTTTTTGCATCTACCCAAAATCAAGCAAAAAGTATTACACAAAATCAAGCAAAAGAGATGGCAACATATCAGTTTCCCATTCCACAACACAAACCTTGGCACAGTAGGATCTCTCAACACCAAAAGGAGCTATATAAGATTACAATGTTTTTGATTCCAGCCTCTTCAAATGTGACATTTAAAACTAACTACTCATGGATTTAAGCAGAATTTGGCATAAGTTGGTAAAACTCAAGACTGATGATACACTGACCTTAAGGCCACTTCTTGGCGAACACCGTATCTTACTTTCTTCTCGAAACATCTAGAATTCCTCTTCTTCCGAAACCTATCCAAGGATTGTGCCCGTTGCGGAAGGTTACAGCGGTTCTGGTATTCTACAACATGCTAAAAATAACAACAAAATGACAAAGGTGGAATCGAGATGATTCTGCTGAGCTAGTTCCATCACCTGCGGACCAGGAGCAAGCTCAGTAGAACCACTTAATGTTCTGTAACATCCCTACAGCTTATTCCACCACCCAAAATGCTATCAAGATCAGAGCAAGATGTAGTAATGCGCGGCAAAGACTCCTCCTCGTGAAGCATATCCCAAGCATTCTTTGCTCCTTTGTTTGTTAGAAAGTTCAAAAAGAGAATCCTTCAGTGAATCATTTAAGAAGAAAAGCCCAATAGAGCTCCAAGGAGTTACCATTTATGAGAGAACGGCTTCCATTGCAAGAACTGGATCCTGAGGATTGATTAGCCAGCCTCAAAATCTCAAATGCTTCCTCCTCTGTGATATTTACATCTGCTCACACACCAAGTATAACAAAGATGACACATATTTCCACAAAAAACACACACACAAATACCTTTGATCATCAGCTTCACGATCTACCTTTGATCTCTTCTTCTCTGCACACATGAAGCAGATACAATGTCGTGGGGTCACTATCATTCAATCCAAGTCTAACAAGGTTCAAGTAGCAATCACTACAATAAAACTTATACTCAAAGTCTAAAACAAGCCTGATTTGATCAAGTAAGCATCATAATCTGAAACATATCTAGCTGCCCAATGAAATTAAGCTATCATGAGCAATCTGGTTTTACCTCCGGAAGCATATACTACTTCATATCCATCTCTCCTTGTTTTCTTTTCACTTCCCCTGATATCCTCCTCATCGTCGTCGACATCATCATCTTCAACATCGAACTCATACAACTCTCTACTCCGGACGGCCTTCTTACCCGAACCTGGAACCTGGACCCGCCGCCGAGAGATGAGAGATCAACGTCGACGGTCGCTTTCTTAGAATTCCGGCCGAGTATAATGGAGTAAGACTGCATATAGTACTCGAAATCCTCACCTTGAAGCTTCGCAAATCCAACCTCCACATCGCTTCCGCCTCCAACAGCCGTAGCCATGACGTGAAATTCGCCGATAAAAAAGGATCGAGACCGTCAGATTCGAATCCTCTGTTCCAAGAGCAAGGGAAAAAATGAGAAATTAGGGATTTGATTTTTGGGTTTTTGGTCTTTTCATAATTTTCTGATTTAAATTGCTTTATTTTTAATTCTCTCAGAAATAAAAATTAGATGAGTGGCATTCCAGCATTTTTTTTTCTCAAAAGTGGCTTTCCAGCCATTGTTTCAACAAAAAGAGGCAAATTATTATTAGGAATAACTTTTGAAGAATAAAAAAACAAAAATAAAGGAAAATGTCCATGGATGGAATAAAAGGACCAATATATATTGTAAAAATACAACTACAACTACTACTTTCGTCTAAGTGATGACTCTATAAAGGAAACTGTTTTTTTCATTCAATTATTACTTCAATACTACTTTCGTTTGAATTATAACTTTTTCGTACAAAGATGAAAGATGGATGCATATACACATTTTGTTTAACTTATCCTTGGCTTATTTTTTTTACCCTAATTAATCTGACTCGTATCAATGCAGTCGCTTAAGAATTCGTATTTTCTTTGATAACGGGAATTTCGCACAATTAATACTAATCTTTCAAATTTTTGGAGTGTCGAATATTGATGTTTGAAACATCTATAAGGAATTAAGGATTAAGGACCAACTATAATCAAAATCATAGTTGACTAACTCGAATCATAATCCTTCAACTCGAAGATGAGTCATTCAATCACTCGATCACAATAAAATGAGAACTATATATATATTATCAAAGCTCCATTTCATTATGTTATAATTATAAATACTCTCTTTTAAAGAAAGTCAATTAGATTCCACTAAACTTACATGGGTAATAAGGGATATACGGGTTGATGTATTCCTAAGGAACTACAACATCCGGACAAAGAGACGATAAGAGAAAAAGCTAGTACTAGAAAATAGAAGAAGATGTCGAAAGACTCTAGAGATAGTGAGTTCCACCACGAAGGTAAGCCACTCGAACTGGCGGAAAGCTAACCGATGATGACATATCGCCAATCACTTTGAGATACATTGCCTCATGGGAATAACAAGATTCCGTAGAGTTTTGATAATCCTAACTTGCTCATGAAATGTCCAACCTCCCATTCCGTGAAAAAGAGGTGTAAAAATGAGAACTATATTAAATCAGAGAAAATATTAGTTCAAAAATGAAATCAATATGGTACAAAACGGGGAAAAAAAATGGTACACAACGGAGAAAAGGAGTCGTGATTAGTTTTTTGTTCGGCCAAATCACAAATATAGAGTAACATTGAAATACGTAAATTATCTAAAGAACGCTTTTAGA
This sequence comes from Arabidopsis suecica, assembly GCA_019202805.1. Classification (NCBI taxonomy): domain Eukaryota; kingdom Viridiplantae; phylum Streptophyta; class Magnoliopsida; order Brassicales; family Brassicaceae; genus Arabidopsis; species Arabidopsis suecica. Next base: position 9,645,581 of record CM032911.1, read on the forward strand.
TTACAAGACACGTGAAATGAAAAAAGCTCTTTCACGACCACGATCTTAAGTTTATCTTGTGTCGGACTTATAAGATTTGAATGATTCAACAAGTACTAGTAACTACTTTTAAAAATTTTAATCATAGTAACCTTAGAAATTAGTAGCAATTATTTCAATCTCTTTTAATCATAATATAACGCAAGAGATTTCAAAATTAGTTTCTTCCCCACTGTGATATTAAAAAAAAACGTATCTTTTTATAAGTAGAAATAAAAAGACGAGTTGAAAATTGTGTGGCTAAAACTAAAAGAGAATAGCATTGGGACACCTAAAAAGTCAGAACTTCATTCAATTACATTGCATATACAACACATAAATATTGACAAATGTTAGTTGTCTGTTTCATGTGGAACATGAAACATGAAGACTACATAAATATATCTCTCATCGTTTTTTTCCAAATTGTGTTTAAAATGTATGAACCAACCGGTTTATATTAACCAACATATATATATATATATATATTTGAGCTGAAACTAAATTATAATTTGTATCGAACACTCCTATGTCCTATCAAATATATATAAACCAAACAACATAATATATTTCTAGATTGTTATTTGTAAGATTTTGTTCATGTTTGAGATTTAAGTTACAAAGACCACCATTTGAAATTCGAGGCAAAACTGTGGGTTTTGCAATAACTGTGTGCTATTCAGTATCCTTTACGTTACTTTCATAGGTTCATATAAATGTTTTTGTTTTCTTTCTTATTTTGGCTCGATTAAATAATCTGTTACAACTTACAACCAGTGGCGGATCCAGAAAATTTATTTACTGGGGGCATAGCTTATACAAGATTTTTGTTATTTGTATGCTTAAGTTTTCATTATACTCCAATAATATGAAAAATTAAAACATAATTGTTTGTTGTTAAGAAAATTGTAGATATTATTTTTTTCTTTTTAAAAATATTAATTATTTTGTCATGGTAAAAAATAGTCGTTTGTTAAATTTATTACATAAATATTAGTTTTAAAAATAAAAACAAACAAAAAGATAGCAAATACCAAATACACACGTAAAATAAAGAGTCTATACTCTATAGCTAGAAAAAAATAAAGAACTAAAACTTAAGAAAAGTAATGAGGCAAATGCGATTACAAAACTATGGCAGTAAGTAAATTTGGATTTAATAAATGATGATTGTAGTTAACTACACTAAAATTTTGGAAGTATATTATTTTTCATAAACTAAGAAGATGTATAAATAGTAAATGGGGGCAATCGAATATGGGTAATGGGGGCATAAGAAAAGAATTATCCAAATTGTCCATCATAATTGTAATTTTCCTTAAGTAAAAACAAATTATGTCAAATTAAGTGGGGGCAGCTGCCACCTCCCCAATGTAAGTAGATCCGCCCCTGCTTACAACTTACCTCGATTGGTCCGTTCTGTACAAGTTTGATAAATACAACGTTGAATTTCATATTTCTAAAGATAGTTTTATGATATAGTAGCTACATTTTTTTATTTTTTTTTACATCTTTGAATCGACATGGCTTGATCTATAGTCAATTCCTACTACGCGGGGTAACGCGACTTAGTGGAGTCGAACTCTGGTGGGGAAGGCGGAGTCAAATGGACTTAACCACTTAACTAAATGCACATCCCCGATATAGTAGCTACTTGATGGAATTATTTTAGGCAGGAAAACAGTATACAGACTTCTAGATATAAATAAATAATCGTAAAAATAAACAGTTATCATCACTACACGTTGAACTTGAAGCCCTCTCGTGGGCGATAGAGATGGCTGTATCCCGTGTTAAAAAAATTGTTAGGCGTTAGTCGGACGATGAAGATAAATTTAGCACCTAGCAAAAATATCGGAGATTATATGGGAATTAATCGGGGACTAGTTTTAAACTATTTTATGTTTTAAAAACATATTAATCCATTATAATTAAAATTATATAATATGTTTTTAAAATTGCATTAAACACATGAAAACAAGATTTTAAACTCAAAAATTTATGATTTTTATACAAGTTACGAACATAAGTTAGACGTTTTGAATTTTAGATCTAGAAAAAAATTTAAAAAAAAAGGACTATGCGGACAAAAAATCGAATCAACGATTATTCTTACCTATTTGGACAAAACCGCCGCGGCCTCCCTCCGATTAGCGCCTAGACGGCCGATTTTTAGAAAAAAGACTATATTCCAAAGATACATTTCTATCCGCTTTGAAACAGACTGCTCTGAAATTTTGAAAATCATCGAGGCTGAAGATAACTGGCTCGTCTTTGCCACGGAATTAGAATCTTAACATGCTCTTATGTAGGCTTCGTTTGTTCATTTCCTTTAGTTCTTAAATGTTTGTAATCTGCCTTTCGGCAACACATCTAAGTATCTAATATAATCTATTAGATGACCCCAAAAAAATGGAAACTTGTAATTCTACAAAGCATAAACATGATTTGTTGATGTGAAACCCCTAGTTTTAAGAGTTTATTTAATGTCATTATTTTTGCTCCAAGTTTGAGGTTCGATCTCAAAAATAAAAATGTGAATCATGTATATCAATGAAGATAAATTTACCGAATATCTCTTTAACTTATAATTTGCTCATACGGTTATTATAAGTAATAAAGCTATTTATTTTGACACCCCAAAGAACAAACATGTGATCCAATTTTGACTCCAAAAGAATACGATGAAGTTTGAATAATAAACTAATTATGTTCAAAATTATGGTCACGGAGGAACGAACAAGCGAAAGCAATGATCATTCCAATGAGTAAATAATTGACTATGTAATAACCAAAGTTTTCCATTATATTATGTTTTTCCTTTTTCCAAAGTAATCGCATAGGTGAACTTTTAGTGAAAATAATAATCATACTTTTATTGTCTTTTTTTAAATAATAATCACAATTGGATATGGTCAAACTAACGTTTTTCAATTGCCGTTACTAAATAGCTCTATAAGTTTTTGGTTGTTGTATATGCCTCATTATGAATTTATGACAATCAATGCTGTTTGTTTCATCTGTAAGTATATACATAACAATCAATTAATAACACTATATAAGAATAATATGTTTACACTAATTCACTAACCTAGCTTTTGCGGTTTGAATTTTAAAGTTGAATTTTTTAGTTTAGTGTAAGACTAGAGGTATACTAGGTTTCAATTAAAATAAGAAGTTTGGTTAAATTCAATTGTTGCTTTAAAACCACACACACATGTCATCATAAAAGTTGGGCAATGAGTTTGAAAGATGGAACCTCTGCTAAAAAGTTTTTTTTTTCTCCCTACCTTATGCATATATAATATTTTCCACAAACATAGAGTACCATCAAACAAAAATACATATTTGATTTTTTCCATATGATATTCTATTTTTAATAATTATCTCATCTTTCACAACAAACGAATCTAATTTTCTGAAATATTTTTATGACGAATGGTTCTATGAACGATTTTACAATCATAGTTTCTTTTTTTTTTGAACACCAGACAATAGACAAGTTTTTTTTAAAATTTCTCGCGCCACTTTGATTACAAATGAGTATTAAACTATACCAGACAATCAAATTTTATTTTATTTTTGTAAAAATTTGGGCTATTTTTAATAAAAGCAGGCCAATTTGGATATAATGATATATTAATGGATTTAGAAAATTTCTTCTTTTGTTAAAGGAAATTAATCCTATATATTAATAAAAAAGTCAAAAAATAATTAAACCTTATCTCTTTTTTCCTCTTACCTTAATTAACCTCTATCTTAGTGATACTTTTCTTATTCCCTTTATCTTGTGTATACACCCAATGAAAAGAACAACACTAGTCACCAACTTATTATAACTCTTCATCCATTTTCTCTCTCTAAAAGTCACCACATCCACCCAAAGCTTTTTTTTTTTACTTTGAATGTGACTCAGGACAGAGAGAGGGAGAGACAGAGCAAGAGAGCTTGAGGAAGGGTTTAAGCAGATCTGCAAGAAACACTCTCAGGTATGTTGAGAACTTAAAAATATATGAATTTACTCACTGAGTTATTTCTTTTGATTTGACTTCTGGATTGTGAAAGTTTGTTTTTGGTTTTTTTATTTCCAAAGCTTTGTTTTTCTTTTCCTATTGATCAATTATATGTTCATTGCATGTGATGTGAGCATGATCTATTCCCTGGGAAACTCTGGATTTAAGATCTTCTCCTTCTTCTGCTAATGGAAAAAAAATAATCACTTTTATCGAAAGTGCAACTTTTGATTTGATCACAATTCACAATTCTTTCTCTCTGGGTATTTCTCTCTCAATTTCCCTAAATTCTAGGGATTTGCCTTTCTCCTTCATTAGTTGTCATTAGCCTTTGTTTTAGTATTTGTTAAAGGTCATTAGCCTTTGTTTTAGTATTTGTTAAAGGTCATTAGTCTGTGTTGTTAAGTTAATTAATCACTGCATGCACGAGTTAAACAACATTTAACTATTAATATATTCACTCTTAAATGATTCAAAGCTTTGTTAGATTTCATGGCATGGTGGTCCACTCTTTTTAAATAACAAAATCAAGTTCCTCATGAATTATTCTTATCTCATCAATAATACACACACCTTTTGAATATTTACTTTTCTATCTTTTATTCTGTTTAATTTTTTTGTTTATTCTATTCATTTTTCCCTTTTTTTTAATTATTAATCAAAATCTAGATAGAGTCTTCTTTTCCGTAGAATCAAACCGGCGGCGACAGTGACGGCGGCGAAAAGCGGCGGTGTTGGCCGCAAAAACGATGCAAAACCAGCTATGGTCATCACCGCTAACGATTTATCAAAATGGGAAAATTTTCCTAAAGGACTTAAGGTTCTTCTTCTCCTCCACGACGGCGACAGCGACGGAGATGGCTCTTCAGCCGCCGAGACTCGATCAAAGCTCGAATCAATGGACTATATCGGTAAGCCACTAACTTTCCTCAGTTTCTCTCTTAAACCTTTATTTCCTCGATTAAAAGTTTATATTAATTCTTTAATCAATGTTATGTAGAAATATCAAATATTTAATCATATTGGCCAATTATGTGAGTGAGACCATTTACGAGTTGCTTTAGCTCTTACATGTCCCGTGACAATTCTAATTTGTATCGCTTTCTATTATATTTGCATAAATACACACAGACATACACAGCTATAGATTGGTCAATAGCCTATGATTAGAATTATATAATATTATTGTGTATATATAGGGGGAAAAATATTAATATGTAAAATACAACGTTTTTAGTTGATACATAAGTAGTAAAAGCTTGTGCAGTTATGTTTTGGAGTTTTGTTAGTTTATATTTATGAACCAGGATCCAAACTATCCCAAGGCCTGTTTATGCAATTTTTATGTGTTTTGAGTGTTGAGACTATAGATTCAATTTTTTGAATTTTTGGAACTTTCTTGCAGTTACTACATTCACCGATGAAACTGAAGCACTCTCTGCGGTTGTCAAGAACCCGGAGAGCTTCCACATTGCCATTGTCGAGGTGAATACGAGCGCCGAGAACGAGAGTTTCAAGTTTCTTGAGGGTGCCAAAGAAGTTCTTCCTACTATAAGTTTGTGAACCTTTTACAAGTACCCTTTTTTAATTTTTCACAAATTTTTACAATACGAAAAATTCGCTAAAATGTTGATTATTCTATGTCTTTACAGTGATTTCAACTGATCATTGCATCACTACTACAATGAAATGCATAGCGGTAAGTGATTGCGACTTGCATTTGCTTAGATGTATAAAAATGTTGGTTATGTGATGAGAATTGATAAGTGTTTTCCAGCTTGGTGCAGTTGAGTTCCTTCAAAAACCGCTCTCACCGGAGAAATTAAAGAACATTTGGCAGCATGTTGTTCATAAGGTTCAGTTAGTTTTTCGCATCTTTAATTCCTCGGTTATATAGTCATAATCTAAAAAAGTTGTTACATTTTTATGTTGCTAGGCATTCAATGACGGTGGAACTAATGTTTCGGTGTCACTTAAGCCAGTGAAAGAATCCGTTGTCTCGATGCTTCATCTTGATACCGACATGACAAGCGATGAGAAAGATCCAGCGCCATCAACCCCGCAATTGAAACAAATTTCACGGTTACTAGGGGATTGCCAAGAGAACATAAATTTCTCGACGGAAAATGTAAATTCCTCGACCGAGAAGGATAACATAGAAGATCAAGATATCGGTGAATCTAAATCAGTCGACACTACAAACCGCGAATTAGATGATGACAAAGTGGTTGTCAAAAAAGAGAGAGGAGACAGTGAAAAAGAAGAAGAAGGTGAAACCGGAGATCTCGTAGGTGAGAAGACAGATTCAGTAGATATTCATAAGAAAGAAGATGAGACTAAACCAATTAATAAATCATCCGGGATCAAGAACGTGTCTGGTAACAAAACTAGTCGAAAGAAGGTAAAGTTGTGTTTCTCTTGACGCTCCTTAGTGCTAAAAGATTCAGGCTCTCGTTATCATTGTTACTGCGTTCTTTTCTACAGGTGGATTGGACACCAGAGCTGCACAAGAAGTTTGTGCAAGCAGTTGAGCAACTCGGCATTGATCAAGCGATACCTTCGCGGATTCTTGAGTTGATGAAAGTAGGCACCTTAACAAGACACAATGTAGCTAGTCACCTTCAGGTAATTAGATCCCAAGGGTCGAATGTTTCGCAAGATTTCTGATATCTTGTAAAACGTTACACAATCTTTTAAATTTTTGAGCAGAAATTTCGGCAGCATAGGAAGAATATTCTTCCAAAGGATGATCATAACCATAGATGGATACAATCTAGAGAGAACCATAGACCAAATCAACGTAATTATAACGGTTTTCAACAGCAACACCGTCCCGTGATGGCTTATCCCGTTTGGGGTCTTCCCGGTGTTTATCCACCAGGAGCGATTCCACCTTTGTGGCCGCCACCGCTGCAGTCCATTGGTCAACCACCTCCGTGGCATTGGAAACCACCTTATCCAACGGTAACATCTTTTTATAAGTCAAAGATTTTAGCTACAATAAATCAGATTTATCTCTAGAAGAAAACGTCATTAGCTACAAATTTAACGATAAAATGAACTCATGCCATGACATTTTAGCTACTGCATTCTCTATATAGACATATTTTGTAACATAATGATAAAAACCATAGCTAAAACGTCCATTGACATTATATGTAATCTTGTTTCAGGTGAATGGTAATGCATGGGGTTGTCCAGTTGGACCGCCTGTGACCGGATCATATATTACTCCTTCGGTGAATATTTTCACAAGCTATAAACATATAATATTATATTTATGGAAAATTTAGTCATTACAAAATCGTATTTTATATTTTTCTCAATGGATCTTTTTTTTTGTCGCAGAATACTACCGCCGGTGGATTTCAATATTCAAACGGAGCTGAAACCGGCTTCAAAATAATGCCGGCGAGTCAGCCGGTAAGTGTCACAAATTCTCTATTTTCCTTTTAAGTCATAAAAAATTCCTAATTAATTAATGAAAAATAAAATTCTCCGGGTCGGGTTGTGATGTAATTGGGTCGGGTCAGGACGAGGAAATGATAGATCAAGTGGTTAAAGAAGCGATCAGCAAACCGTGGCTGCCGCTACCGCTCGGGCTAAAACCGCCGTCCGCGGACAGCGTTTTGGCTGAGCTATCACGGCAAGGCATCTCAGCCGTCCCTTCTTCTTCTTGTTTAATCAACGGCTCTCATCGTCTACGCTGACGTGTCCATGAAACAGAAACCGTAGATATGATGACGTCATGCGTGGCGTACTTGTCCGTGTCTGACGGTCCGAAGCGGGAACTGATTCGGATCCTGAGAGTTGTTTTTTAATTGTTCTTTTTAAAATTTTTCTTGTCATAAAAAATACTGTATTTGTTTTTATTGGTATTATTAATAAAGAAGATCGGACGGTGAAGATGAGGGCAACGATGTTAGTTTGAGGACCACAAGTGGAATCTGCGGCTGTAAATAGATCTCGGACACGGGATTTTGACAAGTCGGAATCTGACGTGTGTGTGTGTACTCGCTTTTGTGGGTTGTCGAGAATTTAATAGTTGACACTGTTTTAGGTGATATGAGATATGATGATGATAATAATAAAAAGTACAACTCGAAGATTCCGTGATGACATTTTGTTCTTTTTTTCTATAAATTCCAAGATACACACAACAACAAATACATTTATCCTTTTCTTTTTTTTGACAACAACAAATATACACTTATTCACATCGGACATGAAATGTTTTACATTACTTAGATGTGTTTATTTCAGCAATTGGATTGTTTTTAACTTATGCGATACATAGTATTGATTGCGTTATTCAAAGGAAGAAATTGCTAACAAATGATCGAAGTAAAGTAAACATTGACAAATAGAGAGACTACGTTTTATGTTGGGCCTAAAAAGGATATCTGTTCAAAAATGGGCCTAATTGATGACTTTATCGCAGCATAACGTTCCAGGGGATAACATTTTCAGAAGGTATCTAGATTCTAGAGTGTGTGATAATGTTAATGTTTTTTAGGCCTTACTTTTCAATTTATAATATGAATGGGAATTTATTAAAATTCGGTAAAATGATACCAAAAAAGAAAAATCAGAAGCTCCTACGAGCTAGAAAACAAACATATTTCGCAAATATAATATCTGAAACCAAGTGGATGTATAATTCTAAAATCGCTTAACGTCTTCTCATTAAAGAAATAAAGCATGCAATTTTTTTTTTCTTTTAAATGATCATGTGTACTTGGAGTCTTAGAGACGTTATTTTATTCGGCGGAACTCAACTAGAAACTAACTATTTTTTGTAGAGTTTACGAACTTTTATAAATTATAACATACTTATTATACCAAATCACATGATTCAGTTTGTTTGAATAGGCTTTTATACTTCTAACCAAATTTTCTAGCAAAATAAAATTAAACAAGTTTTCGCAACATAAACGATTACCCTTAAAACATACAACCCATTTTTGTTTTTTTAGGACATAATTTTACTAATGCATACATAATTTTTGGTTATGTATATTTCTGGTTAGCTACTAATGCACTAAACATTTTCACATAATTAATAAAAGAAATGCATTGTGGACCAAGAAAAAGAAGCTCAATGGTAGAGACTGCAACTCTTTTAGCCGTGTAACATTGTGACACACATATTTCGGTTGTCCACGATTTCTAAGTGCTATAGTGCTTCTCTTTTACTTCTTTTAACCCTTTTTTTGGCGTCACTTTTCTTAACTTATTTTATATGTAATTTGTCTTTTATTACAATGTATAAAAATATATACTTAAGGAGCGTTCAAAGAATTTAAACGTCGATAAGAAAAGTTTTGAGCGTCGGCATCATTCACTATTTCACTCAAAGACATTGACACATTGTGAAAGCCATGAATGCAAATAGAAGAAAACGCGTTTTAAAATGACATGAACACTCTTACTTTGCAGCTAGCGGATATAACGTTCATGGCGTTCATGCTATATATATTTCTAATCATATTAAATGCTTCAAACATTACAAATACTCACCAATCATCATTTGATTTATATTTTACAACGCTTTACTCGCTGCAAATTCTCTAAGCATCTTAAAAAAAAACAAATTTATACTATTAGACAGCTCAAAACGCAATACTAGATACCCTTGTTTCCTTCTAGACCAAGTTACTGGTCCATATTATGTATATGTGATGATAATGCCACTCTCTTGCATGGTGGGATCTCCAATTCTCTCAAACCCGTATGGCTCTAAAGTGTGGAGCAAAAGATAGTGATTTCTGATGTAGAGAGATCTCACATTCATTCCACTTTCCAATTTGTAATTTTGTATACAAACAACAACATCACCCTCATTTTATTCCTTGTTTATAAGATTTTCTTTTTAATTCTATTTTACTTCAACTCTTGTAATAAAAAGCGAATATTCGAATTTATTTTTCATATTTGGTATTATCACATTGTTTGCATTGCTGTAATAGATAAAGACCAATGACTTTTATACAAATCAATTTTGTTTTGTTTCTTTTTATGCAACTTTTTGATGTATAAAATTGTTAGTAAGAAGATAAGCGATTAGGGACAAAAACGTCGCCGTTTGCTGTGTGAGTAGTGACGAGTCAGATCAGTGGCTCACAGCTGTGTTTGTAGGTACTGTAACGGTACTTTATAATTATAACCGACATCAACCAAATTTTGGTTTTTATATATCAATTTTCAACCCCGACCTATTCTTTGTATCAGTCACATTTTGAACCCCAAATGACCTTTTTCTTTATCTTTAAAGGCTGATCACGACTTAAGAAGAAGTTTTAAATAACAAAAAAAAAAAAAAAATTCAACATAATGTTTTGTTTTGATATGAACCAACTTTCTTAACTATGAGTCTATGAGGCAAAGAGTAGTGTTATGTACCAAGATTTGATAGATCTTTGTATTTTGGAATTCATGGATTCGTTAAAATTAATTTTAAACTTTTCACCTAAACTTTTTTCAGATTAGTTATTTTTGCATTTATATCTCTCCATGTAACGCATCTCTTCTTTCTCATCAACCTCCATGTAACCTCTATCCTTTTTATTGTAACATTAGGCTTCTTTTTTTTTATATGAAAAATAAATTAAACACGTTAATTCTAATATACCTATGAAAAAAGCTTTATCTGTTTTCTTACAATTTTGTTCGAGTGTAGTGTTATACTGTTATGTTTAATATATAATCAATAACTTATTCAATGTGGATCCGCCACATATACCAAGAAAAAATAATGTTTTAAAACAAATTTGTGTTATGATTTTTTTTTTTTTTTGTGTTATGAACTTATGATGGATAGAAGAGAATTCAGAGTTAGAAAAAAAAACACATACACATATTTTATGTGCTTTACCAACGGAGTGTTAGGTACGTCCACCGAAGTCCATGGGCAAAAGAGATAAATTTACTATTCATAAGAAATCTCTAACTCAGCAAAATTGACTTTGCCGAAAACCCTAGGTCCAAACCCTAACATTTTGAATATGCAAACAAAAACAACGAATCCGGAAATAGCAATTCTATGCTGTTTAAAAAGGTTGACATTTTATTCCTCAAACAAAGAAACCAACTCATAATAATTGTGAACTTGTAAGATGGAAGTAGGGCCGAGTAATTACTTCACAATGATGTATATCTCGTTTTTGTTTTTGCTACGTCCTAGAGCTAAATAGTTATATGCTATTGTGTGGGTCGATCGTAGTTAGTTCACATACCTTTGCAATTTTAATGATTAGGATTTAGGAATGAGCTGTAAAAGAGAATGAAAGTTGAGGTCTTCAATTTTGATTTTCTAAAACTTATGGGGTCAACTTGAAGGTTTAACTCAAACATATCCATCGTTAAGTGTTCTCCCTTGGGCTCACGAGGGGCCAAATATATTTACGACCTCGTTGGTACAACACCGTACACACGCAATTCTCACTTTTAATATGTTACACACACATATACGTATACATGTACGTACATATAGTATAATGCAATATGGGTAATGTAATGTTTGGGTTGTTTTCTTTGCAATTATCTTTCTCTAGTACGTAGACCTAAGATCCGCCAGTACTTATACAATTATACTACAACCAAAGCTTAAGTTACGAAAAACTAGTAGCACGTTGATGTTGTTAGTCAAAGTATCGTACTATGTGTTATAATAGTGTTAGGGATAAATTACTTATGTGTTACGTAAGATTATAGTTCATTGTATTAGTTTTCAATGAAAGTATCAAAGTTATTGAGGTTTTGATTAATAAAATTTACAAATTACGTTATTTATCTGCAAAACCATCAGAAAACATAGCTATGTTGGAACAATTAGGTTATAAACTTAAGATGCTATGAGTTTTTATTATTATTTGGTGGTTAAACTGTATTGCTTTCCTCTTATCTTTTGTATTCTCTTACAAAGACAACATTTGGAGCAGTTTATACTTAGAGGAGAATGAATAAAAGCAGATAGAAATCAGAGCATAGAGTTGATTAGTACAACTCATACGTAGACAAAGAGACACAGAAGACTAATTTGGAGTGGGATCATACTGAAAGAGACCAAACCAGACCGTAAGGAAGGTGTGTTGTTGCTGATGTTCTGGATTAGAGACTGATGCTGAGGAAATATAACCATTCCAGGGACACTAGGCCGACCAAGACCCGATAATACAATGAGTTTGCAATTTAAAATCAATTGAAAAATAGTGCATCGATTCATATATATATGTTACATTTTACGTTAAATCACATTTTATCTCATATGTGAAATTTCTAACATTAGACATATATCTAGTATCATCAAATTAAGTTTAGTAATCCCAAATGGAAATTTAGTCTAAACGTAAATATCCGACTTAGATGAATGAATGAATTCATCCCTTTGAACAAATCATGTTCTTATATATTGTAAAAAATAATATAAAAGCTAGTAAAACATATATACGCCTATTTCATAACTGTTACATATAGATTATTATAATCAAACTATGAAACATTATTGTTTAATCTCCATATATTTTGATTTGTAATATATATAGGATAAGATTTCCATTGTCTAGCTAATAGTAGATGTACGTGTTACATTGATATAAGCCATGTATACGAATATAAAATTTCAAGTATATGTGTGAAGACAAACGGGGTAGTCATTATTTGTATGTCACTAGATTTTGTAGGTTCACCCCACTAGGAGAAAGTTATATTCTTAATATTTCAGAAATAGTAGTTAATTCCAATATGAGCTACAATATTATTAGATGTCAATTTCCCCCCACATAAAATCACACATCGTGAGAGTCCATACTGTTGTATGGTCGCTATGATGTACGTGCTTATCTCGTGACATTGCTAGTGAATTATGCATACGATTCTACTCGCTTTTTGATGGACCATTCAGAAAACATAAACAATGTAAAAGCAAATCAGAGATATCATAAAAAATTAAACCATGAAATATTTATTAATTCTAATCAAGAAAAATGACGAAATGAGATTGTGTAGGAGTGTTATTTTGCGGCACTAATGAACATTTTTCTCTTTCTTTTTTTTTTCCGTCTCTCTCTCACGAGATTCAAGTTTCAACAATGTCATTAATTTAAATAACATAGAAATTTGGGTAAGAATTGTAAGCTCTGGCTGAATTTGCCAAACATACCGAAAAGTGTGAACATAGTTTAGTTTAGGTAGTATCTAATCCGGTAGAAATAACTAGAATGTTTTTTTCATAAATGCTAAGAAAATTGTTATCTTGTTTTTATTTTTATTTTATCTAAAGTAGTAAATGATTACTGATAAGTTACACAATTATAATCAATCTATTTACTCGAGTCTTAATGCGAATCAAAACAAAATCTAAATTATCCACTAGCATTTGTATTGTACTTAGATGGAGAGAGATTCTATCTCATTCGGAGAGTTTCTCTCTTATACGAATATATAGTTGAAAAAATATACAGACAAAATTAACTTTGATTTATCATAAACATCAACAAGAGAAGAATTTTATTTGCAATTTTGTCTAAGGAGGGGACCAAAATTCCAACCCCATGCCTTGTGTGGATTCATATGTGCTCTCCTTTTCAAAAGTGTTTTGCGATGACTTCCACGATACTTCCGTTTTTCTCTATCAAATCTTTTAGACCTACTCGTTAAAACTATCTAATTTTGAGGACAATATAATGTGTTGTTTGTACCCTCAAAATTAAATTTGGATATTTAGAAAAATTATTTTTATTTTATAAATGTGCCATCTCCATTTTTAACCTTCAGAGCAAATCCTAGATCCCTTTTACCGTCTTCTTACCACTCGAAAGAGTTGTTTTTGCTCCTAGCTACTACTACTTCTTTTCCTCTACATCTTTTATTGTTTGACTATGAGTAATTTCACCGCAATTTAGGCATGTGACTTCAACAAACTTAATAAACAAAGTTAACAAGAACCGAGTTTTGATTTCCACGAAGCAAAAACCATGCATATCTCATATGTTTTTTGTAGACAACCTGTTTCAATGGATCAACCTCGAGCATCACTCTAATTTTAACTTATGAAACTTTGCAATAATTCTTAGTACCGAGTCACAAACATGTTGCCACACATCAAAACCAATTGTTGTTTCAACTATTGACATATAACATTGAATTTGAAAGATAATTTATATACTCTTCTTTTCCTCATGTCAGTTCCTTGGGAAAACATTTTTTAGGAATTACATCGTTAAGTCAATTGAAAATTTTAATCTTACAACACACAAAATCAAATTTTGATCCAGTATCCTAAATTCATATTTAACAAAGTCTATCAAAGATACGCGACAAAGTCTAAACATATGAACCGCTATCAAATCACTATAAAAATGTTAAACCATATGAATCGAACATAGATATTTAAACTCTCACATACTATTGATTAGTTTTAAACTGTTTATAAATAGTTTGTTCAATCGATACTTTGGAGAAAATATTATAACTATGTGATAATTTGTACACTACCTGTCTGATTTGTAGCTTGGTAGTTGGGGGATAATGATTTGTGTGAGTAGTTATGACTTCAGTCCATTAAAAACTCTGTTTAAAAATGAAGTAAAATTAATTAATAAAAATACAAAGTGGATTATTCGCATAAATTGCGTGTTGATATGCTATTGGCATGTTGAAGAAAGCAAATGACATTGACAGCGTTATAAATATTTTTTATTTTGTCTACACGTTACTATAAAACTTTCTTACGGCATGATTCTATTAAATTTTTGAAATAACCAATATTCAATAAATTTCGAGTTAGTTATAAATAATTATACAGCTAAGTAGGGAATAATTGTTTCCATATTTATGGGTGCGCGTACAGGTATGTGGTCCATATGTACCTTTATACCGGCCTACCAATCGTATCTAATATTTGTGTTGGATTTGGTAAATTTAAATGTATTAACAACTTCATTAGTAATAGTATGTTACATATCACGATAGAAAACCCACATTTTGAATGTTTTCGACTGACCGACTTGATCAATTTTAAATTAAATTATTCGTTTTTATAATGATTTGTTTTTGGGTTTATTCGTTTTAGATTGAATGTTTTAATAAAAGTTTGTTTCTTATGTTAAAGGTTAACTTTTTATAATAGTTACCCTCTTTCTAAAATATCTAAGGACATGATATTTTGGAAAGTGGTAATCTTTGTTGTATAATTTGTTTTTTGTTTTTTTGTATAACCGTGAAGTTTAAAATTGGAGTCTAATTTCTGCAGATCTAGAAGCAGCCATTAATCTATTTTTTTAGAAGACCTCTAATTCCAAATAGATTCGAACTAAGTCTTTCTTTGTTAATGTTTTTGTTCTCTTTCAAAATAGACACTAGACCAAAAACTATTTTATGTATAAGCCTGTTTATTGATAGTAATGGTTGATATTGATAATAAATTAACAACAAACGATCTTTTAAGTAAACAAAAATAGCAAAATGATAAGATTTTTTTTTAAAAAGATAAGAAGTAAATTTAAAGTAAACCTTAGACAACAGTTAAATTAAAAAGTTAATCTATCCAAGTATTAGTTATCCCGTCGCTCTAGTTGATGATAAGTAAATATATTTATATTACCCACTGAACTTCAACTTTTGGTAAGAAAAATTATCCCATTAAATATTTTATGGTCAACAAGCGTCGTCGCGTCGGCTTTTTGTTTTAAGGTCCACTAATTAATTAACACAATTTAAGAATCAAATTAATTTAATTAAGTAGCTAGGGTCAACCGAAACTTTCCTAATGACCCTCATTAGTCGTTACGTCCACTATCCGCAAATTGCATTGCATGGGCGTCAGTTCTTTTTCAAGTAACGCGTCAATTTGTTATGATAATAATTATGTTTAGTTGAAATAATCTTCAGTGATTAATTAGATATTTCTTGGTAAAATAAATTAAAATGTGCTGTCGGAAATTAACATTTCTATATCTCCTGATCTCCATACCACATATAACATATTGGACTCGATATTTCCGATCTTCTCACTAGAGTAAATATCCATCAAATTCACCTGTTTTGGATTTTGGAAATTAAATATAATTTAGTTTTAGAAATATTTGAAGGTTGAAACATAACATTTAAAAGATATGGACAATAAGAAAAGAACTAGGCAATTATAAGACTTTTAAAATGTGAGGGATTCTTATTTTTTCGTTTTCCAAATCATAGTTATCGTATAATATTATTTAATGAAACATTAGTCAAATAGATAATCTATCTATTCGCCGACTGTATGGCTGAAAATATTAGCTGGAGCTAGACTCGTATTGAAAAAATTAATCCCATATATTTGTTGCCTAGGAAAGTGACATTTTGACCTTTTTTTAAATACCAAAAAGACCGATTATTTAATATTATCCAGATAGCAGCGTTGAATCGGATTTTGGTTGGTTTTGGTTTACGTGTTTTAGATTTTTGGTTTAAAGCAAACCACTAACTAAGTCAGATCAACGTAATTCAGCAAAACTAATTCTCAAATGATCACTTACATTCAGCAAAACTGCTTGTCAAAATATATTTTAAATTTCTAAGCAGCCTTTTCTTTGCTGATTCAGTTAATTAATATACGGGAAAAAAATTCGGTATGGTCGGTACAATCAGTGTAGTAAAACCGAATGGAGATAACCAAGGTCGGTTCGAATATATCCAAAAACCGAAAACACGTGTGATAAAGAAGAAATCAGAGAATTAAATCTGACAGACTTTATAGTTTTCTTTAATATGTCTTCCCCAAATAAATCAAATTATTATAAATAAAAAGTGGATCGCAAGTTGAAGTTTGGTTCTTTACGGGCAACGATGGTTGTTAAATAACAGCCATAGCTTTTCTTCGAACGAACCCAAAAATAATATCAGAGAATTTTCATCATTACACCTTTTTTTTTCTTTTGCCTTTGCCTTCACACGTCTTCTTGTTTTGTACTCTCCACTTTTATTTTTGTGTCTTTCTTCTTGTTCTTGTTCTGGTTCGTGTCTCTTCTATAACTCTCTGTCACTATTATAAATATCAAACTCTGACATTTTCCTCAGTTCAAATTCTCCTCGAAACTCCCCCAAAGAAACACAATCTTTATCTGAGATCTTGAGAAGATGAAAACTAGACGTGGGAAACGTCCTGAGGTACACAAGATCAAGATTCTCTTCTCTGTTTTTTGTTTCTTTAATTCTCGCTGATTATAAAGATTCTGATGTTTTCTTGTTTTGATGTAAAATAGAGGTTTTGGCCATCGATTGTGATGAATAAATGGTTGAACATAAAGCCTAAAGTTTACGACTTTAGCGAAGACGAAATTGATACAGAGCCTGAGAGCGAAGACGATGGTAAGTACTAGTATTATTTATCTTAAATTTAGGTCAAATTTGGTTTATAATTTCATGTTTCCTTTTTTAATCTTGATTTTGTTGGGTCCCTTTTACAGTATGTTCGGTCAAAGACGTCCCTAATGTTCACTGTGTAACTGATGAAGACAGCCGTCGTCGAGGAAGCGAAGCTGATCACGGCAATATTATTTCAGGCAAAGATTCTTATTTCTTTTTTTGGAAAAATTTATATTGAATAATTGTAACAGAAATTTTCAGAAATAAAAATTACAGACGATTTCTAATATTTAGTTTTTCTGGTTTTATTTTTTTATTTTTTGAAATCCTTTAGATGGTGGTGTGAGTGTGAGGGGTGGTTACCAGAGGAAACACCGGCGAGGCAAATCGGAGACTTTGAGAGCTCAATACATTAACACAAAGGATATCAAGTAAGGGTATTTCTGGAATTTCACTCTCTTCTTTTCCGGTGAAATATGTCTCTGACTTTATTTATGGTGATATTGATTTATAGAGTGACGGTGGCTACATGGAACGTCGCCGGAAAACGTCCCTCCGATGATCTCGAGATTGAAGATTGGCTCTCTACTGATAATCCTTCAGATATTTACATCATCGGGTAATTACTAAAGTAACTTCAAATTTTACTATTTTCAAAAAAAATTCACTCTTATTTTGTTTCATTTTTCTTCTTCTCAAAAACAGAGTATTTTTCCTCTGTTTTTTGCTCTATGAATCCTTAATTCTTTAGATTGATGTAAAATTTGTTTTAGGTTTCAAGAAGTGGTTCCATTAAACGCTGGAAACGTTTTCGGAGCAGAAGATAGAGGTCCTATTCCAAGATGGGAATCCATAATCCGTAGAACACTGAACAAATCCAATAAAGAATCAGTCGATGATCAATCGCCAAGCTGCAACAACAACCTTCTTCATAGATCTCACAGCGCGCCGTCGTCTCCTATTTTAGCACAAGAAGCAAACTCCATTATCTCTGATGTCATGGTAGAGAATCTAGTTGCGGACCACTCGCTAGACTTAGCTACAAACGAGTTCATCGATGCTGCAACCGCTTTACCGAGCCTTGAACCAGAGTGGAATCCGAACATGGACTGGCCGGAACTAGCTTTAGATAGCAACCCTCAGATAGTTGGATCAGAGGGGAAGCTAAGGAGGGTATTTAGCAGCAACGCGACGCTAGGATTTAAGCTACCGGAGAATTCATCAGGAGCTAGTAGATTTGCTTCAGAAGCAAGACACTTGAAACGGTCACGGAGCTTTGAAACTTTAAATTTGAGTTGGAATGATATAAAAGAAGATATTGATAATAGTTCATCCTCCTCGTCCGAAGCGGAAGAAGCTGCAAAAATCATGCATGATGATTCATCAGACGGAGATTCTTCTTCTGAGGACGTGGAGGATGGCGACAAGATTGGAAATAGTTATGGATTACCGGAAGATTTGGTGGAGGAGTGTCGGAAAGTGAAAGATAGTCAAAAATATGTAAGGATAGTAAGTAAGCAGATGGTTGGGATCTATGTATCTGTTTGGATCCGACGACGGTTAAGAAGACATGTCAACAACTTGAAAGTCTCGCCGGTCGGAGTTGGCTTGATGGGTTACATGGGAAACAAGGTAAAAAAACCTAACCTAATCTTCCTCTCCAAGTAACCCCAATATTAAAAATTTTTAACACTTTCTTATATATTTGATATGTTTGCAGGGATCAGTGTCGATTAGCATGACGTTGTATCAATCACGTATGTGTTTTGTGTGTTCACACTTAACTTCCGGCCACAAAGACGGTGCTGAGCAACGCCGGAATGCTGACGTCTATGAAATCATACGCCGGACTCGTTTCGCCTCGGTTCTTGACACCGATCAACCAAGAACGATTCCATGTCACGAGTAAGCAATAATCAAGATTACAAAACACAAAGCATTAAACGTTTTCTCTTGTACTAATTGAATTTTTATGTCGGAAATGTTCAACAGTCAAGTATTTTGGTTCGGAGATTTGAACTACCGACTTAATATGGCAGACAGTGAAGTAAGAAAGCTTGTCGCACAAAAACGATGGGATGAGCTCAAGAACAGTGATCAGGTTCGGTTCTTGATTATGTTTAGTTTTGATAGTACTCTGTTAAGTTTATTTTCATCTATAAGACTATTATGTTAAATTATTAACACAAATTTTCAATTTAATTTAACAGTTGATTAGAGAACTAAGAAGAGGGCATGTTTTCGATGGATGGAGAGAAGGACCGATTAAATTCCCTCCGACCTATAAATACGAATTCGATTCAGATCGTTACGCCGGAGAAACCTTGAGAGAAGGAGAGAAGAAGAGAGCTCCTGCTTGGTAAGTGACTAAATTGAACATTTGAAAATTTATGGGGTCATTTTTAAATTTACGAAAAATTTGGGTGATTCTTAAAGAGTTTATTTTTTGATGTTATTAATAGGTGTGATAGAATATTATGGTTGGGAAAAGGAATAAGACAAGAGTGTTATAAGAGATCGGAGATAAAAATGTCCGATCACCGGCCGGTGACTTCGATATTTAACGTTGGAGTTGAAGTTTTTGATCACCGGAAACTTCAAAGAGCTCTTCACGTTAATAACGCCGCTGCTTCTGCTGTTCATCCTGAACCTTCCTTTTGAGTCTAGGTGTCTCACAAAAAGATTAATAATTTGTCCACTAATTGCTGTGATTTTTTTTTTATACATGGGATTTGTTTGGGGTTTTGATTTTTTTCTTTCTTGTTATGTGAAATCTAACCAAAGGTGTTTTTTTTACTTGTCTATGTATACGAGCCTTTGAATTTATTAAATTTTTCTAATTTTATTTGATTTCACTTTGTAATATAATTTTTTCATTAAAAAAAGTGTGCAATATGAACTTAAAAAAAAAAACATTGTGCAATATTTAAATTTAGTTGATCCAACTCTGAAAACCATTTGACATTTAAATAATGGTACACTGAGAACAATATATGTAAACTCTAAATCAAAAGAGTTGGCAGTGAATCTTTAAAAGTTACTTGAAAAGATGCCAAGAAGATTATTTGTATAAATCATTTTTCTGTACAATATTTCAAAATTTTTATAGATATATGTTTACTTGATGTTGAAAATTTAATAATATTTTCAAAAGTTATATGTTTGTACTTACGGATAAAATCAGACAGGTACATGAACTCTTTAAATTTATATTTCATTTTTTGTTTGGATACCTTTCTTTATAAACCAAAATCCGAAAAACCTAATCACCCAAATCAAAATCGGATTGAACAATCCTGATTCATAAAATTAAATTTATTTCTAAAAATATTATTAACACCACTTAACTTTTATAGAAATATTCTAAAATACCGCAATATTAAGTTTTTTGTTCCAAAAATACTATTACTAGTGAAAAAGAAGATCAATGGCACATAACCGTGTGACAAGATTTTCTATCATACAACACACATGCTTTGGGAGGTTGCTGAGAAGACACCAAGTCAGGAGGTGTTTGCAGAGAATTGGAAAAAGATATCAGGATGTGTTCGAAATCAGAGATCTCACAGTTTTTATCATAATTGTTGGACTTATGCTGGAACAGATTTGTTTAGTGCTCGTCGTGATATCAGTGAAGAGGATGAAAATATTTGCACCTTTAGCGCGAGATATCTTACCTTCTCTGCTAGCAAGATGCTGAGATGCGTAGAATCAACTAAGACGGGCAGAAGGAAGAAACACCATTGTCATGAGTTCACTATTTTCATAAGAAAAAAGATTAATCTAAACATTTTTTTATTGGAATACATAATAAAAATAATCGATTATTAATAAACTCACAATTTTTTTTAGAATTTCACCTTTAATCACAATAACCATATATTGATTATGTTAAGACATATCTCTATAGCGATATGCATTTCATCATTGAAGATGATGCAAATTATTTGAGCTATATTATAAACTCTTTACAACGATATCTTACACTCATATTCAAGATTGGTAAACAAGTGGAAGTGAGCATATCTTGTACAAATGCTATTGTAACGAGCGGTTGTGATAAATATGCATTTTTAATTCAGAATTCACTAAGATTGTCTCAACAAATACTAAGTTTAGAGTCTAATTTTTAGTAGCATTTTTCATCACAACACATGATACAAATCATACTTGAAAATCAACTTCACGTACCCTTTTGTTTAATAATTCAGTAATTCATTTTTGTCAAACACACATTAATTAAAAAATCACTCCATCATTGGTAACCCAATCATAAGAATAAAACTTTACAAATGAATAATTCTGTAATTTTGTTGTAGCTTTTTGAAAATATTGAAGGTGTTACTAAACATAATTTAAAAATAAATATATATGTCGTAAATCAATATAAATTTCTTACCAAATATTACAGCATTCTATTTCATTTTGTATTTATGATATTACATACAAAAAACTAACTAAATTTAGTTATATTTTATTATATTGTTAACATTTGGTCATTCGATTTTGTTTTTTTTTTGTCCTGACTTACGATATTTTTTAATGTATACATGGACATTTGTTTCAATTTGCAAAATTCAATTAACTTCTTATATAATTCACATATTATCTAATCAAATTCCATATCCAAAATTACTAGCTTGTTTTGACAAAAAGAAAACAACATTTTCAAAACTTAGAATTATTTTCGATTCCAAAGTCAGGGAGGCTTGTCAGGATATGATCGATGCTTTGGCTGAGACGGACATCTACAGTGCAAGGCGTTTGATCCTTAAAGAAGATGACGATTTCCGACCTTTTAGCTCAAGTTATCTCACATATTATGTTGATGAGGATATGCGATCCAATGGAGCAGCTAAGGGTGAAAGAAAAGATCAACACCACTGCCACGAGTTCTCTACTACTCAGGCTCTTAGGTTTATGAAAAGAATGGAGTTCGATATGAGGATGCTAGAGATGTTGAAAAAGAATTCGACTGTATTAATGAACTCCCAGAACGAAATCCTCCAAACCTATACAAGATTGGGAAAGAAGTGGAAATTCGCGAATCAAACAACTTAAAAGACTTGTATAGGATGTTGTTGAAGCAACCGGTTGTGGCAAATGTGCTCTATTTAATTATTTTGGGACAGATCTCTATAACGATTTGCATTTGATCATTGAAGATGATGCAAAGGATTTAAGCTATATTGAAAACTCACTACAATGATATCCTACACTCATATTCAAGATTGGTAAAGAAGTACGGAAGTGAGCGTAGCTCGTACAGTTAAGTTGTATAAGATGCTATTGTAACGACTGGTTGTCTTGGGCGGATCCATTAAAGAGAAAAGGGGTCAACTTGCATTTTTTTGCATCAAATTTTATTAAGTACCAGCAGCATAGTTGGTAGTTCCCAAGGTGTTAACACCTCCAACCCTGGGTTTAAATCTCCGACACGACATTTTAATTTTACTCTTTTTCTCCATTTAACCTTAAATACATGTTTTTTTGTCTTATATATATATATATTTTTTTTTTTCTTTTTAAAATTACAACAATTAATATTCCATTTGTAATTGCTTACGAAAATAATTTTCTTTTTTTGGGCTTGTATAATATTATAATAAAATTAGTTATATAATTTTGTTTTTAAAAAAATTGACCCCAATAAAATTTATTCCTAGATCCGCCACTGCCGGTTGTGACATATCTGCATTTTTAATCCGGAATTCACTAAACTTGTCTCAACAAATACTAAATTTAGAGTCTAATATTTAGTAGCACTTTTTATCATAACACATGATACAAATCATACTTGAAAACCAACTTCATGTACCCTTTGGTCATCGTGTTGCATTATAACAAATCAAATACAATGCATTTATGTATAATAATAATAACTTACGCCATGTTTACAACATATTCATACTTTAGTAGATTAAAAAAACTTTTCACCTTTTTAAAATTTAAATCATTTTTTAGAAAATTTTGGTTGAGTTAATATTTCTTGTTTGTTTAATAATTGAGTAATTTTGCTGTAGCTTTTTGAAATATTTGAACATGTTACGAAACATAATTTATAAATGAATATAAACTAAATTTCGAATATTACATATATATTTTATTTTTATTTACGAGGTTACATACAAAATCGTTCGTAAATTTAGTTATAATTTAATATATTGTAAACATTCCGTCATTCGAGTTTTTTTTTCTTTGACTTACGATATTTTTAATGTATACATGGACATTTGTTTCAATCTGCAAAATTCAATTAAATAAGTCACATATTATCTAATCAAATTTCCTATCCAAAATTACTTGTTTTGCCAAAAAAAAAAACAACATTCGCAAAAAAATTTAGAATTATTGTCTCCAACTCTTCTAATTGCTGCTTTTGGTTGGGTTGAAATTTAAAATCCTTTCAAAAATTTATTCCTTTTTTCATTTTGTGGGAAAATTTAATTTATATTCTTCTACTGCCTCTTCATCTCCAAAAATCAAAATTCACAAGTGGTAAAATTGTGTCTCCCCCTCAGAATGGGTTTATGGTAAAATTGGTTTAGAACAGGAAAACAAGTGGAAAGAATTAACCTATTTGAGACTAATCTCCATTAGTTTATGCGTTTTTGGTGTCTCTAGGATTGTGTTATGTAAACTGTTCTTGTGTTGTAGTAAATGAGGACCAAGTGGATCAGGAGTACCAAGTTCCAGTTTTCAAAGAGTTTGAACTAAGTGAATCGAAGAAAGTAACAAATGGGTTTAGTCCCAGTTGCATTGTTCTGAAGGTGGAGAGAAAGCTCCCAATGCTGTTTACAGAGGAAAGCTTGAAGGTAATCGTCTCGTCGCCATCAAGCCATTCTCTAGACAGTCCTGGCCTGGCCTAATGCTCAACAGTTTGTGAGAATATTTGAACAAGTATGTCCATTGATTCATTGCTCATCAGTGAGCTAGTTAAAGGATTGAAATGGATTTGTTAGTTTCATTAAAGAATAAGATATTAGTTAGTATCTATCTTGACCAGAGAATCTGCTAATCTATGTCTAGTGGCTATTAAAATGAAGATAAAAGTAGGTAACTTTAGGTTGCAAAAGACACTTTATCCGAAGATTCTTACTATATTTCATAGACAATAGTTTTATGAGATTCTCTCTTTTATCTTTATAGTTGAAGATAGCTTCTTAGTAAAGGTAAAGTATCATTATTTGATTAAGATAAAGAAAGATGCTTTGGTACTTTCTTTTGTCTGAAACAAATTAAGGAATAACTTGGTTTGGTGTTGACCAATGTTTGACTCGTGATTCAGGCAGAGGCAACCGGTGGCTGAAAGCTTAGAATCAACATATTGGTTAATCTGATTGGTTGTTGTGCTGAAGGAGACGAGAGATTGTTGGTAGCTGAGTATATGCCTATTGCCTAATGATACACTCTCAAAGCATCTTTTTCACTGTAAATGTTCCTTTAAATCTTATCTCTAATTACTTTTCTTTAGAGACTTGATGCTCTCTTTTTGTGTGTTTTTGGTTTCCATTTTGTGTAGGGGAAAAACACCCACTTCCTTGGGAAATGCGTGTTCGAGTTGCAGATTTTATGGCACAAGCACTTGATTATTGCAACATCGAAAATCGAAAGATTTATCATGATTTAAGTGCATACAAAATCTTGTTTGACGAAGAAGGCGATCCTCGTCTATCAACTTTTGGTCTTATGAAGAATAGTAGAGACGGAAAAAGCTATAGTCCCAACTTAGCTTATACTCCACCCAAAATTTTACGAACATGTAAAAAAACTTCAAGAACATCTATAATTAGTTTGTTTCTGATTTTAATAAATCTAAAGAGGTATCTCTCCTTTTGCAGGTAGAGTCATTTCTGAAAGTGTGATATACAGTTATGGTCTTATGGAACTATTCTTTTAGATCTTTTGAGTGGCAAACACATTCCACCGAGTCTTTTTGTTGATGTAAAATTCTATAGGTTTTTTGTTGATGTAACTATGGAACTATTCTTTTAGATCTTTAGTCTTTTTGTTGATGTAAAATTCTATGGAACTATTCTTTTAGATCTTTAGTCTTTTTGTTGATGTAAAATTCTATAGGTTTTAAGATCAGTGGTTCCACTAAACGCTGGAAACGTTTTCAGAGCAGAAGACGGAGTTCTATTCCAAGATGAGAATCGATAATACGTAGAACGTTGAAAAAAAAATCAAAAATCCCATAAAGAATCAGTTTATGATCAATAGCCAAGCTGCAAGCTGCAACAACAGCGTTGTTCATAGATCTCACGGCGCGCTGTCGTCTCCTGTCTTAGCACAGCAAATAAACTCCATTATTGCCGATTACATGGTCGAGAATCTTGTTGTCGCTAGATTATGCCACAAACGAGTTAATCGATATAGCAACCGCTTTACTGAGCATTGAACCAGTGCAAAATCCAAGCATGGACTGGCTGAACGAGACAACCCTCGAATTTAGATCAAAGGAGAAGTTAAGGAGGGTGTTTAGCAGCAACGCCATGTTAGGGTTTAAGCTACCGGAGAATCCAACAGGAGCTAGTAAGTTTGCTTCAGACGCAAGAAACTTGAAACGGTCACGGAGCTTTGAAACTTTACAGTTGAGATATTTTGATAAAGTGAATGAGTGTTGAAATCGTGATGTCAACCAGATTTTCAGTTTCAATTTTAAAAATTCCCCCGTCGAAAGATATGGGCTGTGGAGGCCCATAAATGAATATTAAGGGCATATAGCGTAAAGAAAAACCTAATCAGCCGTTTTGTTCAGCCGAGCAAAGTTGAGAAAATTCGTGACGATGAGAGACGATGAGAAGTGCAGAGAGTTTTGGGATCGAGTGGGGGAATCCGAGGTATAATTCTATCATCTTCTTATCTTTTTAGGGTTGATAAAATAAAAAAAGGTGGAATTGTGATTGGGAGGCCGAAACCCTAAACTGATTTTTCTGTATGTAATTGATTAAGGGGTTCGATATTGAGCATCTGATGGATAATAAACCAAAATCGTGTTTGCTCCACTATGAAAATTCTGATTTCGACAGTGAAGTCTTCCTTTATGCAAAGTTGGGGATCCATAAATACAATATGTTACAGGTGAAAAAACTACTCTCACATCCTGATTTTGTAAATATATATATGTAAATTTGTTTTCTTCTTGCAAGCAAATGATCCTTGTTGATACATTTATCTTCAGGGGACGAATTTGAAGCTCAGTTGCATAGAGAAATGCAATATACGAAGTACCACAGTATATACCGGTTACTCTATAACTTTGGTTGCAAAGGATCCATCTGCTGGCGGTTCCCTTGTAACTTTTCAGACCAAGGTTGTTAACGAAGACCATTATAAAATCAATACCCTGACTGTCTCTATTGCAAGACTTAAGTCCGAACCTCCACGAGGTAAAGTGTAACACTGTAGGGTGTGCATTGCTTTATATAATTCTACTGGTTCGTCTCATTCTTGCACCATTTAGACCCTTTAGTTTCCTGTATTAAGTAATCCCATATGTGCTTAATGTAGAGTGCGACTTATATTTGTAGCGAACCCCGAGCATCATGGATCGCTGCTTTACGATTGCGCCCAAGTGAGATTGCCTGATGAGTGGCCCTCAGAGGATTCTTTCAATGATAAAAAACGATATTACGTGGTAAGATTGGCAGTTTTGCTTTTGCTCATGACAGTTCAGTTGTTTTTGTTTTTTGTTTTTTGTCAGTTCAATTGTGATTTGTTTGCTTTTACAGATGAAGAAATCGGAGCTGCGAAAACATGACTGGATCCGTCTATACATGGAACTTGCATTCATCCATGCAAATGAGGATCTTCCAAATGTAGGAACTTTCTTTCTTTTTTTCCTTCCTTTTCATCCATTAGTGGCTCTCTGTTGGTAATAATAACACTGTTTTGTTTTTAACTCTTGTTGCAGCCCAATCTATCAAATTTGGTTATTATGAAGGTAGCGGTAGAAACTGAGGAAAATGTGAAGCCGCCAAATGAGAGACTCAAGGCCAGAAATGCAGTTTTCTACATACGGTACAGGTACTACCCTAATAAGGGACGGGCTCCTAAGGGTAATAATGGTCACAAGCCACCCCGTGATCGCGTTGCTATAGTAAAAAGAACTATGGACATGAACAAGGGGCTCCTTAAACTCATGTTCGATAATCGGTATGCAAAAACTCTTCTGTAAGGCAGTGACTAGGCGTTAGGCATCCTATTAAGCTGGAGTCCTACTCTACTTATGAAGCTTGTTGTAATAATCTACCCCAATTATGAAGCTTGTAATAATCTACCCCAGTTATTAAGCTTGTAATACTTTATAAGACATGTTGTAATTTATGGTTATTCTCGTCTCTTCCAAATATTTTTACTAAGAAGGGTTCCTGGTTTGGTGTATGTGGAATATCTGAGAAAATTACGCTGAACTGTTGCAAGTTTCAAGCGAATAAGTCCCAATCAAACATTTTCTTTTGATTTTTTTTTGTCCCATATTGTTCCTTTTTTAATTGTTTTTGAGTTGAAGAACATGTGATCTAGGTTGCATGGAAACAGAAACGGAAACGCGGAAGCGAAACGTCTGGAAACGTGGAAACGGATTTTTAAGAAAATTACGAAATCGAAACGTTTTGGAAACGTGTATATATATATTTATATGAAACACTAAACATCAAAATAATATTAAAAATATATTTTAAATAACATAAATTATTAATAAAAATATTAAATAGTCTAACTAAAATAATGATAACAACACTCAAAATAAAAAATTAAGACCATATATCATGATCACGAATAAGAAAATAAGTGTTTCATATTCCTCATACTAATTAAGTTTTCAAAGAAAAAATATCAAATATATACTTATATTTCTAAAATTAATTTTTATGTTTCAAAAGAATAAATTAAGTTTCCAATGTGTTTCCAAACGTTTCCATCGCGTTTCCAAATTGACTTTTTAAAGAAACGCGTTTCCATGACGTTTCCACGCGTTTCCGAGAGTTTCCGATTCCGAAACGTTTCCGAAACGGGAAACGCACTTCGGATGGAGTTTTCATGCAACATAGCATGTGATATTGTACTCTAATTAAATTCTCCTGACGGGCCGGCTTCTTGGCGGATCGTCCGCCTAGTGGGCCTGGGGTTCTTCTAGTTCTGCTGGGCCGACGAACGCTGAACTCCTGGTCAACGCACCAAAAGTGGTCACGATCTTTTAATGGGCCACTTCAGATGTGGGAAGGGCCAAGCCCATGTCCAACAGTCATGTAATGTCTTTGCAACTTTTGTAGTTTTATTTTCACTCTATTTGCCTAGTTTTTGTCAATTCGACTGAGCATCTGAAATGAGTGATGAACGGTCAAGGATTTTACATCATCATCATCAGAGAAAGAGTGGGAACATAATTCATTTCCATCATCAGACTGTTCATCCGATTCCTCTTCCTAGTCTGTATGTACCGCATGCTTCTAGACGGCCGTCCGATGACCTAGAGAGACGATTGGCTTTCTACCGATAAGATATTCAGTTAAAAGTTGTATCACACTTGCCTTTTTTTCCTTAAATATTCACTTTTTAAGAACAAATATTTTTTTCCTCTATATTATGTCCTCAAAAACAGAGTATTTTTCTTGTTTTAAAATATTACTCCTCTGTTTTGATTAAGTCTTTTTGTTGATGTAAAATTCTATAGGTTTTAAGATCAATGGTTCTATTAAACGCTGGAAACTTTTTTGGAGCAGAAGATGGAGGTCCTATTCCAAGATGGGAATCGATGATACGTAGAACATTGAAAAAAATAAAAAATCCCATAAAGAATCAGTTTATGATGAATCACCAAGCTGCAACAACAACGTTGTGCAAAGATCTCACAGCGCGCTGTTGTCTCCTGTCTTATCACAGTAAAGAAACTCCATTATCGCCGATTGCATGGTCAAGAATCTCGTTGTCGCACAAAGGGATTCTTCCATACTGCAAGTTTGCAACCGTTTTACCGAGCATTGGACTGGCTGAACGAGAAAACCCTCGAATGTAGATAAGAGGAGAAGTTAAGGAGGGTGTTTAGCAGGAACGGGATGTTAGGGTTTAAGCTACCGGAGAATCCAACAGGAGCTTGTAGGTTTTGCTTCAGACGCAAGAAACTTGAAACGGTCACGGAGCTTTGAAACGTTACAGTTGATTTGGAATGATCTAAGAGAAGAGACTGATAATAATTCCTCATCTTGCCAAGCTGCGAAAATTTTGTCTGTTCATTCATCAGACGGAAGATTTAGAGTCTTCCAACTTGAGTAAAAAACAACATTTTTTGATAAAGTGAATGAGTGTTGAAATCGTAATGTCCATAACCAGTTTTTCAGTTCCAATTTTAAAAGTTCACTCAACTTCTACCCGTCGAAAGATATGGGCTGTGGAGGCCCATAAATGAATATAAGGGCATAACCTAATCAGCCGAGCAAAGTTGAGAAAATTCGTGACGATGAGAGAAGAATACTATGAGAAGTGTAGAGACTTTTGGAATCGAGTGGGGGAATCCGAGGTAATTCCTTCATCTTCTTATCTTTTTAGGGTTGATAAAATAAAAAAGGTGGAATTGTAGTACGTTTATAACTCGGTTTTGATTGGGAGGACGAAACCCTAAACTGAATTTTCTGTCTTTGTAATTAATTTAGGGGTTCGATGTTGAGCATTTGATGGATAAAATACCAGGATGGTGTTTGCTCCACTATCAAAATTCTGATTTCGACAGTAAAGTCTTCCTTTATGCAAAGTTGGGGATCCATAAATATAATATGTTACAGGTAAAAAACTACTCTCCCATCCTGATCCTGTAAATATATGTGTTTGCAATCAAATGATCTTTGTTGATATATTTATCTCTTCAGGGGACGAATTTGGAGCTTAGTTGCATAGAGAAATGCAATTCACGACCTACCCCAGCATTTACCGGTTACTCTATAACTTTGGTTGCTAAGGATCCATCTGCTGGCGGTTCCCTTGTAACTTTTCAGACCAAGGTTGTTAACGAAGGCCGTTATAAAAGCAAGACCCTGACGGTCTCTATTGCAAGACTTAAGTCCGAACCACCACGAGGTATAGTGTAACAGTTTAGGGGGTGCATTGCTTTATATAATTCTACTGGTTCCTTTCATTCTTGCACCATTTAAACCCTGTAGTTTCCTGTAATATGTAATCCCATATGTGCTTAATGTAGAGTATGACTTATTTTTGTAGCGAACCCCGAGCATCATGGATGGCTTTACGATTGCGCCCAAGTTAGATTGCCTGATGAGTGGCCCTCAGAGGATGCTTTCAATGATAAAAAACGATATTACGTGGTAAAATTGGCAGTTTTGAATTTTGCTCATGACAGTTCAATTGCTTTTGTTTTTGTCAGTTCAATTGTGATTTGTTTGCTTTTACAGATGAAGAAATCCGAGCTGCGAAAACATGACTGGATTCGTCTATACATGGAACTTGCATTCATCCATGCAAATAAATATCTTCCAAATGTAGGAACTTTCTTTCTTTCTTTTTTTTCTTCCTTTTCCTCCATTAGTGGCTCTATGTTGGTAATAATAACACTGTTTTGTTTTTAACTCTTGTTGCAGCCCAATCTATCAAATTTGGTTATTATGAAGGTAGCGGTAGAAACTGAGGAAAATGTGAAGCCGCCAAATGAGAGACTCAAGGCCAGAAATGCAGTTTTCTACATAAGGTACAGGTACTACCCGAATAAGGGTCGGGCTCCTAAGAGTAATAATGGTCACAAGCCTCCTCGTGATCGCGTAGCTATAGTAAAAAGAACCATGGACAAGAACAAGGGGCTCCTCAAACTCATGTTTGATAATCGGTATGCAAAAACTCTTCTGTAAGGCAGTGAATAGGCGTTAGGACTCCTATTAAGCTGGAGTCCTACTCTACTTATGAAGCTTGTAATAATCTACTCCAATTATGAAAGCTTGTATACTTTATAAGACATGTTGTAGTTTATGGTTATTCTCGTCTCTTCCAAATATTTTTACTAATAAGAGTAAGAGTTCTTGGTTTGGTGTATGTGGAACATCTGAGAACATCACGCTGAACTGTTGCAAGTTTCAAGCGAATAATAAGTCCCAATCAGACATTTTCTTTTGATGTACAAACAATTCTTTTTGTCCCATATTGTTCTTTTTTAAAGTGTTTTTGAGTTGAAGAACATGTGATATTGTAATTGTACTCTAATTATGAACCTATAAAATCTTTATAAAAAGATATGGGCCGTTGAGGCCCAATATAGGCCCATAAATGAATCATGATGTGTATTTAATCGACTAACTAAACCTTTAAAAGAAAGCATCAGCCGCCTGATTCAGAACTTTCGTGACGTTTGTCAATGGATAATGATGATTACATCAAGGAAAGGATGGAGTTTTGGACTAGATTCGGAGAATCTGATGTAAGTCTCTCATCTTCTTTGATCCACAAACCTAACCCTAACCCTAACCCTAGTCTAGTTATATGTGTTCTATCTCATCTATACTAGAATATATTGTTTTTGACATAACTCTGTTTTTAGTATTCGATAATTAGTTTTTTTGTTTTACTAGGATCGGTGCAAATGGAAACCACTAACTTAATTTTTAATGTCTGCAGGGGTTCGATGTGGAACATTTGATCGACATAAAACCATCCGGATGCTTGCTCTATTCGCGCAAGTTTCAAGATAATGATGATTATCCCACCAAAATCGCCCTTTATGCTAGGTTTGGGATCCATAGGTACAATATGATGCAGGTGACAAACTTGTCTCCTCTTTTATATTTTCTTCTTCGAGTGATTCCTTTAATCAATTCTTGTTGATAAATATGTCAGGGGACGAACTTGCAGCTCAGTTGCATAGAGAAATACACTGGACGACCTAGCACAGTATGTTATTGTTACTATATAACTTTGATTGCTAGGGATCCAGCTGCTGGCGGTTCCCTTATAACTTTTCAGACCCAAGTCGTTGACGAAGGCTTTGACATCATGAAACTGACTTGTTCTATTGCTCGACCTAAGTATGGACCACGTGGTAAAGTCTTTACACACTTGCATTGTTTTGAATGAAAACTAATTCAGATTCCTCTCGTATTTACCATTTAGACTCGTAATAACCGATCCCATATGTGAGATTAATGTAGAGTGTGACTTATCTGTGTAGAGAACTCCGAGGGACCCTTAGATGATTGCTACCAAGTTAGATTGCCTGATGAGTGGCCGTCAGAGAATGCTTTCAATGATAAAAAACGATTTTACGTGGTATGATATATTGGCAGTTTCACTTTTGCTTTTGCCTATGACTGTCCAGTAGTGATGTGTTTGCTTTTACAGATGAAGAAATCAGAGCTGCGAAAACATGATTGGGTTCGTCTCTACATGGAACTTGCATTCTTCAACGCGAATACGAAACTTAAAAATGTAAGAATTTTTTTCGTTCTTCCGTTTTCAATGACATTCCACTAGTGGCTCTTTCAATGACACTCCATTAGTGGCTCTCTGTTGGTAAAAATAACACTATTTTGTTTTTAACTCTTGTTGCAGCCTAATCTATCAAAATTGGTTATCATGAAGGTAGCGGTAGAAACTGAGGAAAATGTGAAGCCACCAAATGAGAGACTCAAGGCCAGAAATGCAATTTTCTACATAAGGTACAGGTACTACCCGAATAAGGGTCGGGCTCCTAAGGGTCATGGTCACAAGCCTCCCCGTGATCGCGTAGCTATAGTAAAAAGAACCATGGACAATAATACCGGATTACTCACTCTCGAGTTCGATGGCAGGTTTTCAAAAACTCTTTTGTAAGTCAGTGTCTGGCACTAGAATGTATGTCCTTTTAACCTGAAGTCCTACTATAATTATGAAGCTTGTATTAATTTATAACCAGGTCCATAGAAAATGTGGATCACATATAAGCTCGACAGAACTTTGTAGTTTTATGACTTTATATTTACTGTTTTATCTTCTAAATAGTATATTTTACTTGCATATAACTATTTTTATTTGTTATTTCCTTCTGTTGATGCCCTAGTGTGATCATCTCCTGGTAAGTGTTTTGGTGAATGTGGAATATCTGAGAATCTTTACTGTTGCAACTTTCAAGCGAATAAAGAATCTTTTCATT
Organism: Arabidopsis suecica; assembly: GCA_019202805.1. NCBI lineage: Eukaryota > Viridiplantae > Streptophyta > Magnoliopsida > Brassicales > Brassicaceae > Arabidopsis > Arabidopsis suecica. The sequence continues at coordinate 9,679,082 of CM032911.1, forward strand.
TGATATTTTTTGGTGGAGTATCTATGTTTTTTAGTATTCGTATACATAATTCATTTCTATAGTGTGTGGGAACGAACATACAACTCAAAACATATAATAAACGAAGATTTATTAATTCTTGTTAGATTAGTACAACTAAATTCACGATATTTTGTAATGCAAATCATTTGATTTGGATGTAGAATGAAGGGTAGTGAAGAATGATGATAAAATTGTTCGGGGAAAAATTTAGTCGGGTGATTATTCGACACAATCTTCCTTTTCTTTCTGTTGAATATGAAAATTTTAGGGACTACCTTAGTTATTTAAATTCAGGCTATAAGCGTTATACTTAGAAACAATATTGTTGCTGATGTGGTTAAAACTTGGGAGATAGAACAACATAAATTAAAGTCTGAGTTAGAAAACATTCCTATTGAATTGTGTTTAGTTGATGAAAAAACGGCAATTTAGATTTTCCCAATTCTGATGATGATGATGATCATGAATGACGATGGTAGTATGATGATGATGATCATCATGAATGATGCTAGTAGTATGATAGTTATTAATTATGATAATTATTTAGATTATAGAAAAATTATTTAATGGGTAAACTCATTCAATCCATTAATCCAACAAATTCAAATGAGTTCATCCAAACCATTTGCTAAATGAATTGGATTGATTCATTATCCATTAGACTCTAAATCCATATGTATATGGATTGGTTTGGTTTAGTTTGGTTTGGTTTAACCAACTTGACACCCCTAAATATAGACAAATGAAAAAAATTAATGAATATAAAATAAAATAAAAATTTTTTTTGTTAGAATACATAATAAAAATAATCGATCATTATTAGTCTCACAAAGTTAGTTAGTATTTCATCTTTAATCATAATAACCATATATTAGTTATGTTGGGACAGATCTCTATAACGATATGCATTTGATTACTAAAGATGATGCAAAAGTTTCTTCTTTAGTTTGCCTTTTTATTTTCTTTCTTGTTAATCTTCTTTGCCTCATCACTCCTTTTTGTGTTACTTTTTTTCTTCAGCTGAGAACAAACAAATTAACAAAGATCATCAGTTTGATCGCTAAACATATATCTGAGAATATATTTTTCTACACCTTACCTTTGCCACAAAGCATCCGTCCGTCTTATGTATATGTGGATATAATATTTTAGTCTTTTGTAAATCAAAGCGGAAGCATGACATAAGTAAAATATTAGCTGTGTCTAACATTTCATATTTCATGTTCATGTTCAGATGAAAATGTCTAGTACCCTGCGACTCCAAAATCAAGTGCACAATCCTCGATTTTTACATTCCTCTTTTTAGGGCATAGTAAATGACAACTTCATTCTGCAAAATTGTACAAATGAAAAACAGAGATACAACATGAGGAGAAGAAATAAGAAACGTAGTGGAGCATTTAAACTAACTTACCTCGGGTACCATGATTAAGGATGTCGTGTAGACGATATATCCACCAACTTTCACCATATCAATTGCAGCAAGTATAAGTCTTTAAAAAAAAAATAAGTATGTTTAGCATTACATGCCTTGGACATCATTCTTCATCACCTCACAGTAAAAACATAGTTAGAAGCCTCAAGTGATTTTTATTGTTAAATCAAAGGCTATTACCTTTTGCAAAACATCATATCTTTTTATATCAGCTTTGTCATCAAATGCATAGAGTTCATTTGCCAAGTTACATATTTCTGTTAATTTCAATTTGAAAAGTTATTTTTGGAGATAAATCATGGAATCTAAACATTTTTATTGGAATACATAATAAATGTAATCGATCATTATTAGTCTCACAAAATTTGTTAGTATTTCATCTTTGATCACAATAATAATATAATAATTATGTTGGGATAAATTTCTATAGCGATATGCATTTGATCACCGAAGATGATGCAAAGGTTTTGAGCTATATATTAAAAACTCTCTACAACGACGGGTTGTAAGAAGATTGGTAAAGAATTGGTAAAGAAATAGAAGTGAGCTTATCTCGTACAATTAAGTTATATAAGATGCTATTGTAATGATCGGTTGTGACAAATCTGCATTTTTAATCCGGAATTCACGAAGATTGCCTCAACAAGTAATATCAAATGGCTAATTCAAAATAAATTTGATTTTAAAATAAATTTTCTAAGTTCGTCCGATTACACCTAATTCAAAATTCAAAAATTTAATTGGAACTGAAAATCTAATCTTTCTGATGCTGCTTATTGAATAAGCCCCGATTTGGTCTCTTAACATTTTATATTAGGTACCTTTTTTATATAATAGGACGTACTACGTACTTTGTATTTGGGCTAAACAATTTCTTTATTGTTATTTTGTTTCTATAATTTGCTATGTAAAGCCTAAGATTGACAACTAAACAATCCTTCTTTTTGTTTGTTTGTTAGTAACATAAAAAAATGGCATAGAAATGTAAATCAAGTTTTTTTTGAATTGAATTGTAAATCAAGTTTACTCATGAGAAAACAAATATATCACACTCAAATAAGACAATGTGCTACATGATGACCAACATCCATTGACACATTTGAACACGCGCAAACTCACACATCTATGTATGTACTATGTACTATTATAGATTTAACTGATTTATGCACACATCTATCATATAATAAAGTATTTGACAATATTGACTTTTCCTCATTTGTTATATGAAATTGACTATTGTTTGGTATGATTTTGCGACTCACTTCCTTTAAGCCACATTTTTGTTCTAATAATTTTGAGGTTTTAATCTAAACCTAGACAAGAAACTTTATTAATTTTTAGATCAACTCTAAAGTCGTTGATCTGAGCATCCATGTTACTAATCGTTGGTGATTAATAGACCAAAAATCAGACAATAAATAAAACGAAAAGGGGAAGAAATCAAGAAGGCGAAAGTTGGGAGATAAAGTGTGATTAACAAATTAAGTGATATATAAATTGTGGGATCTCCTCTTTTCTTAACTCTTTTTAGTAATTCTTAATTTTGTTTTCTTGCAACCAAGAAATTTTGGATATAAACCCATAAATTTCCTCAGACCAAAAATTAAAAAGTGTTAAAGTAGTTTGTTCTTCTTCACCAGTGTTCGGACTCGTAACTTTTTGTCGGAACCGTGGACTAGGAAAATACACTTGTTGGTAAAAACAAGAACACGATGACCAGTGTGGTGGGTTGGTGTAATTTGGTTGGTCCATGATTTCGGTTGAATCTATTAGATACATACATTTAGGATTTAGAACCTGCAATAATTGTTCCAATATGGCTACTTATATGAATTTATCCCCGGACATTAGTAACCACATATATTCAAACGTATATGGTACTTTTTGCTATAAAACAATTACGGCTCAGTGTAGTCAACATAGAAGATCCGTTATTCGTATTTCGTAGGCTAACTTCTTTTTTTCCTACCATATGACGTAGTTATTCACGCTTTTAGGCCTTTTTCTTCATTTTTGGTTGCCTTTTTCTCTTTTTCCATTGTGTTCTCTTTAATCACTGTTAGGGGTCATGGTGACCGTTCCTAAAGTATCGGGGGAATAATTTACAAGGTGCACTTTTTTGTATATAGAACTAACGTTACATTTCCATCTCGTGAAGTCATTCGTTTTTTTTCTCCCTCCCAAAATTTATTTTTGTGTCTTTTCTTGAATATTTCAGTTATCGGGTCTTACACAAATGGGAACTAAACTTTAAACTACAACTTTACATCTTAAACAATAACATATTTCCGGTAAAAAGAAAGAATAAACAAAAATTTCTTCCGTCAAAGTTTTGTTATCTCTTCTAATCGTCTGTCTTTAAGGTTGAAAGTGGTTACACTAATAAAAAGCGATTTTGTCTTACTCATACTGACGTGGAGGAACATTGTTACAACCCCTTCAAAATAGTCAAGAAAAGTTTAGAATATAGAATGAAAAGAAAAAATAAAAGAATTAGGACCTAGAACTAAAGTCCCGCGTTATATACTTATATCAAAGAAACGATCGAGAAAAAACATAAGAAACTTGTAAATTAAAATTCTTCTCCCTCTCTTATTTGTTTAACAAGGTTTACTAATCCGATATACAAGAATGACATGCAAATAAACATATTGTTTGACAAAACGAAACATATTAGAAAAATAAGTTTTGATTAATTATAGGTGATAGTATTATTGAATCATTGATGTGTGAAGTGTGAACAAGTCTAGCTTTTGAGACCAGGTAGGTCCACTTTCTTTTGGAATTTTGGGAACTCTTAAGACAAGCAATGTCTTTATCCGCTTTCGGTGTGTCGAGTTATTTTTTCTTCTGAATATTAACGGCACTATTATAATACTATATAGTAGTTTATTCTATATAATTTTTCATCACCATATTTTAAGCTATAATTAAATTTCACTCGCCAAGTTTCGCAAACCTTTGTGCTATATATATCAATCACCCCACAACCATTCAACACTCTACCAACCTTCTCTTCTTCTCTTCTCTTAATCACTCTCCTAATTAATTTCTCACTAATCACTTTGTCTTTCTTATATAGTTAACCTCCAATTTTAAAGTCAAAGAACCCTTTTCCTTGGTCAGAGTCTTTGACCCGCAGCAATTAGCTCTTACGCCTTCGTTATTTTTTAAATTTCACATTAATTTTGTGTTTTTTTTTCTTCTTGAGTTAAAAATATTTTCAAAAACGATTTTGACAATTCGGGTTGATTTTTTTTTGTAATCATACGATCTCTTTCAGACAATGATCTTGTCACAAAAAGGATGCAATCAAAGTGAGTTGCAACTTGTTTTCAAGAACAAATTGAGTGTCGAAAAAAGTTCATATTTTTGTATTTTTCAAATAGTCAATAGATTTGGTTTTGGTACTTAGTTAACTATTTGCTCTCGACAATTCTCTAGTGTTGCAAGCAACAAGTGTGAATTACGCAAATGGGAAGTTCATGTTTGCCTCCAGGATTTAGATTTCATCCAACTGATGAAGAGCTCATAGGCTACTACTTGAGTAGAAAAGTAGAAGGTCTTGAGATTGAGCTCGAAGTCATTCCTGTTATCGACTTATACAAATTTGATCCTTGGGAGTTACCAGGTAATTTGAAAAAGAAAAGGCTTGGATTTTTATCCACTTTATATTTAAATAAAACTAAACTTGTTTAATTTTGTCTTTGTTTTTTTAGATAAATCTTTCCTTCCGAATAGGGATTTGGAATGGTTCTTTTTCTGTCCAAGAGACAAAAAATATGCAAACGGTTCTCGAACCAATAGGGCTACAAAAGCGGGTTATTGGAAAGCAACTGGTAAAGACCGGAAAATCACTTGTAAATCGTCGCATGCTATAACTGGATACCGGAAAACCTTAGTTTTTTATGAAGGTCGTGCCCCATTAGGCGACAGAACTAATTGGTTTATGCATGAATATCGTCTATGCGATAATGATCATTCACAAAAACCACAAAATTTCAAGGTAAGAAAATTATAGTTCGTTTTATTTGATCCGACTTTATAGTATATTCATTTCTATGAATTAATGGAAAGAAGCCTAATTAAGAACCATATATATGTTTGAATTTTTAGGGAGCTTTCGCGTTATGTCGCATAGTTAAGAAGAATGACCTGAAGACCAATTCGAAAAGTTTGAAAAATAAAAACGACCAAGACATTGGTTCTGGTTACTCTAGCCTCGCGACCTCCCCTTGTCGCGATGAAACGTCGCAGTTTCAATCGTTCAAGCCTTCTTCTACTGAAAACGACTCCTCTAGCATTTGGATTTCTCCTGATTTCATCCTTGATTCTTCAAAGGTACCTACTGGCTACTACTACTATCTAAACCTACACATTTTTGTATACATGGTGGACTGATTTGCTTTTTTTTTTTTTGTTTTTGGTCTTGTTATTTTATTTATAGGATTATCCTCAAGTTCAGGAGGTTGCTTCCGAGTACTTTCCCAACTACAATTTTCCGGTCACCACAGCAAACCACCACGTGGAATTCCCGGCGAGCTCTTCTTATTTTAACGTGGACCAGGACATTGATCAATCGATGCAAACCGGTTATTGGACAAATTATGAAAATGACCAAACCGGTTCATTTGATTACTCAAACCTTTTTTAGCTACAAGACATGTTGGTTCTTTCTTAGGACAAAAACGCCTTTTAACGTTGGTGTCTTGGAACTTGGAAGAAGAAGAACTAGTGGTGAATGTCTATCATTTTGTTTAGAGAATTTAGTTATCTTAGTTTTGGTTTTTTTCTTTTTTCATAATTTTTACTAAATATATTGTTTGCTTACGATAAGGAATGAGTATTATAATTTCCTTATTTAAAGTTTTTATAGGATTATTTACGTTGTTATAGAGTCTTATTTTAATGTTCCGATGCCTTTGATATGATATATGCAAAGAGAATCAATCATATTTCTCTCAATCATTAATTGGACCAAACTTATAATCTATAAAGCAACTTTGTGGAAGTGATAACAATCATTTGTATTAAAAATCCAATGTCTCTATAAAAGCAATAGTTTCGGGACCATTCGATATTTCAAAAGTTATGTAAACATGTTTTATAAATCCATAAATTTGTAGAGATGAAAAATCAAAAACTATATATGTAGAAAGGGGCAAATATGATGCAGCAACTTGTTTAAAGATGTATGAAAGCCCAAAAGTTTGCATTAATTTTCACATTTGTTAGAGACTTGAAAGACCTTTATATTCATTTTCGTCACGAGTTTTTTACATTTCATTCTTCAAAAATTTACAAGAATATTTCTTCCTCTTGAAAATGACTTGTGCAACAGTTTCTATGTATATATATGTTAAGAACTATGAACGTTAACAAATTGGGTCCATAGCTCAGTGGTAGAGCAATTGACTGCAGATCAATAGGTCACCGGTTCGAACCCGGTTGGGCCCTTCTTTGTTTTATATTTTTCGTATAATTAACTTCCAGAATTAAAATTGACAGACCAGAAATAACCGACATTTAGACATAAACATTATCTCTTCTTGTATTGTTTGTCTTAAACCAGACATCACAATTCATTTACACAACGAAACACAGTATTAAATTTTTATTCAAGAAACAATAATTTTCTTATTAGTAAATTCTGAACAACGAAGACAAGAAAAGCATCCGATTACTAATTCCAATCATCGTAAAAAAGACAAACCGAATCATACCGAACCAAATCGAATCGCATCATCGAACCATTATACCGATCGGTTTAGTCTAATCTAAAAAAAAACTAATTTCTCGCCGTCGTTCGTTGCTTCATTCAGCGGCACCGACACTGATCGTAACATTCGCCGGCTTTTCGCATCGGACATCGTCAGCCGTCGGATCTCGCGTGTTATCATACTCCTTAAAACTTGCGATCCTTCCCAATTCCTCAACTTCTTCGATTACATTATCAAGCCGCGCCACCAATTCCACTAGCAACGACGCAAACGCCGCGAACGGTAAAGCCTCCGAGAATTCGAGGCTCGTCATCACCGCGATTTTGCTCAGCTGTGGCCGTAACATCCTCCTCTCTCCCGCCGCCGACATCTCGGAGTTACTGTTCTTGAACGATCTCCGGTACTCCATTAAAGCTGACGTGTCAGTTCTAAAGCTCGAAAGCGAAACGGCTCCGTTTTGGCCCTGACGTGAACCGGTTTCTGTAACTTTACGCGTACCGGTTTCGGTATTTTGAAGAGAAACGTCGCCGTTTAGATCTTTTCCAATATAACTGTTGTTGCGTTGCGAGACGGTACCGTTTTGGTGTTTGTTACTAGAAACGCTGCCGTTTTGGTGTTTATTACGATGGAGATTAGAACCAAGGAAGAGTTTAGGCTGAGACTTGATGGCGGAATTAAGATCTTGAAGTGCCACGTGGAGATGATCGGATAAAATCTCTGGTGAACAGTGACGGTGGTTTGAGATGCTATCCGCAAGTTCCGTCAAAGCTTTGCATACTTCTCCGGCTAATCTTACACAAGGATCTTTAAAAAGCGCGCGAACAGATCTTGGAGTCTTGAAAACAAAAATTAGAATTAGTTTTAAGTTGATTACAAAACATGACATTATTAATGTAATTAAACTTACTTGAATCTCAGTTTGTAAGCAACCATGAAGAGCAACAACAGTGTAACCAAATTGACGAAGAACAGCTCCAACTTTAACATATTGTTGACATGGAAATCTATGACAACGTAGAGTGTGTCTTGGCTCCCAATTTGCATATAATGCCTGAATAATTCCATTTTAATTTCATACATTTACATATATCTTTTACAAATAAAAAAATCTTGAAATATTGGAGAATTATATAAAAAAAAAGACTTACAAGTGTTTCATCAGTGGATTTAGAATCCAAAACAGCTTGATATCCTTCGTAGATTCTGTCTTTTGAATCTGTTTTTTCTTTCTCTTTTTCCTCAAAATACTCATTCACACATGCTATACGCACAATTATAAAATATTAGTACCCGATAAATTATGTAATATTTATGGAATTATAAGTTTGGTGTTAATGACTTAATGTTAACAAAACATAAAAATGATATTTTCGATAATTACCTTCTATAGAGCGAGAGAGGCCTTGGAGTTTACCAACGGTGGTCTTGTGTAGATCTTCACCAGACCAAATAGGAAAAACAAGAAGGCTCATGAAAAGACAGATTCCGCAACCAATGGCTATAGTGTAGAATCTATCGTGTGCTATGTTTATCACACTATCTACTCGATAGCTTGACACCGTTATAAGATTGAACGTCAAGAGAAATATCACAACACCGTAATCGTAATTCTTCTTTATGTATGGTATGAATCTTATATAAGTAGCAGCCGCTCCTGTAACCATTAGAATGAGAACATAGCTAGATTAATTAGTAAATTTATTGTTGTATAGAGATGTCTCTAAAACTTAGAGATTACACGGTTAGATACTCCAATTTGAATAACAAAGTATAAACGTACGGGTAAATTGTTTTTTGGAAAAATTGCATACCAATGATAAAAACAGCAGTACCAATGAAAATAGCTCGAAGGACTTTGCCGGAATCATTAGCTACAAACTCAATGAAAAATGCCAAAGATCCCGCAATTAGTGTCCCTAATCCTCTGTTAAGCCCTTTGCACAACGTTGCACCTAAAGAATCAAGAAGTTGAACAAAACGTTATAACTTAATTATAACACTTATTTATTACATTACCATAATTGATTATAAGATGTATGTATATAAGGAGATATGATATATTGTTAAACTTACCGGCAGAGAACTCGAGGACGACGACGACGGTCATGACGGCCCAAATAGCATTGCTTCCAATGCCTTTGAAGAGAGGCTCCATGAGATATAACAAAGATACAAGTGTCATGGAAAGACCTACTTTAAGGGCATGTATCACTCTCCTCGGATCTTCTTTTCCGACACTCCAAAGCCTTTTCGGTATCCTCTTGATCTTCTCAGAAGGTTCTAGAACCATCCACTTCGTCTTGCTCAAACCTTCCTCCATCTCAATGCTCCCTACGTGAACCTTGTTGGACATTTTGAGAGAGACAAATTGGTTCTCTCTCTCTCTCCTTTTTTTTTGTAATACGAGTATACAAGAATAGAAGGTGTTGTGTATTCTCTATATATAGCTCTTTGTGTGTGTGTGTATATATTTATGTGTATATATAGAGTGATGGATCTATGGTTTGCGTATGGGATGCGTAGACTATATAGCTGGCTAGAGGAAAACAAGTTAATACGTGTTATTGTGTTGGTTGAACTACGAGAATCTCTTTTAGGTTCAATTGGTAATTAAAAAAATTACGTGTCGTATGACTTTACAAAATGGCGATTATATATATTAATGGTGTAATTTGATGTTTTGTCATTTTTAAGACAACTTAAATATATTTTTGAACCATTTTACGGTTTTGCTTGATGATCATTTTAATAGTTTCTACACAATGTTAGTCTTTCTAATAGTATTTTTACGATTTTCTTATGATATAATAACTAACTATTGTTAGTATAAGACTATAAGTTGTATTTTTTATTCATTCAAAATTCTTAGTAAATATTAAAAAACTCGTGATGTTATATTTTGCCTCTATATGTATGCTTTAACAAAATTACTTATAATAGATACGAAAATAATATTCTCTTTTGGCAAGTGAGGAAAGACTAGATTGATGGGTTTCACATGACTTGCAATTATTGATGTTAAATTAAATTAAAGAGTACTTTTTTCTCTTTTGTTCACAAGATGGAAAAAAAAATTAAGTCAAAAGCTATTGAAAAAGATATCAAACTAACATACGTTCCATAATGCTACTAGTTTTAAAATTAGAGATCCAATTATTATCCTTAGATATAACCATTTGTATAATTATATGCATGTGTCACCCAATTAGTACTAATATTGTTAAACAGATAGTTCCAAAAACTAGATCTTAGTCATCTACGTTGTCCTCTGAGATTAAGGAATTACCACAAGTTGGTACATACACTTTTAGTTACATCTAACAAAATAAAATAAAATATATGTATGAATCAGATTATGTAAGCAAGAAATGATCATTAGTTATGGACGGACCAAGGATAAGTTATTGTGTTAGGCTAAAAAGCGATCAAATTTTTATTTTCAATAACATATATTTTTCAAACAATAAAAAGAGACTAAACATATATTTTTCACTTACAATTTAGTGTTAACACTCACACAAACAAACAAAAAACAATTCAACGCATAAAATTTGTTTATTTATTTTTTTATCATAATTGTTTTGAAGAAATATTGTATATATAGTCGTGGAGATGCATGTAAGAAAGTCAAAAACAAGTTATCACTGTCTCAACTAAAGTTTGACCTTTTAGATCCTTCAAAGCCGTACCAACGTTGACACATAACACATGTATACCTTCTCTTTTTTTGCACGGGGACAACTAATTTTTATAAATGGTGTGTTTTAATCACATTTATGGATTAAAAGCCACGTTAACCCCCTAAATATGAAACCGCCATGTAAATTGCATTTGCATAACATCTAAGTTATATATGCATGATGACTTCGAACAACAAACTAAAATCACTAAATGGTAAAGATCTCGAAGTACTGTCAGATATAATATACTAGATAACAACCCGCACCTATGTGCGGGATGAAGTGATTTAAATAAAATTATTATCTGGGATCCAAGATCCGTTTGTATAAAACGAAACATGTAATTATTTTATTTTATTTTTATTCAAATTTGGGACTATTGCGTATAAAAATACGTTTTACCCGTGAAATATTTGAACCTGAAATAAAGCTTCAACGTGATAAAGAAAGTATTAACGAAATGTTACCATTTATGACAATATGCTTTTCTGTATGTTTTAAAGATATCGAGAATGATGAAAAAAAAAGATGTCGAGATTTAATTATAAGAAATCCAAAAATTTATCAAAGGTGAGATTTTATAGTTTCCAAGTTAAGAATTTGTTGTGTTCCAAATTCAAATTCTTAGATTATGAATGGATTACTACGAAATGGTTATAATGTGGCCAGATTTTGGTTTATATACAAATGTGGTTAGTTTTTCTTCGAAAAGTTAGAATTCCTCCAAAAAAATCGGATTTGAAATATTTGTAACATATATAGAAAAAAGATTATCTTATTTATTTAAGTACAATAGATATAAAAATTTATGAAAGATGTAGAGATTTTGTAGTTTTGAATTCGAGATTCTCGAATCAAATTTATATATTTTATCATTTAATAATAAATATAAATACAAATATTGTTTACCCATCGGCTTGAGAAGATTTATATAAATGTATATAAAAAAATAGAAAAGTAAAGATTTATTAATATAAGATAAACAAAAAGTGTATGTTTTTTAATTATTAAAAATAGATCATTAATATAAATAAACAATGCTCTCGTGATTTGTTGTTAAATATAAATATGAAGATTAGTTGTATAATTATTTGCTTTTTAGTTATAATTTCGTTTTTTATTTGTGTGATATATAAATATATATATATGTATTATGACTAATGGCAAAATCTGTAAATAGTCTAGTAAAATTTGGGTAATAATTTAAATGAGTGGAAAATCATTCTGAAAGTGACACATCAGCATGGCAGTTTAGTTAATAACACGTCAAAGTAAGGTTTATTTTTTAGAGTGCTTCTCTATTAATATATAAGGGATCTGATATATTTGTTATAAATTGCGAATACTAATTCTTGCCACGTTTACTTGGTAAGATCAGTTTTAAGTTTTTTATCGGGAAAACGGTCTTTTTCAACCTCAACTATTTGCTGGCGGGTTTTTCCAACCCAAACTATGACCCCCAGTCGATTTCAACCCAAACCCAAAAATAATTCAAAATCAAAACCTAAACTAATGTAAATGAGCCGATTTCAACACGACGCGAAATAATGTTAGTTCAGAAATTAACAGTTCTCAAGGTTATTTGATTTTAACTTTCGAACTAACACCGTTTCGCGTCGTGTTGAAATCGGCTCATTTGCATTAGTTCAGGTTTCGATTTTGAATTATTTTTGGGTTTGGGTTGAAATCGACTAGGGGTCATAGTTTGGGTTGGAAAAACCCGCCAGCAAATAGTTGAGGTTGACAAAGGCCGTTTTCCCGTTTTTTATCATATGAAATAGTTTACGAAATAAACAAAAGAGAAAATAAATTAGCTTGGATTTGAAGAAAGGTTTTTTAAAATATGTACTTTCACGAAATATAACTCAAACCGTAATCTTCTGCCAAAAGGAAAATAAAAACGTGAACAATATTAATGATGACACGGGTTGCGACTTGTGGGTTGATATACAGCTCATTGAAATGAATTTTGTTGGAGATTAGTTTATAAATTTAATTATCTTCAAAGAAAGATCGTGTTTTGCTTCTATATATGTGGCTGATTAGTTTTATAAATTCAGATTTTACATTATGGATTTCTACTTCATATATGGACAATTTTAGTTCTACATCGAGTTTTGTATTCGAATATTAATAAAAAAAACTATCAGGAAAATCCAAGAAATTAAACTAAGATACGATTCTCTTTGTAGTGTTGTGTGTAGAGGTAATAGATCTTTCTATATGCAACAGAACAGCTGTTCCCGTGTTGTTGAGTTTTTAAGATTTCAGATTTCTCGTGTGTTGTCCATGTGGCTCATGTGAGATCTCCACACGTGGCAGGAAAAAGATTGTTGAAGGAAACTGAAGTTACCAATACAAAGATCAAAAAAGAAACTTGGTGGATTCATGCTTAAACCAAGGATGATCATACTATTATTATGTATACACACAAAAAAAGAACTCTTAGTAATACAAATTACAAAGTCCAATAGATGCAAATAAACTGTGAAATATATCCCACAATCAATTGTGTGATTGTCTAATCATAAAGCTAGTCAGTTTTTTGGGCTCAAGAATCAAAAACCAATTCTTACTGCACAATCTAGTTCAATACTTATTATAACATGTTTTCTTATATTGTTTGATTTGATACCAACATTTTGAACTGCTGATGAAACAAAGTCTTTTCCTAACCTCTCTTCTGTTCCAAATCACTCATACTATAAGTAATCGTCCTTGATGCTCAATGCATTTTCAAAAAAAAAGAAATGGGTCGTCTCACAAGTCCATCAAAACGGCAACTCCGGGATCTCTCTATATGCATCGGATGGTCCGGATTCATATGGTTCCAATGGAAATAGATGCTCTACTTGAAACAATATTGTTCGCACGGTCCATGGAAATTTTGGCCTGTTTGTAGCCTATTCTCCTATTCTCCAAAGCCTATACAATCCTCCCTTTCGACAAAAGCACATCACTGTTCCATTGGTCCCTCACCGAAAAAGACGAATATTGCGGATACATTCGACCTGCTCACCTTGCTCTTTTTGTTTTATTTGGGCTGGCTGGCTGGCTCCTTTGTGATCGACATTTTCTCCGTTATTTGCTCTACGGTCTACTTGCACGATGTTGAAATACATAAACCCCCAATTCTATGGATTATTTTGCAAAATCTATACCAAAAATCAAAAACTAAAAACGAATCATATGAATCAAATCAGTTTGTACAGACTCGATAAATTGGAATATAGTTCAAAGACACAAACAAAACTAAACTGATCATTGCACTTTCTCGCCAATACGTCTGCAACTCTATTTGCTTCCCTCTTTACACATTCAAAACCCGGAGTTTCTGATAAAACAAAAACCTGCCCTAAACCTTCTCTGTGTTGCAAAATCATTCATACTATAAATAACCTTCCTTGATGTTCAATGCATTGCTGGAGTTTCCCATCAGAAGACACAACTAGTCCTCTTACTTTTACAGGCTTCGTTTTGCGTTTAATTTGGAGTCTTGGCATAGTCTTAATACAGTTATGATCATTTTCTACGTTAGTCGGTTTCTCTCCCTCTTCCAAAAACTCATCTCCAACATCTCCATCTTCATCAACCCTTAGCCCTTTCGTATACCATCTTAGTCCCTGATTCATTCAAGAGAGAGCTATAATACAGCGTGTGACAGAACCAATATCCAAGAAGATAATCCAAGCTCTTAACTTCACTACTTATCAAGTGATCTAAACAGCTAGACAATCTAACATTAGAAACCAAGTAACAGCTAACTGGAGGAACCATATGAGTAACAATATAAATTGAAGTGATACCGAGTCGTTGTCTAATGACAAAGAAAAGACAATGTTAGGACTTAGGATTATAATTTCGCCTTGACTAGAGAACAAGTCAGGTAAACCATATCGGTGAACTTACTTCTACAGATTTTCTTTATTGCATCTAACTGTGACTACTCATGAGGACATAATGCTAAAGCAAGAACCGAGAGTATCGAAATCAATTTTGTAAACTATGCTAAGAGTCTCAAGCTGAAGACTATGTAGAACAAGATTCATGATTATTAACAGCTAAAGTAAAACTAAAGAATGATGAATCTCTAATAATAACACAAACATGGAACTTACTAATCAATCTCAAAGCCAATGTTCGAAATTTCGTAAGCTAATCTAACTAACTAGAACCCACAGTTCAACATAAAGCAATCAACCACTATAGCAACCGTTCCAGAACGGGAAATTTCAAACCTGAATACCACCGTCTCCATTGGCGCAAGGCTGAAGAAGAGGACCAAGTTGAGACCTTTCGACAGCAACTTGAACCGGAACTCCAAATCCTTTCCTTGGTAATCCAGTTTCACGAAATCTCTGCTGATTATCTCCGTCACCGGAATCATCTTCCTCATTTTTCAACACTTCCTGGCCAAATCCAAACACACTTGCCAATTTCTTGAAAAACCCCATTCACACCCCCAAAACCAATCCGTAACTAAAGAAACAAACTTTCTCTCCCAAAGCTAACAATTTGCATACTTAGGGTTTATGAAACTGAATCTTTAGACCCAATTTTCTCTGCGACGACAATGGAGGAAAGTGGATCAAAGAGAATCTTCTTCTTCTTGCTTTGCTCATTTTCTACTTTCCAAATCTAACCCATCTTCTTCTTCATTAACTGGCGGTAAATTTTTATTTACTACAAATTAATATTTCCTTAGTGGGCTTACATTAGTGAGAAATAAGCCCATTAATAAAAAGCCCACCTGACCAGGCGTCAAACTATTCCTCTTTGTACTAGTGTAGGTAGGTGATTCTAGATATTGCTGAGAGTGTTAACCTTTTTATGTCGTCGAAAGGTAAATAATTGCTTTCTCAACGTTTACCGTTTATTTTTTGTGGATCGATCGATCTGGCACTCTCTGGTATCAAACTCTGCAACTGCTTCAAATGCTCGCTAGAATGACTTGTTTTCACTAATTTGGGTATAACTCTTGAATGCACCGTTAGATTTCCTTCAAGTCACTCGTAAAATCAAGCTAACATCTTCATCAAGCTTGTATCAAAAGTTCAGAAATATCTAACGGTGGGAAGTCCTCCATATGAGGCCAAACGTCTGACACTTATAAATGAAACTACATCTCCAAATGTGTGTTTATATCTCAAAACAGTTTGTTTTCCTTCAAAACAACCTAAAACCTGAAAAGACTCGAGAAATGACTAAAAGACTCTAAAAACACACTTTAACTCTATAAAATATATGATCTAAGAAAGAAAAGAGGGACTCAAAATCGATAAAAACACAACATATCAGTTAATTTTGTTCTTTAAATTGGTTGTTCTTGCACATTATCTGACTGTAGGCAATGTTCTTTGATGTGATGTGCGGGGAAGGTTTTGATTGTTTTTGTGTTTGTTTCTTGGTCAAAATTGTCTTTGGAGAGGTAAAAGTTATCGCTTGGAGTTGTAAGTAAAAATTCCAGTAACACAACAAACCGCAAATATACGAAGAATTTCCAAGTGAATATGATTGCTTGGTTTGGAAGTGAGTTTTCACATTGATTCATATCTATACACTTCTGTTGTTTTACACTCACCAAACCATTTTGCATTCTTTTGTTTTGTTTTATTAGTCAAGACTAACGAGTAACGATCCAAATGATGGAGTTTCAGGTCGCTTGAATCATCAGATAAACTCTAAAGTACTTTTTTTAAAAAAACATTCGTTACCTGTCTCAAACATATTTCTAATTTTTTAACAAAAAAAAAAAAAAAACATATTTCTAATTTCAGGTACCAATTCTTCACAACATCTGGTTTTACGTGTCCGGTTTCTTAAGGTACGCGCATGGCTTAAACTATTTGATAACATTTGCTTTTATTGCTTGTTGGTCTACTAAAGTCGATCACTTTAGTCGCTACCTATACATAAAAGTTTAGTACTTTCACATTGATTATCATCATCCCCAACAAAACCAGATACACATCACATCTTTTTTTGTCCTTTGGATTAAACCGGGATACAAAAAACCAAACCGGTAAATTCCATTATCTCGTGAACAACTATGGGAGAAGAGTGGATATCTATAAATACACTCATGAATTCATTTCAATATGACATTAAAATACACTTTTGTTCCTTTTATCTAAATATTTGTTTGTTTCATTCTATTCAAACTCCAGTGGGTCTTTATCTATATGTGACATAGTAGCATTAAAAATTAGTAACTTGAGTTTGTCAATTTAATTTGGAATCTATAGAGAGTATATAGAACAGTATTCTGAATAATAGATTTTTCTTAAAAAGATGAGGCAATAGAAGGACAAAATGGTCAAAATAAGCTGCTGTCATTTTCAAACTAGTGATTGTTTTTAAGATCTGAGGATATACTTAAGAAAAAATCTGACACATCAAAGTACAAAACCCATGTTTATTTGGATTTCCAAACACAGTCAAACTAAAATCTTTAGTTTACATAATTTATTATTCCCTTATTAATTCTTGTGCATTTGTTTTCATTTTAGAATTTTTTGTTTATTATTTTTCTAGTACTCTCACTCTAATTCAATGTCTCATTCCGGTTTGATTTCTCTTCCAAATAACCAAACTCGGTTCATTCAATGCAACAATGAAAATTATGTGAAAAAACCAAAAAAGAAATTGAAAAAACATTTATTAAAACAGAACTAGAGTTAAAAGGAGAACACCAAAGTGTACATTACATTACAACTAGAAACTATAAATGGACTTATTAAAGACTCTCCTCCTAATTGCACATTCATTCACATTTTAACAAAACCTTAACTAAATTATATCTTTAGATTTATTTCATTCAAATTAAAGGAAAAAAAAAAACTAAATCTCCTGAAAACTGAAAACCCTAAACCAAAGATTTGTTTCCTCAATTTATTCTTTTATTTACAAATTAAATCTTTTTAAAAAAAGAATTAGACACTAACTAGATCGTCATTTCTTCTGATGAAGAACTCAAGAAGAGAGAGAGAGTTGTTAGCTAGCTCACACGCTTTCGCTTAAAACTCAAAAACCTGCACTTTCTCGTCTATTTTCTCGGCATTCGTAAAACAGAAAAGTGGGTCTCCAAGAAAATTACCCTAAAATCACAAATCTTCAATAAAGATTGATACTTTTCTCATCCTCCTTCAATGGATTCCAGAGAAATCCACCACCAACAACAGCAACAACAACAACAGCAGCAACAGCAACAACATCTACAACAACAACCACCGCCAGGGATGTTAATGAGTCACCACAATTCCTACAATCGGAACCCTAACGCCGCCGCCGCTGCTGTTTTAATGGGTCACAACACCTCCACATCTCAAGCTATGCATCAGCGATTACCTTTTACTTCTATGTCACCGCATCAGCCTCAGCAACAACATCAGTATCATCATCCTCAGCCTCAGCAACAGATAGATCAGAAGACTCTTGAATCTCTTGGATTTGATGGATCGCCTTCTTCTGTTGCCGCGACGACTCAACAACAGTCGATGAGATTTGGGATCGACCATCAACAGGTGAAGAAGAAACGAGGTAGACCTAGGAAGTATGCTGCTGATGGTGGTGGTGGTGGTGGTGGTGGTAGTAACATTGCTCTTGGTTTGGCTCCTACTTCGCCTCTTCCTACAGCTTCTAATTCATACGGTGGTGGAAATGAAGGTGGTGGTACTGGTGGTGATAGCGGCGGAGCTAATGCGAACTCTTCCGATCCACCTGCTAAACGGAACAGAGGACGTCCTCCTGGCTCCGGTAAGAAGCAGCTTGACGCTTTAGGTACAGGATCTATCTCTCTCTCTCTCTTTCTCTGATCAAATCAAATTCACTATTTACACAATTTTACTTAATGGGTTTTGTCTTGTGTGTGTGAGAGTAGGAGGAACAGGAGGAGTTGGGTTCACACCTCATGTCATTGAGGTTAAAACAGGAGAGGTAATGTGTTGTTGTAGGAACTCTTTAATCTTGAGTTTGTTTTGATTTTGAGTAATTTTGCTTGTTTCTTTGGTTAAAGTTATGATCTTTCATTCTATTCAGGACATAGCTATGAAGGTAATGGCGTTTACGAACCAAGGGCCACGCGCAATCTGTATTCTCTCAGCTACAGGAGCTGTAACTAATGTGAAACTTCGTCAAGCTACCAATCCTAGTGGAATTGTTAAGTATGAGGTATAAATTATTCATGTTCTTTGTGCATTGCTTGCTTCATGGCCTCATTTGAGCAATGTTGTTATCGAAGGGAGCTGGAATTTGAATCTTGTATTGAGCTGTATTGGATGTATTGTTGTTGCAGGGCCGATTTGAAATTATTTCTCTGTCAGGTTCTTTTTTGAATTCTGAGAGTAATGGTACTGTGACCAAAACTGGTAACTTGAGTGTGTCGCTGGCTGGACAAGATGGCGGGATTGTGGGTGGAAGTGTTGCTGGAATGCTAGTAGCTGGATCACAAGTCCAGGTTGGTCAAATTCTTAACCTTTACACTCGAGTTAAGATCAGAAAGTGTTCAAGAAACTGACTTTGATTTGGGTTTTTTATATAGGTCATTGTGGGAAGCTTTGTACCAGATGGAAGGAAGCAGAAACAAAGCGCAGGGCGTGCTCAGAATACTCCGGAGCCAGCTTCAGCTCCAGCCAATATGTTGAGCTTTGGTGGTGGTGGTGGACCAGGAAGCCCTCGATCTCAAGGACAACAACACTCAAGCGAGTCATCAGAGGAAAACGAAAGTAATTCTCCGTTGCACCGTGGAAGCAACAACAATAACAACAACAATAATCATGGGCTATTTGGAAACTCCACACCGCAACAGCTTCACCAAATTCCTATGCAGATGTACCATCTCTGGCCTGGCAGCAGTCCTCAATAAACAGATGGTTCATGGGTCAATATTGACCTGGGTTTGCTTCTCTGTTCCTTTTGACACATCTCTCCATCATAATTATCTCTATAAAGTAGATTGAGCTTTCTTACTCTCTCATCTTCTCCTCCTTCCTATTTCTCTTAAATTTAGCTTTGGTTTTAGATAAATAGAGAGAGAGACATGTTAAGTAGGTTTCAAATTCAATCTTGTTTAGTTTGTTTCTTAGTAGTTTCTTTTGATTGTTATGATCATAAAGACTTGTTCTTTTTTCTTATAATCAACGAATTATCCACTTTAATTTCAAAAATTCTGATTCTAAACTTTACAAAGCTTTACAAAAGCACTTTTATTCTCTTATAATAAGGTTACATTCGTTTTCTTTCACATACATGTTCATTACTCTTCAGGTTATTACAACAAAAGTTAGTAAAAGACAGTGAAATACACAAAAAGGTTGATACTTGATACATAATCTTAGTCTCCATTACTCTTCTTCATCTTCGTGTTAATCTCTGTGTCTCTAAACTGCAGAAACCATGACTGGTGATGCAGCCATTAACTCTTCTTCATCTTCATCATCCTCTGCCTCCCACATGAAATGAGCATACGATCCCAAAACCATACTACAAAGTTACAACAACACAAACATTTAGATTCAAGTAAAAGAAATCAAATTTGGGATTAGTAAAGTAATCAAAAGAATACAAATTTTTTTACCAATCATTAGGAGAAGCATTAAGAGCTTGATCAAAGTAACCTTGAGCTCTCTTCTCATCTTTCTTTGTCTCCCATATCAATCTTCCATACATGGACAAAGCTTCTCCATCTCCTGGATTCTCTAGTATTGCTCTTCCATAGTATTCTTCAGCTCTCTCTGCATCTTTCTCCACCTGAAGATTCACATAATCAAAACCTAATCTTCCATTTCACAAAACTCAAATTCAGCTTCTCAAAATCACTAACCTCGTACAAAAACTTGCCGTAATTCATCAAAAGAAGCGAATTATTAGGATTTGATTTCAACATCTCTCGATAATAATCACCGATCTTGCTCTTATCTTCATAACCGCCTTCTCCTCCGTTTCCATAACCGCCGGTAAAACCAGATCCACCACCACCACCACCGGAGAATCCTTTCTCGTCCACAGGTAAACCACCGGAGATCAAAGACCCCCAACCTTCTCCAAACCTAATTTCCTCCTCCTCCGCTTCATCATCCTCCGGGATTTTCGCCGGTGAAGGCTTAGATCCAACACTTTTCAACATTCTATCAGATCTAATCACATCACTTTCCGATAAAACCCTCCGCATCCCGACATTAGCCTTAACCTCGATCGAAATCTTCCCGCCGGCGAATCTCTCGCCGTAGCTGGATAATGATTCCACGGAGTTGTTCCTGGAGATAGGTGTCATCATCTTCCGAGACGAACCACCTGAAATTAACCGGTTTTGAAGAACCGGCATCGAACCGGTTCTCATCAATAGAGATTTCATCAATGGAGTTCTTCTTTCTCTTCTCTTCGATCTCAGAGAGTGATGATGATAATAATAATCCAGTTATTGCTATATATAGCTTCATTTCTACCGTACGATCATCTGACTTTATTTCAAATCTACCGTTGGATCTATTGACTTTCTCGCGCTACATTTCCCTTTTCCGTGTGATACACTTAAAGTAGGCTGATCTCAACCGTCCGATGCGATGACCGTCAACGGGGAAGAATCAGCTACGAGCTGATCTAACACGTGTGGAGGATTTGCACGTGATCGACGACTCTTCGATTACCACGTGGATCTTCTGTGCAACCAGAAATACGAAACCACCATGACCATTGTATTTTTTCCTTTTTATGAAAAAGCTATTGGCGTTTCAGTCAGAATCATAAACTATGAGTATTATCGAAACTATAAATTTTTGTTGTCATGTCAAATATTATATTATAGCACCTCACAAATCATGATGTTGATCAATAAAAGAAGACGTTTTACTAATATTCTCTGCATGCATTTTTGGTTTTGTGTCTCAAATTACTACAATAAAATGTAATTGAATAATGATGTGATGAGAATGGTGTTAATATGTGAATGATAAATATCACAATCACACAAAATGACATTTCATTTTCTTGTCTTTATTTATGAAATTGGGAAGATCTGGATTCACTATACTGATACAATTGGGGATATTTTTCTGTTTTTGATAAGATAAGATAAGGTTTTCTCAAATGCATATAATATGGTTATCTAGTTTGTGACGTTTTGTCCTTTAATTTGTTTCACATTATTAAAAGTAAGATTGTCTTATAAAAGAACAGTTTTTTTACTAACCATGGAAAATGGAAAACAACTTCACTTAACCCACTAGTACTTGACTTAACTTATGATGAGGTCAAAATAAAGATAAGTGATTACCGACGAGTCTATATTTTGTCTCTGCTTCACCAAAGCCACAAGGACTGATGTTTTTCAAATTGTTTTGCAAATTCACCTCCCCGACATATGTCTCTTCATGCAACACATCAATTCAGGTCCACACATCAATTTGTGGATGGAGCTTGTGTAAAACTAGCGCTAGTAATTGATCCGATGTTCGTTGATTCAAAGGTATAATGGTCGTTCATCGAGAGTTTTCGATGATCGTTGATTTATGAAGTATACCGATAACAAATAAGTATATTCAAAAGATCCTTATAACTTGATGAATTGTGTATATTCAAAAGGACCACAAACGAAAAGCCATGAGCCGAAATGTGACATGAACCAAAAATCCTAATTTTTGCTTGTTAAATACGTGACTTATACTATTAAACGAAAGAAAAAAAAAACTGACTATTTTTAGGACTAAGAGGCTTTGCAAACAACAAATGTCACAGACGACTCGTTCAATGCATAGCATTAAGCAAACAAAACCAAAACCAAAACACAGTTTTTATTTTTAGTAACCAAAACACACTCTTTCTCTCACACCAAACACACATTTTCCACACACTATACCAAATAAAACTGAACTCTAAATAAACAATAATTAAGAAAATAACCTTTAAAATAAATAGTGAATTTCTCTTGTCTCTCGATTTCTTGTTTTTTTTGGTACATGAGAAATCTCACGGCGGAGATAATCAGTCTCCGGCCACCGTAATGTCAACAATAATTCCTTCACCTCTGCCACCGCAACCTCCGCCACAACATTACGTTACACCGCCTCTCACGGTGATCCTCACCGTAATCCTCCTCGTCTTCTTTTTCATCGGTTTCTTCACTCTCTACTTTTGCAAGTGTTTCCTCGACACAATGATGCAAGCTTGGCGTCTCCACCACGGCGGAGACACCGTATCCGACAATCCCCTCCAGCCACCGGAAGCTCCACCCGTAAATCCCGGTCTTGACCTTCGAATCATTAATTCATTTCCCACTTTTCCTTACTCCTCCGTTAAAGATCTCCGAGAAGAAAAATACGGCCTCGAATGCGCCATTTGTCTTCTCGAATTCGACGGAGATCACGTGCTCCGTCTCTTGACCACATGCTACCATGTGTTTCACCAAGAATGCATCGATCTATGGTTTGAATCTCACAGAACTTGTCCTGTTTGTCGTCGGGATCTTGATCCTCCTCCGCAACCGGAAAACACCAAGCCTACCGTCGATGAAATGATCATAGATGTGATTCAAGAAACAAGCGACGACGAAGAAGACAATCATAATCATCATCAGACAACAACACCGATTGATACATGGCCATCTTCAGGACAGAGTAGTAGCATCAAAAAGGAACAAAACTTGCCGGAGAAATTCTCTAGATCGCATTCAACGGGACACTCGATAGTGAGAAACAAACCGGAGGAAGAAGATAAGTATACATTGAGACTACCGGAACATGTTAAGATTAAGGTCACTAGAGGACATAGCCAGACAGAGAGTTGTGTTACGTTTGCCGAACTTGTTAAAAACAGAGGATATGATCATCGCCGGTTTGGTGAAGTCTCTGGTCAAACGCAATCTGAAAATTGATGGAGAAAGAAATTATACAATTTTTTTTTTGGCATTTAGATTTTTTTTTCTTGTTGTTGTATTGGTTATATATTTTGTAGGTAGAAGAAACTTTAACTTGAAAACCTTTAACAAAAAAAAAAATTAACTTGAAAAGATGCTAATTAGTGAATTGTTTTTCATTTTTCTTACCAGAACATTTATTTTGTAATGCTAAAGAAGATTGTGAGTGATTGACTTGACCCAACAAAAGGAAGCCTTGTGAGTCTGGCTTTGTGTTCAAATCAAATTTATTTGCAGAACAAAATTTAGATTTGAAAGAGATGAACCAATTCTATTGGTGAAAAATAAACTGAAATATTTACTGTTATTCCAACATATAATAAGCATCCTGAATAAATAAGTGAAGAAGATATACTAAGCAAGCCTTTCAAAGCATGAAGTTCTATTAATTTTACCCACAACTTTCACTAGACGTCCCTAAATTCAAGAAATCACCGTTCATTAATCGATACTACGAGAAACCTCATCAAGTCCTTTGATATGGAATCTTCAGAACCCAAAATGTCTTCTATTTTTTATTAATGAGTTTTAAACAAGACTGGATTGCTAGTTATTTAATTATCACCAAATAAAGAAATCTGCAATTTGCATATTTTAAGCCTATTCAATTATACTTCTCACTTGTTGATTTGCAAAATAACAAGCAAGCATGACATGGTTTATCAATTCTGCTACATACCTTAAAAGAAAGCATTTTATTTGTTGGTGTATGTGTTAACATTTAAAATTTATGACTTACTTTGATTAAAACAAAAACTAAGGGGTCTATTATGCAAATACAATAAACTTGGAAGTTGAAGACTGTTCTTGTAAAACCCCTCTCAGATACTGCAATGAGGAAAACAAAAATCTCTTTCAATTTTGTTTCGAAAATTTCACATTTTTCCGATGCCCATCAAATTCTTCGCCGAGATCTGCATCTGAATTATCAAAAGTTCCTCCATTTTTGTTGTTTATCAAATCCAATGTCACGAATTCATCTGCTTCTTCTACCATTCTTCTATGTTTATTCGGATTAATCCGATAGAATGGTTCGTGGGTTGGTGAATTTCACTGGATTATCAACGAGGTTATTAAACATTTGCGTTGATTCACTCTGCAAATATCGGAAATTGGAGAAAGCTGAGACCTTGATCATTGACGGAATCAGATTAGGTGTTGATCCTGATGTCGTCACTTACAACACATTGATCAGTGGTTATTGTCGATTCGTTGGTATAGAAGAAGCTTACGCTGTGACTCGTCGGATGAGAGACGCCGGAATTAGACCAGACGTAGCTACGTATAATTCTTTAATCGCCGGAGCAGCTAGACGGCTGATGTTAGATCGTGTCCTCTACCTGTTCGACGAAATGCTTGAGTGGGGTATTTATCCTGATTTGTGGAGTTATAATACTTTGATGTGTTGTTATTTTAAGCTAGGGAAACACGAAGAAGCGTTTCGGGTTCTTTATAAGGATCTTCAGCTCGCCGGGCTAAATCCTGGTCCTGATACTTACAATGTTCTTCTTGATGCTCTATGCAAGTGTGGGTATATAGATAATGCTCTTGAGCTCTTTAAAGAGATGCAGAGTAAGTTTAAACCGGAGCTTATGACTTATAACATTCTTATCAACGGGCTTTGTAAATCTAGGAGGGTCGGTACTGCGAAATGGATGCTGACTGAGCTCAAGAAATCAGGTTACACTCCGAATGCTGTTACATACACTACAATCCTGAAATTGTATTTTAAGACTAGGAGGATTAGAAGAGGGCTTCAATTGTTCTTAGAGATGAAAAGAGAAGGGTATACATATGACGGGTATGCGTATTTTGCGGTTGTTAGTGCTTTGATTAAGACAGGTAGAACGAAAGAGGCGTATGAGTATATGCAAGAGCTAGTTAGGAAAGGTAGGAGACATGACATTGTTTCGTACAACACATTGTTGAATCTGTATTTTAAAGATGGGAATTTGGATGCGGTGGATGATTTGTTAGGAGAGATAGAGCGGAAAGGAATGAAAGCGGATGAGTATACACACACGATTATAGTCAATGGTTTGTTAAGGACAGGACAGACGAGAAGAGCCGAGGAGCATTTTGTAAGTATGGGAGAGATGGGGATTGGATTGAATCTTGTGACTTGTAACTGTTTGGTAGATGGATTGTGTAAAGCGGGTCACGTGGACCGGGCGATGAGATATTTTGAGTCGATGGAAGTGAAAGATGAGTATACTTACACCTCTGTTGTGCATAATCTCTGTAAAGACATGAGGTTTGTTTGTGCTTCAAAGCTGCTACTGTCGTGTTACAGTAAGGGAATTAAGATTCCAACATCAGCGAGACGGGCGGTTTTGTCGGGTTTACGGATGTCTGGGTGTTACGGTGAAGCGAGAAAGGCGAAGGCCAAAATGAAACTGACCCTGGTTGGGAATTCCTGACGATAAGTGTTGAAGTGAAAGTGTAATGTACTTATGTATCATGAAATAGAATAAAAGTCTTGATTCTTTACATTCAAAAGGTCTCTGTACTCATGTGAACCGGATAAATTCCCATAACCAAACTTATTAATTGAACCGGCCGGTTCGTCATTCAAGCCAAATGAAAATCTCTATCAACGTAACAATTTGCTTAATCTGCTTTTACAAGAATAGGATCATCATCGTATTGTTCCAATTCCCTCCGTAAAGCCCAGGCATCCTGTTGGATACTATGAAGTATGAGTACAACAATTTATAGTTGTGTCTGGCCAAAAAATATAACAAAAGCAATCGGGAGATTACGATTTTACCCTTCCAGATTGCTTCTGTTAACCGGATTGAGTCTAACGAACCGGAACTATCAATTAAACCGGCCGGTTCGTGATTCAAACCAAATTAAATTTTTATGAAGGACTGAAATTGGGGGGCAAGTTTTTTTTTTTTTTTTTTGCTGCAACAGAGATTTCATTCATGTATTTAAATCTTTACAAAGAAGTTTTTGAAGCCCCAATGGCTGATTATTCGAACTTGAGTAAAACACATCATTATTACAAACGTAAGATGCTAAAAAATGGGCTGCAGTGTTACATTGTCGCCTTACGAATGTGAAATTGACGTTAGAAAATTTTGAAGTCCAGAAATCTATGTCATGAAGCAGGTTGAACAGTTCGTGATGCTGAGATAGGCCATTTAATGCTTTAACAAGTAACTCACAATCGCCTTCAAAGATTATGTTCCTATAACCTCTTATCCATGTTTGTTGAATAGCCACAAGCAGAGTTTATGTATCATGAAAATACAATAAAAGTCCTGATTCTCTAAAACCATATTCTAGACGTTTTTTTTGTGGAAGAAGTAAAAGAACAATCTAGTATTTTCTAAGATTTTGTAGAATCAAAAGCAAAATAGTTATCAGAAGTCAATAGTAATAAAATGTAAATTGACTAAAACGCAAAAATCTGAAATTTCTTAACACTTGATATATGTAATTATTCTTGAATAAATTATATTTCAAATTTTGTACACACTTGATTTTTTGAAAGAAACCTACCTCGATATCTAAAGAATCACAATCTAGAGAAATATCATTAATAATATAAGTATGAAAGAATTAAAATCGTAGCGTTGTGCTAATATCGCAAAAGTCACATGTTCAATCTATGTATAAACGTTAACGTTTTATTTAGTTATTACCCTAAAGTACTATTTTGAACATAAATCATTAGTTAATGCGTCATAACCCCTTTTTGTTTAGATTTAGTATATATCGATATATGTATCCGATTTTTTTTTTGAATATTTATCGTTATTAACAGGTTTCTAAAATTTTTATGGCTTTCCCAAGCACCGTCGCTCGCTCTCCGATGACTACCCTATCCTCCGCCGTCAAATCGCCATCCGTGAGAATCGCAGTTTTTTTTACTCTCTTAAGCCCGTTCTGATTTTTTTTCGCTCGCGTTCCTCCTCTAACGTCGGCCATCATCAAGAAGCAACATGCTGCCCCGAGTATGGAGATGAGGCCGGTTTTGTTTTTTTTAAGCATTGCCTATATAGTTAGTATTAGAACACTATTATTACTCTTGGTTTGTATTAATTCTATAGTTTCATTGTGTTAACATAACTCTAGTGCCTGATTTTATTTGATAATATATTTTGATTGGACAATAGCTTCGATTAGATAATTCTATTTTGATTGGTGAGTCTATTATTATTAATTACATAGATAAAAGTAGGAAAACTACCTATAATAATTGGTAATATATTATAGGTAAGATGGTTTGAAATGAAGCATGAATTTTGCACGGCTCATTGTTCCATCACCAGCTTCATCATTTATTGCCAATAGACGACCCATTTCTTCTGGATGAAACTTCAATCTCATGGTTTGTATGGCACGACTCAGTTTTTTTATTTTGAATATGTATCATTTTCATTTTTATAATCTTATAGTTATTAAAATACGACAACTGAGGTCACTAATCAGAAGTATATAGTTGTATAAGTGAATTCATCTATAGTTTTTGTAATTTATTGTCGACATAATTTTTTCAAATATTAAAATTTCAAGGCCAAAATTATAGGGATATGCTTTTAGTCAAGTGGTTTAGGCCATTTGACTCCGCCTTCCCCACCGTAGTTCGACTCCACTAAGTCACGTTACCCCGCGTAGTAGAGATTGATTATGGATCGGATCTTGTCGATCCAAAGATGTGAAAAAGCCAAAATTATAAAATTAATAACAATTCTTTTTCGGATGAAAACATCCAATACACTAATTTTATAGATATAATTGTCTAAATTTATCTTTTTGTATTATAAAAAATAATCTTTTACAAAAAATTTACAATTAAAACAAGTCTCTTTATAAATTATTATATCTTAAAATTAGTAAATTATCATGGTCTCAACTTGTTTTGAATTTATAGAGATTTTAGTATATCAAATTTTTATAAACAAAAACTAAACTAAAAATCTAAAACCGTTACAAAAGTAAAAAAAAAAAAAAAAAGTCGAGTCCCCATAGTATTATCCGAAATCTATCGGTTTTTTTAGGTTTGCTCACTAGAATCCGAAATCTATCAAAATTTTGAAATCCAAACTTTTGATGGACAGACTTAATTCAGATTCGGGCTGGAGTGAGTTTTTTAACCCATGGCAACATCTCTACTCTTATTTCGTTTTCTTTTCTTTTTTGTCGTCAACACATTTTAGCATTTTACAACACAAAATTAATTTTTTTTTTTTATTTTTTTTTTTTTTTGTAAACCATTAACACAAAATTAATTATAAGAATGTTTATTCATGTGAACTGGGCCTATCAATTGAACCGGCCGGTTCGTGATTCAAACCAAATTAAAATCTCTATGGTTGATCAACGAGGAGGACTGACGAAAGTTTACATCTTTTTTAATCTCTTGAGTTTTTTGATGATGGATTCTCTACCAAAGCAAACTCTGAATCCAAACAAGCATCTCAAAGAACAGTAAAAGCTTCTCTCTTTTTGTTTATTGTCGATTTCGTCAGATTGTTTGAACTTGTGAGTCCTCCTTTGATGGGTTTTTGTTCGAATTGACTTTTGACAGATTTGTGAGCAATCTCGATGGATCTTCAATTCTTGAAATCGCAGCACTATTAACCATTGTCCCCGTAAGTTTCTTTTGACCCATTTCTTCGATTTTGCTCAATTTCTCATAATAATGACGTTTCTCTTGTTTCAGCTCTTGGTTCTTTTACGATACTCCATTGACTTCCACTGGAAAATTGGTGAGTGCTTTTTGAAGTTGAGTGATGTTTCTTAGTTCGATTAGTCTAAAGATGTTACCATGTTTGCTATAGATTATAATAATGGTGGAAACGCCGTTTCATCGAAGAAAAACGACGATGAAATTGTTGTTTATAGAAATTGGAAGGCTTACACTAATGCCATATCATTGGATTTCATCTTCATTGTCTTCCCCATGCTCCTGTTTTTCACTGTACGTCCCTTCAAACTTTTTGGCTCACCAGTGGCTACATTTAATGTTTTCTTATGATCACCAAAACTTCTTATTACAGGTTCTATCAGAATGGGTCTATCTTGGGGCAGTTTTGTTGTCTTTGTTGTTGCTGATTCTTTCTGTGACTGCCAAAAGGTAGAAACTTGTAAGTCATGCATTTCTCTTATTTTCCAAACTAAAACATGTGTTAGTTACGGGTTTAACTTAAGCTAACTTACGCTTTTATAATTAGATCTTCTTCGGGGTTGCAGAGAGGACCGTCTCTCTCGTTTAGAGCAAGCGTATCTTCTTATCGAGTTGCTCTGGTATACGATGCTGCTTAGTTTTAGTTTAAGCCAACTCTGCTTTTATCTTCCATCTACTCTGAAAGAGTTTCTATTGCAGATGCTTATTACATGCTTGTGTATCTTGGCTGTTGACTTTACTATCTTTCCGAGGAGGTACGCCAAGACAGAGACTTATGGTACTAGCTTGGTATGTTTGGGATGTTTAATCTCAATTTTTGTCTTCTAATGTCTATAGACTAATATTATGTGCCTTCCTAAAGAGAGTTAGTAACTTTGTGTTTGTATATTACAACTTGAAATGAAAACAGATGGATCTTGGGGTTGGCTCTTTTGTGTTGGCTAATGCTATAGTTTCTCGGCAAGCTAGAGACGTCTCATCAGGGTTTGTGATTCCCCTTAGAAACTCCATTATCCATTATTGAAAGCTTTGTTACTGGTTCAGCATTATGTGAACTCAGTCCTTAGTTTTCTTGTATTGCTTCAGAAACTGGATAACTGGACTAAAAGGAACTGCTCCTCTGCTACTACTCGCGTTTATTCGTCTCGTTACCACTTCAGGTGTGGATTATCAGGTAAAGAAACTTTTGTGTTTCTGTCTTAAATACTTCTCGTTTTACCAAGTCTTAACATTGTTGGTTATCAACTATATGAAGGTCCACGTTACGGAATATGGAGTACACTGGAATTTCTTTTTCACACTTGCTGCCATATCAATTCTCACATCATTTGTTAACATACCAGCCAAATACTGTGGAATCCTAGGTTTTTCGGTTCTTGCAGGTCTGTTCAGATTTTGCTTTCGTCTTCTCTTTAAATTTACAAGATTATGAAACCTAACTATCTTCAACTTCCATGGTTCACAGGGTACCAAACTTGGTTGATTAGTGGATTGAACACATATTTGCTTTCGGACGAAAGAGGAACTGATATTATCAGCAAAAATAAGGAAGGAGTATATAGCATTCTTGGTAAGATTTTGACTTGGTTTATTTACTACTCTCTTTTGATTATTCGGCATCTAACTCTATATTGATTCAGGTTACTGGGGCATGTACCTTCTTGGCGTTCACTTAGGTTATCGTCTCTTTTACGCAAAACATTCAAATATTCGAAGCACCACGAGCTCAATCGCTAGAGTCTTTCTCGTTTCTCTTCTCTTATGGTAAAAACAAGTGGTTATAGAACATACCATCTCATTATGATAAAGATACTCATGGCCACGTATTATGTATGTTTGTCTCAGGATTGTGACTATACTTCTGGACAACTACGTTCAGAGGATCTCCCGTCGAACGGTAATGATACTCACTTAAAGCTCAAAAGCATTTAAAGGGACAATAATGTTTGAAGCCGTTTCTATATTCTGCAGTGCAACATGCCTTACGTTACTTGGGTGCTCGCGCAAGATCTTCAGGTCTCTTTATAGTTCAGAATTGATCATACTGGTGAAGACTTCTTCTTCGTGATTTGAGGTTTGATTCATCTTTGCTTTTATTTCCAGGCGCTGGGGATATTTATGCTGTCTAGTTATATACCTATGAACAAACTTTCATCACTTGAAGAAGCAATTGACCAAAATCTATTAGCTACCTTTCTGCTTGTAAGTTTCTTATCAACTGATTTCTCCACACTCTCTATCAATCTTGATCCTCGTTGAACTGATTTCACATTTCCCGTTTTTTACAGGCAAACCTTGTTACAGGAATGGTGAACCTCACCATAGATACCATATTCGCTTCTCCATTCTCTTCTCTTCTGATATTAACCGCTTACGCCTTTGCTTTATCTGCTATAATCGGAACCATTCATTTCTCCGGTTTCCGGTTAAAGTTCTGGTAAATTAAAAGCTCACTACATCTTGTAAACTGACACTAGTTTTGGATTCTGATATGATTGTGTTGCTGTTGCATATGAGCAGAGAAGTTAAAGAAAGTCTTTTGAAGTATGAATCTTTCTTCTGTGTATGAAATTTTTGCCGTGATAAGTTTTTATTACAGAAAAGTGTGACTTTTTTCATTGCAACAAGTGTTTGACATGACAAGACTTACCAAGAACTTTCCTCAAGGGTATTTTTTTAATTCAAGATCAGCAGATTGGTTCTGATCCCCAAAAAACTGAGCAGAAGAAATAGACTTTGTGTTTGAGAGAATTTCTTTCTTGCTTCATCAGATTTTTCAACCTAGTAATCAAATTAGTAAAAAGATAACTGTCACTAGCTAGACCAATGAGGTCGCTAAAACACAGGGGATTACTTGAACTATCGACGAGCTGAAGCTTATGATTTCTTGATGATGACTTTGGTGGAGCAACATGGGTAAGAAGTGGCATTAGTAACTCTTCCTTGACAGCAGAAGAAACCACATTAGATGCTTTTTGTTGACAAGTTGTAGTATCTTCTGCAATGGCTTCTGTAGCAAGAATCTGCCTATATCACATTAGATGATCAGCATCGATTTTGCCACCATCGGTCCGTCCATGTTGCTTGAAGAACACCTGAGCACCGTTGTTCCCACCAAATATCATTGTCCTAAACTGCTCAGGGCTCCATGAGTCTAAAAATGTAGCATATTATTCTTATAAGTTGAGAACGTAATTGAATGTGGCGTTATTCATTTTTTTTCTTTGCCATCAATATCCAAAAAGTTCTTTCTAAATCCTCTATACACTATTAGTTTCTTTGAATTTTGTTTGTTGTCTTTTTTTTTTTTTTTTTTATCTTTGTTAAAGGTTTCTCATAATTAAAGGCTGCATATCACGACTTTATGTTATGTAATGTAATGTTTATATCAACACTATTATAGATCTTTCAAATAGAAATGATATGACATCAAAATAAAAGCTTACATATTTACGTACCATATTCAATATCTTAGTCAACAAGCCAATTTTATCATCAAAAGAAAAAGAAAAAAGAAGCAAAAGAACAAAGTTAAAGTCACATAAAAAGAACAAAAAAGTAAGTAGCTAAAAAAAAACAAACTAAAACAAAGCAAGCTTCTCATATACCAAAAGAATCTCTATTATATATTATAAAATATCAAGTTTTGGTACATTCCACATCTATAAACCACATTCATCACACATATATAAACAAATTCTTATCTCTTTGATGCTACGATATGGATTATTTTCATATATGAATGAATTCACTTATCAATGTAACATAATCATTGATTAAATCAATCCCTCAAGGATTCAATTTTTCTTTTCTTTTTCCTCTTTCATGGAGTCCGATCCAAATCCTAATGCTTGGAATCAATACATTAATCCAAGAGATTGTACTCAAGGCTTATGTTCCACATCTTGCCCTCAATGGTGTACTTACATCAAGTTCTCTCCACCACCAATATCCTATGAACAATTCCTAAACGACGGCGTTTCATCAAACCCTAATCTCTCCCCTCTTGTCATCGCTATTTTTGGAATCTTTGCAACTGCCTTTCTCTTGGCAGCTTACTACACTCTTGTTTCAAAGTATTGCGCCAACGATGCCACCAATGAAGCTGCCTCAGAAACCGGAAGATCGGATATAATTCTCGATGTTAACTCGCCGGAAAGTGGAGACCAAGACGACCCTTTTGCTCTTGAGTCTTCAAACGCCGGCTTAGACGATGCTCTAATTAAAAAGATTGGTTTCTTCAAGTTAAAGAAGCATCAAAACGGTTTCAAGATCAAAGGTACCGATTGTTCAATATGTCTTGGAGAGTTTAACGAAGACGAGAGCTTAAGGTTATTGCCTAAATGCAACCACACTTTTCACGTCGTTTGTATCGATAGGTGGCTCAAATCTCACTCAAATTGTCCGCTTTGTCGGGCTAAGATCATCATCCCTACCACTCAACAACCCGATCATCATGTTGTGGTGATGAATCTTGATCGATTCACGAGCAATGTTGGATCAGCAGAAGGAAATGTAGTCGTTGTTGATCATCGTGAAGAGGTTAGTGTTTCGATTAGTTCTCATCATCCACGTCGGTTCTCGGCCGCGGATATTGTTCTGGGGATAAGGAGAGACGGAGAAGAGGAAGAGGAAAATTATGATCTTGAAAACGGAAACAGAGAGAAGCTTGTAGACTTGAAAAGATCATTCTCAAGTGGTGAATTGGTCCTTGGGACTCAAGGAAGGACTAGAAGATCTCTAAACCTATGTCCTTGAGTATTTTCCTTTACAATATCTTTATTTGGGGTGGGAATATGAAAATATATTTACACTCAGAAATTTATACATACATATTATGGATACGTTTCAAGGATACATATATACTAATATACATCATCTTAGTTTATAGGTTTGAATTTTTGTTCCCTTTATATATTTTTTATCCGTACGTGATTTTTTTTTTTTTGAATCTAATGTTAAATTATATTCAAAAGAAAAAATATACGTTTTTACAACTAGTGCATCGTTCTTTGAAATAAATCGGCATAAAAAATAAAATTAAAATTCAAAAAGCTTAATCACGCGCTTGAAGCCAGAGTTGATAGGCTGTCTCGTATCGCCTATCTCCCTGTTGTCTAATAGCCGAAATTTGATTCCTTATTTGCTTGTCGATCCATCTTATAATGCTATCTGCCGGTTGCGGGTCCTCGCCATGCTGTCTCCCATTTCTTTCTCGCCATATCGAATAGACCACCACTTGGAAAACATATCGTATGGGGAAGCCTTCCACACGGTTCAACTGCTGCGAAGAAATATACTCAAGAATGAGGGACCAATCTGTTGTATACCTTGTTTTAAGTAGACCCTTTGCGAGGGCTGCCCATATTTTTGATCCGTAGTGACAAGAGAAAAAGAGGTGGTCTCTTGTTTCCAATTGTCCCCGACACAAAATACATGTTTCCGCAGTTCCTTGATTCCATTTGGCCATTCGTACACCGGTTGAGAGTCTGTTGTGGGCTGCCAACCACACGCAGAAGGAGTATTTTGGTGTTGCGTGTGCAAACCAAACTCCCCTGTGCCAAGCAACTGTGCTAGAAGTAGTTCGTATATGGTTCCAAGTATCTTTTGTTGAGAAAGAATCTTGAAAAGTATTATTTTCCCCTCGCCAAAGGAATCTGTCAGCAAGTTCACTTCGCTTCTGCCTCTGCAAGTGTAAAGCTTCTTCTATTTCATTCAGCTGGTTCACGCGGTGTCTTCGTCTTCTACGAGTTGTCCAAGCAGCCGCTAGAGAACTCTTCTTATTTATACCCAAGTCAATGAGACCCCGTGCTCCCACAATGTCCACCATTCTGCCCATCGACGACCACTTGTCATACCAGAACGAAGTGGTCTCCCCATTCCCCACTTCCACTTGACAAAACGGCTTTGCCATGTCTCTATACTTTAGCAGTTTCCTCCAAAACCAAGAACCCGCAGTATTTCCAGCATTGATTGACCAAAGAGAAGCTTGTTTTAGAAGGTTTTTATGAATCCATTTGACCCATAACGAGTTACCATGAGAGACAATGCGCCATATGAGCTTCAAACAACAGACATTATCCGTATGTGATTTTATAAACTGGTACATGTGTTTTTATTGTTGATTACCAAAGTTTTCTATATTTATATATTTAGAACGTTTGTCTACACCACTAAACGTTAAAATTAATCAATTTATCTATCTTTTTATGTAAATAGTATATTTTTTTATTTAGGCTCGTTCCATATAATTGAGGAATAACTAAAAAAAAAACCTCTTTAGGAAAAACATATATTCTTCTCTCTCTCTAGTCTCAATGCTTATTAGTTATTACAATTTCCAAATGGTTCCCTCTCAAGAAAGTTAAAAGAGAAAGCAAATTAGGCCTTCCCCACCAAATTGCTTTCCAACGCAATGGCCCGTGAGAATTAATATACCATTTATAACGAATAAAGTTTAAATAAATTATTATCACAACACCAATTATATTTAAAGTCGCTCCATTGTTATTATTTGTTAGAGCCAAAAATCTTTATTCCAACTTTGCAAGTCCAACAAAACACTTGAAATGAATCGTAATATTTTCTTAAAATCGCAAAAAATACACAAAGGTAGGTAATCTCATAATTTATTTATTATTCAAGATCCATGTATGCACCTAACCAAACCAAATTTACACCATGCATACATAAATCAAAACCAAAAACTAATTTTGTTTTTATTCCCATTTTTAGCCCACTAAAACCCCTATATTTCCATTTCTACCCTTTTTGCATCACATATACAAGCACATTACATATTCACAATATTTGCCATTAGTAGGACAAAACCTAACTTAAGGCCTTTCTTTTTTTTGCTAACACAAGCAAAAGACCATTTCTTTGGTATACGAGGACAGAGACGAGACATAAGTCTCTGTATTAGCTAAACCCTTTGTGTGTAATCTTATAGATGAAGAAACTGGCAAGTGGCAAAAGCTTCTTTCTCATCGGTTCTTATCCCATCGGAGATCGGTGAGGAATTCCCTTTCTTCGCTTGACGATTCTGCAATTACCAGTAAGTGGAGGTGTTGATGGGCTGAAACTCTGGAGATTTGTAATGTTCTTCCCAATTCCAATGCTGCTACTTGAATCCTCTGTTTCCATCAGTAGGTTCTCCCTTCCCTTTTCAAAGCCTCTTGATGTTCCAGCAATCTTGATTTCATTTACCAAAAACATAGAGAAAGTAAGTATCAGAGAATGTTACCGAGAAAGAATAATATCTCAGTTCAAAGTTTGAGAAAACGCGATAGGAAAAGAAATGTTTCGATGGTTTTCTAGAGACGAATAAAGGAGAGTTTTACTGAAATGCAAGGAAAAGTTAGGTGAAACTGTAAAACACAGATCAGATTTCAGGATGACCCATTTTCAAAAGTTTTGATCTTTTCTTCGTACAATTAAAAGGGAATTGAATTTACCAAAAATGCAAGCAAATGTTAGGTGAAACTGTACAAGACCTGATTTGCTATATGAAACGTGTAAAGAGGGAATAAAAGTGTCAACCAAATACCAAAGTTTCTTCTATTTGTATCAATAAAAATGAAAAAGCTGGTAGTATTGGAAATGTACCTTGCAGCCAAGAGAGCAGAAGCGGAAGCTATCATCGACGAGGCTACGATAGCAAACCTTGCAGGTATTGGTTACACCTTTCCCGGGCCTAGGCTGAGGCCTCTCATTCAAGAAGACGACTTTAGCACTATTGATCACATATGTTTGGATCCCAGCTATATCAAGATACTTTTGTATCTCATTCACCCTTATAACATCATGATAAGAAGATCTCCTTATCTGCCAAAACAAATCAAGACAATCTCAAAACCTCAGCAAGAAAACGCAAATATCGAATCTTTCAATAATTCTACTTCGAATTATCACAAGAGACACAAGTATTAGAATCAAAGATCAAGATTTTACCTGAATGGTGCGATGATCCTTGTGATGAGCAAGACAAAGAGAGCAAAGCGGGCCATTGGTGCAGTCTAAGCAATACATGTTACATTCACTCTTATGAGATTCTCCATGAAACTTGCAATGAACAAAGAACTGCTCTTTAAGCAAAGGTTTCAGCCATGGCGGCCACCGGTTCTCTTCCTCCTCCGGTCCACCAGCTCCCTACACCAAAACAAAGATTATTCAATTTTCATCATCTACTTCGTAAATCAACATTACCATTTGGTATATAATCAACATATACCTCAAGAGAATATTTAAACATATCTTCATAAAAACTCTTCATTTCAATTCTTTGAATTCATCTTGTGGTACAAGTTTGAAATTTGATTCTGAGGAATCGTTTTAAACCAAGAAATGTTCGAGATTCGTGTTTCACTATTTCACTGGATTTCTAAGAGTTTAAAAGTATAAATTTGGTATCTAATGAAAAAGAAAGCATATTGTACCAATTCGTGACACCAAATAAAGTAAAAATTAACAAACGGAATCGACCCTGAGAGAAAAAAAGAAGAAGCATTGTTCTGATTCTTCAATATCAAAAATCAAATCTTTTTGTTAGGTACAAAAAAACAGAGCACTTCAATGAAGAGCCCATTTTTTAAAATTGAAAAGAAAAACAAAAAAAGATTACTACTTTTCGCCATTTTCAAGTTTTTAACTTTCAAATTGAAATTCAATCAAAAAACCCAAACCCAGAATCTAAACACACAAAAACCATTGCACATTTGAAGAACAGAGAAGAACTTCAGAGGTTTTGTTTAAAAAGTACCATGATTCTCCGGTTCTTAGGCTTGATTTCACGGATTGTGTTCTCTTGATCCTCGATTGCCATTATCGTAATTGCAGGAAGAAGAAAAAGAGAGTCTTTTTAGAGTCAGCTTCCAACTTTTTTCTAGAGAGAGAGAGAGAAGTGAAGATTTCTTGCAGAGAAGGTAAAAGAGAGAAGAATGAGGAGATAGAGAGAGAGTCAGTCTCTCTTATCTTAGCAAAGTCGACCAACCCAACCTCCTTCCTCTTTCCTTCTATTTTTTTAATTATATTAATTTTCCAATATCTTTTTATCAAAATTAAAATTTAAAATTCCAATAAAGAGAATCTCTATTATTCCCATATTCTCTCTTAAACAAATCTTCAATAATATAATCTCACTTGCAAAAGTAATATTTCTTTTCCATTATTCCGGTTTTCTAACTTTCACTATTATAAAAAATTTCCCCAAAAAATACGATATATATATATATATATATCTATATAATATGCTTCTGTCATTATTTGGACTTGATCCTAGTTTTTTTGTGCAAATCTTAAATCCTTGTTAATATTTTTCAGTTACATAATCTCAGAGCACAACATGATTGTTGGTTTTTTACACATTGTATTTATTTATAAAATAAAATTTAGTTTATATTAATAATATGGAAATTTGTTTAACTTTAGCAAAAAGAAAAAAAAAATGTGGGAAGGTTTTCGTGTTAGATATTATATTAGCCAAGTGGAGAAAACTATTGCTCCATTATTGTAGTTTTGAGTCTTTTGACATCTCATCTCTATCCTTTAGAATCCCATTATATGTTTCATCAGGTGGTCTCTCTATTTTTCCCTCTATTTTTCAAAAAAAAAAAACTTATTTTGCTTCTTCAAAATTTTAAAATGACTAGAATAGCTATTAAGTTATCTTATGTAATTTTTTTTGGTTAAATAATTTAATTCATCTCAATCCACAACCAGCTAACCAAAAACCTTTTATGTGTCCAAAAACAGTTGAATATAACATCAATAATATACGTAATGTTTTCAAATAACTTGACTGTTGAAAAAAAAAACAGAATGTAATGACAGAATTGTTTGAATAAAAATTTCATTTATACTTATAAATTTCGTATTATGGAAATATTATTGTATGTGGGTGTGTATGTATGTCTATTATATGTGCATAAGAATGAGTTTTTGTTTTTGGTGAGGTGCATAAGAATGAGTTGGAACAAGTGTGAATCGCACTTTAGTTTGTTCTTATTATTATTGGTGTATGTATATTTGTATATAATAAGAAGATAGATGATATCAATAATTAGATTCCATTGTTATAGCTTTTAAAGCGAGCAATAAGCGGAGACAAGCTCATGAATTGGACATAATAACCTAATCCATGTGTACTTGTTTATCATTTTTTTAATTAATAAAGAAGAAATTAATGCAGAAATTTAGGTCAAAAGATGGGTGATTATATCAATAACACACCCTTTTGTTTATTAGTGCTTGCGTTTGGTTGTTGTTCTAATTTAATTAGGTAAATTAACATTGCAAAGTCAGTACTAACTATTCCAATATGCATCACTTGAAAAGGAAATTTCATTTTAAACTCATGTCCTTTGATTATATAAAACTCTTATACACATAATTTAATTCACCAAAACTTTTATGAATATCGCTGTCATGTCTCATCTGAAATGAAAGTACAATTAATTAGTTTTGATCAGTGTTCAAGAAAGCGCTAGGCGCTAAGCGGGCGGTGACCCAGTGCCTAGCGCCTAGAACGCCTAATCGGAGTCTAGGCGATTTTTTAGGCGGTTTAGACGTTTATAACATAAAACATTATAAATGTTATATAATATTAAAAATTATATAAAACTAAAAATTATGAAATTATAAACAAAAACTAGATAAAACATTTATTTATATTTATATTAAACAATATATGAATATTTATAACTATATATATATATATATAAAACTCTAATTGAAATTGAAAAATATATTAAACAAAATCTATGTAATTTTAGGCGGTCAAGACGGTTATCTAGGCGTCGCATGAGAGCTTAGAGCCTAGTCGGGGCCTAGGCGACCGCCTAGACCGCTTTTTAGAACACTACTTTTGATAAATCAATATGTTCCCTAAACGTAATGTCACATATGAATTCTAATTTTCTCTTCTTACAATATTGAATGAACAACAAAGTGTGTTTTGTTCTAAAAATCCGATAGGTGAAACATGGAATTATTAATTGAAATACATTTTTTTTGTTGTTGAAATTAATTTGTAGAAGAGTCTACTCACTGCGTTGTTAATTTAGACTTCCGTGTTTCATGCGGATATAGAATTTGTTGGCCCGATAATAAATAATTGTTTCTACCTTATGAATCATCATATAATGTGTGTCTTTAATTTTTGTTTAAATGCCTAATTGCCTATAATGTACTATAATAAAATAAAAGAATGACGACAAGGAAATAAATTAAAAAGGAGACATATAATATGCATTCTATAGACGTCATATGATAATAACAGCTTTTATTCATTTGTCATGCATGATGGTAGATGAACGAATATGCCAATTTGGTTTTTTTTTTACAAGTAGAAAAGATGAAACATAGTATTTGTTGATACAAAACTGAAACTCTATTTAATATACTAAATATTATAAATTTTGTATTGGTGATAAGTTAGTATCTTTGTGACAAATTTGAAAAATGTGTGCAGTCATTTAAATAGGAACACACAAGTCTTATATGCATTTTATTGTCCATTGACTTTGAAAAAGGACGCCACTTGACTTTGATTTTCCCACATCCACATTTGTTTTTCTTACTTTTTTGGGGTTCCTTTGTTAATCTCTATTACATTATAGCAATTCATAAATATAATTAAATTTATGTAATTCATTATAATTTTGGCATAAATACATATGTAATTAGAATTCATTTTAAATTTATAACATGAGTTATTTTGGATTAAAGCTAAAGAAATTAACAGAAAAAGGTAAACGATTAGTCAATATCATGCAAGCAATTGAAAGGTTAGTCAAGATTGCAATATAGTAATTCGCATTACGCATGTAATCATTCATGTTAACTTTTGTTTAACTCATGATAAAATTGTGAGGGAAATAGTTTTAAAACATATAATCTTTTTCAAAAAAAAAAAAAAAAACATATAAACACGAGCTATTTTCCTTGACGTTAAAACTAAAAAAATACTAAAAAATAAAAATAAAAATCGAAAGGTTTAGTCAAAATTGAAACACTTTGGACACGGCACGCCATATCTGACCCGG
The DNA here is from genome assembly GCA_019202805.1 of Arabidopsis suecica. Lineage (NCBI taxonomy): Eukaryota > Viridiplantae > Streptophyta > Magnoliopsida > Brassicales > Brassicaceae > Arabidopsis > Arabidopsis suecica. Next base: position 9,720,530 of record CM032911.1, read on the forward strand.
TGGATGGACCCGCTTCTTATCATCTTTTTCCTTTGTTTTTTCTCTTTATTAATTTTCCGAAATTAGTATTTAAATTTATCAACCATAAAAACGAAACAAGACTGGACTCAGTCGACGATAATCATCATAGAATTAGTATTTATTTCGCAACTTCGAGGGCATTCGATAGAAACACTTTGTATATTTCTCTATTAAATTTTTTTAAGAAACAGAAATCAAGATATAGACATGTAGGTGTTACATAGTCCACTAATCTTCAAATTTTTACTCTATATAAATGTATATTAATCTTAGACTCAATAGTCCACTAATCTTCAGATATTTACTGACAACTGTACTTACTTAACATGATTAGTAGTAAATCGATCTCACTTGATTTATTAGTAAAGAACTAAGCAAGAAGTCAAAATGAGCGTAACCAAACCGGTCGGTTTTCATTTTCACTTGAATTATCGGTTATTCACATTTCAATTCCGTCCAAGGTGATCTTTGAAAATGTGTCAACAAATTTAAACCAAAGACCTTAATTGTCTTAGGATCCGACTTGGGGTTTTCAGGTTCGAACCAATAAAAAAGAAGCAAAAACCATTAACAGAATCTAAAGCTTTATTAGATTCTTAATCCTTACTTCTCATCAATAAAACCAAGTCAAAAACACCAGAACTACTAGTATGCACGAAACCGAAATTAAAGCCTGATTTAGTCTAATCAAAGTCAATTATAACACCTAGAAGAAGAAGTTTGTAGCTAATAAGCGATCAAGAAAGTCGACAAGATACCTCTCTGTGTCCAGATGCGGCAACATTTTCATGTTGTTTTTAACTTTTTGGGTGGAGAACCAGTTGTAGAAATGGCTTGATCCAACAACTCTCTAGCCCGAGGTGAAGGTTTCTTCATGAGGTCTCCATTCACGAATTCTGCTTCCATGGAATCTGCAATGTTGCTTATTGATGATAATGGCTGCTTCCAAGGTTCTTGGCTCTTTGCGATTTCTTCGATTTGCGATAGCTGCACTTGAAAAGTTCCTTCTGCAGAATCATCACACACACATAAACCAAGTAAGCACTAAACTCCATCAGTTAACATTGATACAAATAAAACATAAAACTCGGTTCAAAAGTTTCAACAATCTTTCCTGTAATCAGAGAATTGAAATTTACCTTGCTGTTTTGGAGACGACGACAACTCTTGATTTTGATCCAGGAGCAGAGGAAAAAAATCATCAACAGTGGTAGCTCTTTCAATGGCTAAACAAGAATCTGGTTCATTCTCAGTGCATGGACTGTAAGAATCAACAGTCTCAAGCGGGTCCAAAAGCTCTCCCATAGTAGAATCCTCGCCACTAGAAGACTCTGCTGATAGAAACACATCTTCGGTTAGCTCATTAGAGAGGGAAACAAAATCTTCTTTTGTCTTGACATGTTCGTTAGACACTCCAGCAGAATCGCAGGGTTTGCTTGATTTATCGCCATTCTCATAACTGATCTCTGATAAACACTCCCCGTTAGTAGAAGAATCAAGCACAGACTTTGGGGAAGAATTTAGTAAACTCGCTTCAAGCAATGGCTGCAACTCTTCATAGGCACTAGAAAACCAGGGAGTTCCTTCCCGTGCATAAAAAAGAATATATGAATCCTGTGATAGCACCCTATCTTCATCGATTCTAGTGACCTGCCAAGGTTTGTCATAAGCACAACACGGAAAAGTTTATTTATGGAAATCATCTATTAAAGCACCCGGATCAAATAGAATTACTAAAAAAGATCACCTTCGAGTCATCAAAGTGATGCCATATCTTAGGAGCGGATCTCACATAGGAGGAGTAATGTCCATAAGCTACTGAATACCCAAAATGTTCCACAAGTGCATAAAGATGGTATTTTGTAGAAACCTGAAAAAGAAAGATATAAAGTGGGTTTCAAAGTGTGCAATCTGTAGATAAATACAACATTTTGAGAACATAAAAGGGAGATAAGAGATAGCTTAAGTTTCACATACTTCGTTTTCCTGGCTATTCCTCATATATGGCTGCAAGTCTATCTCTAATGGGAACTTGACATGCTTAAAGATCTTCTCCATAAAAAATCCATTAGTCTTGAATCTCTTCAGATGGAAAGTAGCAACCAAAGGGAGCTTATCAAGCAACATTTGCTTCTCCTTTGAAACTTTTTCATTACAAGTATCACATGTCAATTGCTCATCAAGTTTCTCCACACGGGTAAAGGATTCAAGTGCACTCCCAAGGGTATCCACATCTTCAATTTCCAAACTCAACCCAACAGACTTTTCAAATGTCTCGGAGACAGAGTTGCACTTGCAGCAACGAAGCTGAAAGCAGAAATACGTACATGTTTACCGAAATCAAACTGAAACTCTTACCGAAATACCTTTGACACTTAACCAAGTACAATATTTTGAGTAAACTGCTTACTCCACTGATGAGACGACCGGCAAAGACATCTTGAGAAGAGATATTGCCATGAAAACTTCTTCTATCCGAACCACACCTCTCCAACTTCTCCAAAAATGCTTGCAGAAACTCATGAGCGTCTTCTTGTTGATAACGCTGGAAGTCAGGCGAAAAATCTGTGACAGCTAAGGATAAATCAATGCATCTCATAAACAAAATCAGAGAATCCCAAAAAGCAAACATATTCAGAAAATTTATGAAAAAACAATTCGACGAAGGATACAATTAAGATTGTTGAGAAAATAATACGGAGCAATTGGACATCTCTCAGGCCTCAATGCAGCCTCAATGTGATATCGAAGAGCCCTTATAACACAGAAGAACTCATTGCCACCTACAAAAGCCAAAAGATGTATATATTATAAGATCATTACAACATAACATAAGAACAAAAAGCTACACTACATTAAGAATCTTACAGTGACAGGGAACTTCATATTTGTAAGAACGAAGGCTCTCGATAAGTGGCACAGTATGAGTGAAGCACTGAAACACCGAATTAAGGAAACAAGTGTTGCCTAGATTCCAAAGTCCAGCACCCTACAAAAAATATCAAATTCGTAATCAGAGAACAAAATTGAAAACAATGCAACCAAAATCAAAAACGAAATCAGAACATACAACACCAGTAACGGGCTCAAGTTCTTGCGAGAATCCAAATAAGGATTTGCGAGGAGATTCGGTTTTAGAGTTGTCATCATCATCATCGCTTCCAAAACCAGGAGAAACATTGGGAGTCCAAGGTCTGTGAGCCTCTCGGAGATCATCAGACGGACACGCGTCCCAGAGATCATCGTCGATATCGTCTAGAGCTTGAGAAGTAGTCCCAATTCGAGTCTGAGAGTCTGGAAAATTGCTGAACTCATCGTGATCCAAATTGATCGGAGAATGAACGGATTGGGTTTCGTCAGACGAAGAAGAGGTGTAACCATCATAGATCGGAGGCGGAATTGAGAGCGAATCATGATTATTATTATCATCGCCGCGATCTCGATTTGGGGACGAAAGAGCCAATGACTGAACATTAACAACATGTGCTTCAATCGACTCGTTCTCATCTAGGGTTTTGATCGAGTTTGGAATTCTCGACGAAGATACGTCGGACTTAGCCATTAACATCGTCGTCAAGTTCGATTTCTGACTGAAAAATTAGGGTTTCGTCGATAGGAGATGAAAAGTCGAAATTTCGGTGCGAGGTATCAAAATTCCGGTGAAGAAGAGGGGTTTGAAGAAAGATCGGCGACGAATTAGAGAGGAAAGTGAGAAGAAGGAGACTAGGAGATGATTTGAATTGCGAGGGAAAATCGAATCGCCATTGTTTAGGGTTTTTAATCTTCCGGGAATTGAATTTTGGGTGTAAAACTGTAAAGTGTGTTTATGTAATCTTTATCTGATAATGATGATACAGATATTCTTCCAGATACGGTAAATTTGTTTTCCTTAGGTCGGTGGTCAACATTGGATTTTGACTATATGTTTTACATATAAATTAAGCATTAATTGGTAATTTGTAAAATAACAGCAATTTAAAATTTAATATATATAATTTAGTTTTCTGTAATTCAACCTTTTTTGGCATATATTTTGGAAAAAAATCTGACTTAAATTGGAAAAAATTTACAAAGTAAGTATTTTTATTTTACTTATTAAAAATGCAAAATCTTGAACATATTAGTTAGTTAATAAAATCTTGCAGAACCAATCATTCTATTATTTTGGAGATTAACATTCAAAACACATTGTGTCATCACAATAAAATCCACTTTTTCTGCAAACAAACAAAGATTTTAATAAAGTCTATAACATGTCCAATATAATATATCAAATGTAGATTTTGATGATAACAACAATAGCCACGTCTCAATAATCCCAAAAAGCTCTATAGAAACAGAGAAACGTGAACCTCATTGGAAGTTTCCGACAAAGCTTCTTTCTTACTTTTTTTTTCTCTGTCAAATCAAAAACTCAAAAAACATGTGAGACCTCGTGGTCTTCTTCTTACAGCATTCTGTCTTGAATATCACTGAAGATACCAGAAGCCAAAGTTCCAAGCTTCTTCTTTGTTTCCCCTGCTATGTTCACCAAGGACGATATATCTTGTTGCGCCTGAATCAAACATTTGAAATCGAACATTCATCAACAGGTTAAAAGATCTGAACAAGAACCAAAGATTCAGGAGTATGTATGGATCTTTTACCTGGAAAGAAAGTCGGTTAATGAGATCACTAGCTGTTATATCGATATTGGAATCATCTTGGTCGTGACCGTAGAAGTCAGCGCTTGAGATAGATGCTGATCCCTGTAGTTTCCCACAATGGTATTAGAATCGAAAGATGAGAAATGTTCATTGAAAATTGTGGGGAATGTAACTTACTGCAAACTTTTGAAGAGTAGCTTTTGATTCCATATCAGCGTTTTTGTTCTGATCCCCAAAGTACTGAGCTGAAGATATGGATTTTGCGTTTGTGAACTTCTTTCTTGCTTCATCTGATTCCTCAACCTAGTAAGAGAAATTAAATGGTTTAGCAGAGAGTTGGAATTTCGATTTTACTAATTTTATTACTGAGAAACCATGGATTTACTTGAGATTTTGACGAGTTGGAGCTTGATTTCTTGGGGAAAGAACTGTCCATTCCAAAATCCGAAAAGAAGCTTGACGACTTTGGTGGTGCAACATGGTTAAGCACTTGTGTACCACCAACGCTTTGTCCTCCAGATTGCAAGTCGTCATTGTACTCAAACCGAGAGGCAAATGATGAACCAGCTGATGATTTGCTTTCCCCGTTATTTGCTGATGATGCAGCCGGAATAACCGGTGCAACTTCTTCCGGTTTTTGCTCATAGAGATTGTCCTTTGGCTACATTTTACCAAAAAAACAAAAATCCAATCTTTTTATCTGAACAAGAGAACAGAAACGTAAATGCTCCAAGAAACCACCCAAGACTTACCTTAGTAGTAAGCTTCCTCGCACCAAGACCACCAGTTTTTCCTGCCCTTTTAGCACCGATAGGTTTCTTAAACGTACTAGGCACAACTGTATTAGAAGCTTTAGGCGAAGAAGTGGCACTTGCACCTTCATATTTAGGAGGAGGTAACTCTTCCTTGACAGAATAAGAAGAACCCCCATTAGATACTTCCGGTAACTGAGAAGTAGCAACGGGAGAGGACACTAGACCAGAATTCGTTTCTTCCGCAATCGCTTTCGCAACTTCTTTAGCAAGAATCTGCCTATACAAATCAGCAGCTCTTGAAGTATACTTCGCTTCAATTTTGCCACCATCAGTCCATCCATGTTGCTTGAAGAAAACCTGAGCGCGGTTGTTGCCACCAAACATCATCGTCCTAAGCTGCTCAAGGCTCCACGAGTCTAAATTCGTTGATCTATACAAAAAAAAAAAATGCAGCATCTTCAGAATGTAATGTGGCATTATTGAATCCAATAACACAAAGAACCAATTTGAAAAAATCGTAACTAGTCAATGGATCGATAATTTGAATCAGTCTAATTTCAATAAACTAGTGGAATTAAAGTCAACAATTCTAAACCCAAGCTGATCTTAAAACACTAAAGTCAACGTAATGCAACACATTTAGAACTAATAACCTTATCAAGGCCTCGAAAGCTTAAACCTTTAGCCAAAATCTGAGCTAGAGTAATGCCGAAGAATTGGATCAGATGCTGAGTTGTTTACCTGACGAAGCTGATATGAACACCGAGATTCCGATGAGTAGCTGAACAATCGATGCAGAGGAAAATTCCATAAGTAACCGATGCCCAAGTTGGATTCTTCGCACTACAATCGAAGCAGACCTAAATTGGCAAAATCAAAATCAAAATTGGCATAAACGAATCGAAGATCTAGTTGAACAACTCTCAGATCTAAAGACGCAATATATCAAATTGACGATACTCTAAGAAAATTGTATAAGAGAGGGAAGAATTCAGAAAAAATTTGATACCTTGTTCTCAGATTTTGATTTGAGTTTTCTGAAAACAATGTTTTTGTCGGTAAGATTGTTGTCAGCAGAAGAAGCCATTGTTGATCAAATTGAAGGATTTCTAAACAAAAGTTTCACGAGAGAACAAAATCTGAAGAGGTGAATGAACAATGGATCACAAATTTGAAAGAAATGAAGATTTTTTATTTGAAATCTTTCTTCTTCAAAATCTGTAAATCTGAAAAAAAAAAAAAAAACAGTACTAACATTGATGGAAACATTTGATCTGACTAGACTGACGAAAATACCCTTATATACTCTAAGAATTACGAAAGTGGCATATTTAAGAAACGACACGTAGTGTGTAAATTCCGTTTCTGAAGCAACTTGGATGATAAACGGACGAAAGCTTATCATTTTCACCTTTTCTTAAACCTCAATTCAAAGATTACTTGCTAATTTGTGTAATCTTGTGTTATATATTTTTCGTATTAATATTATGTTTATCATATAGTTTACTAGTACAATATGTATAGGAATTTTTATTCCAATACCTGAACTTTACATTTATTAGTAAATTGAAAATTCTAAAAATGAAATGAAAATACGACTTTTGCCTTCTTTCCATAAGCATGTCTCACATTGTATGCTCAATGTTTTGCTATTCGTCCACACGGTTGTGGTTTAGTGGTAAGGGAAAATTGGGGAAAGGTTAGAAGGAACTAACACAGGTTCAATCCACTCTGAAAACAAAAATTATATTTGTGTGGGAAGTCTGGGCTTGGGCTTTGGCCCAAGAAATTCACATGGTATCCGGGATTAGACTAACTGGATACCTCGGACATTAGTCGGAAAGCATTCCAAACTCGGGGTTAGGCAGTGTGGTAGTCCAACACCTAGGTGTTGGCGACGAGTCCACATGGTAGCACTTCGGTACGTTTGCCCCGAAGTTGACCAGATCGGCCGAGTAAGTATATCAAAAAAAGAAAAAATGTCTCGATTCTTGTTGTTTCACATTGAGCATACCATAAACTTTTCAAATTATAAATCTTTGGGGACTAGTTTTATTAATGTTATGAAATCTGACCAATAAAAAAACAAGAGACCCACCCGACATAATGTGATATTTTTGTGAGGTCGTCTAATTTTCATAATTAATTCTAATTTTGTTTTAATACTAGACGTCTAGACCTTTATTTGCCTTTATGCTCTTGCGTCTCTTTCACCTTTGATATCGAAATCACCCATGTCTTTTTCGTTCTTTATCATTGCAAAAAGTTGTGTCCAATAACGAAGCCAACAAAAATATGTTTTTTAAAAATGTTTAACTACAATATTTGCTTTATAGGTTTTGTGTATAAAAGTTGTATCCAAATCTTTGGTGTTAACACTCCCTTAATCCCTTTAATAATCATATTTTTCTGCCTCCAAGAATCAACTGACATTTAACAAACTCACATATTGTATATTAATTTTTTTCGCCTTTCTTATTATATTGTGATAGTGTGAATCGACCCCTATTGTTTAAATATTCCAAATAAATTAATTGATACTTGCTTGTAAGAATTACATGATGGATTAATCGCAAGAAAAGTATAGACATTGACATCAACACCAAAAGCGAGGGAGACAAGATCATTATTTTAAGTGAAAAATCATTTTCATTCTTTAATTTTTCCTAATTATCACTATTATATAAAAAGGACAACGTTGATTTAAAATGCTCCTTGACAAATTTGATCCGATACTTTTTCATAGATTAGTAATTGTTTTTAAAGAAATGATATGACAATTACTAATCAGAAAATTTGAGTGAATGATTTAAATTTATGTTATCTTGAAATAACCATATAGAACTTCAATGAAATAGTTATCAGCGCTTCTAAGCCGCTAGTGTAGTTTGGTTGTGGGTTGCGTTACCATCCGTCCATCCTTTGTCTTTCCTCTCATTCTTTGTTTCTTTGTTTCTTTGTCTCAGTCTTCCATTCATTTTGGATTCGTTCTCTTCTAAACATAAGTTCTGTTTTGTTTGAATGTTATGGTAGTTTTATAAGGTTTTTTTATCTTTAGTTTTGTCCGTTGTGGATGATATCGGTCTTGATCCATCGTCGTTCTTGTCCTTGAGATTGATGATTTTCAAGAAGTTAAGTCTCGTTCTATATCCTCGATTTCATGATCTGTTTAGATGTGATCGCATTATAGTTAGATGTAATGGGCACATCTAGTTAGTTACTCGTCGTCGCATCAAGAAACGTGTTCGAGTTGCTTTTAGTGGTCTTACTTGCGGGGTTATGAAGTCATTGGATTTTGGTTTCGAGAAAATAGCTCACATCGTGAAATGAAGTGGTTGATGTTATTTTTGGATTGGCCATAAATATTTTTGATAAATCTCATCCTCATGTGCTTCAAAAAAACAGGGTTTTTGTTTTCTTTTGGATTTATTATTTTTCTTGGTTGAAAGTTCTTAGTTTAAGGTTTCAACTTATTTCGAGTTTGCTATGAAAATTTCTGTTTTGTATTTCTAATGTCTTGATTCTTTCTTCCATAAATCCTAAATTCCATAAAAAAAAAAACTTTTTTTCTTCGGGTTGTGACTGCAAAAACTTTTACTTCGTCTATTAATTTAAGTCTCACCTGTTTAGACATTTTATTCTACCTTGATTTCTCAACATATTGCATTAATAAAATTTCAGCTGATCTAAAAAAAAAATGAAAAATACTTGGGTTGAACCCAATTCATTCACCCCCTCTTTAATAACCAATCAGAATATGACACCTAATTATAATAAAAAAAATTTATTTAACTATAAATTTAATTTGCCACTAAAACGAAAATATGTATCGGTTTGGGTTTATTAGAAAAAAGCAGGGTTTAGATTTTATGATTAAACCAGGCTAAATATCTGTTTGGGTTTATAACTGGATTTAGATTTTACAATTAAACGAGGTTAAATATCAGTTTGGATTTAGAAAGTACGATTAGGGTTTAAATTTTAAGATTAAACGAGGTTAAATATCGGTTTGGGTTTATAAACGGATGTAGATTTTACAACTAAACGAGGTTAAATGTCGGTTTGGGTTTAGAAAATACGATTAGGGTTTAGTTTTTTTCGATGAAATGAGTTTAAATAGCGGTTTGAGTTTACAAAGGAGAATTAGGATTTAGATTTTGTAGTTAAACGAGATTATATATCGGTTTGGATTTACAAAAGAGTGAGTTTTTAATGATTTAATTGAATTATTTTATTTTGATAATATTAAATTTTTTAATTTTTTTAATCAGATAACATGGCAAATTCTGATTGGTTATTAAAGAAGAGGTGAATGAATTGGGTTCACTCCAAGAATTGTTCAAAAAAAAATCTAGATGAAATACCCCACCTTCAAAACTAACTCAAGAGATAATTCATATTTACTTATTTAGTGAGAAAAAAAAAGTATTTCTTTTTCTTTGATTAAAGATTTAAAGTTTTTACAGATTTTCTTTTTATAATTATGAATAAATACGGATTCCCTTTTCCCCAACAATCAAACCAAACATCAATATTTGCTTTACAAAACTTACTTCTCTCCTCTGTCCTCACCGGAAAAACAAAACAAAAGTCTTCTCTTTTTAACTCCATCGGAGAGTGTTATGTCTCCGACAAATGTTCAATTAACCGATTACCATCTCAACCAATCAACCAACGGTACAACAAATCTCTGGTCAACCGACGACGATGCATCGGTAATGGAAGCTTTCATCGGCGGCTCCGATCATTCTTCTCTTTTTCCTCCACTTCCTCCTCCTCCTCCACCTCCGGTCAACGAAGATAATCTCCAGCAACGACTCCAAGCTTTAATCGAAGGAGCAAACGAGAACTGGACTTACGCCGTCTTCTGGCAATCATCTCACGATTTCGCCGGAGAAGACGACGGAGTAATAACCAACAACACAACCTTGTTAGGTTGGGGAGATGGTTATTACAAAGGAGAAGAAGAGAAATCTAGAAAGAAGAAATCAAATCCAGCTAGTGCAGCTGAACAAGAGCATCGTAAGAGAGTGATACGAGAACTCAACTCTTTAATCTCCGGTGGTGGTGGAGGAGGAGGAGATGAAGCAGGAGATGAAGAAGTTACAGATACTGAATGGTTCTTCTTAGTTTCAATGACACAGAGCTTTGTCAATGGTACTGGTTTACCTGGTCAAGCTTTCTCGAACTCGAACACGGTTTGGTTATCTGGGTCTAATGCTTTAGCTGGATCAAGTTGTGAGAGAGCTCGTCAAGGTCAGATTTATGGGTTACAAACAATGGTGTGTGTAGCGACTGAGAACGGTGTCGTTGAGCTTGGTTCGTCGGAGATTATACATCAAAGTTCAGATCTTGTTGATAAAGTTGACACCTTTTTCAACGGTGGTGGTGAATCTGGTTCTTGGGCGTTTAATTTGAATCCAGATCAAGGAGAGAATGATCCAGGTTTGTGGATTAGTGAACCTAATAACACTGGTGTTGAATCTGGTCTTGTAGCTGCTCCGGTGATGATGAATAATGGTGGTAATGACTCGACTTCTAATTCTGATTCTCAACCAATTTCGAAGCTTTGTAATGGAAGCTCTGTGGAAAGCCCTAACCCTAAAGTTCTGAAATCTTGTGAAATGGTGAATGGATTCTCTGGTCAAAGCCGGTTAATGGAAGAAGATAAGAGATCTCCGGTTTCGAATAATGAAGAAGGGATGCTTTCTTTTACCTCTGTTCTTCCACGGCCTGCGAAATCCGGCGACTCGAATCACTCTGATCTTGAAGCTTCTGTGGCTAAAGAAGCAGAGAGTAACAGAATTGTTGTTGAACAGGAGAAGAAACCGAGGAAACGAGGGAGGAAACCGGCTAATGGAAGAGAAGAGCCTTTGAATCATGTAGAGGCAGAGAGACAGAGAAGAGAGAAGTTGAATCAGAGATTCTATTCTTTAAGAGCTGTGGTTCCTAATGTGTCTAAGATGGATAAAGCTTCTCTTTTAGGAGACGCGATTTCGTATATCAATGAGCTTAAGTCTAAGCTGCAAAAGGCTGAATCTGATAAAGAAGAGTTGCAGAAGCAGATTGATGGGATGAATAAAGAGGCGGGGAATTCGAAAAGTTCGGTTAAAGATCGAAAATGTTTGAATCAAGAATCGAGTGTGTTGATAGAAATGGAGGTTGATGTGAAGATTATTGGTTGGGATGCAATGATAAGGATTCAATGTAGTAAGAGGAATCATCCTGGTGCTAAATTCATGGAAGCACTCAAGGAATTGGATTTGGAAGTGAATCACGCGAGTTTATCGGTAGTGAATGATCTTATGATCCAACAAGCGACTGTGAAGATGGGGAATCAGTTTTTCACGCAAGATCAGCTCAAGGTTGCTCTAATGGAGAAAGTCGGATAATGTCCATGAATCGAAGTCAGCATCTTTAGGGCTAATAAACCGGAGAAATAATGCGAAAAGTCGAAAACAAGGATTATAGTATAAGCCGGTATAAGGGTTAAAATCTTTCATAAGTTTCTCTTGTGAATGTTAGTTGTAAAATCTATTGCGTAAGGGTAATTTTGCAGTACCCTCTTGTTGCTATTGAATGCTTGTTAGAGAGGATTCTTAGTGTAGTATATGATTAGGTTGGGGTTTGTGGTTTCATGAGATAAATAAATGTGTTTGGCCAATGGGTAAGTCTTTGGTTTGTTGGTGTATGTATTTGCGTATGTACATGTAAAAATAAGGCTTTTGTTAGAAATAAAAAAAATGGGATTTGAAGTTGAGTTTTTTTTGTTGTCTTTTCAGTAAAAGTTTGAGTATTTCACTTTCAAGTGAGTTTTTGTGTTCATCATGTGGGACAAGTCATTGGGAAGTTGGCATCAAAAGAGGCATCTAATTGGTTAGGAACGAATATACCTAACTTTTTTTTGTTTTCAATAGTGATTATTTAAATCAATCACATCTATTTAGAGATTCCAATGTGGGACCTCAAAATTATGTGGATGTTACATGATCATTATTGTTCTAAATAGGATTTGGAACTACATGATGTACATATAATTGAGATGTGATTTTCCAACCGAATTCACATGGATTCATATATATGCAGTTCTTGTAAAAATTTTGTGTCACTTTTAAGAGTACCTTTTGTGGATTACAATCGTTATGAAGATTTTAAAATAACCATGCGGTTTCTTAATTTTATTCAATAGAACAAAATAAGCTAATACAACTATTTTGCTATCAAAACATATTTTACAAGTTCAAATTGTAACATAATGCCCAAAAATATTACGACAGAATCACAGAATCATAATGTTCCTCGTTAACCATAAACTTCAGAGTAAGTTTGTGGCATAAATCATAATTCAAAACTTTCAAATGCTAAATGGATTTCTTGATATCGACAGAAGAAGTGAAACCACCAGAATAGGACCAATTACATATCAAAACCCAATTCATATCATAAGGTCCAAAATAGTGAAATGAAAATGTAAAAAGGGAATATGAATTTAAGAGGTCTTAAAATGGTTGTGGGGAGGGAAAGCGTGGTTATGGATCTTGAAGAAAAAAGCTAAAATCATACAAAAGAAATAGTGGAGACATGTGTGGTCGATTAATTAAAGTGATTTTTCAGCTACATATATTATTGTGTTTGTTTCCAAACTTTTTAGCAATATCGATCTCCTCGAAAATGTGAGTGACAGTGCAAAGAGAACGTGTGATTGAGAAGAAGAAACCATGCCCTTTAGAATAATAGGGCACATTATTGCCAAATAAAGACAAGGGGACATGTATTATGTGTACATGTAATAGCCACTATACTTTGTTTGATAATCGTTTTCTGGATCAAACACCATCTAAATGAATCCTTTAACGTTGTTGTAATTAAGTTCAACAATTTGCGTGTTTTTGAGATTTAATACACTGTTTAGTGGAAAATAATCGACAGAGTTATCCTGCCATAATAATACGCATACATTCTAATGGAGTATTATAAAGTTTTCAAGGCTATCGAATATCCCCTTTGGTTTGCTAAATTCTAATGGAGTATTATAAAGTTTTCAAGGCTATCGAATAATCTTGTTGCATGGTTGTCTGTGTCAATAAGTAGTACTTTATTTGATGCTCCAAAGTGTGTGCGGATTTGGAATTTTTTGAACTGATCCATCACCCTTCATTTTATATATATATATATATATATATATATATATATATATTTAAAATGACAAGAATTTGTTTATAGTTTTAAGTTATTTAAGATATAAAATCCACTTAATTTTATTTTAAGATTTCTCTTTTACATAAGTCCGTTTTTTGTCTTAAGTTTGTTACTAAAATAATAATAATTAAATTTTGGATTTTCTAAAACCTAAAACCCAAAAACTAAAACAAAAAGCCCAACAAAAGCTGGAACAGTTCAAAGCCTACATTATATATGTAATTTATTCATGTGTAATGAACTAGCATGTGACATGGGCTGTCGAAAAAAAATAGTTTATAACAAGGCTAGTCATTATTTAAAACGATATGATTCAATTTTTTATATATATACTTGGAATGTACAATTTCAGTTTTAGCACGAAAGTTAGCGAATAGCGTCAATCAACAAACTTAAGTACTTAACGAATCAAGACTTCATGAGGAGAGTGTACAAAAAATTTCATTGCGGATTGCGCCAACTTATTCACGCAGATACGTCAATGGCGTAGCATACAGAACCTATTATTCATGCGAAAAGCCAACATGTTAATAAACCAAACACCATATAAATTGAATACTCGCCTTCGGTATCCAAACCTTCGGTTATAACTTTCTTATAAATGTAAGTGTAACATCATTTATCAAAATCTGAACTTATCTCCAAAAGGATATGATATAACAAGAAGAAAAAAAAAACACTTTTTTGACACAAAACCTACGGACATTATATAACATCTGATGATGTGTTTGCATTTAACTTTTTTTTCGGATCAACCCTCATTGAGCGTCAAAAGGTTTTAGAAATTTAGAAATATATTTCTCTGAGACTTTTACAAAACAATTTAGCCATATCCACCTACTCCGATCTTTAGCAGTTTCAAAATGTATACACGACATATCGTACCGAATCACTATCCATAATTCATCTACTAGATTACTATCTCATTCTTCGCTTTAGCCACCACAATCATCGTCACAATAAATTTCTTGTTTTTTTTTTTTTTCAATGGATCTTTCAGATATACTATTGAGTTTTGCGATGAAGATGACTTTGAAGACTCGAGCAAGTTTCTTGCCAAAAGAGAGTGACCAAGATTGAGTCTTGCATACACCAACATTTATTGAATCGTGTTCATTCATTAGATGAGTGAAATACTTGTTATTTCTTTTCTACAATTACACCAAATTTTGATTATATACTCCAATATTTGTTATTCTACATTTCTACCACCTAATATATATATAGTGGCGAAGGTAAGATAGGGTGAGTGGGGTCACGTGATTACTATAAATTTTATATATTAGTTGTTTTTAGTGTAAATTTGATTGAATTTGAGGAAATATTTGGTTAAAATTAGCGTTTGACCCCTATAAATTTTTGTTCTAACTTCCAAATAAACCTTTTAATTCATATAATTTTTATTTTAGTGTTTATAACAAAAATTGTATATTATTTTGACCCCTATAAAACTTGTTTCTAGATCCGCCACTATATATATATATCTATACTAATATTTGGGAAGTACATCCTAAGAGTCATAACTTAGATTTTGTAAGAAATTACAATATATGCCATTAGAGATTTCTAATTATAATCATTTTCTTCTATTTCACTAATATATATTAACGGGTCAACGGGTCAAACGGGTTTAAAGATATTAAAAGATTTTGTTTATATAATACATAATTAATATAATTCGAGAATGTTATATACTAATCAATTCGAAAATGTAACACAATTATTAAAAATCCTATACTAATATACTAATATATTATTCGGAAATGTTATTGAAAATGTTATTCAAAATGTTATATAGTAATCCATTATTCGAACATGTTATAAAAAAATGTTATTGAAAATGTTAATGAAAATGATACATCATTGAAAACATTTTATATCAATCCAATTTATAAAAAATGCTATTTTGAATTATAATACTCATATAGTTCGAAAATGTTATTGAAAATGTTATTCAAAATGTTATATCCTATACTATTATTTGGGAGGTACATCCTATAAGTCGTAACGTTAATTTTGTAAGAAATTATAATATATGCCATTAGAGATCTCTAATCATAATCATTTTAATTTCATGTCACTAACATTAACAAATTAATTAAAAACGGGTCAAATAACGAAAAACGGGTTTAAAGATCTTAAAGATATTAGGTTGTTATATTTTGTTTAGATATAAATTCGTATTCAAGCAATTCGTAATCTTTGAGAATATATTCAGTTTCCCTAAAATCTTTGAGAATATATTTAATTTCCTTAAAACCTTTTATAAAAAAAAAAGTTATAATAGTTGTTATATTCTAGATCGTTTTTTTGTTTGGTTTTACGTTTTTTGTTTAGGTTAATCACGCATCAATATAATCAGCTATTCAGTTTCCTTAAAATCTTTTCTAAAGATTGTCAAATCTCTTTGTTATATAATTTTGATCCTATATTCCAAATAATCTAGAATATACCTTTCTAAAATATTATCTAACTATTTTATGCTAATTAATATATTTCTGAATCTCCTAATTATCACAAACAATCTACAACTATAAATATTCATTTAGGTTTGACGTAGCTTTCTCACTGAAATCATCTCAGCACCATTCTCATATCCTACAATTAAAAATACAGCAGAAATGGCTATGGTTAGTCGCTACACTCCTATTAACAACTTGAAGTCTGTCAAGACTTTTTGGTGTATTCAAGTTAGTATACTTCATTCGTGGATTCATTTTACAAAAGGTTCTGACATGTCTTTGGAAATGATTTTGACAGATGAGGCTGTAAGTACCATTGAAATTTTATACAATTCTCTTTGTAATATATGTGCCGTAAGTTTTAAGTCATCTTATTTTAATTACAGGGTAACAAAATTCAAGTAGACATCAAAAAGGAACACATCAGCAAATTCCAAAGGTATGTTAAACCTTTTTTTTTTCTTTTTTTAAAACCATGAAACTGGGCCCACAAACTCAATATAATCCATTAAAAAACTTAGACCCAATACAACTATTTTTTTGTTTATTCACAATCACACAATAAAATTATCAATACATAATTGAACCAAAGAAATTGTTAATCTCATATAAAAAATACAAATATAATGCTGCTAAATATATTAAATTCTAAAATACAATATTTTCTCATTCTTTAGTCAAATAAAATATATAACATTATATCCAAATAGTAATAAATATAAAATATTATGATATATTCCCTTTTATATTATACTATTATACTATATTATTTCTTATTTCTTCGAACAAAATATACAATTTAATTCATGAAAAATATTAAAACCCGTGCTGTCATGATCTAGTATATCGGTATTTGGCAAATTATCTCTAGAAAAGTCCAATTCGATCTACCTACTTTGCTAATGAATTATCAGATAATATAATAAACCATTAAACTTACCATAAAATTATTATTTCAACGTATAATTCGATATATAATAATACTTACAGATTTGGATCTCGTTGTCGTAACTAAAGAAATGAAAGAAAGATTTGACGTTAACGATGATAATGATTAAAGTAGGTGAGGATGCTCAAAATATCGATCTTCTAATTGGCTCAACCATCCATCATCAACTTCAAGACTTCAAGTACATGCAATTTTATTTTTCTTTATAGTAGAAGTATTCCTTCATTTTCCACTTTATGCGCAAATAAAATAATTTTTAATCTAAACTTTATGTTCGGCGTTTAATAACCAAGTTGGCAACTTGCAATATTTAACCAAGCTGGCACAACTTGCACCAACATCATCATCACCTTTGCCTTAATTAGAAGATTTCATTTTTCAAGTTTGCAAATAGGAAAATTGTTATTTTTTAAAAAAAATTACAAAATAAGTGGCCTTTCGCTATTGTCTCGATCCAGTAAAAATTCGATAATAAAATATATAAATTGTTAAAGTATCATATAATGGATAGCCCACATCAAATTTTATAACAATATATTCAAGTGGGGCACTAGCCTGACTATAGTGCACGAATCTGAATGAAAACGGCACACACTTTTAAAATCTTCTTCTTTTAAACACTTCCACTTTTGGGTTTTTTCGTCTTTTCTATCTATTCCTTCATAATTTGTTTATCTTTTTACAACTCTTTTAAAAAAACCAACTAAATTCCCATTGATGTTAAAAGAAAAAATTAAAAATAAATCCCACGAAATTTGTTTGATTGGTTTGTTTATGGTAAAAAAACAAAAGTTTTGTTCATGGACATTATGCAAAAGTAATCGATATAAAAAAAAGCGAAATCTATGAAAAGTAATTACAATTTCACACGGATCACACACACTAAATCTACCATACTTAAAGCAATAACAGCAAAAAACACGTGAAAATAATCTTATCCCCATACTTTTTTAACAAAAGAAAAGGAAAACTAAACCCTTTCACGATAATTTATTTTCTTTTATAAAATCATTTTTTTTGTCAAACACTTATATGAAATCTTTAACTTTTTATAGTAAGGTTTTTTAACTTTTTATGAGAGTTTGTTGCATAGCCGAAATTTTTGACTTACTCGCGGAATATACCTAACGAAAATGGAAAGATTCATAGTTATCCACAAACGTCAAATCCCCAAAATAACCTTGCACGTAAGGACATTTATGTCATTCTCATTTCTCAACATATGAAAATGGTAAATATAACTATATGAGGTTAAAAAAAAAACAGACAAAAGAAGAGAATCTTATATGAAGCAACATAAATAACATTTCTGAATTTTTTTTAAAAAAGAAAATAAATCATTTTATAAACTTTTTCGTCGTTTTTGTTTTCACGTCACCTGAGAACCACTTCCGTCACCGGAGTTACGAGCCATAGCTTCAGCAACCGTCGCGAGTTTCTGCAAATTAAGTTTCACCACCGTATCAGCAAACATACGTGTATCATCCTCCGAGTTACCTTCCGGCATATCAACAACATACGATTCCAAAACCACCGTCCAGATCCGATTCTCTTTCTCGAATCTATGCACCGTCGTAACAGATTTGTAATTCGTCAGCCTATGTTCACCTCCGATGATACTGAATCCGGTAACTCTCCGTTCGTCGTCGAGTATATCGAGTCTTTCCGTTGATGTGTTGGCCGGTAATCCACTGATGACGATCACGTCGCGCGTGCATCCGACGCGCATCTGGAAGTTTTGTTCGACGGAGCAGGATTTGATGAAGTGTTTGTATGTTTGTGGTTTGTCGAATCGTCTGACGATTGACCAGACGAGTTCCGGCGGCGCGTGGATTCGTTGCGCGTGGAGTGATGAACAGCTTCCTGGACCGAGTTGGTATGTGTGGAACTCGCCGATTGATTGTTTTAGTTCCGATCGTTCCTCTGGTGTTAACTCGGAAGGCATGGTGGTGGTGGTGATTTGGATTTTTTTTTTTTGTTGAAGTTTTTTTGGGGTTTTTGTTTGTTTTATTATCCAATTGGTTTGAGATTCACCATTGAAGACGACGACGAGCTTTTAGACTCTCTCTCTTTTTATTTATCGTTGAAATCTCAGAGTGTGAGAGACAGAGAGAGATTGGATTTTAGAGGGAAGATGAAGGGTAAAATTGGAATTATATAAAATTAGTAAGGGTAAAGTAAGAAATATACGTGAGAGTGCAAAAAATGGAATCTATTGATTTTTAAAAGAAAGTTGACGTGGAGTTTCTGTTATAAATATTGGTTACTTATTCGGATTTGGAAAAAAACGGAATTACTATAAGTTTCTATTTATTTGATTTTTTTTTTTACAAGAGTGTGATGATTATTGTTTAAGAACTCATATTAGTATGTTTCATGTAACTGGTGAAAAAAATGAAATCCTAGAGATGAAAATTGTTTGTAAATTTTTTTTCGTCATTTGAAATTATCAAAACAATTCATATTTATAAGTTTTGATTAATGTTTTTTTTAGTCGTTGAAAGACTATAGTTTATTCATTAATTTTTTTAGATAACATTTTGGTCGGGTATTATATTTAGTGATAAATTTAATGAATCTTTGACAAATCTACAATTTGTAACGAGAAAATAAAAAGGATTTTTATAACTAAAAAAGTAAATGCAAAGGAGTTGTAATTATTTTAAAAAATAATATTTTAAGAGGAAATCTTACAATGATGAGATAAAGATTAACTTTTTTGGACTTGAGTTCACTTGTTCTAAAAACTACTGTTATTGAGAAAATTTTGGAAAAGAAAGTCTAGGAGTGGGCGTTCGGGTTCGGGTCAGATATTTTGGGTTTTTAGGTTTAAAGATATAGGATTTGTTCGGGTATTTATAAATTCCGGATTCGGGTCGGATATTTCGGGTTTGGATTCAGTTTACCCGAATTTCTCAAAAATCAAAATTTTTATAATCAAATATATCTAAATTATTCAAAAATACATAAAATATCTAAAAACTTTGAGCATTTTTTACCCAAATGTACTCAAAATAGATTAAATACCCTAAAATATTAGATACATAGGTTATTAGTGATTAACTGAAAATACTAAAAACGGAAAAAAAAAGTTTGGTTTTAATTTACTTTTTTGTGTTCTAAAGTTTTGTGTTAATACCAAATCATTATTATTAAATTATTATGATTGAGTGGAATGTATAAAAATCACTCAATATCCACTTTTTAGCTCTCTCTTTCCCTTTGAGAAAAGATTTTTGATACTATGATTTGTGTGTCTGTGAAATCTTATTCTCTAATATAGTTACACTTGCATGCACACTTACAATTACCATAGGCTTCAATTTTAATAGTTTTTTTTGTTTAGAGCACTGGCTTCCTTTTGGTTGGTGTTATTCTCGGCTCTATGTCTCCAATGTCTCCATGAAATTATTGAATCAATTTGGGTACGATCAAAACTGAGTATGATTTGTACTAATTAAATATATCACTTTCTATGATATAAAAATGTTGAACTTATGTTTTGTAGTCTAAATCCCCTAGTTTTAATGCAATATATCTCATCTTCGTTACTGTCAAATTGAAATTTTTGCGACAAGGAGTCTAATCTACTTTTAGAATTATAAAAAGTTAATGTAAACGATCGTCAAAACGTTTAGAAAATATGATTAAAAGTTATATTACGTATTATTTTTAATTTTGTACGTCGTAGAATTTATTTATATTTTTACAGATAAATGATAAAATTGCAAAAATTGGCGATTTAGCATATTTTATTCAGAAAATCCAATAGTTTAAGTGTTTTTTTGCAAATAATTATAAACTATAGAAGCTAATTACCTATATCATAGGAAAACACAAACAAATTAGGAACAAAATCAGCAGGTTTTGACTTTCGGCTGGCAATCACGTCTCTTTTGGAATAATTACTGTAAAATAAGTCAGTACGTTACGTTGACTTAAGACCAGAAAACATTAAGAGTTCGAATTTATCTAAAAAAAAATTCAAGGTTATATACATACTACAAGATGTTGTCTTGGAAAGCAGATTAGGATCAAAACAATAATCTATGGCTTCGTATTGGTTATTATACCTCTTCATCTATCTCTTTTCTTATCATATTGCTCAAACAGTTCAGGTAGCAAGAAAAAAAACTCGATAGTCAATTAATACATTATTTGTTTGTAATTTGACTCGTATATCTAATGTTTATCACAGAAAGATATAGAATACGAATGTGTAGATATCTATAAGCAACCTGCATTTCAACATCCATTGATGAAGGATCACCAAATTCAGGTATGTTTTGTAATCATTAGAAAGTTGAGTTTATCTATGCACAATTTTATGTTCCCATAACCATGGAGATATTTCATATCAAAATTATTTCTCAAGTGATTGTTTCTCTTCATTCTAGATGAGACCAAGTGTCGAGTTTCAAGCCATGGTATCGACGGAGCCGGAAACATCAGATTTGTTCACTGGTGAATCTGAAGAAAGGTGTCCTAAAGGACAAGTACCAATTCACATACCGCAATTTAACTATACTAATAACTTTAGCCAGCCGAAGAAAATAATTGCAGAAGCCAATCTACATGTAAGTATTTTAACCACGATATTAAACTAAAGTATTTTATTAAAATATTTATTTTTGCTACTTTTTTTTATAAAATTTTAATAACATTGTTAATTATTTTTGGTTAGTATGCAATTATTAGACCATTTGAGAATTACACAAAGAGATGGGATGGAGCGCAAGCCGTTTTCAATATTTACAAACCACGAGTATTGAAAAATCAATTTAGTAAAGCTTGGATTTGGCTAAATCATAGAGAAAAAGATGTAATAAGCAGCATCCAATTTGGTTGGGCTGTAAGTATAATACAAAATCTAGCTGTTCATGAAAATCATCATATGTCGAGTTATAAACTTATCGCACAATTGATCCTCTTTTAGGTGCATACAGGATTGTACCGAGATGATCGTCCAAGGTTAACAACATACTGGATAGTAAGTGATTTTTACTTTATACTTTAATTCTAATGTCAAACTTAATCACTTCAAATTTCTTTGGTTTTGATGTGTTAGTAATCAAATGTATTAACTATACATTACAGTCAGGTAGACACCCAAACGGATGCTACAATGCGTTATGTCGAGGAGGCTATGTCCAAGTCCATAAAACAATCTACCCTGGTATGGTTTACAATAAAGTTAGTACTTTAGGCAAAAGACAGTCCACTGCTCATCTTCTCGTCGGTCAGGTAAGAAAAAATAAAGTAACAAAATTATATTTAAATATTTAGCAAATTATATATAAAACCTATGTACCAATCATACAGGATTCCAGAACAAAAAACTGGTTATTGATGACGAGATCAACCTTGATAGGCTATTGGCCTTATCAAATTTATTCGATGCAAGGAGCATCACAAGTTTTATTCGGCGGGTATACAGGGGGGCTAGCTGGGGCTACCAGCCCTCCTATGGGGGCAGGGACTTTTCCGAAAGAAGTAGGATATCGAAACAAGTTTTCATGTTTCATGAAACAACTTAAGTGTTTTGAGGACAAAAGACTAGTAGATATTGACTCGAATGAGTTTGAGGAATATGTGGATAGTCCTAAGTGTTATGATGTATGGTTTCGTAAGTTTGAAATAGGCAAGGGAGAGATGCTCACGTTCGGTGGACCTGGTGGAGAGTGTGGTATCTAATCAGTGGTTTCACTGTTGTAGTGTTGTTGTTCTTTATCTTTTTCTTTTTTCTTCTATTGTTGTTTATCTTGTTATTGTTGATTTATAACAATAGTGCTAATAATTTTGTAGGTACGATTTTTATGTCATTTTTCAACTCAAATTTAATAAGAGAAAATTGTTACTCTTATATATTTTATAAAATTTATAAATGTGAACTAATTAAATTAATTTCTTAAATAAAATTTTATTTTTTTCTTATAAAATTATAAGTAATTTTGATTGCATAATTTTAACAAGATCTAACTAAAAACAGCAATGGGAAAGGTGTCAATAAATAATTTAGACTCAAACGAGATTAAAGATTGAGTGTTGTCGGAAAAGCCTCGCCTTCAAGGAATAGTGCTAACTTTATCCATTTTGTTAGAAAATATATATCAGACAGAAAAAGGAAACCATAGGGAAAATTAGAAATAAAGGATATCTACTTAAAAATTTGTCCATATACACCTTTTTTGTGAGATTGTCAGTTTGGACGATTTTACCCCTACACCCTAATTTAAATATATATTTTTTTAAATAATCATAAAAACAGATAGATATACAAGAATAGAGGTGATTTGAAGTGAAATTTTTTAGATTTGGTTTAAAAAAATTGATTTTTGATAGATAAAGTTTCATCTAATTTTGGTAGAACACGTTTTCTAGAGTTCTACGAAACTCAGAATGTGTATTCTGCATATTTGTACATGTTCTACATATTTCAGACTAGATTTCTGTTCTGAGAATTTTAGAAATCCGAAAATCATATATCTAAAATATTTAGAACATGCATTCTACGTTTTGCTCTATGTTCTAAATATTTTAGAATAGCCGTTCTAATAATTTCTACATCTTCTGCCATCGTTAGAAATTGTAATCTTCGTTTAGAATGTAAATTCTACGGTATTGCAGATTTTGATTTCTGTAATTTTTAGAATGCTCTAAATATAGAAAGTAAATCTTTAGAAAAGGAAACAAAATATTTTTTTTAGATTACGATTTAAATGAATATTTATTGTTTAGATTACGATCTACAATATGTAGAAGTTGTTGTCTACGGTTTTTAGACTGAGATTAAAACCTAAAACGTTTTTAAACCCTAAAAAGCTACACGTCTTAATCCTACACGTCTTAGTCCACCACTTTCGTTTCTAAAAAGCTAAGAACAAGTTTTCCTTCAAATTTTCCTTTTTTTGATCAACGATTTCTCGATGCACATCTACGTAAAGAGTGGTGTGTGGAGATTGTATAACAAGAAGGAGTGGAGATTGATTATTGATGAAAAAAATCGTGGGAGATTGTTGAGTTCGGAAATGACTACAATTTTTGAAGAGTTATAGGCGATTGTTGCAAAAGACTTATATTTGTGTTTTTGAAGAGTTACAGGCGTCTGAGTTTTTGATTTTATTCGAATAATTTTCGTTTTGCTATTTTGAGTATTACATTCACTTATACTTATATTTGTGTTTTTGTGTTTTGATTTATGGATTCAGTACTAGTTATGTTCCCGGTTTTGTTTTGAACTTTGGATTCACTTCTACTTATGATCATTTTTGTTATTGAGTTCGTCTCTAATGTTTGTGTTCATCATAATCAATCTTCTCCTGATGACTGGTAAGTGTAACGATAATAACCCTAATGATTTAAGTTAATAACTTCAAACCATGTTTTGTAGATTGTTAGATTATTTCATATGAATGAGCCTCGTGGATCAAATGTTATTTCCTCTATATCCAACCTTTGAAGAAGTGATTGGTCAATTTGTATCAGAACAATAGCCTCACACGTCAACTAGGAAAAGACCAACCTAGTATCAAAAGTCCAAAGCCGCATTATTGTTGCAAAATGTGAGATTCCAAAGCCGAAGTTTTTTTTAGGTATTACGAAAGACTCTTATTCATTTGGAAGTTTGTGATTTTTCTATTTGTATTTTAATTTTGTAAAATCAATTATGAAGTTTTATTTTTTGAATTAATTTTGAGAGAAAATGAGGGTAAAGTTGGGTTTTGATTTTTTTAAAAACCTATTTGACCATTCTACAGAAAAAAGGGATATGTGGACAAATTTTTTAGTAGATATCCTTTATATCCAATTTTCCCGAAAATCATTTTATAACAAAACATCAATATTTTCTGGATAAAAAAAGATTAGGAATTTTAATCTTCAACGAATAAGAAACACACATCTATACTATTAATTGGGAATCACTAAATAGTAAAAGACCTTTAAGTTGTAGAATATTACATAGGATGCCATTGGTTTTTTTAAATTTGAAGAAGGAAAAAAAAAGGTCAAAAAAGGATAATTGAGACAATTTGATCATAAAAGACCAGCGGATCTTGGGTTGACCCGTTGGTATAGTCGGATAAACACGCGGATCTTGGATTAAAAAAAAATCTGAAATTAAATCAATAACTTAATAACTACCCTATATTTTTGGAAATTGTTTAAGAAAGATTCCATAACAAATCAAGCTATTTAATTCGAAACTGTATATATTTAAACTTATTTATTTTGATAATATATTTAATTAACTAATTTTTAAAATTATTTGTTTCCAACAAATATGGAGAACAAAGTGATATTTTAATTTCGAAGAGCTGGCAAAGATTTGTTTCCAACAAATATGGAGAACTCATATTAATACATTTTAATTCATGGGAATTTATTCAATTTTCCAAAATAATATTAACTAATAAATTTTAAAAATATAATATATAAAAATGAGAATATCTTGATCCACACGAATATGCTAAACATTTTTCTTTTATTCAAATATTTTCTATTTTGAAAACAAACATTAATTAGATTTACACAATCATAATTGTTATAATTGTGATAATTCATTAAAATAGTTTTTATGGATAAATTCGTAATAAAATCAGTTCCTATAGTTGTGCAAAATCCATACCGGATTTTTAAAGCCAAAATCTGCAGAGATTTTATTCTTATGTTTAAAAAATATTTCCTAAATCACCAGCGTAGTTATTAACATAATATTTTTTAATTATCAGAAAATAATTAATTTAAAATTCGAAATTATGGAGAGTAATCTTTTCAAATTAAATTAATAATTTTAATAATTAATAAATACACTAATTACATATTTTAAAAATTCGGAATAGGTAAACCTAATTTTTCTCACTAACTTAATCTCTCCCTGTATATATATAAAATTAAACTCACCGAGACTCATCAGCCACTTCTTTATATATCGATCTATCAAAGAAAAAAAAGAAACTTTTATTTCTTTTATTTGTTTGCTAGAATAGTTGGCTCTACAAAAAATGAATTTGTTGTTATACGATTGCTTCTAAGGATTTTACATACGTTTGAAATTTCTATATTTTTTGTTTTCAGGTGAAATTCATTACATATGACTTTTCATCACGAGAAATTAACAAGAATGTCATGCAACATTTGGACTTGGTGGCCAAGTTACACGATATTGAGTCGTAAGTATATTTAGATATTGTATGGGTTATGTGGAAATCATCCATTCAACTTTAGTCTTTTTTTGTAATGTTAAATCAGATTGAGATTCTATGTGAGATATGCTTATTTCATCTGGGTTTATGACTTATCAAGAGATGCATATGAGTTTTCCAAATAAGTTAACATCAACGAAGACATCAGCCTTAACATGTAACACTCTTTCTTATAGTTACTTTCAGTTTTTATTTTCTGTGTTGGTGTATGTAAAAACATTGACGGTATAAACATTGATTCGGACTCGGAATATTCCAAAATAAAAGAATTTAGATGTTATATATTTAAACCATTGATTCCTTGATTATATTTAATAAATTAGTTTTGTTAGAGATGCAAAATTTATAGAAAAGAAATTAAAATTAACTTAATTTTTTTATAAAAAAATTCTTACATATCAAGATTTGTGTCTATCACAAACCCAACAATTGGACTACTTGGAAGCCAATAATTAGATTTACGTCCACAAATATTTTGTTCATTTACTAAAAGTATATATATTAGCATTTTTCTGGTTCCATTGATTTGATTCCCTAGAAAATGTCCATAATGGTTTTGTTACTTATATTTATTATTAGTATATATTAACATATATATGAGCCGAAATAACAAAAACATTATTTTAGATAAAATTTAATTTCAATTTGGAAATTGATTTAGAATTTGAGGCGATATCTTTTGAAGAGTTTCTCAAAAACTTTAAAATATGTCGAATAATAGGGGTGGGCAAAAAAACCGGACCTGAAAACCAAAACCAGAACTGATCTGAAAAAATCGGTTCAGGTACGGGTAATACCAATTTACCCTATTGGGTCTTGTGTGGTAATACATGCGGGTTCGGATCGGATTCGAGGTTTACAACGGGTATCCGGTTACCCGAAATTTACGTACATTTATACATATACAAGTTTTATTTTATATATAAATACCCAAGTTAATTCATTTATACGCAAAATACATATATAGTTTTCATATATTTGGATAAAAAATTCTGGGTATTAGAGTAAAACTTTAGAGATTTGGATAAATTTTTTGGATATTTGGGTAAAATTTTGGATAAATTGTTAGTTCACGAGTTTAATAGAAATCTAATCGACCACCGATTTAAATACGTTTGATTTCAATTCGACTACCGGATTTGTCTATTTTTAAACAATACTGGTAAAACAATTAATATTTCAAATATTCAAACCTTCAAATTTTTTATTGAAACCAAACCGAAAATCAAACTCAATATCGAACTGATATGAGTTCATATCCAAAAAAAAATTACTAATATAACCCCGCACGTATGTGCGGGTCCGAATCTAGTATTTTATTACAAGAAATAACACATTTTTTATTACAAAACAAAACACATTTTTAATAAAATAACAATTAAAAATAACAAAAAATAACTCTTTATTTTTATATTATGCTTTCTTTTATTAGAAATTGCAAAACAATTTTTTTCTTTCCAAGTTATTTCAAAAAGGGAGTTTTGTATCCATTCGAGGTTCCTTTGCACACTGAGTTTGGAAGTTACTTGAAGATCCTGCCTCAAGAGATGAAACATGACCCAAGGACGTGTTCACGTTGGGATGCACATTCAGATCTTTGTTATGGACTTCGTTGATATCTATACCAGGAACTTCACCTACTTCTATGTTAGGATCTATGTTTAGATCTATGCCATGGACTTTGTTAATATCTATACCAGGGACTTCATCTAGTTTTATGTTAAGGTCTAGGTTCAACAAATTAGGCAAATTAGATTGTCTTTGAGATGATATTTTTTCTGATGCCTGCAAAAAGAAAAAAAATTATTATTAGTTTTTGTTTTATAATCGCTAATTATGATATGTTTCAGAAAAATAATTTTTTTATAACTACGTTAATTTTATGGATTACCTCAAAATAATTAATAACAGCATCCGCTTTCCTTTTTCTAGAGTTGGTTTCTTCATTTCCTTTTTCTTCTTGCATTCCATCTAACTCTTCAGTGCATTCATAGCAAGACCAATTATTGGGAACCTTATCTATTTTTTTCATCATGCAATAACTACAATAACAAACAAATGATAAAAGAAACTCATATAAAAATCTTTCTACTATCTAATTGCATAGTTAAAAATTACGTATGTAGTGACAAAAACTATTACGTATGTTCAGCACCAACTTCGCAGTTGCAACATATCACAAGTAAATCTTCAAATCCTTGAATACCACATGTATCACAAACAGTTATCTGCAAAATCATTATTTGTTATACTATCATATTGGTAACATGCATAAGTTAATATCTAACAAACTAACTAAAAAAATATTACGTACTTCTCCCTCAATATGAGACAAGTCATTGTTATCATCAAGGATTATAGCTTCTGCAACTTCATTATTTTCGACACTATCACCATCAGGCTGCACATACGATGTCATTTGTTCCTCATTCTAAAAATATAAACATGTAGTTAGATTCATTTTTCATAGAAATAAAAGATATATTCTTCCATCCATGATGAACATAAATGGATAAAACATATGTATGAAACCTTCGATAAATCATATAGTTTAAAGAAAGATGTTTTTGTAATATCATATTCGTTCAAGTCATATGTGTTTTTAGAGGAAGATATCGTTGTAACCTCTTTAGATACCACAATCCGATCATAGTCATGAGTGTTTGAAACCATAGTTGATATTATATATTGTTTTTCGACAAATCTATTAGAGTCCAAATCCCTGAATCTTAAGAAAAAGAAACTAAATCGTTAATGAATCTCAAACACCAATAATAATGAACCACAATTTAAAATCCGATTCATTAGAAGAACTACCTAATTTAATTGATAACATGATTTTTAACTATAAAAGAACAGAAAATATATTTTATACAATTCAAGGGGAACAAAGAAGAAATCTCCATAAATAAAACTACGTGATCAATGTTTATAAATTTATATTTCACTCTTTGATATAATCAAATTTTAAAATACAAAATGAAAACTTGGGAACATAAAAAACTTTAGAGATTTTAATCATTTTAATCAAGGAAAGAAGAATCCTAGATCCAAATTGATTTTTGATTCATAACCAAGGATACAAGCTAAACAAATGATCATCTTAAATCATAATTAGAATTCATAAATAAATATTAAAAATTATTCATAAATATGAAAGAAATTTTAAAAACCATAAGATCCTAAATATCTAGAATAAACAACAAAACTATTTTAGCCAAAATAATCAAAACAAAAAACCATAAATTTTAGAAATTCAACACGTTTTTCACTTTATGTAGAAAAAAATCCAAATCAAAGTGAAGATAAATAAATAAATTTAGAAAAATACTTACAGAAAATACAAAACAAAATCAAAAGTGATGAACAAAGAGGGAGAAGATCAATCATATTTAAAGACCAATCCATCAATTCATTACTTTACTATGCTAATTAATATCTTGTCTTATTTTCCTGATTTGTAAGTAAAGCAATTTAATGATTAATTGTATTCCGATTCTATATTTTAGGAAGTATATTTAGTTTTATTTACTTGTTGTTTTCTCTTGATTATCATTTTTAATTTTATTAATAAATTTTACAAATTTTCTTGTTCGTTTTTAATTATAAATTGTTCTATGGCTCTATAATTGTTATTATTTTATGACATATGTTTGTAACCTAACTTATCCAAAATTTGTAATAACACATGTAAAATAGTTTACATATCTTGTACGGCCACAAGTATATTCATGTTCATGATTTAACTCAACAATTTAGTCTCTAAAATGTTGAGTCTACTCTACAAATTTCTACCCTACTTAGTCATGAAAGACTATTATTACTCGATCTATGTTAAGGTCACGTATTCTGAACTGGTTTATAATAATTCATACTAATTTTCGTTCGTAGTGGAGTAGGCTAAAATCATAAGAATATATATATATCCAATTTATTCACTAAAGAAAGACAAAAAATAATTATACATCTTGATTATTATATGAGTAAGATAATCGTTTTTGCTTTAATGATCAAAACGTATGTTTCAAATCGTGATAAAGGTATATATTGTGGTTTTCGCAATGGAGGTCTATGAGAATCTGTAAGTTTTTTTTATTAAGTTTTATAAAAAAAACTTACTTTAAGAGCTCATATGAATCATTGATTTTATGATTCAAAGAACATATCCAAAACTCATCAGAAATTAAACTGAGTTTGAGTGATCGATCCCAGAGTATATTGACGTGAATATGAAACTATTTACAAATAAATGGCGCTGATTGGATAAATACGTAGTTGTTGCTCATTTTAGCATACCTACTCAAAACATCAAAAATCTCATATTTAATAGCGACTAACTTGTAATCTTAAGACATGCATACTTTATGCTTTTATAGTTGTCTTAGTAATATTACTTCCAGTAATTCTCCTTTAAAACGAGTATAAATCCTTAAAACTATCTTTTCTTTCAAAAATTTATTCTATAGTTGGTGTTATACACGAAACACAAAATTTAAAATTTTGTAAAATAAAAAAAATCATCCTTGGAGGATAATTAAGAAACCATAATTGGTAACATAAACTAAGATTCCTTGGTAACATAAGAAACCATAATTGGAATCTTCGTTGGAGGATGTGAGATTTGAAGACACATTCAAAAACTAAGATTCCTTGTAACAAAATTTAACATTATGTGATAAGAAACTTTTCTAAGTATTAATGCTATGTTCTATAATTCTATTTTTGAATAAGGATTCTCGAGTCTATTGGTGGATTTTACCTTATGTGAACATTAATTTCTTAACAGATTTTTTTTTACATTACCAATTCCCAAAAAGATATATTACGGCTCGTGAGTGAATATTTCATGCCATTGATGAAACTTATGAAAACTTTGTACATTAATTTTGTCAGTTTTTGTCATTCAAGGATATATATACGATCATTTTTGTAGTAGTATATTTTGATTTTTCTTTAACCTGTGATAAAGACGTAAGTATATGTCTTATAACAATTATATGTATTTTTAAGTTTTTATAGTAGTTTGTGTATAAAGTGTGAAATAGATGACATACAATAAACTAGTATCATTTGGATTAATGAAGTTTCTATATCAAGTATTTTGATTGACGTCTATAATTACTACATCCTAATAACTTTATGTTTGTGTAACATTTGATCTGTATGTTAAGATTAAAGATATGCATCTCGTATCTTTAAAAAATAATTTTTTGTAATGTCAATGTACGTCTAGTACCACATGCATATATGTCAAATTGCATTATATAGAAGCATATATTTTTATTGCATTGTTCCTTGAATAAGATAAGCAATTACCTAATTTTAGTTTAATCTTATTTTTTATAGACTTCATAGGTGGCTACATGATTAGCAAGAAATGAACTCGTTGGATGATATCATCTTTAGAAAATATACTAAAAGATTTTTACCATGTATGAACAAAAATAAATGCAAACCTAAAATGTGAATTAGAAGATACGGAAGAGATGAACTTGTCTATAATATCATGTTTTGCACATATGTTTAAAATCCCGCCTAACATATGCTTATTCTCTGGAAAACTTCTTGTTTGAATTTTTATGCAAACAAATCATAGCAGAGAAGAAGCATGAGATGTGTGTATATAAAATAGTTTATAACAAAAGCATACAATGTTTATATTTCTGCAACAAAAGCATTCAAACCAATCTCATGCAATAAAAGATAGAGGCACTTATTGAGGTGTTCCATGTCCTCCCTCCCGAGACACATTTGTTTTTAGAGTTTTTTTTTTTCGGAAGACCAAGACATGCTCTTTATGAGAACTTCCCTCTCATACACTCTATTAAAGTCATTCTTCTCTTTCAAGCATACTTGAACTTCCTCTAGAAACAACTCTTATGTATCATTTTTCATAGGACCAACTTTACATATTTTAAAAAAATAACTCACGTGTAAGAAAAATACGAAGAATATTACATCTGATTGTAATAGTAACTGTGGATGTCGGATTCGCACACTTGAATATTTGTTTAATTAGTGGGAATGATTATTCTTGAGGACAAAAATATGATGAAAAAAAGCTATGAATTGAGGTGGAAAGATGACTATAGTGTATTTGCTAGAAAAATTGCGTATCCTTTACATGGCTATTAGCCCCCTTATTTATATTGACAAACGACATTTAACTCTCAATTAAACATAATTATTTTCTCTTAAATGCGTCCGTTTTGGTCTCCGAGTTTTAATGCCCAACGTTTGAATTTGAATTGACTCCGATCTTCATGGGCTTCGCCTTTTGGCCCAAATCATCCGACTTCGATTCCGAGTCATATCCCGAGGTGTGACCACTCCGGGCCCTCTTTATGGTGATGCCCACTTCGATTATATCTTGTGATCCATGGGCTTAATGGGCCTTATCCTTTGCGGGCCTTCATCTTGATTACGTGGCAATCTTTGGTTGGTCCCGGTCCACTGGTGCGGGATCCGACACCAACAATTAGCCCCCCAAGTCTTTCGAAGTGCTTATTCCAATTCGGAAGGCTTAATCGTCTTAATGACCAAAGATTGCGCCCGTGGGATCTTTTGGTTTTCCCGCCAAGATTTTGTCAATCTTTTAATTTTGGTATTACCCATATTCGATCGCGTGACATCTGTCACCATCATGACCGTATCTTTAATTTTTTACTATTAAAATGGGGAAAAACCTTTCCACTTCTCCCACGACTACCGAGGCGGTTCCATCATTACCACTTAGTTTGCGTGAGGTAACCTTTCTTTTCATCTTTGTCTTTTGGTAAAAATTTCCTTTGCTTTTTCTCTTTTCCTGCCAAGCCTTTCTGTTTCTTTCGTCAAACTTTCTCTTCTGGAGCTTTGAGTTTTTCCATTTCCTTCGATGTCTTCCGACTCCGATAGACCTGAGTCTCCGTCCTATGACGGGAAACGTTCTAGCCTTGACGATTGCACTCGTCCTAACGATATCGCCGGACCTCACTACAGATCTACTTGTACCATTCAATCCCTTCAACGATTGAAAGAACTCTGTCGACTTCCACCTGACGTGATGGCGGAATCGAAGATGGCCGATCCTACGGAGTCCCCGGAGGATCACCGCGATGGTTACTTTTGTGTTTATGAAATTTATTTCAAGGGCTGTGGATTGACCTTCCCTCTTCCCGAAGCCTTAGTCCGGTATCTGGCGGCCCTTGAAATTGCTTTGCCTCAGCTAACCCCCAACCTCCTCCGAACCATTCTTGGAATCATAACTGTTGCGGCGGAAGCTGGCTACATTATTGGGGTTCCCGAACTGAATGAACTTCTCAGTGTGAGAAGTTCGTCAAAGAAGGCAGGGTACTTCTCGGCGTATCCGAACGCTAATAGGAATATCATCTCGCATCTCCCGAACAAGGACGAGAACTGGCACCATCCCTGGTTTCTGATTAAGAAAACTCCCGCTTCGATTGGAAGTCTTTCTGATATACTTCCATCGAAGTGGTCTGCAAAGCCTGGTAGAAAAATAGGTTACAGACATTTCCTTAATCACCCTATTCTTTTACTAACCAGATCTGTTGTTCCATTTTTGCAGCTTTTATTGCTCCAATTCTCCCAACTGAAGAATTCGTCAACTTCTTCAAGACAATCCTTGGAGGGGAAACCCTTTGGAATTCCTTTACTCTCGATCGGTTCATTGAAGCCAACCGAAAACTCAGGATGAGTCCACCAAATCTCCTTCATCGTCTTCCGTCTCCTCCTTCAACTCAAGGATTGTCAGCTCGGGCCCTCACTGCCCTGCGTAAGAAACTCTCCAAACCAATAGCAGACGCTTGTGACGAGAACAAGGCGTTCCTTGCAACCGCTATTGACAAGAAAGACTACAGCAGGACCTTACTGGTCGACGATAACAGCACCGAGGGGAACAGATCTGTTGCTGCTTACAGATTAACACCTCGTCGTGAACGTCGTCATGATCGTTCTCCTCGGAGAGACCGATCTCCTCGTCGTGACTCTCCTCGACCTCCCCGAGATGACTTTAGCAACGAACCGCTTAAGAATTTGATTCGCAGGAAGAGAGACAAATCTTCTCGCAGTGACTCTTCTCCACAAAGAGAGAAGTCGAGGGCCCGAACTGAACGTTCTCCTCGTTCGTCCCCTCCTGCTGAACCGATGGGTCCTCCTCCTCCAGTTGACATGTCTTCCCAACATAGTGGTGAGAAGACTGCTCGGAACGTATCTCCTCAGAAAGAAAGTTCTGAATCTCAAGATGCTCCCCCGAAGTCCAGACCTGCTCTTGTCCCACAGATCAAGTCGCTTACAGGTAATGGTTTAGGCAACCTTAAGGGCTTTCACTTCATCTTGATTCAAAATATTACAATTCCTTCTTCTTCCTTCACAGCTATGGAGAAAGAAGGTAGCGTCTTTCGATGCTTTAAGACTCGGTCGGGTCTAATTCTGCCGGAGTTCGACAAGTGGCGTCCTGCAATTCGCGAACGCTATTTGCTTCATGCGCATCACTCATCTCGGGTTAGTGTTACTTCATTCTCCCTTTCATGTTAACTTTCCACCTGGTTCATCATTTCGAGTTTATACAAAATGCCAGGCGAACAGCGAACTCAACGACATGATCGAACACTATGAAGGGTTGTTACTCAGTCAACAACAGGAGATCGAATTATGGAAAGGCAAGTTCACTACTCTTGAGTCCGACCTTCAATCATCTTCGGGCTCTAAGCAACAACTGGAAGACCAAGTAGACGGCCTCAAATCTGAGCTCGAGAAGATAAAGGGGGATCTGAAGGACCAGTATGACCAGAATTACCAATTACAGAACGAGCTGTCTGGTGTTCAGGGTAGGCTTCACGAATCTGAGTCATCCGCCGACGCCCTGAATAATCAACTCATTGAACTTCAAGCGAAGTACAACGCGATTACCAAGTTGCGTGATTCCGAATTGGCAAGGTCGGCGTCGAAGGCCAGAAAAGAGGTAAAGGGACGAGGGATGGAGTTGATTCAAGGAGCTATCCGCTTTATTCAAACTGAGAAGGTTAAGTCGGATCTGGAGTCAGACATCAAGGAGCATGAGAGCAACCTAATCTTGCTGGATCAAATCCACGATGACGATTTCTCCGAGGTGAAAGAGAGATCCGAACTGTCGTCCAGTTTAGCAGAAAAGAAAAATCGTCTGGCAGCTCTTCCCGCTTCGTCCTTCAACCCTCAGGATTTCGCGGAGTTTTTCACTGAATCTCCTCCTCTAAGTGAATCAGGTCTAGACTGGGCAGGTAAACACTAGCTCTCGATGCTTACTACCTTCTTCTTGCCTTTTGTTTGACCCGCACTATCTTTTATAGGTTCGAATGAGACGGAAGGTGTTGTCTTATCCGAAGTCCCTGCTGCACCGAAGGTCACCTCAGGAGATGTTTGTACCGAAGGGAATGAGCAAGGAATTTCTTCCGATCAAGTCCCGGCCAAGGAGGTGGGTGAAAACCCGACAACCGAAGTGGAGGTCGAAGTGCCTGCTGATCCGTAGTGGCTGCGTCCACTCCGAACTGGGGCTTGTCCCATTATTATATATTTTTGAGACTTGAACCTTTATGTTTTTGCTTTTGCCTAAGGAGGCTTTATTATTAATTTCTTTTGAACAAGATATTTGCCTGAGGAGGCTTTTAAACCTTGTTCTGTTTTAGGTTTAGATCCCGAGGGGCTTTGGTTAAAAAATTATATGCGGGTTTGCAAAGTCCGCTTTTTAACACTTCTTGGCCTTGTGGCTAGGTATTTTCGAGATTTTTAGGCTGATCAGGCCTTTCTCTTAGAATGCGAGAGCTGAGCTCGGCTTAACGCGAGTTCCCCACCTCGGGTTTAGTCAACTCGGTGAATTTGTTGGGCTTGGGCCTTAAAAAACTTTTGTGCTTAATGGGCTTTTTGCCTTAAATGCGACGGTTGACCTTTCCCTTCCTTGAAAATAGGGAAAGTCGCACGCCTTTAAGGCAATAACTGCTTCTCTATTTCCAAAAACAGTTTAAACCACTCGGGCACACTATCATCATTAAATTACGGTTTCGAGATAAACCCTAGACCTATTATAAGTAGAGGCAGGTTTACCTCTAAATTCTTCCAAGGAACTCCAAAATTCTCTCGATAATTTTTATAACAATGGAAAACGCAACTGTGGTCCCCACCGATCCTGGCAGTCCTTTGTTCCTGTCCGGCGATGGCTTCGAACCGGCCGGCGTTCTCTTTCCTCATGCTGTGTTCCACTT